>CM031243.1:15556715-15707029 GCA_018340775.1 Taxus wallichiana var. yunnanensis
ATTAACTCGAGGGTGGGGTCGTTTGAGGAGAGAGTGGGCGAGCGAGGTCGTTGTGGGCTCAGGGGAGGGAACGGGGTGGGTAGGTCGGGAATGGGATGGGGAGCGGGATGAGGTAGGTAGGAGGGGACGCGGGGTAGTTAGGTGGAGTGTGTGGCATGTCGGTGAAGGGATGGCGGAGTCGTGAGTAGAGTCATGAGGCAAGTCGGTGAGGATGGGTAGTTAGGACAAGGTAGCTCGGAAGATGCGAGGATGTGAGGACGTGGTGAGGGGCGAGGGTAGGGAGAACGGGGAGCTGTGAGAATGTGGCTCAGCCCGAGGCTGGCCGAGCCGAGGGTAGGTAGGGGGTAGGAGAAATGGGTAGTTTAAGGTTATGATTTGTTTTTTGTTTTTTTCAAGCTTTTTTTTTTTTTGCTTTAAAAACTAAAATCTAAGTTAAAAAAATAAAAACCAACAAAAATATGATTTTTGTAAATAAAAAATCTAACTATATTTTTTTTGTTGTGTGTGCAGGTAGTACAACAGGAAGCTAAAAGTGCAAGAAGACAAAACATGCGAGCACGCAAACAAATTGTTTTTGTTACCCTCAAAATTTTCCAAAACAACACAAGAAATATATTATTTTCTTTGTGGTATTGATCTAGAAAATTGTTGTTTTTGCTTCAAACCTGCTCAACAACACAAAAAACAACAAAAGCACTCCAAGAAAAAAAATTGACAAACAAAAAGAAACAAAGATGAAAGGCGAGAGTGTCACGAGTCCCACTAGCGCGATGCCAAATGTAAACAATGAAAAACTACCTGAGAATGGAAGACAAACAAAATACAATGCAAACCTCCCTATAATCCTTCAGTGAAAACCTTAGTAAGGTTGTGGAGACTTCATCTGTGGAACCTTGTAAATGGATGTGGGTGCTCTTGAATGTTCTCAAATGTGAGTGCAAAATGCTACAAACACAGATACTTTGGCTTGGAAATTTAGCAGAGTGATTGTACTTAAATCCAAGAGGATTTGTAAGAGAGTAAGCCTACAATTTATAGAGGCAGAAGTAGTTGGAAATTAGTTACACACGAGTTGAATGCACATGCTAAAAATAGCATTGGAGGAAGTTACAGTAGTGTTGGGGCATTTAGGGGCAGTAAATAAATTAATTACAAAAGTTGCATTCGGGAAGGTGGTTGTACATGCAATTCAATTGCCCCCACCTTTCTAGGATTCTAGAAGTGCAATTAACTAGGATGAGGATATGGAGTCCAAGTGGATGTTGACCAAGTGGCAGTTGACTAGGATGTGCACACACTTAATTAATTATTTATTTAATTAATAAATGGTAATTAACTTAGCTAAAGGGGTACTAAGGATACATGAAATTAATTTAATTAATCCAAAGTGTGCAATGTATATGAATTAATCAATTTAATTAATTAATCACAAATGGGTGAGTAACATGTTGTATTAGAATAGAAGGGGAATAGGTGGAAACAGGGGTGTAATTTTGGGATGTCTACAACTTACATACTTTTACGAAGGGCTTCTCTCCACACAATCCAAGTGTTATTATTTCATTATAGTACTTTTTCACTTCCTTGTCACGCTTAATTACATACATAGTGTATTTGTTATCTTTTGAGCTAATAGGACTAACACGTCTTATGTAATGTTTGACAGTTGTTTCACACGCTTCTATATATCATTGTTATGTCATTTCATCACATTATGATATTCTTGTTTTCTATACATGTTTCCTAGTTGTTTGTGTGGTTACTTGTTTGCTACTACGATTGTGGCCTAAGGCGTTGTTTGTGTTGTGACACCATGGGTGTCCCATGTTTGCTATGACAAAGTTGGGCAATCCAAATCTCTAAGTACAAGCAAAGAATGGGAAACTCTTCCCTTCACAAAACAAACATGTGTATTCCTTCCATGTTTTGCATCTCTTTATTTCACTATTTACAATTTTAGATTTCATTTACATTACATATTTTCGTTTGAGTTAAAGTTCAATTCTTTATCATGGACATTGACTACACTTTGTGTTACAAATTTCATCATAGAGTGCGCTAACACCAACACAAAAAGATCTTGCAAAACAAAAATTGAGAGAAGACAAAGTGTGTCTACACACTAAGGTACATTTTCCTTTAAGCATGTAGTTTCATTTCATACTTAAACAAGTGCAAATATAGACATTCAAATTTGGTAATTCTAATCTTTGACAATATTGGTTTTGGCATTGCTCTCTTACTCAAACAAGTGCACTTTACCCATTCTCATCGAGTACATCTCTAGTCTCTTATCTAGCTTGCTTGGTAATATACATTGATCTATTGACAATTTTTGGGAATTGAATACATGAAATCATTTAGAAACTCCACTTGTCAACTTCCAAACCTCAGACTTCATATTTCTCCTCTAGGGTCAAAAAAACATACAGTAGGGTTTGTTTATGTCATACGGTCCTGACCCTAGTGTACGGTTTTGCCCTTGCTCACTTTGATCCTAATTTTTCAAATGTGTATTATTCTTTGAGTCATTTACTCCTCCTCATTCGGCCTTTATAACTTAAATCACATTTGGAAGCATATATAAACAAGTGAAACTCACCTCATTTAGAACCTAGCACTTTTATGGACTCCTATTGCAAAAGCTAGCACAAAAGGCACCCACAGACTCCCTACACTTCACAAATACATCTGCACATTCATTAGGGCAACACTATCCACAACTTTGAAACTACCCACTAGGTCTAAGGAACTGCTTCCCACATTTGCAAGCATCCAAAGTCACTCACTCAACTAAATTTGCAAGAGAAAAACTCAAGTCAAGCTTTTTCAAAGAAAGAATGTCATATATGATTACACTACAACTAGAGATCACATGTTAGGTGGAGAACGATGTGTGGTTTGATGCCACTTCGGAGTAGTGCCAATGTTGGTGGTGCACGAAGGTGCCCACAACCCAAATAATATTTGTTTTGCAAGACTCTTTATCCATGGTTAAGGTTTGAAAAGTTGAGCAAAGTAACTATGAGGTTCCCATAGTGTGACCAACACAAAGTGATAAAGATATTCAGAAAAGCAACAAACCCATAAAGTTGTAGATCACACTTCGAGGAGGGTCAAGCCCATACGAATGTTTATGCCCCTACTCTAGGGTTCTTCCCAAGAGCATCTTCATGTCACAATTCCAATTTCGAGGCATTCTCAAGTCCAAATATCTTTATTCCATCATTCGAGATCACCCAGAATTTCCCTAAATCATCTGTAAATAGCTAAGTACACTCGATCCACGTATTTATGAACTTGTATTGTATCGTGTACATTTGTTGAAAGTATTAATGCATTCTTTTGATATTGAATGGTTAATGTTGAAAGTTAATTAATCAAAATAACCCGTTGTAGCTTCTATTTCATTTTTTAGTTATGTAAATCTTAATCAAATCTAAAAATACTAAAAGCTGAGTGGTTGCTAGACAGGATGAGAAGAAAACATAATGCTCTTAGGGAGACAACTCGTTTAAAAAGGTCTCCCCTTCTTGTTAATCCCTTGAATGAAGGATCACAAAAAAACTCTTTGATTTAGAGGCTGGTTTTCGCAAATTTGAAATCTGCAAAGGTGAAGTAGGTAAAATTAGATCGCAACTTGGTTAAGAGAGGGAGATAAGAATTATAAATTTTTCTTTCAATATCTTACTAAGAAGCATAGGAAAAAATGTATTCGTACATTGTCAGAGTTTAGATGGGAGAATTCAAACCTCTATGGATGGGATCAAAGCATATTTTCCTTGCACATTATAGGAGCTTATTTCAGGACTCTTTGAATGAGGTTAATGTCCAATCTGCGTCAGACCAAGCCATTAGCAAATGCATTCGATGCAAGATTTCACAGAAGGAAAAACAAATTTTGGATCTTCTCACTCCTGAAGAACTTGAAAGGGCTTTGTTTTCTATGGCCAAAAATAAAAGTTTAGGTCCTAGTGGGTTGCTTGTTAAGTTCTTTCAAGTAGTGTAGCCAATTATACACAATGATTTTTCTCAACTTTATCTTAAAGCTCAATTGGCGGGGCATTTGGGACGAGACTAAAAAAAGAGCTAATCAAACTTATTCCCAAAGGTTCAAGCAGATACAATTTCAAGGTAGTGTCCTATAACCCTACTCAACACTATTTACAAAATCTTTGCTAAAACATTAGCTACAAGACTAAAACCAGTAGCTAAAGATATTGTTAGACGAACAAACTGGATTTTTTGGAGGCACATTTATACTTGACAATTTAATTTTGGCTTGAAAATTGCAGATTGGGCTACTTGTTCATGGCAAGACGCAATCCTTATCAAGCTTGATTTTGACAAATCCTATGACATGATCAAATGACCCTTTATACTTAAAATGTTGAAATGGTTGGGTTTTGATAGAGATTTATTATCTCCACGTAATGGTTGGATTTTGGGAGATTTATTATCTCCCAAAATTGTTAATGGCTCACTGATTCTTTTATTGATTCTTTTTATCTCCACGGCTCCATAGGGCGAGATTGTCCATTACACCACCATTTTTCTCCACAGATCCATAAGGCAAGATTGTCCATTACACCACCATTTTTGTATCTAACAATTGATGCCTTGGGCTATATGTTATTGAATGCTCACTCCTTTGGACTGATTCCCCAACAAAGCTTTGTGCTCAACTCACACTTTATTAATGACGGCATGCTTTTCTTCAAAATAAAAAGGACAAGTGAACAATGTGTTGGAAGTTTTAGACTTGTATTCTAAAGCGTCGGTTTCTAAGCTTTCACCACAAAAACAAAATACATCTTTACTAATCTAGAAAGTTTTTTCAGATTGGATTCTACAACATTGGAAGCAACTAAAACATGGTGATATCATGAGATATCTTGGCATTCCTTTTGGTATTGGTGTTTCTCTTACCCAAATGTGGGGATGGTTTATGAATAGATTCAATAGAAAATTTGATAGCTAGGAGGTCAAATTCCTATCTATCCTTGGTAGAGTTCAAATTGTGAATAGTTTTTTTTTTGGTTACTCATGTTTATTTTCTTCATGTCAGCTGCCCTCTAAAAAAATCCACATTTTCTTTGGGCTAAATGGGATGGCTGAAGAGGTTTACCTACGTATTCCAAATCTCTTTGTATTGGGTATTATTGATCCTTGGACTCGAAGAAAATGTCTTATTGTCAAGCGGACGGTTAGATCTCTTAAGGAATATGAGCCGTGGAAAATTCTTCTTGGAGATCGGCTTCCGCTAGCTATTTACAAAGACAAGTGGCTAGATGTTAACATTTTTGATAAATTGCTAAATGTTAAATACTTCAAATTAAAAGGTTCTCCACCTGTCAATACCATTTGGAAAGCATGGCAAGAGGTGTCTAAACTTCTTTATTGGAAGGATAACTCACTTAAATATGGTTTAAGCTTTCATGATTCCTCGATATGGTTTACGCTTTCATGATTCCTCAATATGATGGCATAGATTAATGTTGGTTAATAGTCAGCATCTAGCCCTAAAAAGATCGCTGCGTGGATTTCAATTTTCAAAAAAAAATTGCAATTTCTAAAATGTGGCATTCACCTTCAATGGCGTGGTCTCCATCGCCTTTAATAAAGAATGTCTTCCAACTAAGAAAAAGATAAGCAATTCATCTTCTTCATCATTTCTTTGGTTAGTGACTAAAATGTCTAGTACCATTCCTAAGGATTGGAGATGGCCCAATGGATCACATTTGGACCAATTTCCTATTAGAGATTTGCATTTGCATCTGCTACCTTTCTTGCCTATTCTAGAGCAGCTGAACACTAAGTGGAACTGTAATTTTGTTGCTAATAGCCAATTGAGTGTTTGTAATAACATTTGACATTTAAAAGTGGAACACAATACGCAATTAATGGCTATGGGATCAGTTTTATTCTGAATGTCAAACTTTTTTATGCTTTTTGCAAAAAGAAAATCTTTATTACATACTTTCTGGTACTGCAAATCAGCTAGAACTATTTGGCTAGATGTACACAAGAATTTACCTGCGTTATTTTCCTTCAATCTTTCTCGGAAACATGCTCTTCTAGGGATGAAAATATCCAAAATGTACTCTGAAACACTCGGGCAAATAATAATTCTACGCGTTTGGAAAAAATATGCTATTCATGTTTTTCATGCAGTGCTATTTCTTAGGCAGTTTTAATTCAAGGTATGAAAGACAAGTTGCTTGACAATCAGGCCTTGGACAAGCAGCTGAGAAAACATGAAATTCAGCTGCTGCACCTACCAGACATTCACAAAGGGTTATCAAAGAAAGTTGAAGAACTGATGAGATATATCTAGGTCATTCTATTGTATTCATGTCACTATGAGTGTTTTTGTTTTCCTGCTTTATGCGTGTGGTGGGTTCAGCAAATCCAATTCACTGGTGACCTTGATATTGTATCTCTTGGACATTGTCAGCTAATGTAATTCTTTTACATTTTCCAATTAAAAAATACATATGTTATCACACATCATGCATCATCCTAACTCGTCAACTATTAAAGCAAAATGAAGACATCCCAATCACCATGATCTTAACACCAAATATAGACACCCCAAAATGCGACCTATATTACACATCCTGCATCTTCCCAAATTCATTCTCAAGTGTTGAGTATCGATGAAAGGGCGTCCCAATCAAGGATGCCCATTTAAAACTAAGAACATCAGAATGTCTGATTTTGGGGTTCGTGAATCTCTATAAATTAATTTAAACGACGCCACATGCCGGTGCCTTTGTCTTGGCAAAGCAGGGAGAGCATTCTCACCCAGTCGATACTCTCTAACGCTTCATTGGTAAAAGATGTCTAGCTTTCTGCAACCATGCAAGTGATATTTTATGTTTTTTCCCACAAGAGGTCAGCAGCCATAGGGATCCTCCTTATCAATTGGTGACCGAATAGGTCAGTATTTTGATATTTATAAATTAGTATATCATTACAATAAATAAATAGGCTGATGTCCCTTAAGAGTGGTGTTGCAGCCCAATCAAATAGTTATCAGTCAAAAGCTCAAATGATACATACATCCGGGCCTAAGAAACAACACATAAAGAAAAGAACATTAGCCTAAATATTTAAATAATTCAATCTCCAATCACAAACAGAAGGCCATTATAGATTCATGGTGAATATGCCTCCTCGGCATCTACCCATTTTTTTCTATACAGTGTCTTCCAGTTTAATATAAAATTGATCAGTCAAAAAATTACAATGCCGTAATGTCACAGACGAAAAAATTATATACTGGTACTGCCATGTTAATAAATGAGAACCAAAGACAAGATTTTGCATCCCTTCCAAACTATAACCAAAATTGGAATGTATAACATCATGTCAAATTTGCAGCAACTTCTAATCCTACAAGATTCTAATTACAAAAGAGGATTGTGACCGAGTGAAATACAAGTGAACTGTGACAGTGAAGAGTAGCAATCTCTATTAGTATTATCATTTACAAGATTTATAGCGACCCAAAACCTTAGATTGTGTATATTTTCAGAAATATTTTCTAGATTTTAAGCTAGAAATTAATGATAAAGCCGTTAAGGGTTCAAGACCACGCCAAAACTGCACCAACCTCCACCAAGTAACTTCTCTTTCATTGCCATTCAGAATGGTGAGAAATGTTCAAGATCCGGATGAGTACCACGTCCAGGTGGACGCCGTTGATCTCTGAAAAACAATCAGGAAACTACTGATAAGACCCTTGATAATAATTTAAACTTCCTTGTCCCAGAGCAGCTTATCCTGAGTAAATATTGTCTAATCATATTATCGGATACTAGCCTTTCTACTATCTGTGGAATGAGGCTGTTGTATTTCCATATAATTATGAAGCTTAATTGATTCAACTCTCACACCTTTTGGTGTAAGTTAGAATTCCCTGTAAAAAAAAACTAACCAATTTGAATCAATTGTTACACTTCAAGATACGTTCATTACCGGCTAAATCGATTAGGCTCGAAACCAGGAACACCTGGCGGACCAAATGGATCGAACCGAGCACCCGGAGGAACAGCTCCAGGTGGAACACCCCTGTTTCAGTATAATTCAAAACTTAGGAGAGCTTCAAATAACTCCAGTGTAATTGGAGGGGTTAGAAAGAAAAATCCCATGTCAAAGTTCATTGTAATAATTAGAATCTAAATCATACCGAACTTCTCCAGGAAATAGAGGTCCTTCATCTCCACCTATACCAATATTACCCCATCCTGGATCATTGGGTCCTGCAAGTATAAGTTGATATAAAAGTTCAGCCTTCACAAGGTAATACTGATAGTTCTTGGATTATTACAGATTATGCTTACCAAACTGAGATCTCTCCAACACACTCCAATACCATAAACTGAACTAGAACACGTTCTCAAAGTTCAATACAAAGGTAGAACAGATAAACTGACCTAGAAGCATGCCACCTCCCATTCCACCCCCGCTTCTGGAATCTCAGAAAATACAATTTAAACAACAGTATTAGACACTAATATAACATGAGGGAACTTTGGCAAAGCCTATCTTTTCATATCGATCCTAACAAAACTTATACCATAATTGCACCATTCATTCTACTTCAACACATGCAGTGTAATAAACATCTAACATCTCAAATCCATTCAAGTTCTGCAATTTGCATTTGGTGAAATTTCATATCTAAGCCAACAGTTAACATAGAAGTACTACCTATGAGGATAAATACCAGCCCGGGGCCTGGAAATAGATCGCTGCCACCAATTGGAGGAATTGAAGGATAGATAAGCCTGTGAGGACACATTATACACAAGAAATATCAATGTTGCAATCTCAATGATTGAAATGCTGCCATTTTGGCAAAAGTTTAGATATCTTTGTATGTAACTTAAGAATTGATTATACAAATAAGAATACGAATCTCAAACTCTGAAATTGTGTATCTTTCCAATTCTTGGTATCAACATTATGTATCATGTCGTCTTCACAAATCCAGCAATGTCTAACATTCATATGTCAGTAGAAGATACAATAAACAAAATCTAATATTGGGTAAAAGATTGTGTCGATTAGAAGCAGTGAACCAGCCATTAAAGTGTACAAAATGCTTATTAGTCGTGCCCTTATCAACAGGTATGCAATTTTGAAGAATCATCCATAAGTTTGATTGCATAACCTTGTTTTAGGAAAACTATCATATCTGTTCCCTTGAAAGCACGGATATGTTTTAGCTTTTGGCACATTTCATTGATATTCAGCGAAACTAAATACAATATTCAGGATCCAAAATCCAACAAACTTGTTACATAGGTTAAATAAGTAAGAGCAGTATCAAAATGTACAATTTGTCTACCAGAATAAAATGTTTTTTTGCTCAGACAGAAAGGAAAAGCACTTTAATGACAGGATCCTCCATATAACTCAGGGCAACAAAATGTCAACATGATTGAGAAGGACCAAATATACTTAGTGTTTGAGCATTTCATTACAGGGATGAAGGGAAAGTGACCCATCAAAATTTAAGCTCTGGAGATATGTTTTAAGTTTCGGCACAGTTCATTGATATTGGGCGAAACACAATACAGTATTCAGGATCCAAAATCCAACAAATTTGTTGCATAGGTTAAATAAGTAAGAGCAGTATCAAAATGTATGATTTGTCTACCAGAAGAAAATGTATTTTTGTTCAGACAGAAGGCAAAAACACTCTAATGACAGGATCCTCCATATAACATGGGGCAACAAAATCTCAACATGATTGAGAAGGACCAAATATACTGTGTGTTAGAGCATTTCAGGGCAAAACACAATAAATAGTATTCAGAGAGCAGGATCAAAATGTACGATTAGTCTACCAGAAGAAAATGTATTTTTGTTGAGACAGAAAGTAAAAACACTTTAATGACAGGATCCTCCATATAACTCAGGGCAACTAATTCTAATGATAAATAAAAGACAAATGCAATACCTCAAATCTATGGAGTAAAACTGAAATAAAGTGAATTTACAGAATTTTACACTAAGAACACTAAATCATGCTCTAGCAGAAATATATGAAATTAGCTTAAGTAGCTATCATAACCAAAAAAAGAGTGCAAATATTTTCCTGTGTGAAATACACAAATATTAAATGTGATACCGAACTACTGGACAAGTAACTAAGACATTTTCTAGTATACTTATATCTCCAAAATCCTTGGACATTATGTCTACAAAAATCTAGACACCAGAATGAAAGGCGTAGGAATGTGAATGGTCATGAATACATTGTCTACCATCATGCAAACCCTCAAAAAAAAAAGTTGCCATACATATAAGCCTTCTGAGTCCTGACAAAGCATAGAGATCAGTCAAACACACAATCACAGTAGTAAACTGTATGAAGGATCTTTAAGCATTCAACAAATTATTGTAGACATGAACAACTACAAATCAGAATATATTTCATATTTGGAAAAATTTGACTGATTCATTCCTCTTCAGCAACATATCAAATTTACCCATTACTTTCCAATCTGTTTGAAGCTGCTCGCCAGTGCTTGCTTTGTAAAAATATTACTATCAACCCAAACAAATTAATCCTCCTGGCAGTGGTTAGCTTTCCCAATTGCCCAACAATATCATTGGTTGATCAGACTCCTCTACATAGTACACATGTCCTATCTTCCTATATATTTTGTTTTCTGCCCAATCTGTTCAGTTTCTAGCCCAAACCCATGTAAAAATGTTAAATTGGTTCCCTAATAGTAATTTCAAAAACTTGGTGCCCCTAGTTAGCTATCTACTATAATTCATTCTAAACCTCTTTCCGTATCTGCAATTTACCCCACTTGCATGACTCTCCCCACACAAGATGGCATATCCTTTGCATTTTAAAATTGTTATAATATGGCGTAATATTGTTATGGAACTTTCTGGAATGAGATTACTAACCATGACTTCGTTTCTTAGAGAGACTTGCAAATCAGAAGTGATAAGAGAACTTCACTATCGTTTATGGATACTACAACTTATCAACTTACAGAAAGAGCACACACAAATCAGGTGGGATTTGCAAATCAAGGTGTTTCTTGCCTTATCCAGGATTATTTTCTGTTTTGCCCTATGGTCACCTTGCTTGTGTCTAACAAGCACTTAGATGTGTGTGGCTTCAAATCCATTGATGGCCACAATAGCAGGATGCATCTGTAGCTACTGTTTGTCAATTCCTTCCAGCCTCCTCCCATTTTATTATCCATAATGAGAGTGACCACTATCACAATCCTTACACTGAAATGTTATCCTTTAGCGAAACTTTATTGCTTTATTAAGTCTCGGAAGATCGCTATCCACAAGATTCTCAAGGATGAGCTATGTCTTCAGGTACTTGGAGTTGGGGACTTTGGACATGCAGATATTCAGCAGACCACTAAAAACTAATTACTGTATATGGAAGATAACTCTAAAGATGGGAAAGTCTAATATTGTCTATGTATTTGGAACTCCCCCATTCCTAGGTCAGTCCCCAGACTATGTGGTGAATACATTTTTAGGAGACTATCTCCCATTTGCGGACTTTAAAGTTTCTAGCCAGATTTCTCATGCTGGCCATGCCTCGTTGAGTACGGTTTACCGTGCCCAGCCCTCCTTAGAACTCTATTCGTTCTACACCACCAACTACTCCTCACATTTGGATTAAGTTTGATTACCCTCATGCTCCCTCCTATGAGACCCTATTACACCAATTATTCCCTCATTTTCTTCTTGCAACTGCCAATAAGAAATCTGACATTCTACCTTTTATTTTGAAAGTTGGAGAAAAAAACCTTCCAATATAAAAAGTATGACAATGACTGCAACGTTATAAAATGCTCATGTACTATCCATCTTCTGATCCTGGGATATACATGACTGCTCTAGGAAACAAAGAAATTGTATCATTGTTCATGAGCAACCAAGATAAGTCAATGGAACCCAAATATGCAACAAAAGTAATAGCCATCAAAGAAGCGCCAAAGTGTTTCCACCCTAAGAAAGCAGCAAAAGGGATTATCTAAACCCAAGAACAAACAGTAAACCTAAATTGTAAAATGCACCATTAATATGTGTGTACCCACCAAAGGACACGGCAAAGTTTTAAAAAAATTAAAAATGACCCAGACAGGAGAAACCACCTGCAGCCAAAAGAATCTGGGTCATTATGCCGGAGGCATTTGTAAAAGTGAGATGAGGGGCCTGATTCTGACAACCTGCAGATATTGGGCAGCTGTAATTGCTTTGGTCGTTGAATACATCAGACGGCTCCTGATCTTCCACATCACTTTGTCAGAGGTAGAGTCCATGTACTAATAATAGCGACTGACACATAACTCTGCCTCCTCCGTATGTTTTCCGTAGGATTTACTTGGAGACATTTCTGACAACTGACCGGCCTCTACAAAAAATATTCTGTCTCAGAGTGGCTGTCATTGGCACTCTTGTCTGATAACGGGAAACAGATCGTCCCCTTCGAGCACCAGACCTGTATTTTCTGTCACATTGGATTCCCTGGGGGCTAACATTACACAAAGGAGGCTTAATGTTAAGCTCCCAATCCTCGTTCTGATTGTTAATGTGAATATTATCCTGGCAGAGTGCAGAGGGGCGGAGGAAGAAATCTCAGAGTTGCAGCAGCAGAAGTGACTTAAGCTCTTGGATGGCCTGTAATCACCAGCTGCCTTGTTGCCTACTACCAAGTTGTTATTTTCCAGGTACCGCTTTGTGGAGGATTTGAATGTTGCCACCTCCATGCCCAATTCTAGAAATGGAAGGGAATAGTAAGCAAGCAAGCATCTATCTAACAAAAAGAACTCTATCAGACTGCACATCCATCAAGCAACTGCCAAATATTGTCAATATTGAGTGTTGAGTCTAGTTCTATAGAAACTTGGCAGAGTCTGCAGGCTTAGTCAGGATAAGTCATAGGATTGAAATTCCCAATTGATTTCTACAATCTTCATATGAAATTGGCGAAGGTGTGAAATGCCATTTGTGTCAAAGTTTGTAATCTTCCCTCATAATCATTAAAAAAGCTTTGATTACTTCCTTGTTATCTTGTGCTTGAGATCTTGCTTTGGTGAGATCCAACTCTGAAATTGTGGATTGCGTGGTCTAAGGCATCACTTCATTGGGACCCCTAAACGCAACTGCAGCATGATGACTCTAGAATCAAGTGCTGTCTCAATCTCATCTCTTTCCTTTTGAGTTAACTGCCATCTCCAATCCAATGTTGATGAATTTGAACTTGCACCTTCATCATTTTTTTCTCTCTTGTGTCAAGAGTACAAATCGACCTCAAGTAATTACTCTACATGTTTTTGGTTGATGTATGATTGTTTGAGGACCCAGATGCTCCTGCATCATACTTCATGGGTAAGTGAAGCGAACCATGAACTCTTGCTCATGCGACGTGAACATTCCGAGGGCTATTGTTCTTTCGTGTTTGGGAATCTCCCATGAACTCATACAAGTCATACAAGTTGCATCATCAATTGTTCTATCCTCCCTTTCACCAAATACTTTATACTCATTGCCTCCTCTTCTTGATGACTCTGGAATCAGCCGTCGTTTCAATCTCCTCTCTTTCCTTTTGAGTCAATTGTTGCCTCCAATCTGACATTGATGAATTTGAATGTGCACCTTAATCATTTTCTGTCCTCTTGGTAATGGTACAAATCTGCCACATTGAATATAGAAGAGATATCAATCCCGTCTAAGAGTGTTATAAAATAGGTATTCACTACAAACTTTCTCAAAATCTTATATGGCCCAATCTTCTTTCACATGAGCTTGTCATATGTTCCTCTTGGGAACCATTCTTTCCTCCGACAAGCCAAAACCAAGTCACCAACTTGAAATTACTGTTCTTTCCTCTTGAGATCTACCTGTTTGTATCTCATAGTGATTGTTTCAAACTCTTTCACTTGTTGATGTATCTCATGCATATACCATAATTACCTAAGATTATGAGATGGCAAGACACGGGAACAAGGGACGGTAAAAACTTTCCCAAATTATAAATATAAATATATAAAAATAATACACGGGACTGCTATTAAAATAATTTATCAAATTATAAATACTACAAATATACAAATTTTTTTTTAAATTATGAACAACAATAGTCTATAACAATCCAACATCCGCATTTGTGCTTGAAAAATTATGTATTCATATATCACTCTTGATTTTTATTATGTCTTTGTAATACAATACAGTTGGGTTATAGTTAACCAATAAATGATCTGATCTAACTTGTTTGATCATCTGCACAATCTTTCTCTTCATATAGAATTATACATACAAGTTTTGTAAGTTTGTTAAGTGATTGGAGCTTCCACAATGATTTCTTTTCAAATAGATATGAGTGGCTTCCAAAAACAATCTTTTACTACAAGAGTACAATAGATCCTCATCCTTCCCAAATTTATTTCATTTTCAAGTTTATTCAAGCCCAACGCAATGGTGCAGCTAGATTGAGGCCATCCATGAATAGACATCGGAAATTCACGAAGAAGGCAATTGAGTCAAGTGAAACCCTTCAACGGGTGAAATAATGTGATAAATTCATCATAAACGCCTTGAAACATCCCAAAAATCAGATTCATCATCTGAAATAACAATATTAGCTTTACTTTATTTTTTATTTAAAAAGTCAGTTTTTAAAGAGAAAACACCAAAAAAGAAAAGGACATCAGGGGACATCCCCAAGACATCTGCAGACGTCTTGATGTCCCCAAAGTAGAGAAACATCGAAACGTCCTTGATATTCAAGGACATCCTGAAGACATTTCCCCTAAAAATGCTACACAAGAAATGTGGAAGGGGCATTCTCCCATCGTCCCTAAAATGTTAGGGCTGGGACGTAGATTTTTTTGGGGACGCACCCTAAGCATAACACTTGCATTTACTCAACAAAGGCTTTCGCTGCAGCATCACTTCTACTCAAATCAATTGTCTCTCAACTTGACAACACCTCTAGGGTTGTAACCATACACAATCTAAAACAGACTCTTGGTTGTACTTCCATAGACTGAATTGTGAGCAAACTCAGCTTGCACTAGAATTGTATCCCAATATCTTCACTTGTTTTCAACCCAACATCTCAACAGGTTTTCAAGGATTCTATTCACAACTTTTGTTTATCCATTCATTTGGGTATAGTACAGTGAAATGAAAGTCCACCTTATGCTCAACTTTCTCCACAAAGTTCTCCGAAAGTGACCAATAAACTATATCTATCCAAAAATTGAAAACCAAAGTTGCAACGTGTGTGACATCACTAGTCTTCTTACATGTTATGTTATGGCTATAAAGTGTGACATCTTTGAGAATACATCCACAACAACCATAGATAACACTCATTACATTTTTGAGTTCTTTGCAACCCAAGAGCGAATTCCATACTCACTTTTTCCCACGGTCTTTCCAGTATAGGCAATGGCTGATATTAACCTATATTCTGACTTGACCCTTTAAAATGTTGACAAACTCTACAATGTTGCACAAACTTCACATCCATGCTCGTCTTCAGCCAATAGTAACTGTCACTCAGCTGCGCCAATGTTTTGTCCACTACAAAAGTGATTGGCTAATCCACCACTGTGCTTCTCTTATCAAATTTTCTGCAATTGAACAAGAAGGTATACACAATCACTATTCTCTAAACAACAATACCTTTGTATGAAGTAATCCAAATGCAGAGTTTTATCCATGTCAATTGGGCTCTTACACATTGCCCAAGTATCTCTAAAATCCAAACCCTCCTCATAGAACTCTCTCATAGAGTCAAACACAACTACCTCTATCCTCATCCGATGTAGCTTTTGGCCTACTCACCGTGGCTGTTTATGAAATGCAATGATTTCTGGTCCATGTATAAAACAATAGCAAGTAATGCATCCACTTTTTATGTGCTTGAACAATTGCATAGAACTCTTTATCATAAATTGAATGTTTTTCTTTGCATCATTCAATTTCACACTGGAGTAAGCAATGGTCTTACCCTCTTGACTCAAAAAAGCACCTACTGCTGTCCCATTAGCAATTTAGCATCACAATCAACTTGGAATACCTTGCTGAAGTTCAGAAATGCTAGCACTGGCTGTTTGGTCACCTCCTTTAAAATCTGAAAGTTATTCTCTACTGCAACTGTCCATACAAACTCTTTCCTATCACGCCTCATGGTTTCCGTGATTGGTGCACATATCCACTAAAGATCCTGACGAACTTCTTGTAAAAACTTGCTATCCCATGAAATCTTCTTGTTTCAAACATGTTCTTCAATGATGGCCACTCAACAATGGCTCTTACTTTTTAGGATCCATCCTCAATCCATCGCGTGAAATCAGAAAAAACCCAAGTAAACCAATTCTTCCGTCATAAAATAGCACTTCTTTAAGGTGACCACAGCTTTTCTTCCTTTGACCTCTGCAATACTAGTTTAATAATGCATTAAGTTTTCCTTTTTGGTTCTACTAAAAATCAGAATGTCATCTAAATACACAATGACAAACTTATCAAGATACAATTTCAGCACTTCATTCATAAGTCTGTGAATGTGTTTGGCATCATTGGATTTGAATGCAGTTTTCCAAACATATACGACATCGGTGGGAACTAGGCAATACCTTGACTTCATATTGATCTTCGTGAAAAACTTAGCTCCCCTGAGCTGGTCTAGGAGGTCATCAATCTGTGGAAGTGGGTATTTGTTCTTTACTGTGATTTTGTTCAAGGCTCGATAGTCAATGCAAAGCTGCCACATCCCATCTTTCTTTCGGGCAAGAACAATCGGGCTCCCACAAGGTGATGCACTTGGTCAAATGTGCCCCTTCTAAATCAGCTCCTGAATCGACACTTGATTTCTTCATTCTCAAGTATTGAGTGCTTGTA
The DNA here is from genome assembly GCA_018340775.1 of Taxus wallichiana var. yunnanensis. Taxonomy (NCBI): domain Eukaryota; kingdom Viridiplantae; phylum Streptophyta; class Pinopsida; order Cupressales; family Taxaceae; genus Taxus; species Taxus wallichiana. The sequence continues at coordinate 15,573,633 of CM031243.1, forward strand.
TAGGGGCCCATTCAAAAGTGGTGTTCCAAGGACCAAGTCAATTGGATGTTTCACCTGACAATGCAAAGGCACACCTGTTGGTGGTATGAATACATCTGTGTATTCATATATCATGATCCATCTACTTCCGTTGTATTGTTTGTCTTTGGTGGGATAGCTCTTGTGGTTGCTGCAACCTTTTGCTTATCCTCGGGCTGATCATGAGTAGGACAAAGGTCCTAGTTTGAGCAATCAACCTTTGACATTGTTTTGCACTGATTGGGACCACTAACTTAACAGGGGCTACCTCTAGGATGTGGTAGCACTTACGACCTAGAGTGATGATGGCGCTCCTAAGCCTAGCCTCATAGACACCATGGCAATCCCATATGTATGGTTGTCCAAGAAGCACATCACAGACATCCAATGGTGCAACATCACATACCACCACATCCTTGAACGGTTTGATTGAATAGGGAAGGTGACACTGTCAATTCACATGGATGTCTCTTCCTTGACTAACCCAACCAACAGAATATGGTTGCGAGTGAGGAAATTTAGCCTCTTTATTGATTCCCTAGATATCAAATTCTTTTGACTCCCACTATCTAGGATAAAGTGAAGAGTCGTGCTATTTACCCACATCTACGAGTGGAATAGTCATTTTGCATCCTCTTTTGGTGGGGACACTATTTGTCAACAGTGGTATACAGATCTGCATCCACAATCGGCTCCCCTTCTTCATGTGCACCTTGGTTCTCTACAAAGGCTTCTCCTGCATCTGGCTCCCATGACTCTGTTAACAAAGTTTTGTTGACAGCTCGACAATCCTTCGTGTCATGGTACCTGCTCTTGTGCTTCTCACACCACATTCTTGTGTCTTTTCGTGGCTTTTCTTTCCATGCTTGCTTCTTATCCTGTTTTTGTGGTGGTGCATCATTTCCTTGTTGTTTGGTGTCATCTTTCCCTTTCTTTGAATATGAAGGATCTTTATTTCCCAGCATTTAGACCTTTCTTCAACCTTGACTGCATATCAATAAGCTTCCCGAGAGTATTGATGTCTGCAAACTCCATCTCTTCCTGGATGTAATATCGCAACCTGCTGTAGTATTTGAGAATCCAATGCTTTTAGTGTCCCGTGCGGCCACCTTTGCTGATAGGGTATGAAACTCATTAGTGGTCTTGCACTGTCTAATGACGACTCGACACAACTAGTGCAATTTTTAAAATTGTTCCTCGTAGTTCTTCATTAGATAATATTCCTCTTTGATAGCCTCTACAAAACTGCCCCATGTTTCTAGGGGTTTCACATTGACCGTTACATAATCATTATCATCATCTTGTAGGAAGTATGATTCCCACCATTTTTGACATGCAAAGATGCTTTCAAGAAGTGCAAATGTTATCTTTTCATCATCAAAGAAATTATTGACAGAGAAATATGATTCTAGTTGATCGAGCCATTTATCTAATTCATCAACATCAATTTTTCCTTCAAATTGCAGAATGTCAAAATTTACTTGTACCTTGAATGGTGTCGGGCCCCCAAAGGGTTTACTTGATGTGGGTGCAGTTGTGGAGGTGGGGCCAGTTACAAGGACAACCCGTGAGAGGACATCGATAAATTGGCCATCATCTCCCTCCTCTGCCTCTCAAGGGCTTCATCAAGTAATTCTTTGAAGGGATCTCCCATTTCCTCTTGTGTTGCTTGAGATCATTTGAAGTGACAAGCAAGGTAATCCAAAGGACTACAAGTATTGACATCGTACTTTTGGTATTCTGACCTCGTGCATTCTAACATGTAATAGTGGAATGAACTTGCTCGATACCATTGATTCAGATTGAGCTACAACCTAGTGGACAATACACTAACGATGGTGCTTAATGTTTTATAACAATCAATCCACAATGAAAAAGCAGTAAAAACAAACTAATTTTATTACAATTTGAAATGTATACAAACTGGAAAACTCCTTAAGAGAGATGCATACCCGAAATCTATCTCTTTATTCAAAACAAGCTACTTTATAGCTATACAAAGGAGAATATGAAAAACTACTAAAAATAGAATATAAAAAGGTTCGAATGGGAACCAAAAGGTCATCCTACATGGAGACCATTCATATCCACCTTAGGGATGGATTTGAAAAAGACAGAAGTGGAAAAATCCGAAATCTATCTTATTATTACTATTATTTTATTCAGTACTCCTTGTTGAGGTCATATCTCCTAGCCCATTGACCTGATTTGCTAACCACAGGATCCGTTGGAAGGATGACAAAACAAACTCGAAAAACATTGTGACGATAATAACACTTCGGCTATCATCGTACAATCTGAAGCCCAGAAATGTTCCGAAGACCCCTGAAAATGCAAAATATTAAAAGCTGCCAAAAATTGTTAAAAATAGATTTTCAAGACTTTCCGGAAATACTTTTTCAGAAATCCTATTCTAGATCAAATTCTCAAGTAACAAACTTCCCAAGTAACTTGGAGTATCCAGCCTCAACTTGTCTCATGTCTTTGCAATGGCCTTCAAGAACCTATCCTCTACTTCATCCACCATTTCTTCAATTTGAACCTCAAGTGCTTCTTCATCTTCACTCACATCAACTACAACTCCTCTACATTGTGCAATCTCCATATCATCAAAACTAATTTGAAGTCCTCTCAACATTTCTGCCAAGTCTGCAAGTCTTGGTGCTCTTCCTCACAAGAGGAACTCCTCTTTGTGCCATTTCTTCTCCTCGCAGCTCTAAACAATGGTAGGACTTCTCTCACACCTGCAACAAACCCACTAGAGCCTCAAAACTCACCGAAACAAGACAAAACCTTGCTTTGATACCAAATGATCTGAGTCAGTTAAGAGGGGACCAATGAATAGTAGCCTTTCCCACAACCTAGACTCACTCTCATGAGTGGAAACACACAAAACACCATACACTCAGGCTCGGAAACAAAACTCAGTCTTTTATAGAAGTGTGACTATATTGCAGAGATCTGCACACATAAACACTACTTTGCTTTATTGAAAACAACATAAAGAAGATTGCAGCCAACTTCCAATCCCTCAATGAACTTGAAAACAGTCACTATTCTGATATGGATTGAACACTAACCCCTTTCAAGCTCCTCACTGAACTTGGTCTCTTTCTTGGCTCTATCCTTGCTTGCTTCTACCAACTGAAGCTTTTCTAACAAATCCTTTCAGATCTTTCAGACTTCTCACGACAAACTTGCAGAGTCTCTTCACATTCCCAAGCCTCTTCAAAATGCTTGGTAACTAACAAATTTCCGGTCTAGGATTCTCTACCTATCTTTCCAATGCAAGTGGAACTGCTGCTTTGTGCAATCCGGCGATTTTAAAACTGCAGAGGCAGTTACATATCCATCGGTTAACACAGACCTGCAGTTTCGAAACCACCGCCTACATAAACCAGAAATTTTGTCACCTGTCTAAAAAAGGATCACTTTGATCCTTCTCAAGTGATGAAACCTCTTATATATGATTCCTCTAAAGTGTTGGACCTCTAGGGATGCTCCTTGGTCTGTTTGTTCATCTTTCATGCACATAATGATGTCGGCAAGACGATATGTCGCAAACACAAGCAAAAGTAACGATTCTATTTTTAGTTGATGCAAGATTCTTTGTGGACCCGAATGCTACTGCATCACATATAAACAATCTGCACATAGCATTTATCCATATGTATGTTTTCTATCCTCCATAAGATTACCAAACCAAAAATATTGTTACAATTAGTTTGTCCTATCTACAACTATGCTTCATACTTTGGCTTTGGAAGTAGAGAATATCTTATCCACTACAAGCTCTATCAATTCTTCAAATATGTCAAAACGAGATATCATATTCGAAAGATGTATGGTGCTCAGTTGAATATCACTTCACTTATACATGTAAGTCTTCAAATGGAGAATGAGCTCTCATCAATCCAACCTTGCATTTGAAAATCACATGGGCTAGGTTTCCCTCTAGGCTGGTTACAACTTACAAGTACGCTCTCATTCATTCTCAATAGGAAGACCACAATTTTCCTAGAAAGTAGATGATTTCTCAGGCTTTGTAGCTCGTCAAAGAAACTATAATCGCTCTATCTTCATAAACCAGCATCCAAAAATTGCAAGCCTTGTGGAAAAGTACCTATTTATTTAGAGATTAATAGGGTTCTTTGTCAATTTTGATGCATTGTGCAGATTGAAGATAAATATCACTTCGATCCTCAGTTAACAATTGCATAACCTTTTGATTATAGAATCCATTAACAAATTTTGCAGCCATTACATCACATCCTTTTTTCATCAGTAGAAAATACATTTAGCATGCTACCTCATGACCAACATTCTCGTCATACGTAACTGATTTGCTGGCGACCAAATAGGATTAACAGTTCAATAGATCACCAATTACATTAGCAACTTCTCCGGTGGGATATTACAAGTGGATGGCAATGGCCTATCCTGGGCGCCAATCCCACTTTTACCTCTATAGTACACATTTTTGTTTTGAGGGTTCTACAGAAAATTCAAACCTCTTTTAGTTTTACCTAATGTCATTCCTTTAATCTATATTCCTTCCATTGTATTTTCTTCTTACTTCTACCTGCTGCATCAAAATGTAAAGTGCATTCGTCTGATCTTGCTTGCATTGTATCCTCTATAGCAAAAATACAATTTACAATTTTCCAAGTGGACATGATAAACATTTAATTTCATTTCATTTCAATCTGTAAATACTGTTTTATGATGTCAAGAACCAACACATATGATTATTATTTTAAGAGAGGTTCTGTTTTTCCCCATTTCCAAATGTACTTTTGCATCTTAACATATGACAAATTGTCAGCTAAATCTCTCTATCAGAAATACATATTCGTTCACTTCCAAGTTACCAATACGGGTTAGGAATGCAGTACCAGGGTTTGCTGTTTTTAACCCCAGGTACGGTACAGTTTGGGTACGTCTGTACAAAAAAAAAACATATGAAGAATATAAAATTATAAACAAAATTAACCATAATATCAATGTTATATGAATAAAATTACAAACACTACTGATAATTAATAATTCAAAATATTAAATGAGTCGGACATATGGTATACCACATATTATATGTTCAAAACAGGAAAAAAATCAGAATGGTCATAATCATCTTATCATCAAGAACTATGCAAACAAATCATCTTATCTCTCTTCATCGGCAATTGGTTTATTAGAATTTAGAAAGAAGATGCAATAGGACTAGCAGCAGTTTGACAGTTATCTGTATTTTTCTTTTCTTTATTGTGTATTTTATTTCTATATTTGTTTCTTTTTAATTTATTATGACTTTCATACCCGGACCAGCACGTTTTTATCATGTTTTAATTATGAGTCAAGTACCCGTGATAAGAGAAGAACCCAAGTGGTACCGGCACCAGAACCATCCCGGTATGGGTACAGGGACCTCCAGGGCAGTACCAGGTAATATAGGTTCACTTTACTTCAAATGACATTTCATCCCTTTGAAAACCAATGAAAATAAACAGTCACAAGACATGATGGTCTAATAAAAGGCGAGCATTTCATCAAAAGCATTATACCCGGATGAATCTGGCTGATACGCTGGCACACGTAATCCTGGATGGCTCTCATTTGCTCCCTGTCCTCCACTAGAGGTAACCCTCGACCTGCCAAAGATAAAACTGTATTACCTAAGTAAAACATAAAATTTAGGGCTGTAATAATATATATATCTTATGAATTCCAAATCCGAAAGAAATTAAGAATGTGCTAAATAAGAACCATATAAAAGAAAGGACATAACATGAAGCGCTTTATTGTGCATCCTAACAAGCTGCTCGGGAAAAGCTTTAACAATATTCTCTGCCATTCTACCATTTGATGGGACTAAGAAAGGAAATCCTAAAAGTGCAGAAGCCAGTGGTGTTATCTGTAACAATAAACAGTAGAGCATTATGGGCCTATTACAGAGATCGATGAGTGGCATCCAATGCCTTTGCTCTTCTTCATTGTGTTCGAATAATCTTATCTATAGGTATGTTGAACTTTCAACAAAATAGGACTGGTTATAATTATCAATCTTGACCAAAAAAACCAAACAATTGATGTTCGAAATTGTGGTATCTATTTGAGACATAGGACACAGTTAAATAAAGATGTCAGCATCCTTCTTAAATGGCACCATGCATATATCACTTGCACTACAACCAAATACATCTAATAATTGTAGGACATTGACAAACCATCTAGCAAAGGATATTCATTCCATGAAATTGGTATCTCATTTGACTACTACCAATATTGATAATGCCACAAGCTTCTTCACGAACAGTAAACCTAGAGCTTAGAACCACAAAATGAGCAAAAATGGAAGGACATGATAAAGCGTTGGTGGATCCAAGGATGAAACAAGTAATGTAAGATGATGGTTATGAACCAAACAAGAATCAATTCGTGTGCAAACAAGGTAGTGGTCCACCTGAACCTAAATGAGAGGAAAAGAAAGGCATCTAGAAGTGATAACCATATATTGATAACTTTGAGATTCCAATGACCAAAAGTCCTGAGAAAAATTAATTTTATTTTAGCTGGCAAAATGAGACCAGAAGCAAGGAGTATTTGAAAGAATTTCGCATTAAATCTCACTCAACAACCTCACAAAATGGCACTTGCCCAAACGGTTAAACTGAAACTGGCGGAATAAGTATCCCATAGATCTGAAGTCAAGAAGGCAATGCAAAATTGAGGGAAGGGAGCACAGCCCTTAATACCAATATCAATCCAATTGAAGTTGCAATTCCAGAAATTTGAATGCTTTTGATTTTTTTAATTAACATGATTGTATCATTTCTGCAGCAAGGGTGGCTAACTGTTCAGGCAAATAGCATTGTTTTCATGACAATCATCATTGTTTTGACTTAATCAAGAGGTCCATAGAACAGATGGTCACGACCATGAACCTATCCATGAGTTGCCATAACAAAATGGTCAATACCAAGGTATGGTTCATCTATACCTGTGATGGATTCGGTCAATTATTTGTCCTTATCTGATGTCCAACTACATTGCTAGGATAAAAATGAGTACAGATGCGTGTACGAAATCTGATACAGATAGAACAGGTTTAGAAAGTTATGGATATGATACACAACTTGGATACAACATTTATAAAAATACAAGTAGACGAAAAACAAAGAGCAGATAAAATGCAAAATACCAAACTACCATTCATTAATTTGGACATGTAATTCAACAAAGAAAATAAAAGGATATGAGAAAGAAGAATTACCAGCACGGGTTAATAACTGAAATGAGAATTTCAAACATGACACTTGCACAATTCCTATCTGATATGTTTACCAGCTTTACAGGCATACCTGGATAGGCCCTAAATCAGATTTGTTCTGAATATGTATGAGGCCTGGGAAAATGTGTATCTAGGAAAGGTGAAGCATCTGATAAGATAGATGCCCTACAATGAATCCCTACAGACAAATTGATCAACTATCAAAATGAGGTTAAATTCCGACAAGATACCCTAAAATGAGCACTGTAGTTCTTACTCACTAGCAATTAGGAGACTACGTAGATCAGTATCCTTGGTATTGCAGCCTTGCAACAAGATCCCTATCTAACTCAAGGGTCATATGATGAACGTAATCCTTTTTAAATATAGGCAGATCGTGTTAGTCATCATCAAACGCTCCTATCATCAATTAATCGAACTCTCTACCACGCATTGAATGTGTTCCCACTTCTGCAACAAGAGCTATGGAAAGTTCTACTATCCCAGGCAACCGTATTGTCAGATTATAAATTTTTGTGGGGTTTTACCCACGTGTGCTTTGGTCATCTCAAGATGCAACCTCCATCAAATTTCATTAACCTAATGACATTTTTCCTCGAGTATTGTTGGAAATAATCATATGGCAAGAGAAACATGAAGCAAGTAACTGCTGGTTTCTTGTTCGCTTGCCTTCGTGAAGATACATGACTGTTTTCCTTTCAGCCACTTGTCAGTTCTACAGACCGTGCCCAGTTTTGAAAATATTGTGGATGTCAATGACTGTGTCAGCATTTGTCATGGCTCGGTTCAATTTGAAGGCTTCTATGATCAGGTTTCACCTATGCTGGAATCTACTATTTGCTTTTATTGCTTTCACCTTCATTCTATTTTTGCATTTAGTTGTTAATAAGCTCGCAATTTCAGTGTAGGTGTGTAAATGTCAATTATATAAAATACCCACTTGTATTTCCCAATCACGTACTCAAGTGAAGGGAAACGGTTTCCAGTCTATCATTTGGGATAAAGAAAATCATAACCTAGAAAATTAAATTATATTTATAAATATAAAACCCTGAAATTTTATAGCCAAGAGAATAAACTTATAAACCGACATACTTTGAAGAGCCTGAAGCATTTTCTTTCTTGGGCGAATCTTCCAATTTTGAAATTATTGTCGAGTTTATTCTCTCAACAAGAGCAGAAAAATTCTTATACTGTTCTCCATAGTTATTGCTACTGGCGGAGTCATCTGTATATTCATTAACACTGCAGACAGACAACCATTTGCAAAATCAGGATGACACGGCAATAGGAAGAAAATAACAATGAGTAATTGATTTCCCTTTACCATGTTAGGGTTTGGCGAGGACAAATTCGACAATTAAAATTTGAGGAATTTCTTAATAATATCTTTATAAAATATTGAAGTAAAATGGAAAACATTTTGGCGTACTTTATCTCAAAATTGAGGGGCTCCGGATTGTCTTTCGCGTTAATTGGAGCTGCATCGACTGTAAGCATATCCCCCATAACCAAACACTTGACAATAACATACTTATTTTCTCCTTTATCGCTTTTGGTATAAGAAAATGCATAAGCGTCCTCCATTTCATTCCAACCCTCAATTCCAACTTCTTCATCACCTACTGAAAACCCGCAAAATTTATCCGGGAACCTTATGAATTTAAAGCCTGTAACGGCCTCCAAATTCCAAAAAAATAACAAAATAAATACAACAAATTTTGTTACCTGACGATGCTGCTGCCGCCGCCTGAGATCCAGTTGCAGTTAGAGAATAACCCGCAGCTAGAAAGGCGGCGTGAACGGCAAAGGCCACCTTGTCATGTTTGTTTCTAAAGCGGGGCCGTGAAGCCCTAATTACTGCCAGTACTGAATCTGCCATGATTGATCTAACAAACCACGTGCAAATGACAAGCCAACCACCTCGACTCCCGCTGCTCCTTTCTAGTTATCCGGTGTCTTAGCGTTCAAGGCGAATAATTATATATAATTAATATACGATAATGACTGCCCCGCTCTAAAATTTGGCAGCACATGAATTCTGGTATACTTTTTATGTACAGCCGAAGGATTCTTTATTGTAAATGTTTACAGAATCCAACATTTGAGAGGCAAATCGCAGAAATGCAGGCAATGTCTTTAATTTTGCCGTAATTTACACCCTGTATCGGATTGTGTTGTGCGATTTAAATCTAAAATCTTGAATCCAAGTACAGTTCATAAGCTCCCCTTTTCGGTTGGCAATGGCGAATGCGTCAGTTCCAACAGGGTTTTAAATTTGAATTGAGGTGCCTTATGGCCTCACACTGGGCCAAGGGCCTAGGTAGATATTCGTATAGTTTTATGTTTAGGGTTAAGTTTTATATATATTATTAGTACCTGCCGCTGGCAGTGTACTAATGTTTTTGCCTTTTCCTATTAATTTCCATGCGGTGGCCTGGCAGTTTGCTAGTGGCTGCTTTTTTTATACCCGTGCGATTGTAGTGTCTCAAACAAATATTTCAACAAATTATTTTGTTTGGAGCTATAGTTTTTTGTAAAATTTATTTTCCAATCATTCTGATTGGTCTTCACTAATGCCCTCATTGCCCGAGCTGCAGCTCCTGCTTCTTTCCTCCTGCTCAGATACTACCGATTTAATTAAAGTTCTAGTTTCCTTTCAGGCTTTGCCATCTGCTGCAGGTGTTTTCTGTCCACCTCGCCCTGTTGTCGGATCCTAGAGACAACAATTCCTCCATCAGTGACTTGTTGTAGAAGGCGGTTTTCGAACCCACAAGGGTTTTCCCTCCCGCTGCGTGTTGTATTTGCTGCCTGGTCCTGCCGTTTTCAACATACGGGTACGATTTCTTCTTTTCCTGTTCGCAGCTTTCACAATACACCAAGGCCTCTGACCTGCTCTTGTTTTGAATTTTTAGGTTAAGAAGAGCTCGAGGAACGGTGATTATTACAAGACCAGAAGCCGTGAGAGAACGCCCCGCAATCTCATTTCTTGCCTCCGCATTTGTCTGATCCATCGCACAGTCCAAGCTCTCTGGTAAGCATATTGACCTCGAAATTTAGGGTATTTGGCGAGATTTACTTATAATTTTGGCGAGGATTCAAGCTGTTTTTCAAGAGATTTTTGTAGTTTTAATTTGGTTTGATAAGTCATTTGAGTCATCAAAGATTTTTACCGTTGGTTTTTTTTGGATCGTTTAAACTTGGGGACGGGAACACAAATTTCTATTTTGTGTGCTTGAATTTAATGTTGTCAGGAGCGCCACTTTGGGACGTGAACTGAGACACGGCTAAAAGCAATTTGCCCTTTGATCAAAATTAATTTGTTATATTCTTCTTAGTTTCTCTCGGTTATCTTCACTGAGAATATTCTATTAATTTGAAAAACAACTCCCACACGATCATGTAAAATTACTGCCACTCTTTAGAGAATATTATTATAGTCTCGACTCGATTTTCAATTAGGTAGGGAAAATCCTTTGCTCGGTATGCAGCGGTGAGACGTGTAGAATTTTACCCTTTCAATATTGCGGTGATTCCTTAGTATGATTTGATGTAATTCAAGGTCAAATTTGCAAACGCAAAGCAAACCCCTGCTTTAGAATTTGTTTAAGCCAAGCCTTGAACTGTGCATCTTAATAAGCGTAGACTAGCTATTGAGCTGTGAGCCTTATTTTTAGAATCAAAATAGTATAGGAAAAAACCAAAGATAACCACTAAATAAGTGTAGACTAGCTATTGAACCCCGAGCCTTAAAAACTCAAATTTGGTCCCTGATTGTTCCAAAGAAGTCCACAATATTGGATTCTTTCATGCAAGCATAGATTTAAGAGGTTAATATCATGAAGGCATCAATGGGGAGGGGGGATATATTGATAGCAAGCACAAAGATACATGACAGCGCATCGCAAATATTCATATAGCTATGTTGGCATATAAACCTTTACCATGCGATAAATAGAATCCCCCCAGTAGCACTTGGCATTTTTGAATAGATCAAATAGCACAACATGTTTTGAATAAATTACATAGCATGTGCATAGTCCATTTACATTTTCCATATGTGATGCAGGCCCACATTGACATGCTCTAGCTTCTACACTTGCAGCTTAGAAAACTTACTTGAGGCGTACCATGTCCAGGCTCTAGTGTCAAACTTTTATCTTTGATTCAGTCTGGAGATCCCGTACATAGTACTCACCCGACTGAGACTCCTTCCACTACATTTTGAGAAGCCAGCTGATGGGTTGGACTTAAAACTAGATTATGTTGGGACAATGCATATCATAGATATACAATATTAAAATCACTGATAATCCATTCATGATTTTAAATAAAGTTGCTTCTCTGGGTAATATTCATGACTTGCAGGACAGGCAGAAACCGAGTTTCTATCCTTGTGAAAGGCATTCACGAATTCAAGCACATGCTCTAGTACTTCATGAGGAAAGGAGGAGGTGAAGCTCTTCCTCCTCCTCTATGGTCATTTGTGTAGGGCGATCTTTGGTGATGATGATGTTACTGATTGTGCACATGAGTTCTAAATCAAGAGGCGCAGCTTCCTTTCTTCATCCTCGGTAATCCACGAACAGGTTTTCTATCACTTGCCCCATCTTGACACTCTCCTCCTTCTCATCTATATTCCCATTGAATAATACAAAGACACAGTACCACAGTAGAGCACATTGTCTTCTAAGAGATGCCCTTTTCTGTTTTCACATATATGTCTTCTTAGTATTGGTTTTAGTACCAAACAACACCCACATCAATTTAAACCTTTATTAGGTCTTCAAAGAGATTTCACCGCACCTTTTAATTCATGGAAGTGAGATTTTGCCAACACCACATCGGTATGAAGCTGGGAGGCCGAAAAAGTCGAAGCAAATGAGAAATTCTAGGGCCAAAATATGGTAACCCACTTGATAAACAGGGGCCTTCTTAAAAGGCGTACTTTATCATAAAGAAACTTTGAATTGTTACTAAAATATGTCACTTGTTAAGCTGGTTATTTGGAAGTATACACCATAGCTCGGTTAGAAAATCGCCCTTTCCTTTCGCTATCAATTGATAAAAGTAAACATATCAATACAAAATGCAAATCATTGGTTATTAGTATTATTGACACACGATTCATTTATGACTTTTGCTAAATTCCCCTTATTTGTAATTCATCTACTAAGAGCCCAAGAAAGTTCTAAACATGATAAGCATTTAGGAGGTGACCATCTAATGTACATTGAATCGTGCAATACAAATCTCAATATGAATATATGCTTGAGTACATGAAAAGCTCGGTATCTTTTAAAAAAACACTATTTTTACCTGCTAACACATGGCAATGTATTTTGAAATCTGTCCTTCCCCTGCTTTTCAATTATCAGTGATTATTAAAAAACTATATGCTCTACTCATACTAATGCTCACTTTCATTTCTTGCAGGCATTCCACCCCAATTTGATCACGGGAAAGTAGCTACGCATCTTGAAGCCATACCACCTTATCGGCACCATCATTTTAAGGTAAATCACTTTCCCTACCCGCACATATGTTTCAAATCTTTCATTTGAAGTACAAATTAAAAATGATTTATAATACTACTCCATATTTCTTTTGCGAGGTCTAAAAGCTGGAGCTCCACTTCCTACACCACAACTTTTTTGAACATCGATTTGTAATAGCATAAACGGTTACTTCTCATCATTTTCTATCACCATAGTTTAATACAAACAACAATAAGCTTTATTTTGTAATTATTCGAGGCTATTACAATGCCAACATTTAGCAATAACTTTCTCATTCTTGTTTCAACTGTTCTTTTAAAAGCATGATCTGCAATATTTGTCGTTCTAAATGTTTTATGCAAATGCAAATGGAATTTTGTAATTATTCAGTATTCTATTACATAAGTAATTATTTAATTAAATACGACCTTGATTGCCCCGTTTATAAAATGCAGTGAGTTTTTACACGCTTTCCTTCACTCTATTGGATTCTCGGTTCTCAAGTCCTGAAATTTTGGACCATACCCGTTTTAAGTTTAGCATATTCGGAGTAACATTACTGTTTATTTATTTAATTTTTTATTACGTGAAAAGAGTGTTTAACACCTCTCAATCAAAATCTGATGCTTCAATTATTATGCAAGGAAAATGACAGCCCACTTCTTTGTGAGATGTCTTCATAGATAAATAGTAACATTTACTACATAAAAATATTTTAAGACTTCAAATTTATATTATTTTCTTCTTGCTTTAAATCAAGACAACAAACTACATGATTATGTTTATACTTGTCAATGTTTCCGATCCCGATTTGAATGGCGATCAACTATTTTGGTTTTCTGAATTACAAATAACTTTTTCGAACATTAGATCTAAGCTGAATTACCATTGAGTAAGCAAGTGTGGCATTCTCAAATTACGAGTAAAACAATTACATATAAGTTTTTACATTTATATTCATCTATTGAAACTTCTTTGTAGACAACTGACCTTTGCTTATTTTACAAACATTGCCATTAGGACACTAGAGCCTCCCGAGATTCTAGAGCCTCTGTAATGACACTAAATTATTAACTACTATTTTATACAAGTAATGTGTCAAAGTAAATCCAAGAAATTCGATTTAATGGTAAGCGAGTAGATTTGTCGAAACAAGTTAATGAGTATTGCAAATTGTTTGTGTCCCCATGATTACTGTTGCTGCATATCTTATCTACTACTCTCTTGTGACATTACCTTACCTAATGGCCAACATAACTGCAATTTACCCTTACTTCACTTCTGCTCATGCCACAGCAGGTACTCTAGGCTGCAGCACGACCCTTGTTAGTTATAATAATAAGATATATATAATAAATTATATGGTTTATAATACACGATAAAAATGAATAGTTGATATGAAATATAATAGACCTCGTTATGATTTATCTTTATAACATAGTTTGCCCATATATAATAATATAGGTTTAGTTTAATATGGGTTTTGTTTATAATGTTATAGTTTATAAAATTGGTATGATTTATAATATAGTTTAGAAAATTACGTGGTTAAATTACAACTTTACCAAATTCACCCAATGTGAGGCCTCGGATGATCTAACCAACCACGTGGTTGTTCGATTAGGTTATGGTATCTAGGCAGAGAAAACATAAAAATACGAATAAAAAAGGTATCCTAGAGAAAAAGAAGGATGTATGGTGAGATTTCGTGTTTTCACAAATTCTCAAGGTTCACGAATTCACAAGATTTTCACTAGTTCGGGAGAATTGACGAGTTCATGGGATCTCGAGGCCTCAAAGATCACCATATTAAATGTAAAGCCTCTCGTAGAGAAGGAAGGATAGATGGTGGGATTTCGGGCTCTCACGAATCCAAAAACTCAAGGACTTATGGTTGATTAACTAAAAATGTGATTTTTCTATGTTAATCTAAACTAGTAGCAACAATGGAACAAATCGATATAAATGTAATGTAAATACTAAATAATTTTATTTGATATTTTAAATGAATTCAAAAAATGGAAATGAGAAGGGATATGGTACTAACCTGAAATTAACTTACCTCATTGTGTAGGACTGGACAGGATGATGTGCAGACAAGACAGAGGATGACAATGGTACCAAGGAAATTACGGCGAATAAAGACTATCCGGACTTGGGAGAAGAGGGGCCTGGGGCACATGTGGGTGCCTGTCTCTGTAAGGCACCTGCACCCCTGCTCAAAAATCTCATGGTATGAATATGATAGTGTCGCAAGGCCCTCGTAATATCTTCACCCTTGTCACTTTAGGTTGTCACAATATCCTCACTTATGTCGTTGTAGTTGTGTGATGAAGATCTACCTATAAAACCCCATACAAAGCATCAAATTCCTAAAAATAAAGATGCAAATGAAGGGGTCGATTGGCCTTAGCTGCCATAATGGTGGACTTATGACTAAGCATTGCACTACATTCCAAACCCAATGTAGTTATGTGTGTTTTGTGTGTGCAATTGTGTGCCTAGGGTGCCCTAGTGTCAATGACATAGAAGTAGGGAAATAACTAGATGTAAAATTCAAATGGTGGATGGAATATAATGAATATAACCCTTTCCCCCTATGCTTATGTGATGCAGATGTAGAAGATGCCCAAATGTAGTCCTTTGCCTTAGTAGATAGCTAGCTCTTGATAGTAGATTGTTCGCCCATAAGATAGTGAGTATGTTATGTTTATATAGGGATCTCTTGCTCAAATTTCAACACTAATGACCCAACATGTTGACTAGTACCTAGGGGAATGAGAGGGAACATGACAAAGACGAAGACCTCAAATAACTAAATTAGACCCAGTGTTACGGGGACCGTGGTGCCTAAAATTGTGACCTGTGTGGCACCCATGGGTGCCCCAACACTACCCTAGGCACCCTAGTTAAAGACTAGAGATGACAAATGACCAAATAACGATAACTAAGACTCTCTGAGAGATGACTAGAACTATGTAAAAAACTGACAATTGTGTGAGATTGTTGGGATCGCGATTGTGTTACACCAAAACCTAAGTGTTAGTCAGGGCAATATGATCGCCATAGTGAAGTTAATGAATACGGGAGGTGGTTAGTCCATATCATGAATCCTACGGAGCGTATGAACAATTGTAAGCAACAAACCCCCTCAATGTTACTCGAGGGATTTGAACCGTGACCCTCTATTTGATACCATTTGTTGGGATCATGATTTTCATTAGACTAAAACCCATGAGTGTTAGTCTCCGATACAATCACCAAAGTTAATGAATACATGGGAGGTGGTTAGTCCATGTCACGAATCCCACGGGGAGCGACTGACATGCAGCAAAGAAAGTGACTAATGATACATGTCGATTAACTAACAATAGGACCAGGGGATGAGCCATTAGTGAATACTTTTCTTATGCGAGATCCATATATAAAATAACATACTTGGCGGTATAAATGTAATAGTAAGTGCATGATTTTGTGACTACATTTGCCCCCACTTTATGTTGGTGAGCAAAAGCTCGGTAACATAAAGTAGATAGATATGTGTACTTGAGAGAAATATGGAGAAGCCCATGTTGTAGTAAAACGTGCAGATATGTAGTAGAAGCGTGCGAACCATGGATCAACAATGTGATGGCTTGATCCATGCAACGTAGTAAAAAAATGCAATGTCATGATGAAGTGTGCTAAATGAAAGTGATGATTATAATGTTGGATGATTTTAAACATCGTATGATGACGATGAGATGGGGTATGGAGTGATCAATTCCCAACCCGAACGCGTGTGTATGAATTATTAACCGGAGGATTTGGGCATTATATTGCCAAAGGAAGAGTGTATGGAGAAAATGTTATTCTCGATCTCTAACTACATCCTCAAGATCTAGCCATTAAAGGGGAAAGACGAACTTAGATAAAAGATTTGTGGTTTTACGGATCCAGGACAATTTTGATTAAACAATTGACCCATATAGGAGTGATATAGGAAAGGCACTCTTTCCCCCACTCCATGGGTGTCACCATAATGTGATGGCTTCCAAGTTAGGTCATCACGGAATCGGGCGCGAAGTGTGAGATGGCTTCAAGTTAGGTCATTTAAGGAATTAGAAATGAATGTAATCTCCTAAGTTAGGTCATCTAGGAGGTTGCGTAACTCCCAAGTTTGGTCATCTGGGAGGCCAATTGTGTTACATTGTATTTGATTGAATGATATGTTTTTTATTGTTAGAAATTTGAACGCATTAATTGATTGATTGATTGATTACTTGTGGAGAGGTTTTACGCTAGTTACCCCCATATTAGGTCATTAGGGGGAATCGATAGAAATTAGTGAATGACCACATGGAAAGGTTTTTAATCATTTATTTCCCCGTGTTAGGTCATTAGTGGGGAATCATTTAGTGAAATGGCACACAATGATTTAGTAAATGTCTTGGAATTATTGCATTGGTCATGTTTTAAATGTGTGGTGATATAAGGGGAATTATAGGATGACCCCAATGATATCCCCTTTCGGTGAAAGGGAAGTGATGATAAGAACGAACGCTAAGCCGAAAGTAAACATGAAATAGGTAGGAAAGTGATAGAAATCACAAAAATGTGTATGATTTGGTTGGAAGATAAATTTAATGTGAGGTAAAGCATGTGTAACATGTTCAATACTGATGGTGGATGGAATTTGGAAAAGAACTCCGCAAAAGCGGGGTATAAATCGCTAGAAATGCTTGAGATATGGCAAAAATCATGTAATGTGTATTAGTAGTGGTAAAAGCATGAAATAATGACTATAGTAAAGTGGGTGATAAAAAGGTAACTATAAATAGTAAGGTGAAAAAGTGTTTAGTCACCTCATTTTGTTATTTGCGCGATTGAGATTGAGTTTTGAGCAAGTGAAAAATGCCACAAGTGAGCTCAAGTGCGTCTAGTCGGTTTGAGAAGCGGTGGACCACCGAAGCATCACGCAAGGACAACCTGATACGAGAGTTGGTAAGTGCATTGTTTTTCGAAAATGTAGGGTGTAGTAGTCATTTTCAGTGAATTTTTGTAAATTTGAGATTTGTGGTTATTCACGATGTTTTGACACGGACGATAGTAGTAAGGGTTTTAGTGACCTTTGGATAGGAGTGCCCAAATTTAGGCGCTCAATTGTCTATTTTGGTGGGCACCCTAGTCTGTATTTGGGCACCACAAAGTTAGAATGTGTGTATTCTTAGTGAGAATTATGAAAAAAATGAGATTTTGAATGGATATAAATGTGATAAGTGAGTGTGTTTGTTTTTGTAATGTGTTCTAAGCAGTGTTTGTTGTCATTTTTGTGGTGTGCTAGAGGATATTCACTTGAGGGAGTTCCGCGGTGAACGTCATTTGAGTATGTTGTTTCAAAAGATTGGGTTTGTTGATGGACGAGATTGGGATTTTATGGATTGTGGTCACTTACCTGCATATAACACAAATGGGGGATGTGCCCCATAATATGCCGATGTTGATTTTACTTGGTAGAATATGTGACAACCTGGTGATGGTGTCTATAAACACATGTACTATGTGACAGATGGTGTGTAGATATGTTTACCTTTTGGTTGCCTACGAGGGAGATGACAGTGACGTTAGAGGATGTATATCACATATTGTGGTTGTTGGTTGTTGGGAGAGGGTACAAGTGATGTCATTAGAGGACATGGATAGGCAGATGTGAGTGGCGAGGCGATACTTTCAGTAGGGACTTAAATACCTGCAGAGCCACATGCTCAGATCTAGATCTAGATGTTATTCGAGGTGCAGTGTTTTGCGTTTGCGAAATTCATAGCGATTTTATTGCTTCATCTATAGTGGTGGAGGGAGGTGGTGTGGGCATCTTGTATAAGATGCATGATATATGTCGGCGTATAGAGGAGGAGAGTACTAGATATGCGTGGGCTCGATGTGTGTTAGCCCACCTATACAAAGATTTGTACGATTCACTCATGATGAGCATGGAGGAGGGATAGGAGCTACTACGTTGTTACACATGTGGGCATATGAGCATATAGCAGTGTTGAGGCCAGTTGGGGCCCATGAGTAGAGTGGGGTAGGCCCAAGATATTTGTGAGGAGGTGGATTAACATTCGTAGGCATAGGATGGATACTGATACCTACAGGCACTGATAGATAGGATGGGACCCGAGGTCATGACATGGAGACCATACCATGATTATGGAGATGATGAGGATGTCGTAGAGTTACGGTGTATTCGGAGGATGATGTGGTTAGAGGATATATTTCTAGGTGTAGCCAAACTTTTTTAGGTGGAGAGAGTATCACGTCAGTTTGGTATGGCTCAGGATGTGCCCCCAGAGCCATATATATGGTTGAGAGCTATTAGAGCACTAAAGAGAGGATAGAGGCGAACTAGGGTCCCATAAGAGAGTAAATAGCACCTCTGGTCCAAATGAGGTAGATGCAATGATAGAGGTGATAGACGCAAATGATGTTAGTAGCACAGAGGAGTATTGTGCATGGTGGGTGACACATCGATGGTATTATTGTTCCCATTATTTGTAGATCCAGTGGGGTTACCACATGTAGGAGGAGGGAGAGTGGGGGAAGCACATGTCCCGACCCTATGGCAATTGTTGTAGTTGAGCGTGAGTATCTACATATAGTTACGTTATGTATGTTGTTTGTTGGCTTATGTTTTAGTAATGGTTGTCTAATGCGTTGGTGTTGTTTGTTTTGTAGGTGATGTGTATTGGTCCTTGATAGTCGACACATCCATCCACACCTTAACGTGGAATGTGTCGACTGACATCCTTGGTGGAGGTATATTGGAGCGAGTGGATGAGATCGTGGGTGAGCATGCCTATCTATTTGAGCCAGTGGTCGTGGCGGCAACCACATGTACTATATTAGTAGCCAAGAGGGATGAGGCACGCGAGGAGACTCGTTGAGCCCGTGAGGAGGATGGGTGGTGGTCCTTTAGCACAAGATGTGTTTGTATATTCATGGATTTACAACAACATCATTGAGCTTGGTCTACGGAGAACACCTTATTACGTAGGCAAGTGGAGTGATATCGAGGCCGCGAACAATCACGTGTAGAGTGAGCGGTGAGCATCTAGTTCTAGGATCTTTAGTACCAAGAGCGAAAGTGATGATGAGGTGTGATTATCATGATTGTATATGATGTAGGGGAGTTTCTCCCCCAATGATGATTGTATTTGCTACATATGTATGGACACGTGTGATTTATATATGATGAGCTTATGTTGTGGTATATTTGTTGTTGTATGATTTATTGTTGAAATGGATGTGATGTCTTTGTGTATTGTTAGTGGTAGTTGATGTAATATTTGTGATGATGAAAAATATAATGTGATGAGTTAAGTGGAGTGTTTAGTAAATAGAATGTTTAACGCATAGTTAATATGATGATGATAATGGGGTGAATGTAAAAATAGGTGGTGTATAATGATTAAAGTAACGTATTGTGATAATCGTATGTGGTAATAATGTAATGTAATCGTAGCATGTTAGGGTGATAAATGGTAGGGGAGGAACATAACGATGCCCCCAAAGATATGGATGATTAGGTTCATTATAGTTAAGATCCCTCAACAATCAAGAATGGTAACACAAAAAATAAGAGTGTGTCATTAGAAATAATTGAGGATGAATGATGTAGCGCGGATGATAAAAATGAGCAAACCTCGTGATGTAAAAAGTTGCATTCGAGAAAAAGTAAAACCTCAACATGATTTTGTAATTGAACCCTCAATAGTCATGTAAGAACACAAGTGCGTCATCGGGGGTAAGGTGATAGTACTCACCTACCAAAGACCAAGGTGGCGTGGAGTGGTGGAAGCATGTGGAATAGAAGCAACATGAGTGTATGAACCGAATTGAATGTCATATGGAATTTTGGTAGGATGTGCGAAAAAGTGGGGTGTTGTGGTAACCAATGTGAAGTAGCAGTGTGATGCGGTGGATAGTGTGAATGCGATGGGTGAGGTGGATACAGTGAATGTGATGGATGAGGTGGAGAATGCATATGAATAGCAGACTGCGGTGGATATATCATAGTCAAAAGGAACATATGTAGGAGATGACTCAATAGTAGTAGAAACTCTCTGATGAGGTAGAGGAGATATGGATTGCTCACATGGGTGAGAACCAAAGGAGATGATGCCCTTATCCTCTAATTGTTGCAATCTATCTTGAAGGGCAAGACAATCATTGTCTCTATGGCCATTTATGTGATGATAATTACAATAAGGTTGGTCACGTTGACACTATAATCAGTGTTGTGGATGATGTTGGTTGGAGGTAGGTGAATTAATCGCTTAATAATAAAAACACGCAACACATCATGTGGTTGAGCGTGATGAGAGAAATGTAAAGGCTCATGTGACCTAGGTGGAGTGGTAGGAGGAGTAGTTTATCGCAGATCCGAGAGAAGGAGTATGATTTGGTGGTGAAGTGGGTTGAGCTTGTTTAATTTGCTTGGGAGGCAAAGATGGAGACTGTGTAGGATGCTCAACCGGAGGTATGTGGTAGAGAACTAGATGAGGCAATAGTCGTAGAGGTGTGTGGAGGATCTATGATGTGTGTAGAGAGAAGGTCTTATTCTAAGTCAATAACCTTATAGATATAGAAGAAGGAATGACTCACATGTATCATATTGTAATCATTGCTTGAGTGGAGGAATGAGGCCATGACAAAAATAAATTGCTTCTCAAGATCTATGGGTTGGAAGACAAGTTGATGGATACAAACATTGAATCATAGAATATAATCCTTGATAGGTTCCATGGAGCCCTAATGTAGAGTAGGTAACCGGTCATAAGTAACCTTAGGGCCATTGTTGATTATAAACCAATGGAGGAAGGCGTCCTCCATGTCATAAAAAGTACTAATGGATCCAAAGGGGAGATGAGTGTACCATTGTAATGCCTCATTAGTAAGACTATAATGAAAAGCCTTAAGTAGTAATCTATCATTAGAATAGGAGGCCATAGCCCTACGATAATGTAGAAGATGAGCATGAGGGTCACCCGTACCATCAAAACATGTGAAAGTAGGCATGGTGAAATCATGAGGGAATGCAAATTATGAATCTTCTTAGGGACCAGATTTCCATGTAATGAATTGTTGTCAATGGAAGCATAATAAGCCCTACTTTCTAAAGTGAGAGACTGAACTTGAGATTGTAATTGTCCTACAACGTGCATGAGAGAAAGGATATCTTGTGAAGGGATGGTGGAAGATGGAAATAATGTGTTAAGTGGTTGTAATTTGCCATTATGAGTGATCATAGGGATGTCCAAAGGTGATGGAGAAGGTTCGATGCTAAGGGCACACTAGTAGTAGGTGTCGAGGAAGCTATAGTATGAGATATAGATGGAATATCCATAGCAATGGTTGGACTAACATCAGAAACATCCATAATAGGTGAAGTAACTAGTGGGGAAACTTCTATAGAAGATGTACCAAGAGACATAGGTGAACTAAGCAAGAGGAGATGTCACAATAGGAGAAGAAGAAGTGATGGATGGTGGTGACTCATGTGTAGTGCTAGATATGATCTCGGAGAAGATATCAATGAAGTAGGTGAGTCACACTCGGCCATATGGAAAGAATGAGAATCATGACCATCTGGTGTCTCACCATTATCTGATAGAGACTTAGAAATGAGGATATCGCTAAGAACACTATCAATAGGATCATCAACATAATGTGAAGGAGTATGCGAAACTAGGAGGGGATATATCATGAGAAGTAATGTCAGAAGAGGTAGAGTCGTAAAAGGGAACTGTGTTCAGTGGCCGGAGTAGATGGAGAATCCGTATGCTCATGTGAACGAGTGTCAATACCAAAAAGTAATCAATAAGAGAATCATCTAATGTTTCTGTGAAAGATCAGAAGGTAGATCACAAGTAGCCGTATAACATGGAGTACAATGAGTAAAGGCTATTGGATCATCAACAATGCTAATGCCTATAGGGGAATCTTCAAAACAAGTAGGCACATGTTGTAGTCCATCTTGAAGTTGTTGTTTGATATGGTGGGTGTAGTGATGGGAGAACTATATAGAGCTTTAAGCTCAACAATGGCAGCCTCATCATAGATAGGGTTGATGCTAAAATGAGACATGATAGGTGAAGAAGATGAACTACTCTTAGCCATTAGGGTTTTAGTGGATCCTAGGGAAAGGTATTCTAAAAGTGGGTTCACCAAAATGATTAACTAAAAATGTGATTTTTATATGTTAATCTAAACTAGTAACAACAATGGAACAACTGATATAAATGTAATGTAAATACTAAATAATTTTATTTGATATTTTAAATGAAATCAAATAATGGAAATGGGAAGGGATAGGGTACTAACCTAAAATTAACTTACCTCATTGTGTGTAGGACTGGACAAGATGATGTGTGGACATGACAGAGGATGATGGTGATCAAGAAATTGCATCAAATGAAGCGCATATGCCTATATAGATAGGGGAGGGGCTACCGAGGGAAATCTAGGGGTGCACAGGGAGAGGATTGGGGCGCTGGGGGCCCACTGGTCTATAATTTGGGTGCCTTGGTCATGGAAAAGCTCATAGTCTAAATCGACATTGTCGTAAGGCCCTCACAATATCTTCGCCTTGGTCACTAGGTTGTCGTAATATCCTCAGCTTATGTCGTTGTGGTTGTGTGATGAAGGATCTCTACTGTAAAACCCCATACAAAGCATCAAATTCCTAAAAAAGAAAGATGAATGAAGGGGTCAGAATGACCTTAGCTGCCACAATGGTGGACTTACGACTAAGTGTGCACTACATTCCAAACCCAATTTAGTTTTGTGTGCTTGTGTGTGCCTAGGGTTCCTGATAACATCGGGGAAACTAGATAAGTAGTTGGTAATAATAGATGTAAAACCTTTCCTCATATGCTTGTGTGATGTAGATGTAGAAGATGCCCAAATGTAGTCCTTTTCCTTAGTAGATAACTATCTCTTGATAGTAGATTGTCCACCCATAAGATAATGAGTATGTTATGTTTATATAGGGATATCTTGCTCAAATTTCAACACTAATGGCCCGACATGCCGACTAGTACCTAGGGGAATGAGAGGGAACATGACAAAGACCGACCTCGAATAAGTAAATTAGACCCAAGTGTTACGGGGACCAAGGCGCCTAAAATTATGAATTGGGGCACCCATGGGCACCTCAACACTACCCTAGGCACCCTAGTCAAATAACTAGAGACAAAAATGACCAAATAATGACAACTAAGACTCTCTGAGAGACAACTACAATCAGCGTGCAAACAATTAACGATTGTGTGATACAAGTGACAATGATGACCAACTAACTAACAAATGGACTAAGGGATGATCCATTAGTTAATACTTTTCTTACGCGAGATCCATATATAAAATAACATACTTAGCGGTATGAATGTAATAGTAAGTGCGTGATTTTGTGACTCACAATGGTTTCGATGAATCCAACAAGTAAATACCTGAGAATGAGACATGGTCCGAATCGCAAACACTTAGGGTTCACGCAATCTCGGGATTTCAGGAGGTTCATGGGGTTTTCATGGATTTACGGGATTTTTGATCGTTCATGGAAACTTGCGGGATCTTTGCGTCTCAAAATCATGATATTAAACGTAAAGCCTTTGGAATAAAATATGAACCACTGACACAGTATATCACAACTATATAAGCTACACGGCCTAATCACATGTTGTATAATTCCACCTGATGACATTTCAACTTTATCCACCTATCATGTGCTCTCGGTCTATCGGGCTCATGCAAAGTGGAACGTGTAGCCTTGTATGCCTTTAAGAAACACAAGAACACACTTACACATAATGCTAAAACTAAAGCTAGAATTGTACAAATGGTATGACATCGATAAAAAAGATAATTTTCACGGGAACATGATCAGTAGACACTCGAATTAGATCACCCTAATTCATACTCGCATATACGTACCTTAGAACATCCCTCCATAAACACACATGACCACTTTACCCATCACAATATTCACCGACCCTTATCTACACCCCTATTCACTATTTTACCTCACCAACCACCCGTAACCATATAAAAAAAAAAAAAAACAAACACAACAACCCCAACCCCTTAACAAATTCCCCATAACACCAAAACCACCCCAAAAACATCACAAATCACATCTTCCCCAAATAGAATGTAGTTGGAACCACACCCAACTAAATTTCTCAAAAATCCGTAAATCGATTCGATTCCCTAAATCGTTGTCGATTGTTGCAAAACGACACCGATTCCCTTAAACGATGTCAATTTTATATAAACCAACACAAGCCTTTGCCTAAGGATCGATGAAATTTCACATGGCAAGGTTGTTTGATAGAACCCTTAGAGAGATTGAATTGAAGCCCCTTTTTAGCGTGAAGAAGCGAAGGAACCTTGTTGCACTAGCTTCCCTTTAGAGAAGCCATCTTCATCATTCAACCATCCGAGTCTTCTTCTCCACAAGAGGTATGCCTTTCATTTGAGTTTGTAAGCCATTATTTTTAGATTCGCTAATAACGTTGTTTACTCCACTCAAGCATTCAATCTCGGGATATCCCTATCTAATCATCCTCTTTGAGAATTGGCATTGTTAAGCATTTGTGATTACAAACACACTTTTAAGCAACAATCGATGATGATCATAAAAATCAACATTGATCTCGCACGATCGACATCAATTCCCATCAAAAATATCTAACCTTGCATGTTTCATACATTTTGATATATTTCCTTCATATCTTGAAGTCACGGCTAATGTTCTCCTATGTGCAAAGCATGGCTCTCTATTAGATGACCATTCCAAGAGTAGTTTATGAAGCCACTAGCATCTACGACCTCCCCATATTCTGTCAACCTTTGTGTGGGAGCAATCTGATATCAATCATGAATTGAGTATATGCGTCATCATCCTTACACCTAATCTGGATGACATCCCCGAACAACTAGACCTCCTTCTGGAAGACAATGATGAAGCCAATCTTTATTGGGCCAATCATTTCAATCCACCTCAACCCATCATGAAGACGTTGATTAAGTCCCTGATCTAAGCATTTCATATTAGTTATTAGATATTTATATCATCAAATTTTGTTCGTTATAATTCCATTTTTATCATATCAGCTTGATTACTCGAAAGTGGGTTGACATCTACGAAAGGGAGTCTTTTCCTTCTGGATTGACACTTTCCAGGTAACTCACCTATTATTTTACTTATATATCTTTATCAAGTTGTCTACTTGTGTATATGTTTTCCTTCCCAACCAAAAATGAGTTCCTACATCACTTGGATTCAACGGTGTGCATTCTCCATCCCACAGGTAACTTTAAACCATGTTATCATTATGAGTTTTAGTGTTGCATTTCTTAAAGGAATTAACTTGAGCTAAAATTACTAAAACATAGTGGCATGCCTAGTGGGACAAAAGGGTATCCCTTATATTTTTAGTATATGTGCATATAGTTACCTTGCACATGTTGTTTTCATCAAAATAAAAATGAAAAATTTTCCTTTTGAATTAAAAATAATTGCATTCATTCTTATTTGTTTGATCACATAGTCTTAAATAGGATGAAACTCTTTCGATCACCATCTTTCCCTCACTATACACAACCAAATCCAAAAATATAAATAAAACATCTAAACTTCTTGTACTTAGGTCTACCTACTTGGATTTCATCACCAAGGGGGAAGTCAACTTGGTGTTCTAGTGAGTATAAACAATTGGTGGGTAGTATATCGGTTAAACACTCGACACCCTTATCACTCAAGGAATGTGAAGTGATGTGGTAGGGCCTAATATCACACCTCATACCAACACCAACACAAGTACATGCCTCATGTACCTTCAAGTATTCCAAGGACTCCAACATAAACATTCATGAAACCTACCTTAGCGCACATGACTTTAGGTACCTTATATAAACCAATTTTCTTTTCACACATTTCTAAAGCTAACCAATATAATCAAAACTTTCTTATTGATTGTGTGACTTGCATTAAATAATTATCTTCTATTTATTGTTTATTTACATTGCCTCATGGTTTGACTCGAAAATAATCCCAAATCTAGAATACCACATACATGTCAAATCCATTACTACAATCCATGGATGAAACCCAAGAGCCGTCACACTCTCTCGAGTTTGATCGTGACACGTCAGAGACCATTGATCCTCCTTTTAGGATCTCCACATGAGTAATTTTCCAATGGGTATCATACCATTGAGGAACTCCTGATACTAATCATATCACCGTCAACAAGTATCTCACTTCACAAAGCTATCAATATCCCCCCATCACAACTGGAACCCCAATCGGATCTCAATATTGTTACTTATAATCCCACCTAGCATATTGACCCCACCTACTAACCAATCGTTGATCAAGTTGACGTTATTATTCCTACATTCGTATCGAGACACCTAAACTTGTCTCCTCGGCCCCTTAGTAGAGTTTGGCCTTAATACCATATCTTCACAAAACATGATTGGTCACTTGACGTCCCTACCACATCTTTCTTCATTTGACTCTAATAAGACACCTTTACACTCAAGTACCTACGCCGTATGTGGTTAGCCACGTGGTGTCCAAGTCTCCCCCTCTCTTGGCGGGTCCTCTTGGTATGCCTCATACTACCAACCTTTTGGTTACATCTTAGCACATGGGCTCTTAACGGTCCTCGTCCATGATTCAAAATTTGGTTGTGTACATTCCAACATCTCTACCTCCCATCAATACACGTATTATTACTAACACTCCTCATGTCTCTCAACCAAGACCTATAGTTGGCTTCCACTAGTGTTGTCACATCTCCCCTCAACAAAATCCGCTACCCTCACAACCCTTCTTCAACACTTCCCTCCCCTAAACTTACTAATATATCTACCCCAAATCGCAAAACCATTGGGTGCCCAACCAACTTACAATGTGTTAAGAAACCTCCCTCCTTTCTAGAATCCTCCTTTCTAGAATCCTCCTTTATCCTTTCAACAACATCAACCAATCCTCATGTTACGCACAAGGTAATCCGCCTTAAAACATCCGAAAACCTCAATCTAACCTCTTCCCTGCTTCACCTCAAAGTATGCAATAAAACAAATAAGGTAACGAGTCAAGGAGGAATACCTGTGATTATGTAGATGGTATGCGTGCATTGTAGAATTTGATCAAACTAAATGTGAGATCTTCCCTTTAACTAGGAGAAACAACATGTATAAGAGACAAAACAAGACCACCAAATGATATTAAATAGCAAATAAGAGTGAACGCCTAGCGATATCTAATTCTAAAAGTGTGATACTTCCTAGATGGTTTTAATCCACTTTGTTTTTATTAAATTAAATATGAGAAATAAAGGTCTTATTACTAACACTTTGATTTAGGTATCTCAAAACATTATCAACGCACTAGATTAAGTAGAATATTGAAAGACAAACTAATATAGCATTAGGAAAGGTATGTTTCTGGTTAGGGAAGGTCGCAGAGGTATTAGGTAAGGTCACAGGGGTGTCCTTGGTAAGGTCTGGGTGGAGTTTGGTTGAGTTATGGGTTGTTTGGTGGAGGTCAAGAAAAAGACATGATGGACCGATGTCGAGAGAGAGATGAGACCAGGATGTGCAGTTAAGGTGACCAGAGCATCAAGAAGGGAAATTTGGTAATAATTTAATAAAAGTAGTTTTGAACTTCTCTATGATTGCACAAAGAATGAGGGAGAGTGGTTAGGTTCGTAATATTACCAAGAAGACTCGAAATACATAAGAGGCAAGTACGAGAGAGCCAAAAGTTCGTAGTGGTTAGGTTGATGGATTGGTGAGAAGGTGGAGATAAAGGAATACAAGGAAAGTAAATTATAATGAAGGAGGTAATGGATCTAAACTTTAAGCAAGCACAAAATGATTAAAATCACGTATACTTACATGCATTTGTAGATCCGGTAGGTGAAGGAGGATGGTAGTTAATCCGTGAAGATCCTCTCTATGTTCATACGCCGCATGTAAATACTCCTGAATGTCCCTATAAATATTCTAATACCTCAGGATGAGAGCAAGATGCTTGCTTGGGCCCGTGGTTGAGTATTTTGTATCGTTTGGATGTTGAGAGGCTTGGATTCGTGCTTGAATGCAATAGTTCTCCCAAAACTAAAAATGACCAACCCGGCGCGAGGTGCAAAATGTATATAAAGTAACCGATGATGGTTAGGTGACCGACGTCGATTGAGGAATAACTCGACGTTGGTTAAGGTGGGAAAGTCTAGGTTTACCAAAAATAGGTAGATCTTCCCAAATTTTGCATGCTTTCTCATTGAGTCCACTTAGGAAAGTGGAGTTCTCATTTAAAAAGGTAGGAAGGTCATAAAAGAAGTCCAATTAGGTTTAGGAAGAAGTCTTAGTTAGTTAGGGTCAAGTGGCAAATTGGGCGGGAGTGATGACTCGGTCATTGTGAGTTAAATGCCCCTGGAATGGGTCTAGGGTGAGGTGTAATGATGAGGTGGAGGTGTGAGGATGAAAATAACTTAATTAAATTAATTAATAATGTGAGGATGAATATTAATATGGGATGAAGGGGTCATGATTAATTAAATATATTATGTTAATTGATTGAATGGGAGCAAGGGGAGTAAATGAAGATAAATATGTTAAGATATATCTTTTAATCTTAAAAGGAATGTGTTACTAATCTGGACCCTTGTTTTTGCTGTAATTTGTTTACTTGGGAGAGGTTATTATTGCTTGTGTTTTGCTAAATGAGACAACAGACTTGTCGTATGTTTGATGAACTCTTTTTTGATTGATTGAAACACACCTTGAATCAATTCCATTGATCCAAGGTATGTCATGTGGCCTTCTTGTGATCGCTTTGTCGATTTACTTAAACTGGAAATGAAGTCTCAAACCAGATCAAGGTTGATATAAATGTCATAAAGACCGATTTCGTGTATGAATATCCTGGTACATAGATGCCAATGGAAAAGGTTCGATTCTCGAACCACATACAAGTTGTAACGCTAGACAAACGTAAGACAAAGGAGCCTCTGGATGCAAGTGACACAGGTATGTATGTATGTGAACATAGGACGAAACGTCCCGCATTGTGTGAATGTGAACGCCATGGAAAGACTTGATTGGAAACTATTAAATAAATACTATGGGATTAAACCCTAACCTACAACTAAGTTTTATCCTATAACCTAACTACTACCCTACATGGATTTTAAATTGCATGGGATGAAAATTGATGCAAATCCTAATAACTTATGAACTAGGTGAACAACCTAGCTATGGACTATAAAATCCTAAACTATTACTAACCTATGGAAGGGGACTTATGGACCCATGTGGATGGAAATGGATAAGAAGGGAAGGTTAGAAATTTATTAGGACAATAAATGAAGTCCTTACAAGTTTCAGCGCCAAGTTTGGTGGGAACAAGGAAAAGTTGGAGGCATCCAACTAGCTAAGTGGCTAAAAAGGAATTACATGCAAAATTTGAAAAGGAAACTCGCCAACCTGAGTCGGCGGTGGCGTGAGGAATGAGGAAAAAGCAATGCATTCAATGCATTCAATGACCTTGGTCTTAGCGACCAGCTCGCCTTGGAAAGAGGATAGAGGAAAAATTGTTTGTTATTGTGTTCATTCGGGTTTTTAGTTGCTCTGCATTTCTTCCATGGTTCTCGAACTCGCTGTATTTTTGTTATATTGTTGTATTATTTTTGGAGAAGCCAAGGCTATTTTTGAGCTTGAGGAAGTTAGTGGACTGTTGGGTAAGCCTTGCTGAGGACGCCGTGGAGAAAAATAGCTCCAGTGGACGCGGTTTACTTCGAACCACAAAAAGAAATACAGGCATGTTAAGCCCTTCTCCTTAAACCGTTTGCTTTTGTTTAAACGTCTCATTAAAACAACCCTGCTCTTATGATGGGGTGTTTTAGTTAAATGATTTGTTGATATGTTGAGGTGATTTTTGGGTTGAGTCATTTTTCTTTTTGAATGACATACGACTTGGGTAATTTTTTTGCAAATGGGTAAATGAAATAAAATGTCCATGCTTGTGATGATGTTGTATTTTTTTGACAGTGTTGGGTATTCATTTTTATTACCCAATATGAGTTTGTGTTGATGAATACATTAGCTATGCGTGTATTAATTTTGAGTTCTGTGCATTCTTGTAAAAATGGAAGGATGAGATGATTCTGTATGACCCTGGTTTGAACTGTCATTATAAAAATGAACACGACTTGCTTTGGTATTTTTCAAAATGAGTGAAAAAAGGAGTGTTGTTTTTTTTATGAGTTTTTTTTGAAGTTTTTTAGCATTCGCATCTATTACCCTATATGGGTCAAGTCAATGGGAATGATGAATGGATTTTATGTGAATATTGTTTTTAAAGTTTTATGGAAAACGAATGGGAAAACAAATTCGTGGTAATGTTGATGAACCGTGAGAATGATGAATTGGAATTTCTGAGTTATTTTTTCATTCGAGGGTATAATATGATATATAATTTCTTGGGACAAGAAGGTCATAAGTAGCATCGCTTTATCTCACGCCCTTTTAAAACGTGGATAAAAGCCTTTATTTTGTTTGAAATTCATATAAGATTTTGTTTGAACTTGAAAGAATTCTGATCTAAAAAAAAAGGTTTTTAGTATCATAGGATATTGGGTAGATGGATATATTTGTCATACTTTTGTCTTTTAATTAACTCAAGGGTATGATGATGAAATATATATATATATATATATATATATATATTATGGATAAATCTTTCATTGTTTCATCAAGACTGAATCAATGAATTCTTACTTTAAATGTTTGAAAATGATTCTTTTTACTATTATGATGAAATCATGATTTCGTAGCTAGAAAGTGAATTCTTCTCATTAGTTATATGAAATGCTTGTTTTGTTGTTGTTATAAAACTAGCTGTATATTCTTGCTTGTTTATATCTGGACGAGAAAGTCCGTTGAGTGAAATATATGGAGGAAATGATTGTATTTAGAGGTTCTTTTGGTACTAATGCTTACGGACCAGTTGCAATGAACTCTGGTCAACTTTTTGGAAAGGTAATTAGTAGTTTTTGAATACTGAAATATACTATTCAGAATGAATCATACTATTGGATTATGTCTATTCTAAATAGTGGATATTTGGTTAGACAGTGAGAAGAGGTAATATGATCCTTCTTCCTTTTATTCGATTATTGATTTTATTTATTTCTTGGGATCACAGTTATCATTGATTGATATCACGTCTGGATTAAATTCTCAAGATAGCTTATGATGAAAGGAAAGAGAGTGTTGATGGATAATTTGAAGTAATGTTCATTTCTTCTTCATACAGTTGAAATCTATATACTTGTTATGAAATGAATTTTGTACGCTTTGGTATAAGCATCTCGCATTTAATTGTTGTTTACTTTCTTCTGAATTGAAAGAAGTATTATCCTGTTGTTGAATTTTGAAGATTGACACCAATGAGTTCATGGTGAATGACTACTTTTTCTCTTCAGCGTTTGATTGTTTGAAATTAGATGAGTAGGAAAGGAAAGGAAAGTAGTTCGGTTTGAATTTTTAGTTAAAATTTATATCTTTCAAATTACAACTATGTAAGGGAATGGAATTGATAGCATTTACATTAGAACAACAATATATACTTAGGTGTATTAGTTCTACGTGATGTTTTTCTGAACTATTTGAAGGAAATTACTTGTAGTAATTATTTGGGAAAAAGGGTAGAATCCTTTTATCTCGATCGGGATGGTAATTAGATGATTGGGTTGTTAGGCTGTTCATCCTTATCGGCACTTAATTCTTGGATGGTGTTCATCTCATATTTTTTTTACGTTTCATAAAAGCAGGGTTCTTTTATTGAGACAGTTAATTAAAAGCACCTCATTTTAATGACAAGTGCTTAATATGCTCAGTTCAATGAACTGACCCGTGCAAGTAATTTTCAGATGGTTCTTGAGTAAAAACGAAGACATGGTTGTTTTCTGATACTTCTTTTGATTAGCTGAGGATGGATCGTATTTGATAGCTATTATTCCTCTACGAGGAAATGGGAAAAGAAGAAGTTACATTCTTCTATCCTTATGTGTTGTAATGTTGTTTGATATAAACGAAGTCCAGTTGTTGGACTGGTAATTGATAGATTGTAAATCTTATGGATGAATACAAGGAAAAGTGTGATATTTAATGGTTGTATCATTTGAAACCGTTTGAGTAAAATTGAGAATATAATATTATTCATTGATTGGGAATTATTCAAATGATAGTGGATAGATTTAAAAGGATATAATATCTATTCTTTACTTGAATGCAACTTTTAAGTTGGAATGTGCAATTAGTTCATACTTGGGTTAATATGAATTTTAAATTGACATTAAAATGGATTTAGGTGAATATGAACTCTTAATTGAATGATATTCAGGATTAGTTTATAAGCTAAGGAATATCAAATAACAGAAGAGGTAACTGAACCTTGTATTCGGACTTCGTTAATATCCTCGAAATGTTTAAATTCAGAAAATATTAGATATGGGAAACATATCTATTGGTAACAAACCTTAACTGAAGTAAGGTTATGGAGGATAAATGAATACATTCATTTAGAATTAGACCTCGTTTAAATGATGTCTAATAAGATGGAATTCTAAATTTAATTACAGTTGGGGTAAAACTTGGTTAAGTTTAATAGGTTGAACTTACTACGTTAAGCTGTAGTGGACTATTAGTCCGAAGCTTAAAGAAAAGAACCAAGAAGAAAATATGCAACCCTTCGGTATGAAGGAGAGAATGTATATTAAGCTATAAGACAAATTAAGTCTCTCTTAGCTATATACAACTGTAATGAAGAACGAGGTTAAAGGATCAACACGGTTGCTGAAAATTGATCTTAAATATTAAGATTATAATCCAATCACTCGAGCTGGATGTGTACTCCTTGATGAGAGGATTCCGTAGGACCTTGACACACGCCAGCTGCAATATGGTGTCTTCATGAAGGGGCCTTCATGACGACACAATGTTGTAGCTGACATGTTACAACGCCCTCCCGAATCAATTCATCAAGTTTACATAAGCTGGGACTAAGTTCTTAGATGAGGATAGGAATGTGATCACGTATATGGAGTGACTCTGAGGACTAAAGGTAACTAGACACACATGGAGTCACCTAGGGATGACACAGTATGTCTGCGTACCTTTAGTTACCATGAGTGACTTCCTATACTCGCTCATATTGCTAGTTGGGGTTAGAGCTTGACCTTAGATGGAAGGACTGACAGAGATCAGGAAAGACCATTCTAGATAATGATGAAGTGAGGTGAAGGACGTATTCCATTGATGTGTATAACATCTAGGAATATGATCATGCAAAGCATGTGAAAATCTTTGGCCAAAGTATCGCAAGTTGTTGGTTGCGTTGTCCTAATCACCTAGTTTAAGAAGCAGGATGTCAGATGAATATCAGTAACAGATATTCAGATAGGCCTCTTAAATGGATCACTTCGATAACCGGAAATGGTAAAAGAACCTGTATACTTATTATACAATGCATGGATTAACATGAAGGATCGGTAAGTCACCGAGTCATGAAATGAGAGATCGCTGAAACTCCGAGCCATAAAATGGGAGATCGGTAGTTCTTCGAGTCATTTACAACAGCATATGGTATCTGTTATATGATTGAATGGCATTGAATGTGTGTTCCATATTGTAAATATGAACAGAGAACATTGGTTTTAAAAAGAAATTGTGTGATCCGAATTACATTAATTGGACAGAGAACAATTATTAAAACTTGAACGTGTGTTTGAATTACATAATTCAGAACAGAGAACGTTGTATAAAAAAATTTTTTTCCCTTGTTCTAGTATCTTAAAATGGGGATGTTACATCTTGGTATCGAGTGAAGGTCGCAGCTCTGGACCTAATGAGTCCACAATTTAATAAGGTTTACATTTTCTTATTGAATGTAAAATGGTTAGAACAAGAGGAAATGTGCGAACAACCCATTATCGGGTGGAGAAGCAAGCATCGCTCAAAAGCTGGATGAAATCCTTGCTGCCCTACTAGATACGAGAGATCGTCTGACTATTTTGGAACAACAATCAATGGGAAATGAGGAGGAGGAAGAAGAAGTTGATATAAATGATCAGCCACCTCTTGTGGACAACACCAATGGAGGGAATCGGGTGTTGATAATAGTAATGTGAATGCTCCTAATCATCCTGAAAATAAAAGGGCAAGATTAGCAGCTGAACTTACAAATGATATAAAGAGAATAAGTCCTCCAAAGTTTGATGGAACAACACTTGGGGACGGAGCTGAAAATTGGCTCAGTGAAATGGAGAAGTACTTTGCAATAAGAAACTTCTCCGAGGAGACCAAAGCGATATGGGGAGCATATCAGCTTTCTCATGAAGCATCATCATGGTGGGACAACCGTAAGGTTGAGTTGAATATTGTCAAAACAGACATAACTTGGGATCAATTTAAGGGTTACTTTAGGCAACGGTGGCTGCCTCAACTCTATTTTGATAGGAAAATGACTGAATTTCAGAACTGGTCGCAAGGAAGGCTGACGGTGATAGAATACTGGGAAGGGTTTACTAAACTCCTTAAGTATGTGCAGCAGTACAAGCCGACGAGAAGTCAAGAATATGAAAGTTCATAATGGACCGAATCCCATCATTGGTGGTGAAGTGGATGTCCATGGTCCAACCACTATGGAAGGAGTTCATTTAAAAGGCAATAAGACAGAACAAAAATCGAGAGCAATTTTTGCTCATGGAGAGAGATTAGGAAGAAGATTCCCAACTCTTCTTCATCTCTCGCACCCAAAAGGGGGCCCTAGAAAAGGTTTGGTGTGAAAAACAAAATTGTTGTAGATAACAACAAGAAATCAGTAATGAACAAACTCAGTAAAATAGTGTGGAAGCAGCTTCTCGCAAAAGTTAGTGGCAATGGACAAAAGTCCTATGGAAGCCAGAGTGATAACTTCAAAGCTGGTAGCAAATTTGAGCCTAGGAAAGGGCCAGCTGGAGGATGCTTCAACTGTGGAAAGGACCATTACGTGAGTCACTGTCCTCTCAAAAAGGATGATCGCGATCAACAAGATAGATACACGTCATGCGGTGGCTAACAAACAAGTCGAAAAGCAAGTTACACCCATAGAAGTTCTGGGTAAGTTATTCGCACACCCGTAGTCATACTTTTTGATACTGGAGCTACTGAATGCTTTATTTCTACTAAACTTGCAATGAAATTAAAAAGAAAAATGAACGAATGGATAAGACATGGACAATGCATTATGGGAATAATGTTGTCCATACAATCGAAATGTGCCTTTTTGGGGCAATTCTTGACTTGCCCAGTTTCTCCACCGAAGTTGACTTTGTATGTCACTCCTTTAGGATCATATGATATCATTATCGAGTTAACTGGTTGTCAAGTAACATAAGGCAAAGGTCAATTGTTATGAAAAACAAATTTGTTGTTTTGATGACTCGCAGTAAAAAGCAAAGAAGCCATTCAAGGTGTAAGGCGTGAGGTTGCAGTTAGGAAACTAACAGCTATGCAACTAAAAAGGGCTAAAAATAGAGGTTGCACCTTGTATGCCATAAAAATGATAGAAAATGCTGAGGAAGATAATGATTTCATGGAAAGGTATCCATTATTAAGGGATTTTAGTGATGTATTTCCAGAGGAATTACCAGGTCTTCCGCCCAAACGAGAGTTTGACTTTGCAATAGAGATCAAGCCAGGAACCGAACCCATATCTAAGGCACCTTATAGAATGACCACCCTCGAGTTGGTGGAGCTTAAGGCTCAATTACAGGAACTTTTGACTAAGGGGCTGATAAGACCGAGCGTCTCACCATGGGGAGCGCCGGTAATTTTTGTAAAGAAGAAGGATGGCACATTGAGACGTGTGCATTGATTACGTAATGTCAATAAGGCAACTATTAAGAATCGATACCCACTTCCTAGGATTGATGATCTATTCGACCAGATGCGTGGAGCATCGTCTATTCAAAAATAGATCTTCGATCCGGGTATCATCACCGAGAATAAAGGAAGAAGATATTCATAAAACAACTTTTAGAACAAGGTACGGGCATTATGAATTCACGGTGTTACCTTTTGGGTTGACAAATGCACCTGCCGCCTTCATGAATTTGATGAATAATATTTTTCAAGAATACCTAGACAAGTTCGTGCTTGTATTCTTGGATGACATTCTTATATACTCTTAAAATGTCGAAGAGCACCAAGAACATTTAAGGATAGTGCTGGAAGTTTTAAGAAAGAGGAAGTTGTATGGTAAACTGTCTAAATGTTCCTTTTATGATGCAGAGGTGCATTATTTGGGACACGTTATAAGCAAGAATGGGATAGTTGTAGACCCTTCAAAGATCGCAGCTATAACCGAGTGGCCTGCGCCTAAGAACGTGCATGAAGTAAGAAGCTTCATGGGCTTGGCAGGATATTATAGAAAGTTCGTTAAGGACTTTTCAAAAATTGCTGCCCCAATCACCTCACTACAAAAGAAAGATAAGAAATTTGTCTGGACTGACAAATGTGAATCTGCCTTTAAAAATTTAAAGGAACAGTTAACTACAACACCTATTTTAACTGTACCAGACCCAAATGGAAATTTTATGGTTGTAACGGATGCGTCTGGAGAAGGTCTTGGAGGCATTCTGTTACAGAATAACCATGTCATAGCTTATGAAAGTAGAAAGCTTAAGTTACATGAACAAAATTATGCTCCACATGACCTAGAGCTCGCTGCCATTGTACATGCACTTCAAATGTGGAGGCATTACCTTCTTGGCAAACCCTTTGAGTTAAAAACTGACCATCTGGGGTTGAAGTATATTTTTACTCAACCAAACCTGAATGCAAGACAATGAAGATGGTTAGAATTTCTGTCTCAGTATGATTTTGATATAAGCTACATCAAAGGCAAGGAAAATAGAGTGGCAGATGCTCTGAGTCGAAGGAAGCACATCTCTGCTCTTATAACATTAAGAACTCAGTTTAAGGATGAGGTGAAAGATGTCATGGAATCAGACTCTTATTTCCAGCAAGTTAAAACAGCACTTGCTGCAGATCCAAAGGATGTAAAGTATAAGGGATTTCATTTTGATAATGAAGGAATTTTGAGGTTCGAAAACAGGGTATATATACCCTTGGCAAATGATTTAAGAAAGAAATTGTTAACTGAATTTCATAATTCACCTTTTTCTAGACACCCTGGCATTACAAAAATGCTTGCTGATCTTAAGCAGCAATACTTCTGGAAGGGAATGAAAAAGGATGTGGTGGAATTTGTAACACACTTGGAATGTCAGTGTGTTAAGGCGGAACATATGCATCCCGCTGGATTATTGTATCCCCATAGCATTCCGCATAGACAAATGGCAAGTGATAACGATGGATTTCATTCAAGGATTGCCTATGTCAAGGAATAAGCATGATATCATCCTGGTTGTCATCGACAAATTAACCAAAGTGGCACACTTCATTGCTGGTAATTTGAAAGATGATGCACCAGTGTTAGCAAGAAGATTTGTACATGAAATTTTTAGATTGCATGGAATACCCGAATTGATCATATCAGACAGAGATCCGAGGATGACATCAAGGTTTTGGCAAACGCTTAATGCGGCCTTGGGAACTAAATTAAACTTCAGCTCTGCATATCATCCGAAACGGATGGACAGACCGAGAGAGTCAACCAAGTTTTAGAGGATATGTTAAGAATGTATTGCATGGACCAGCAATATAAATGGGAGGAATACCTTCCGCTGGTTGAATTTGCCTACAATAATACATACCACGCCTCTTTAAAAATGGCACCTTTTGAAGCATTATATGGAAGAAAATGTAGAACCCCTGTTAGCTGGGACAACGTAGAGGACAGAGAGGTAATTGGGCCAGAAATCCTCACGGAAATGGAACAACAAATCAAAATGATTCGGGAACATCTAAAGGAGGCTGCCAATAGGCAAAAGAGTTATGCAGACTTAAAGTGGGTTGATAGGAATTATAAACTTGGTGAGAAGGTCTTTCTTTGGGTTAAGCCGAAAAAGAGCTCAATAACTTTTGGCAAGGCTGCCAAGTTATCACCTCGTTATGTGGGACCTTTTGAAATTGTTGAAATAATCAACCCTGTAGCTTATCGTCTAGCATTACCTCCTGCTTTATCACAAATGCATGATGTTTTTCATATTTCTTTGCTTAAGAAATACGTAACAGATTTATCACATGTGCTGAATTGGAATTCCTTGCAGGTCCAAGACCCAGGAATAATCGTGGTTAAGCCCATTCGAGTGCTGGGAACTCGCCAGTTGTACTTAAGAAATCGCGAAGTGAATCAATGTAAGGTCCAATGGGACCAGTTTAGCGAAGAAAGTGCAACTTGGGAAAATCTCAAGAAATGAGATCTACTTTTCCATACTTGTTTGATCGAAATTGAATTCGAAAAACTGATAATTCTACCAAATTTAGACAATTACTGGTCTATTTTACAGTTATCTTAAAACATTGTTTTAATGAGTGAATCTGTTTTTGGTATGAACTTATGAATGGAAGGACAATAACTGAATTTTGTCCTAGAAACTCTTGAATTGGTTAATTTGATCATCGGGATGATGATTCTTTAAGAAGGGAGGAATGTAACGCCTTGATTTTTGTAAGCTATCATGGTAATCACTTTTCATGATGTTGAAAGAAATGAAGATAAATATGTTAAGATATATCTTTTAATCTTAAAAGGAATGTGTTACTAATCTGGACCCTTGTTTGCTGTAATTTGTTTACTTGGGACGGAGGTTATTATTGCTTGTGTTTTGCTAAATGAGACAACAGACTTGTCGTATGTTTGATGAACTCTTTTCATTGATTGACAACACACCTTGAATCAATTCCATTGATCCAAGGTATGTTGTGGCCTTCTTGTGATCGCTTTGTCGATTTACTTCTAAACCGGAATGAAGTCTGAAACCAGACTGAAGGTTGATATAAATGTTGCAGCACCTGATTTCAGGTATGAATATCCGGTACATAGATGCCAATGGAAAAGGTTCGATTCCCGAACCACATACAAGTTGTAACGCTAGACAACGTAAGACAATAAGGAGCCTGGATGCAAGTGACACAGGTATGTGTTGAACATAGGACGAAACGTCCTGCATTGTGTTGAATGTGAACGCCAGTCGGAAAGACTTGATTGGAAACTATTAAATAAATACTATGGGATTAAACCCTAACCTATAACTAAGTTTTATCCTATAGCCTAACTACTACCCTATATGGATTTTAAATTGCATGGGATGAAAATTGATGCAAATCCTAATAACTTATGAACTAGGTGAATAACCTAGCTATGGACTATAAAATCCTAAACTATTACTAACCTATGGAAGGGGACTTATGGACCCATGTGGATGGAAAATGGATAAGAAGGGAAGGTTAGAAATTTATTAGGACAGTAAATGAAGTCCTTACAAGTTTCAGCACCAAGTTTGGCGGGAACAAGGAAAAGTTGGAGGCATCCAACTAGCTATGAAGCTAAAATGGAATTGCATGCAGCAAAATTTGAAAAGGAAATTCGCCAACCTGAGTCGGCGGTGGCGTGAGGATTGAGGAAAAAGCAATGCATTCAATGCATTCAATGATCTTGGTCTTAGCGACCAGCTCACCTTGGAAAGAGGATAGAGGAAAAATTTGTTTGTCATTGTGTTCATTCGGGTTTTTAGTTGCTCTGCATTTCTTCCATGGTTCTTTCGAACCTGCTGTATTTTTGGTTATTGTTTCTATTATTTGGAGAAGCCAAGGCTATTTTTGAGCTTGAGGAAGTTAGTGGACTGTTGGGAAAGCCTGTTGAGGATGCGTGGGAGAAAATAGCTCAAAGTGGGCGGTTTTCTTTGAACCAAAAAAAAAAATACAGGCATGTTAAGCCCTTCTCCTTAAATCATTTGCTTTTGTTTAAACGTCTCATTAAAACAACCCTGCTCTTATGAGGGGTGTTTTAGTTAAATGATATTGTTGATTTGAATGAAGTGATTTCTGGTTTGAGTCACGTTTTTCTTTTGTTGAGTACGACTTGGGTAATTTCTTTTGCGAAATGGGTAAATGAAATAAATCTGTTCTTGATGAGTGAGTTGTTTGACAATGTTGGGTAATCATTTCTTTACTCAATATGAGTTGAGTTTGTTGAATAATACATTAGCTATGCGTGTATCAATTCTGAGTTCTGTGCATTCTTGTAAAAATGGAAGGATGAGGTGATTCTGTATGCCTGGTTTGAACTGTCATTATAAAAATGAACACGGCTTTGGTATTTCTTGCAAATGAGTGAAATAAAGGAGGTCTGAAATTATTAATGTATGAGTTTGTTTTGACTCGTGTTTTAGCATAAGTGGATCTTTACCCTATATGGGTTTGAATTGATGAATGTATTGTTATGCGAATATTGTTTTTCTGAGTTCAGTGCGGAAACGATTGGGAAAAACAAATTCGTGGTAATGTTGATGAACTTGTGAGTTATTTCTCCTAGTTGTTTTTCATTGCATAGAATATGGTTTTTGGGACAAGTAAGGTCATATAGCATTTATCATGTTGTTCTAATTAGAATGGTTAAAAGCCTTTAATATTTGGTTTGGTATTCATGAAAGATTTTGAAGGAAGTTTTGATCGAATGGGAATGGAAATGGTAAGTCTAGAATACCGGTATAGCATACAAATCATACTACTATTTATTATGGACTAAGATATATATATATATCATATATATATATGATATATATATATATATATATATATATATATATATATATATAATTTACTATCTAAAACTTTCATTGTTTTCATCAAGTGAATATGAAGTGGATTTCTTACTTTAAATGTTGGAAAGTGAATTCTTTTTACTATTATATATGAATCATGATTTGAAAGCGTGTACATTTGTTGTTGTCTGTAAATGCTTGAAATGTTATATATAGACTTGTTTAATGAGAAAGTCGTTGAGTGAAATATTTAAAAGGAAATGATTGTGTTTAGAGGTTCTTTTGGTACTAATGCTTACGGACCAGTTGCAATGAACTCTGGTCAACTTTTTGGAAAGGTAATTAGTAGTTTTTGAATACTGAAATATACTATTCAGAATGAATCATACTATTGGATTATGTCTGTTCTAAATAGTGGATATTTGGTTAGACAGTGAGAAGAGGTAATATGATCCTTCTTCCTTTTATTCGATTATTGATTTTATTTACTTCTCTTTGGACTGTTATCATTGATTGATATCACGTCTGGATTAAATTCTCAGTACAGTTATGATGAAAGGAAAGAGAGTGTTGGATGGATAATTTGAAGTAATGTTCATTTCTTCTCTCATACAGTTGGAAATCTATATTGTTATGGAATGAATTTTGTACTGCCTTGGTATAAGCATCTGCATTTAACTGTTGTTTACTTTCTTCTGAATTGAAAGAAGTATTATTCTGTTGTTGAATTTTGAGGATTGACACCAATGAGTTCATGGTGAATGACTACTTTTCTCTTCAGCGTTTGATTGTTTGAAATCAGATGAGTAGTATGAAAGGAAAGGAAAGTAGTTCGGTTTGAATTTTTAGTTAAATTCTATCTTTTGAAATTACAACTATTGTAAGGGAATGGAATTTATAGCATTTACATTAGAACAACAATATGTACATATGTGTATTAGTTCTCACAGATGTTTTAATCTGGAACTATTTGAAGGAAATTACTTCTTGTAGTAATTATTTGGGAAAAAGGGTAGTAATCCTTTTGTCTGATTGGGATGGTAATTAGATGATTGGGTTGTTATGTTGTTCATCCTTATTGGTACTTAATTCTTGGATGATGTTCATCTCTTTATTTTTAACGTTTCATAAAAGCAGGGTTCTTTTATTGAGACAGTTAATTAAAAGCACCTCATTTTAATGACAAGTGCTTAATATGCTCAGTTCAATGAACTGACCCATGCAAGTAATTTTGCAGATGGTTCTTGAGTAAAAATGAAGACATGGTTGTTTTCTGATACTTCTTTTGATTAGCTGAGGATGGATCGTATTTGATAGCTATTATTCCTCTACGAGGAAATGGGAAAAGAAGAAGTTACATTCTTCTATCCTTATGTGTTGAAATGTTGTTTGATATAAACGAAGTCCAGTTGTTTGGACTGGCGATTGTATAGATTGTAAATCTTATGGATGAATACAAGGAAAAGTGTGATATTTTAATGGTTGTATCATTTTGAAACTGTTTGAATAAAGATTGAGAATATAGTGTTATTCTTTGATTTGGAATTATTCAAATGATAGTGGATAGATTTAAAAGGAAATAATATCTATTCTTTACTTGAATGCAACTTTTAAGTTGGAATGTGCAATTAGTTCATACTTGGGTTAATATGAATTTTAAATTGACATTAAAATGGATTTAGGTGAATATGAACTCTTAATTGAATGATATTCGGGATTAGTTTATAAGCTAAGGAATATCAAATAACATAGGAGTAGTTGAACCTTGTATTCGGACTCGTTAATATCCTCGAAATGTTTAAATTCAGAAAATATTAGATATGGGGAAACATATCTATTGGTAACAAACCTTAACTGAAGTAAGGTTATGGAGAATAAATGAATACATTCATTTAGAATTAGACCTCATTTAAATGATGTCTAATAAGATGGAATTCTAAATTTGTTTACAGTTGTGGGTAAAACTTGGTTAAGTTTAATAGGTTAAACTTATTACGTTCATCTGTAATGGACTATTAGTCCGAAGATTAAAGAAAAGAACCAAGAAGAAAATATGCAACCCTTCGGTATGAAGGAGAGGATGTATATTAAGCTATAAGACAAATTAAGTCTCTCTTAGCTATATACAACTGTAATGAAGAACGAGGTTAAAGGATCAACATGGTTGCTGAAAATTGATCTTAAATATTAAGATTATAATCCAATCACTCGAGTTGGATGTGTACTCCTTGATGAGAGGATTCCGTAGGACCTTGACACACGCCAGCTGCAATATGGTGTCTTCATGAAGGCGGGGCCTTCATGATGACACAATGTTGTA
Organism: Taxus wallichiana var. yunnanensis; assembly: GCA_018340775.1. NCBI lineage: Eukaryota > Viridiplantae > Streptophyta > Pinopsida > Cupressales > Taxaceae > Taxus > Taxus wallichiana. The sequence goes on from CM031243.1 coordinate 15,617,586, forward strand.
GCTGACATGTTACAACGCCCTCCCGAATCAAATCATCAAGTTTACATAAGTTGGGACTAAGTTTCTTAGATGGGGATAGGAATGTGATCACGTATATGGAGTGACTCGGAGGACTAAAGGTAACTAGACACACGGAGTCACCTAGGGACGACACCGTATGTCTACGTACCTTTAGTTACCATGAGTAACTTCCTATACTCGTTCATATTGCTAGTTGGGGTTAGAGCTTGACCTTAGACGGAAGGACTGACAGAGATCAGGAAAGACCATTCTAGATAATAGATGAAGTGAGGTGAAGGACGTATTCCATTGATGTGTATAACATCTAGGAATATGATCATGCAAAGCATGTGAAAATCTTTGGCCAAAGTATCGCAAGTGTTGGTTGCGTTGTCCTAATCACCTAGTTTAAGATGCAGGATGTCAGATGAATATCAGTAACAGATATTTAGATAGGCCTCTTAAATGGATCACTTCGATAACCGGAAATGGTAAAAGAACCCTGTATACTTATTATACAATGCATGGATTAACATGAAGGATCGGTAAGTCGCCGAGTCATGAAATGAGAGATCGCTGAAACTCCGAGCCATAAAATGGGAGATCGGTAGTTCTTGTAAATATGCGAACGAAGAACATTTGTGACGAATTACATTAATTGGATGAGAGAACAATTATTAAAACTTGAACGTGTGTTTAAATTACATAATCGAGAATAGAGAACGTTGTATAAATTTTTTTCCCTTGTTATGGAGCTATTTTATTGGTTAGGAGGTGTGTGGTTGGAGTTTGGCATGGCGGAGGTGGGAGAGGGAGCGGGAGGACCACCGACACAGAGACCAGAGGTGCCACCGTGGAGACGACACCAAGTAGAGGTAGGAGGCATTCCTAAACCTCTTGTTTAATTTGAAAATTGTGTTTTGAATGAATGCATTTGGGGGAGGTTGTGTTTTTGAAATTGTGGGTAAATTGGAGTGAAACTGGGGTGAGAAGAGACAAATGTAACGTAAGTAGAGTGGGAAGGAATGTAGGGTAGATTTGGGTGGGGTGGGGTAAGTTTTTAGGTTGTGTTTTGTTGATTTTGAACAATGGGGGATGGGGGTTTTGGTTCTTCAGCACACAAAGTTGATCGACATCTATAAAGGGTTGGCCGATGACATCGGTAAAGGGTTGGGCCGACACGGCAGAAAGGGTCGGGCCGACGTCGGTTGTGTTTTACCGTATCGATCGGATAAAGGGTGACCGACACTAGTCAAAGTGACCGACATCGGTCAAGGCGACCAATGTCGGTCACTGTAAAAAGTGACTAGGGTAACACAAAGGTAGTTGGGAAAGTTAAATAGGTGAGGTAGGGGTATGGTGAAGGTTAGTGTAGGTGGAAGAGGGTAAGGCACCATGTTGTAGGTGTGTGATAGGTATGTAGGTGAAATGGTCTAGGGAATTGGGTAAGTATGAAAATGGAGACAATAGGTTTTTAGGTGAATTAGGTAAAGGGGTAGGTATTGGAAACCAGGTGAGGGGTAGGTATGAGTGATGGTTTTAGGTATGATTTGGTAAAAAAATGGCTAAGTATGAGGTTAGTTGAGTTTATAGGAATAGGTAATTTGAGAGGGTTGTGACTTGACAAAGTGTTGTTTTGGATGATGCAAGCGAGAGATCAGTGATGATGAGAGATTGAGTACCACCTCTATTGGTACAGATGTAGCCTAGTGTGACAGACTAAGGAGTGGGAGCACATAGAGATGTGGGACTTAGTTCGATCAGCGCTATAGGTGTATAGGCCGAGATCCTAGCTTGATGGTCACTCTCATCGACAGATGGGACTCCGCGACCAATACCTTTCATCTACCAACTGACAAGATGACCGTCACATTGGAGGATGTGTATAGGATGTCCTATTGTTGGGAGTCAGTGTATTTGATTTCATCTGAGGCATCGGTGGAGCCGATAGTGGTGGTATTTGGTGAGGTGATGGGACTACTGAGTTATCATAGTGCGAGTCTGAGTTATGGGGATATGTATTTGACATATCCGTAGGAGACTAGGTTATCGGTGCTCGACGATGGTGGCACAGAGGTAGGCTATTTTACGCTCTTGGATTACGAGGGTGGGAGATTTTACGTTTAATGGGGTGCTTCTGCAAGGGGCATGATTGAGGAGCGGATACACTTTCCTTTGGGCACCAACTTTTCCGGTCCAGTTTGTATAGGAGTTATGGGCCTATGGTAGGTTAAAGAGGTTTGGTATGTGTTGTTCATTCTTATTACACTACTAGGCATATGAGCACATTGTGTGTGTGCATCCAGTTGGGTTACCACAACAAGACTGGTTCGGGGGTGGATTGTATAAGGTAGGATTCATGAGATGGGTACCAGCCGGGGCACAACCGAGAGTGTCTAGGGCCACATATGATGTTATATACTACAAGCGGCTATTAGAGGGCCTATCGAGGTATATATTGTATGTAGGACATATGTTGATTATCCCTCATATAGAGGCATGGCTGAGGAATTATAGGAGATTCAAATTTGCTTTTGAGATGGATACAAGGGGGTGCCAGAGAGCATGAGATGATACTTGTGGACAAGGTCAGACGATAGTTTGGACTACGGCAGACATGCCCCCACCTTTCCCATAGTACCATAGAGATGACGTGGAGAGACCCATGTTTGCACCATGTCCGAATGTTCCCACGGTGTAGGAGGAACAAGTCTAGAGATGATGATTGATGACGCAAGTGTCACCGATGGATATAAACAAAGTGGTGGGTAACACAACTATGGGTGGCATGCCGAGGCCAAGGTAGCCCTGATTTAGTGACATTCATAGGTATGAGAGGGATACATTATAGGTCGTAGTGGCTGCCCTATATACAATGACATTACATGGTTATAGGACAACTCGACAAGGTCATTGAGCACAGTGACAACCCTACATGGCCCATGTCGCATGAGACTTAGGATCTCGTATAGGGTGGAGATGGGGATGGAGGATGAGATAGCCACCTTACGAGACACATATGGATGGATTATAGGCCATTTGGTCACTACAGGTATAGGTTATGGCCCTTTAGGACCAGGTAGCTATATAGGTACTAATAAATGCATAGGGACATGGTCTCATAGTATAGTGCACCTGCGTGACGGATAGGGCACACTCTTGGTGGGCATAGTTCACAGGTGGGGCTATGAGGCCGGCGACACCACCCTAGACCGTATCCATGGTGAGGTTCAAGGATGCCTTGAATGAGGCTCGCTATTATCAGGACCATCTAGCCACCGCAGGGATTGATGTGCCTTCATATGTCAAGTACCAAGCCCAAGTAGGAAGCCGGTGAGAAGACTAGATCTAGGACTCTCGGCCTCGATAGCGTGGGGGTTGTCGACCCCGAGACAGGGCCATGGTGAGGTTACTAGTTCTCGGATACTAGGCCCAACAGAGGGCCAAGACACTCCCATTATATAGTTGATGATGTGAATGGATGGATGATATACTATATTGAATTTCCATTTTTATTGTGGTATTATGGAAGCTAGTTGAATTAGGCATGATTGAGTCTAGGTCATGTAGGCATGATGGATTCAGTGTATAGGCATGGTGGAGTTCGTGTGATTTAGGCATGGTGGATTTAGGTTTAGGAGTCGAGGTCATGTAGGCATGATGGAGTCAGGTATAGGCATGGTGGAGTTTAGGGATTTAAGCATGAGGGAGTCAGTTTTAGGAGTCAAGGTCATGTAGGCATGATGGAGTCAGGTATAGACATGGTGGAGTCGAGGTATAGGCATGGTTTGGTCATGTTTTTGCGTTTGATTTAATTTCCAAGTTATTGGTAGTATGGAAAATAAATGATGATGTATATGTATGTTAAGGTGTAAATTTCCAAATATTTGGTATTAGGAAATGTGAAATGATTGATGTATGATATGGTTGATGTTATAAAATGGTAGGTATGTATGTTTTTAGGATTGTTTAATTTCCTAGTTTGTGTAAAATGGAAACTAAGGTAGAATGTGAATAGAAAAGGGGGAAAATTGGTTAGGGGAAAGAGTGGCCGAGCTAACCTCCAAGGCCCCATGCCCCTGGAGTGTTGCCTACATATCCCCAACAAAAAGGGGCCTCAGGACAATGTAATTCTCCCACAAACTAGGGAAGAATATGATGAGGATAGATGAATGGGTCGGTAGGTTTTAGGCATGATTGAGTTTAGGTCATATAGGCATGGTTGTTGGCTATGGTGAATAGATATGGGTGATTTTGGTGGAAGAGGAATTCCTAGAATGTAGGTGTCGAAGGTCTGGTCTTGTGAAGGAGGATCAATAAGTAATAAAATAGGTGAATGGTAAGGGAGACACAAAAAGCCTCCTAATCGGGTAGTAACCATTACGAGTCTATCATACCAAATATTGGCTTATGAACATAAAACCCTAAAGGCATTGCATGATTGACTATCTAAGGGTGAAGAAGGTCACATGATCACAAAATGTCACATTTGTGGCATGTCCCTTGAGTAGGTAAAAGATTAGAAAGGAAAATATGGTGAGGTGAAAGAGGTTTCTTTATCATAACCTTGGTGTGAGACAACATGCCTCTTTGGCAAGATACCCAAGATCAAAATAAGCAAGTCCATGACAAAAAAAGTTATCTTTTTCTTTTTGCTTTTGTTTTTATAGATTAATCAATGCCGAAGTCTATGTGGGATGAATAGAATATATCCTTGAGGTCTTCGGGAAGCTTGGAATATGTTTATTTTATTTTTGCAGAATATTCTTCTTTTTGTGATAAACCATGTACAATATGGCTAGCTTTGTGAAGCTATCCTTCGAGGAGCATTTATTTATAACGACAAGATAGAAATATATGTCCTTTTTGGGGAGTCATATTTTTGCTAGAAGTTTGACTTAAGGAGTTTAAATTTGAGAATCCCGTATATTACTTTTGAATTGTGACATTTTTTTTGGACTTTTAAGTCATGGACAAGACTATAGAGAAGTATAGATTCCTTGTGTGGAGACAAAACCATAGCACATAGGGGTAGCTATGAAAGAGAGGTTTTAAGTGATGAACAACCATGGGATTCCATCTTGAAGAGGATGAAAAGTATCCATGAGAATCATGCCATGAGTAGAGCTGTGGTACTCACATTCAAGATAAGTTGAAATGTGAGGGTAATCACATGATTCTTGTTTAGTTGTTGATCCTTAAAGTAGGTAAGTGGAAGGTCAATGGTGATCAAGGGACAAACATTTAATAAACAGAAGATGATCTAGGACTTGATTCAACAATAGAATGGTCGAAGATGCAAGGCATTGAGGGGGCTGGCTTTAGGTTTACCTTCGAGTGAAGCAAAATGATAAGCACCCGATCTATAGGCATGAGTAACGATATAGTGTCCAAGCCAATTTAAAGTAAACTTGCCTCGTTTACTTTTCTCTACTTTGTTACATGTTGATTGTTTTTTCAGGATGTGGTCATGACTGAAGGTTCATTCTGGACACGTTTATCATAGGCATGATTGATACTTTTTGGTAGATTTGGAGGTGATCGAGAGCATTGAGACGACATTCATCTAATAATTGGGTTGTGCCAAACGGTCCTGGTAAAAATCATCATCGTTTAGCATATATTTGAGTGAGATACGAAGCAATGGAATTTGGAATTTGAGTGACAAGACAACTTCTATACTATAGACCAAAGAAAAGGTGTGGCAACAATTAAGGTACGAATACTAGTGTAATAAGCCCATAAGGTCAAAGGAATGTGTGTGTGCCAATCCTTACCAAAGATCATCAACCACTTTCATAAGATTTTTTTAAGGTTTTGTTGGTTGATTCGGCAGCCGCTTTTTTGAGGATAATAAGGTGAAGAAAAGCTGAGAGAATGCCGAATGCATCAAAAAGTTTCCATAGGGTTTTATTTTGAATTTTTTATCAAGTTATCAGTGATGAGGTGGTGAGGAACACCAAAGGGAAAAATGATGTGATGATTGATGAATTCACATGATTTTCTCAACTTTTGTAGAAATAAGAGGTATGACTTCCACCCATTTAGTGTAATATTCTAGTGGTAATAATCCATTGATGGCATTGGGAAGAATGAGGGTTGATCTCTCCGACAAGATCCAAACCCCATTGAGAGAAAGGCCAAAGGTCTCGTGACGACTGTAAGGGGTGACTAGGGTGTAATGAAGATTAGCATGTTGCTAACACTTCACATAATGCTTGACATAGTCACAACAATCACGGTTTAGGGTTGGCCAATAATAGCCCAGGCAAAGGATGCGCTTAGCGATAACTAAGCCACTAAAGTGACCCCCACAAATCTGTCATGAACTTCCTTGATGGTGTATGGAATTTCAGAAATCGTAAGGCATCATAAGAGGATAGTGTCAAAGCCACATTTATAGAGAAGACCACCCATGATGACATAGTGAGAGACACTTTTGAGAAAGGCTCATTGTCCATTGCAAGTAAGATCTGGAGGCAAATTGAAAGGGAAAGATAGTCAACAAACTGCTTATACCAAAGGTCACGTGGGTCAGTTTCAATGTTTCCTACAAGGTTGACATCTCAAATTAGATAAGAAGGTGATTGCAACCTTTGTACTATGACAAAGATTTTCGAGTCGGAGGGCGAGGTGGGGATTTGAGAAGCAAGACAGGCCATGGTGTCTACAAATTTATTAGTGGAATATGGGGTGGTTTGAAGTTCATAATGGTAAAAGGTAGTCAAAAGTATGTCAACATGATGCTTATACTTTTGAAGTATCTTGTTATGACACTAGTATATACCATTAACTTGGTTCACAACTAGTTGAGAGTCACCAAAGATAGTAATTGATTTAACGTCTAAGGCTATGGCAGTTTGAAGACCTAACACGAGTGCTTCATATTCGACGATATTGTTAGTACAATCAAAATCTAGTTTGAAAGATAATGGCATAGGCACACGATCAAGAGGAATGAGGATAACTCGACACCACCACCATTCCGACAATTAGAACCATCGAAGAATAAGATCATCCGGTAAGTGGTATCGCCCAGATGGAGGGTAAGCGATGGATTCATCGGGGAAATTGAAGTCGAGGATTAAAATCTAGAGAGAGGTGTGTCTGCGAGTTGGTCTGCAATTTTTTGTCCTTTGACAAATTTTTGATGGATGAATTTGAGATCTAGGTTTGCAATAAGCATGAGCCAACGTGCAACACATTGATATTGGTAAGGCTTAGCGTACATGTAATGTAAGGGGTCAGTATTGGTGACAACAAAGGTTTTATGGTTGAGTAGGTAATGGCAAAGTTTAGTGGCAAAAAAACTAAGGCTAAGCAAATTTTTTCAGCGTGAGTATATCTAGTTTCGTATTCTAAAAGCGTATAACTTATATAATAAACCACTTGCTCCTTGTGTTTCTCACGATGAGAGAGCATGAAACCCAGGAATGATCAATAACAAAAATGTAAAGGTAAAATGGTTGGTCATCCTTAGGGGGAATGAGCACATGTGGTTGGAGGAGGTATTGTTTTAAGGTGTCAAAGGATTTGTGGCATTCATCATCCCATTTGAATATTGGGTAAAAGAGTGGCGAGATGAGCTAGTTGTTTTCTCCTTTCCTTTTTCCTTCTAGGCTCGAGTGGCAATTTGAACCATATTAATTTGTGGTGAAGGAGCAAGTGAGTCATGATAGGTGTAGCGATAAGACGACAAAAATATGGTGAGGGCATATATTGGTTTTGTGAAAACAATGCAACACATTGGCATTTTGGCGGAGGTTTGGCTAGCTCTCTTATATGGACCATATTGATCTCAAATGTTGGAGGAGGATAAAAGGGTTGTGGAGGGGAAGATGAAGGTTTTTGAATAGACACAGGATGAGGATGTGGTGATAGGTGTAGATGGAGTAGGGTCCTCATCTAAAAGATCATCATCACAAAGCTTTCTTCGAGAGGACATAGTTGGAGAAGAATAGTTTTAAGAGTCTTATAGTTTTCCACATCATGTTCTGACACATGATGGTAAGCATAAATTTTTGTATCATCAAACCCTTTTGGTTTAGGTTTGAGTGGGTCGTAAGGTCTAAGTGGTGGTAATGTGATGACAGAGGTTTCTAAAAGGTTAGCTAGGATGTTGGCGTAAGACCCTGCCAATGGATCACAATATGAAGTAAGTGTGGATTTGAATGGAGGTGTGGGTGAATTTGGTGGGAGAGGCACCAATGGAGGTGGAATCAGAGGTTGAGTAAGTTTGATTACTTGTTTGGTAGATAGTACAATTTTAGGTTTAGATTGCACTATCTTGGGTAAAGATGTAGCAGTGAACTAGTTGTTGAAGGTGGTGTAGGTTTAATTATTACTTTGGAGGGTACTTAGGTTCTTAGGATTTGGTTGCACCTTCTTGGGTAAAGGTGAAGAAGAAGTGCATGATGTAGAAGGGAAGGCGAGATGGCGAATGGGGATTCGGATTAGTAAGGGTAATAATGAAGGTGTAGTGAAGGCTATCGTAAGGGGCAATGTGGAAGGTACTTGGTTGAAGAAAAGGGAATAACATAGGTAATGCTTGAGGACACGGAAGTGGTGTAGGTATATGTGGTAGAAAAGATGTAGGTGACGGCGAAGGCATAAGTTGTGTAGGTAATTTGGGTGTAAGGATCGTGACAAAGTACACTATTGTTATTTTGGTTTACTTTGGGTAGGAGGATGCTTGGCCAAGGTTGATGGGTGGGGACCTAGGATAGATGGAAGTGGTGAAGGTGACAGAGGGGTAGTGGGCAAAGCTGGTGTATGCGACCTAAGAGGTTGGGTCTTCCTCTTAGGTGGGGGAATATTCTTTGTGCTTGACTTGTGAGGACATGGCTAAATCTAGTTTGACAAGAGGATGGACTAGGCTTGATGTCGGCATGACTCCCAATGTGGCAATGGGTCTAGATGTGGAGGAAGATATAGGTGTAGGTAAGGTTTTAGGCATTGGAAAAAGTTCATTTGATGGTAAAGGTTTAGGTGTGGGTGAGGGTGATGAAGAAGAGGTTATTCTGGCTTATCGTGGGTATGGTGGGTTTAGTTGTTGTTATCCATATTTCACTCCCGAGCTGAATATTGGATCGAATCATGACCCCGCATAAGAGGAACCCGAGAAAACTCATTCAAATCCTGCAAATTGGTTGCAAAAGGATTCAACAAAGAAGTGACATAGGCCAAGAGAGATCAAAGGATCATGTATAAAAGAAAACGATCGGGTTGTTTTTACATCTTAAATCCATTCTCTAAGTTACAGGTAGGAAAACTATAAAATAACAGGGTTAGACAAGAAGGGAAGATGCTATAAAGGAGCCAGAAGTAAGAAGAAGGAAGAATGGCGAAGATTCAAAGTCCTCGGGCTTGAAATGGTTTAGAAAAAGGGAAAAATTGACCAAGTATGGAGGAGCGTGAGAAGAGACCACGTGTCCCAACGACATGCTTCTCCAAAAAGTAAATCCAAAAGGGGAGCTCAAACTTGCACCTGACCCTCCATGTAGAAAATGGTCAAAGAAAGTCAAGGGGCATATCTTTCGACCCAGGGCTCGAGAGATTGCAAATCTGATACCATTGGAAAGATCTCGATCTCGTCTACACCATGGGAAACTTTAATTTTTGGGAAGTTAGGTGGAAGAAAAATGGAGAAACGTCTTCAAGATTTCAATGTAGGATCATCAGTCTCAACAACTAGATCGGATTCGATCTATTTCCGCCATTTCCTCTTCCTTCAAGGTGCCGAACCAAGGATCGATGCAAAAAAGGATGGATTCGGGGGCAGATTTTAGCGAAGCATTAACAACGGTGGTTGAGCTTGACCTGTGTTTTCCCACTTCTCTCTCTCTCTCTCTCTCTCTCTCTCTCCGATCGAATCTATAAATTTGGGGGCAGGATTCATTGTAAAGGGTTGGATATTCTTAGTTTTGCAGGCTCCCTTCTCCTTCTAGCAAAGGATTTGTGGGGTTCAGGCCTTCCATTAAAATTGTAATACGTTTCTACCTTTCGGCTATTCTGTAATGAACTGTATCAATCTATAGAGCAATAAAATACGTTTGTGATCGATCTTAGATCCTTCTTGTTTCTTTTGCTTCTATCTGGTCTCTCATTACAGATTTGGCTATCTGTGCTTGTTTATTGTATGCATTTTATTGGTTCGTGTCGAAGGCAAACTAAGTGTTCATCATTCCTTTGGTGCATCACCTGGTAGTTTAGTTATTTCTTATTTCTGTACTCTTTTATCCTGTCTCCTTGGCAAGTTTTAGACTAGGTATAGTCTATAGATATAGATCCTCTGCAAATCCTTACATATGCACCTAAACAGAGGAATAAGGAACCAACCTTTAATCTGGAGAGATTTTCCAATTTGCAAGGTCCCACACCTTAGGAAAAGTTCCATGTTATGCAATCACACCAGATGATTCTACCTTAGAAAAGTAGATCTTTAGAAATCATTTGGGGGTGCGTTGTGATTTTGCACTAATAGTTTTGGCATGCCCGGTGGGACAAAGAAGTCTCCATCTTATTACAGTAGGAATTGATGTACACTTGCTGTGATTTTGGATTTTAAGAAGCCTTAAAATTGTACATCTGGTGACTCCAAAAGAAACAGATCTATTGGTTTGTTGAGCCCACCCAAGCTTGAGAAATTCATGAGAAAACCCGGTCTAGAGTAAGGAAAGAAGGTATATTTGAATACTTGCATCTATCCTAGGCTAGAGAAAGGAGAGGAAGAAGAGTTCAGAGGTCTCCATCTCCACCAATCAGAGCTTTATCAACACCTCCTCTGGCAGACCGTTCATTCAACCAAGAGGAGTGCTCAGACCGATCAGAATGGCTTAGCCAAATCCTTATGTTAACTTCACTGGTAGTAGTCCACTTGCCTGAATGCACAAAATCTAGTCCCTATTATAGCATTAAAGAGTATCCCATATTTCACTAGGGAAAACCAAACTTCCCTAGTGATCATGTCCAAGATATTGCCAATGTCTGTACAATCCATGAGATTCATGAGATGGACATTGCCATCAAGTTGCTCACCTCTTCACTCAAAGGAAAGGCTTCACAATGGTTCAGAAGTCTTGAGGTAGGCTCTATCCAAAATTGGAATCAGCTATGCACACCCTCCACAACCAGTTTGGAGAGAAGGGTGATAATTTATCTTTGTTGGAGCAACTAACAACTATCAAAAGAGCCCCGAATGAGCGCTGACAGACTTCAACCTCAGATTCAATGGACCTAGGATAGGATTCCACTAGCAGTAAAGCCCACTAATGAGGGTGCCTTCTTATACTTTCTCAGGGCTTTAAATTCTAATATTTCTCTGATGATCTAGTCAATGGGGGCACTACATTACTAACAGCCTATAGCCTTTCCATAGGGGCTGAGAACCATTTGATTCAAGCTGGTAAGATTGCTCCTAGGCCATCCATGCCTCTGTACCCTGAGTTAGGAAACCCAGATACTAGCCAAACACCTACATTAGCTCCTATACCCACCCCCAGGAGCCAAAGTTCAGTTGAAGCTTCCACTTCATCATCTAACACCTCTAAAGAGCTTTAAGAAGTGATGAAGCAACTGCAAAACTTGGGAAATGAACTAGTGACCATCAAAAGGTAGCAGACACAGAGCTCTAGGCCATATCAGCCTCAGGCTCAATATCAAGCTAGACCCCAATACCAGTAGAATAGGCCACCACCTCAGACTGCAAATCAGAATCAAAATCAAGGACAACCTCAAGCTGCTAGACCTTTTAGGTCTTATGATCCAAATACAACCTCAACATCAAAGGCATTGGTCCCTGCACATAAACAATATGGCACAAGAATATGATTGGTGTTTTCCATGCAATCAGCCACATAACCAATCCATGTGTTTTAATGGTGCTCTGAATTAGGATTTGATGGTGCAAACCAATATGTTGCCACAAGAACTTGGCAAGAGGGAGATCAGTAGCAAGGAGCTCAACAAAATGAACCTCTCCAGGAGAGACCATGCTTGTCAATTGGCAGGTTGAAGACTTTTGTGGGATGAATCAATCCCTTGTTCAAAGTGTGGCTACCAACACACGGTCCAAAAAGAGAAGTATTGGAGAAGGCCAACCACTAAACTTAGGTGACCCTCAACCTTCCATCACTCCACAAGGTCCTGGTGTTCCAAGAGTGACTCCCAACATGCAGAACCAATCCAAGCCACCTCCCAAATCCAATCAGGCACCGGTTGTAATAACCCATGTGCAAGAAAGAAATGTGTCTAGGAAAGGGCAAGCAGAAAGAGAGCTCATTCAATATCATTGAGCAGATGAAGAGGACAAGTGTGAACATTTCACTATGGGAGTCATTGGCCATTAGAGGAAGAGGGATCTATTGCAAACTGCCATGCAAAATTGGTCAAGCTCAAATCAACCCCTAACCAAGCAAGAGAGAGTGCTTGCCAATGCAGTTCAACTTGAGAAGAACCAAGGAGAACAACAAGGTAAGAACTTGAGACCTCCTCCATTCTATGTCTCATTAATTATTGGAGACAAATTAGTGCACAATTGTATGATTGACTCTGGGGCTAGTAGTTCTGTGATGCCCAAACAAATAGCCGACCAGTTGGGTCTCCAATATGAGGTTATCTCTAGAGGAGTAGTTCAATTAGATGGGACAACAGTGACCACTATGGGAATCATCAAAGATCTGAGTCTCACTCTACATGCCTTGCCCTAATGTGATTGTCTTGCAAAACATGTCCATCATAGATTTGCCACCACATTTTGCTTTGTGTTTGTCTAGGGACTTCACGGCCAAGATTGGAGGCTACTTGTCTTGTTGATTGGTCACATATGCTCTTTAGGACAAGGTATGGGGCAAAGGCCACAATCAGATCTGAACCTATTATTTGAATATCATATTGAATCCTATGTACCTAGCCCAATCAATGCTGCTAATTGCTGGCCTTTGATCAAGAAGACCTCCTAAACACTAATGAAGCAAATACCAAGTTGGGATGTATCCCTGATTTGACTCTAGATGAGTGGGCCAATAAAAGACATGCTTTTGACCCCTACAAGGAGATGGAAGAATGTGAGCTGGGTGTCTACTATCTACATGAAGAGAATCATCCTCTTCCTAACCTAATCAAGCCAGAGTACAAGGATGACCATGAAGTATGGCAATTATTCTTTGATGGCTCAAGAAGTAGACAAGGAGCTAGAGGAGGAGCTATGATTGTGTCTCCCAGAGGTATGAAATATTATGCAACCTTTAGATTCTAGTTTGCTTGTTCAAATAATGTTGTTGAATATGAGGCTTTAGTCAAGGTCTTCATTGGGCAAGAAAGCTAGGAATCAAGAATTTACAAGTGTTTGGTGATAGTGAATTGGTTGCCAATCAAGTCAGAGGACTAAATGCTGTCAAAAATGACCTGCTCAAGAACTATAAGAGTAGGGTATGGGATCTCATGGAGGATTTGAAGCTTTCAGTATTGTGTCCATACCCAAAAAAGAGAATGAAGCTGTTGATAGACTTGCAGCAGTTGGAGCAACATTTGATGTGGTGAACAACATCAAAAGAGACAAAGAACAACCACATATCCATGTGGTTGTGAGGCCAATAGTGCCAGATAATAATACATCTTTGGCGGTGTTTGAGAATGATCAGCCAGATCATTAAATTTTTGCAAGAAGAAGCTGAATTCTCAACCCATAATCAAAACAGACTAGAGCAGTAGTATGGGAACCAGATAGTACAGCTGCATACAAACAAGCTTCCCAAGGGCTTGGTGACACTGGAATCCATTTTCAATCCTAATGATCAGTTAGAAAAGAGAAGGCTAACATGTAGATCAAAGGAAAGGATTCAAGATTCAATCCCAGTTGGAGAAGGAAAAACACTTCAAATTGGCAAGGTGGCCACCAAGCAGGAAAGGTATGAATTCATACAACTTTTCCAAGAATTCCCTGATGTGTTTTGCTTGGAGTTATGAAGACCTAAGGGGTTTTAATCCAAAACTAGCACAACACACAATTGAATTGGACCCAATTGCTCTCAGCCTATCGGAGTAGAAGCAGAGACCAGTCAACCCACATATTGAGCCTTTGATGAAGAAGGAGCTGAACAAACTAATAGAGGCAAGTATCATATTCCCAATCAAGCATTCAAGTTGGGTTGCAAATCTGGTCCTAGTCAGAAAGAAAAATGGAGAAATCAGGTTGTGTGTTGACTTCAGGATTTGAACAGAGCCTCCCTCAAAGATCACTACCCACTCCCTTCAATGGAATAGATCTTGCAAGTGGTGTCTAGGTAGAGAGATTTTCTCTCTTGGATGGCTACTCAGGATACAATTAGATCATGGTGAAAGAAGATGATCAATTCAAAACTACTTTCACCACCAAATGGGGCACCTATGCATACAAAAAAATGCCATTTGGACTGTCCAACGCTGGTGCTACTTTCCAAAGAGCCATGGATATGGCATTCAAAGGGCTAATCAACAAGATAGTGTTGATCTATCTGGATGATATCATTGTGTTCTCCAAGAACACAACAGACCACCTTTTTCATCTAAGGAAAGTGTTTCAAAGATGCAGAAGATTTGGGGTATCTTTGAACCCCCCTAAAAAATGCATATTCTTGGCCCATGAGGGCAGGATTTTGGGCCACATTGTGTCTAAGGAGGGTCTAGCAATTGATCCAGAAAGAGTTGAAGCAATAAAAGCACTGCCATTGCCAAGTCACAAGAAGGCTCTTCAAAGCTTCTTGGGGAAGATCAACTTTGTTGAAGGTTTGTCCCAAACTTTGTTGCTCTGGTTAAGCCAATAACATTGATGTTGAAGAAGAGCTTAGCATTCAAGATGGAAGTGAAGGAAAGACAAGCTTTGAAGCTATCAAAGAGGCCATATCACAGGCCCCAACTCTTGTAAATCCAGATTTTTCCAAGGACTTCATATTGTATGCCTTTGGTGGCCATGACACTATCTCCTCAATCTGGTTCAAAGAAACAAAGAAAGCTCAAAATGACCAATTGCTTTCTTGATAGAGTCTAGAAGACTATGAGGTGAGGTATTCCTTCATTGAGAAGCAAGTCTGGTGGTGATCAGGGGACTGAAGAAGTTTAAGCATTTGGTGTCAAACAACAAAATCCAACTATTGGTCTCCCATACAGGAGTCAAAGAATTCCTCCTCAGCAAGGATCTGAATGAGAAACGTGTAGGGTGGATCACTTGTGTCATGGAATATGACATTGAGATTAAGGTCACCAAGTTGGTCCATGGGAGGGGCTTGTGTGAGTAGCTAGCCTTTGCTCTACAAGATGAAACAAACAGTAAGAAGGAGGTTGTTCTTATTCTACAAGAGGATCAAGAAGAAGGGAGAGATGATGTACCTACTCCTTGTTGGACCCAAGACATGGTGCATTTCCTTCAAATAGGCATGTGCCCTCATGGGATGAATAAAGAAAAAAGAAGACATTTCAGGTTACAGGCCATCCCATATGTTCTTATTGATGGTGTCTTGTTTAAAAGAGACATCAATGGCATTCTGTTGAGATGCATTGGGACAGATTAGGTGGAGAGAGTGCTACAAGAATTTCATGTTGAAGCAGTTGGAGGCCATTTTGCTCCAAGAGTGACAACACTCAAAATCATGAAAGCAGGATATTATTGGCCCGAGTGTTTAGTGACTGTTTCACATGGATCAAAAGGTGCAAGAGTTGTGCATTCTTCAAAGGCAAGGAAAAGCTAGCAGCACTTCCATTACACCCAATCTCAGTCGACCAACCTTTCATGTAGTGGGGATTGGACTTCATTGGAGTCATCAATCCAAACTCAAGCCAGGGTCACAAATGGATCCTAGCAGCCACAGATTATTTTACCAAATGGACCGAGGCAGTGGCACTCAAAGAGGAAAATGAGTCTAGTATCCTGGATTTCTATGAAGGGATAGTGACCAGATTTGGAGTACCAGCCACCATCATCTCAGACAATGCATTAGCATTTATAGGTTCCAAAATTACAGGATGGGCTGTTAAGAATGGGACTTATTTGAGCACCTCATCAAACTATTACCCTCAGGGTAATGGCCAAGATGAGTCTACAAACAAGAACTTGTTAAAGATCATCAAGAGAACTCTGGATGAGAATCAAAGGACTTGGCACACAAAGCTCAAAATGGCCTTATGGGCTGATAGAATAACACCCAAGAGATCTACACGAAGCTCTCCATTCAAGCTTGTCTATGGGAAAGAGGCAAGTGTTGCCTATATCACTTGAGTTACCAGCATTGGAGCTTGTGAGGCAACTAGAAATGTCGAGTTTGGACCAATGGAGGCCAGGTACGTGGAGCTGATAGAATTAGAAGAATCCAGAGAGAATGCTCTCAAGCATTGGAGAAGAATCAAACTTCAATCAAGAAATGCTTTGATAAGAAAGAAAAAGCAAGGACTTTCTAGGAAGGAGACCTGGTTTTGAAGTGGGATGTAGATCAAGCAAAACTAGGGAGACATTCTAAGTTCGATGCCATCTGGAGTGGCCCTTATATGATAACAAGATGCAAAAGTAGTAATGCTTTCAATTGTCACATTGGAGGGTGAAGAGTTGCAGATTCCAGTGAATGGGATCTATCTTAAGCACTGCTACTAAAGGGAAGTCTCACTCTGTACATATTAGTTTAGTTTCTCTTTCCTCTAAGTGCTTCTACACATTGTCTTGTTGTAGTATAGATTACTTTTCTCCTAAGTGCTTTTTGCACACTCTACATGTTCCATTTGGAGCATGTATGATTTCAATTTTGTACATAGTCGTGGTGTTGTTTTGTTGCTCTTATGTAGTTCATTCAGAGAGACAGACGAAGCCCAGAGTTGAAACAATTTTCTACTCTCAAAAATCTTCATTTCGAGATTTTCTTATAAAATATGAGAATACAAGCGGTCGGGCTCATGAACTAGAGGAAGAATTAGTATTAGATTGTTATTCTTGACTCCATGCCCATGATATGACAAGGCAGTGATATCTCTTCATCTAGAAGGTAGATGTCCTTGTGAGTACCAAATTGTTATCCATATTTCACTCCCAAGTTGAATATTGGATCGAATCACGACCCGTATAGGAGGAACCTGAGAAAACTCATTCAAATCCTATAAATTGGTTGTAAAAGGATTCAACAAAGAAGTGACAAAGGCAAGAGAGATCAAAGGATCCTGTACAAAAGAAAATGACTCTGTCGGGCCATTTCTACATCTTAAATCCATTCTCCAAGTTACAGGCAGGTAGAACTATAAAATAGTAGGGTTAGACAAGAATGGAAGATGCTAAATAAGCAAGAAGAAGGAAGAATGGGGAAGATTGAAGTCCTCGGGCTCAAAACGGTTAGAAAAAGGAAAAATTGACCAAATATGGAGGAGGCAAGGTGGAAGAAACCACGTGTCCTAACGCGTTGCTCTAAAAAGTAAATCCAAAAGGGGAGCTCAAACTTGTGCCAGCCCTCCATGTAGCAAATGGTCAAAGAAAGTCAAGGGGCATATCTTTCAACCTAGGGCTCGAGAGATTGCAAATCTGATACCATTGGAAAGATCTCGATCTCATCTATGCCATGGGAGTCTGAAACTTTAATTTTTGGGAAGTTAGGTGGAAGAAAAATGGAGAAATGTCTTTGAGCTTTCAATGCAGGATCATCAGTCTCAACAACTAGATCGGATTCGATCTATTTCCACCATTTCCTCTTCCTTCGAGGTGCCAAACCAAGGATTGATGTAAAAAGGATGTTAGGAAATAAGAGATAAAATATGTGGAATAATCCCTTACGAATCGCAGCAAGAGAAACTAATATGCGAGAAAATATTACAGATCTCAAATAAAAGTGCAGAATAAATAACACAACACAGGAGACAAGATTTAACGTGGTTCACCCAATTTGGGCTATGTCCACCAAGAATCACTTGCTCAAATTTTATTACAAGCCTCCACTCTCTCAATACAATACCCAGATCCATTTGGAGCTATGCTCAACAAACTCTACAGAATTCACAGCTGAATTCAAAGCACATCTACAATGTTCTTCATACCTCTATCATATGCATAAAACCATATAAATAGACAACTGCTTAAGTAGTTTTACAAAACCGTGGGTATCAAAACCATGGGCAAAACCCGTCCCATAAACCTATGGGTCAAAAATCTCGCCCATATGAGAAGAGCACGTTTCCCGATATGTCGGGTGCATTTTTTCGAGGCCAAAAAAATTTACGCCTAATTTTTTTTTTTTTTTTTTGGTTAATGTGCCCGAACCCTGAATTTAACTGCCTAGGCTTTGCCTGGAGGCCCGCTTCGAGGTCCGCCGGCCCCGAACCCCGGCGAGGATACATGAAAAGTGTACAGTACTCTTAGTGTACAGTCTTCAACACTTTCACACATGAAAATAGGCTCCACAACCTAACAATCTCCCACTTGGAGACTAGTTTTCCTCATGAGCAAGCTTCTCAACCCTTCACTAGTTTTGTGAAGACCAACCAAAGCTAAACATAACTTTAGTTTTTCCCTTGTGACCACCTTGGTCATCATGTCTACAGGATTAACTGGTATGAATCTTCTCCAACTTCAACTTCTCTTCCTCCAAAGTTGTCCTAATGAAATGGTACCTTAATTATATATGCTTCATCCTAGAGTGGAAAGCAAAGTTCTTAGCTAGGTGTATAGCACTTTGACTATCACTATGTAGCTTACATTCCTCTTGCTTATGCTCCAACTCCTCAAGCAATTGTTGTAACCAAATCATCTCTTTGCTTGCCTCTGTTGCAACAACATACTCGGCCTCGTGGTTGACAAAGCCACTGACCACGTAGTTGTGAAATCCGGCTCACTTTGTTGTCCCACCTACAAGTGTAAATATAACCTTTCGTGCTCCTCTTGTTGTCTACATCTCTAGCCATGTTTGAATCTACATAACCATGTAAAGTGGTGTCGATCCTTTGTAGCACAAAACTTCCCCATGGTCCTCTCAAATACCGAAGGATCCACTTTCTTGCTTGCCGATGCTCTTTACTTGGATCACTCATAAATCTACTCACTGACTCCCACTTTGCATGGGCAATATCGAGGCCTAGTGCACACCATAGCATACATCAAACTACCAACTGCTGATGAGTAAGGTACCTTGGACATCTGGTTTCTTTCCTGCTCTGTCTTGGGACACTACTCCTTTGATAACTTAAAATGGCCTACCAAAGGAGTCCCAACCGGTTTAGCATCCTGCATGTTAAACCTATCCAATACCTTCTTAATGTACTCTTCCTGAGATAAAGTCAACTTCCATTCCTTCCTATCCGAGTTATCCTCATACCAAGGATTTGTCTGGCTGCCCCCAAATCCTTCATATCAAAGGATTCACTTAGTTGTTTCTTGAGTACTTTTATTTCCTGCATGTTTTTACTGCTGACCAACATGTCATCTACATACAAACACAGGATAATATAACTTCCATCCTCAAATTTCTTTGTATACATGCAATGGTTAGAATGACATCTAATATAACCTTGCTCCATCATGAAGCTATCAAACTTCTTATACCATTGACGTGGAGCTTGTTTTAAGCCATACAAGCTCTTCTTCAGTTTACACACCATCTCCTCTTTACCTTTGACTTCATATCCTTACCGGTTCATTTGGCTGCATATATAGCTCCTCCTCCAAATCACCATGGAGAAATGTAGTCTTTACATCTAACTATTCTAAGTGAAAGTTTTCTGCTGCCACTATTCCAAGAATAGTTCTGATAGAAGTCATTTTTACTATAGGAGAAAAAATCTCATCAAAATCTATACCTTGTTTTGTGCAAACCCCTTGACCACCAATTGGGCCTTATATCTTTTCTTTCCTCCTTCTTCATCTTTAACTTGTACACCCACTTGTTCCGCAATGCTCTTTTTCCTTAGGTAGCTTCACCAAATCCCAAGTACTGGTTCTCCATGAGAGACTTATGCTCCTCATCCATGGCTTTCTCCCACTTCTTCGGCATCTACTTGCATTGCTTCATCAAAGCTCTCGGCTCTCCACTATCGGTGAGTAATAAATAATAAAGAGAAGGAGAAAAATGTTCAAGTTCTTTTCTTACCCTATAAGACCTCCTCACTGTAGGAGTTTGGGGTTCCTGTTGAGTAGGTTCTGAACTGATTCATGGGTCACTTTCCCATCTGGAAGATCCTCTACCACTGCATATTCTTTCTTGGATTCTTCCCTATTTTCTTGCAATTGTTGCTTATACATGACTTTCTCATTAAAGACCACATCCCTAGACCGAATGATTTTCTTGTCCTTAATACTCCAACATTTAAATCCAAAGTCATCACCACCATAACCAATGAAAGTACATTTTTATGATTTAGCCTCTAGCTTGGTCCTATCATCCTTGTCTATATGAACAAACACCTCACATCCAAAGACTCTAAGAAATGAATAATCAACTTTCTTACCATACCATGCCTCCTCAGGTATGCCTCCATCCAAGGCACTTGAGGGTCCTCTGTTTATCAAGTACATGCTATGCTCACCGCTTCGGCCAAAAAGAAAGAGGCAGTCCTGCATGTAACCTCATGCTCCTAGCATGTTCCATTATTGTTCTGTTCATCCTTTCTGATACCCCATTCTGCTGTAGAGTTCCTGGAACCATCTTTTACTGCGGATTCCATTCTTAGAATAGTAATCATTAAATTCATTGCTGCAATACTCCCCTCCATTATCTGACCTGAGACATTTTAGCTTAAGACCTATTTCATTCTCTACCAAGGCTTTCCATTTAACAAAAGTGTCAAATACATCATATTTGTTTCTAATACAATAAACCCAAACTTTCCTTGTTGCATCATCAATAAAAGTAACATAATAACTTGAACCCCCAAGAGATGATACCTGAGTCGGCCCCCACACATTAGAATGTACCAGCTCTAACTTACTCTCTTTCTTCGTAGGTCCAACCTTGAGAAACCTTACTCGCTTCTGTTTCCCATATATGCAGTTCTCACAGAAATCAAACCTGTTTCTGTATATCCAGGCAAATTCTTCTTTATGATGTTCATGCCCTTATGGCTCATATGACCGAGCCTATAGTGCCATAATGTTGTATCTGCATCTGAAGCCACAAGATTACAATCATTAGTACTATCAGTGGTTAAATACAAGGTTCCAACCTTCTTACCTCTTGCCACCACAAGAGCACCCTTGGTAACCTTCCAAGAGTTTTGTAAATATCACAGTACAACCATCACTTCCCAACTACCTGCCGATATCAAATTTCGTCTTAATGTAGGCACATGTCTGACATCCTTCAATAGCCAAGTATTCCCATTCTGCATCTTAACCTGAACAGAACCTTTTCCAACTATGTTGCAAGGCTCATCATCACCAAGAAAAACATGCCCAAAATCTCCTTGAACATAATCAACAAAATAATGCCTATGTGGAGAAGCATGGAAAGAAGCCCCTGAATCTAAAACCCAAGATTCAGTAATATTGTGCAAAGAAAGAATCAAAGCATCCTGACATACATTACCCGTTGCCACATTTACCTCCTTGTTTTCTTCCTATTGTTTCTTCTTATCCCGAAGCTCCCAACAGTCCTTCTTTGCATGCCCAGGACTTTCCACAATTCTAGCATACAATCTTGTTCTTGGATTTTGACCTTGCTCGATCTTTTGATTTTCCATGGTTTCCTCTATTCTTTTGTCTCCCTCTAGTTTCCACTATCAAAGCATTCCCTGAAGTAGAAGATTCCTAGAGCTTTTTCTTTGCATTTCCTCACTTAGAATCACCCCTACTGACATCCTCAAACTTCAACTTTGAGTTAGTTGGAACCGGTTACTTACCGCCATTACAGGCTATTATTCGACTCTCGGGTAAAGAGCCTGAGAATTAATAAAGCCCTAACTTCTTCATCAAATTCTATATGTTGAAGCTAGCATATTCACAACCGTATTGAAATCATTTAAATGATGCAACTCTTGAACTATTCTCGGACATCTTCATATTAAACAACTTTTTCATTAAAAATATCTTGTTAGAGGCGAGAGGGTTTTCATCTGACTTCCTAATGCATCCATTAGATCTTTTGTAGTCTTTTCCTTTGAAACATTAAATAATACCGAAGATGCAAGACACGGCGGATTGTCCCAAGTGCCTTCCTATCCAGCAAATCCCATTCATGCATCTGTCATACTCGAGGGTTTGTTCACCTTCTCGAACAATGGAGTATAAAGATCCTTTTGATAAAGGTAATCTTCCATCTGCGCATCTTCAAAGACCGAAATTCTACCCGTTGAATTTATCAACCCTAGATCTTCCATCATTTGCCATAGCTCCCACTCAAAGCTAAAAACTTTCCTGTGATTCAACACTTGACAAACCAAACCAGGCTCGATACCAATTGTTAGGAAATAAGAGATAAAATATGCGAATAATCCCTTACAGAATCGCAATGCAGTAGAAACTAATATGCGAGAAAATATTACGGATCTCAAATAAAAGTGCGAGAATAAATAACACAACATAGAGAGACAAGATTTAACGTGGTTCACCCAATTTGGGCTACGTCCACTAAGAATCACTTGCTCGGATTTTATTACAAGCCTCCACTCTCTCAATATAATACCGAGATCCATTTGGAGCTATGCTCAACAAACTCTGAGAATTCACACCGAATTCAAACACATCTGCATACATGTTCTTCATACCTCTATCATATGCATAAAACCATATAAATAGACAACTGCTTAAGCAGTTTTACAAAACCGTGGGTATCAAAACCATGGGAAAAACCCGTCCCATAAACCTATGGGTCAAAAAACTCACCCATATGAGAAGAGCACGTTTCTCGATATGTCAGGTGCATTTTTCGAGGCCAAAAATTTTACGCCTAAAACAATTTGCGCCCGAACCCTTGCTCGGGGCTGCCCGGACCCTCTCTCGGGCCGGCTCGCCCGAACTCCAGCGAGGATACATGAAAAGTGTACAAGTACTCTTAGTGTATAGTCTTGACACTTTCACACATGAAAATAGGCTCCTGACCTAACAAGATGGATTCAGAGGGAAGATTTTTAAGCGAAGCATTAACAATGGTGGTTGAGCTTCGACCCACATTTTCCCACTTTGTTATGTTTGTGGAACTGTTTTCATGTTAGAGTTTGGTACACCTTTCATGTGTTACACTTGGATATTTTTATGGTGGTCCCGCTCACCGGTGAGCGGGTCAAGGGATTTGGGGCGAAGCCCCAAGCAAATTTTCATGGGTGGTTTATTAACCCATAGGTAATGGGTAACCGTTATGGGCTGTTTTTTGGGCCCATGGCTTTTCGGTACCCATTGTTTTGTAAAACCACCTCTTTGGCTACCTATTGATGTACTTATAAATAGATGGACATATAATAGGATATATATATGAGTGTGTTTTGTGAAGGTGAATAGGGTGTGCAAATTCAAATGTGAATTCGGGAGGGTTTGTTGAGCGCAGCTCCAAACAAGATCTTATTATTGTAATTGTGAAGACTGTTGGCTTGTAATAAAATCTAAGCAAGTGTTCTTGGTGGATGTAGCCCACATTGGGTGAACCATGTTAAATATTGTCTTCGTGTTAATGCATATTTCATTTCGTAATTCTATTCATACTTCTTATTATGCACGATTGAGGAATTATTCCGCATTAGATTCTATTAATTCCTAACAATTGGTATCGAACTGGTTTGGTTTCTTTGAAGTGTTAAATTGTAGGAAAATTTTTAGCTTGAGTGGGAGCTATGACAGGATGATGGAAGATCAAGGGTTGATAAATTCAACGGGTAGAATTTTAGTCTTTGGAAGATGCGGATGGAAGATTACCTTTATCGAAGGATCTTTATACTTCATTGTGCAGAAGGTGAACAAACCCTCGAGTATGACAGGATGTGGAATGGGATTTGTTGGATTAGAAGGCACTTGGAATGATCATTGTGTGTCTTGCATCTTCGGTATTATTTAATGTTCAAAGGAAAAGAATACAAAAATCTAATGGATGCATTAGGAAGTTGTATATGAAAAACCCTCGCCTCTAACAAGATATTTTTAATGAAAAAGTTGTTTAATATGAAGATGTCGAGAATAGTTGATAAATGAGATCATTTAAATGATTTCAATACTGATTGTGAATATGCTAGCTTCGATTACAATATAATTTGATGAAGA
This sequence comes from Taxus wallichiana var. yunnanensis, assembly GCA_018340775.1. NCBI lineage: Eukaryota > Viridiplantae > Streptophyta > Pinopsida > Cupressales > Taxaceae > Taxus > Taxus wallichiana. The sequence continues at coordinate 15,641,764 of CM031243.1, forward strand.
AGTTAGGGCTTTATTAATTCATGCTCTTTACCTAAGAGTTGGAATAACTTTAGTAATGGCGGTAAGCAACTCGGTTCCACTAACTCGAAGTTGAAGTTTGAGGATGTTCTAGGGGTGATTCTAGCGAGGAAATGCAAAGAAAAAGCTTCGAGGAATCTTCTAGATCATATACAATAGGATATATATGAGTGTGTTTTGTGAAGGTGAATAGGGTGTGTGAATTCAAGTGTGAATTTGGGAGGGTTTGTTGAGCGCTGAGCTCCCAAACAAGATCTAATTATTGTAATTATGAAGACTGTTGGCTTGTAATAAAATCTGAGCAAGTGTTCTTGGTGGATGTAGCCCACATTGGGTGAACCACGTTAAATATTGTCTTCGTGTTGTGCATATTTCATTTTTGTAATTCTATTCATACTTCTTATTATTGTGATTCTAAGGAATTATTCCGCATTAGATTATATTAATTCCTAACACACTTCTCTCTCTCTCTCTCTCTCTCTCTCTCTCTTTCTTCTCTTGATCGAATCTATAAATTTGGGCGGGATTCATTATAAAGGGTTGGATATTCTTAGTTTTACGGGCTCCCTTCTCCTCCTAGCAAAGGATTTGTGGGGTTCACGCCTTCCATTAAAATTGTAATACATTTATGCCTTTCGGCTATTTACAGTAATGATTTGTATCAATCTATAGAGCAATGAAATACGTTTTTGATTGATCTTAGATCCTTCTTGTTTCTTTTGCTTCTATCTAGTCTCTCATTACAAATACGGCTATATCTGTGCTTGTTTATTGTATGCATTTTATTGGTTCATGTTGAAGGAAAACTAAGTGTTCATCATTCCTTTTGTGCATCACACAGTAGTTTAGTTATTTCTTGTTTTTGTACTCTTTATCCCTGTCTCCTTGGCAAGTTTTAGATTAGGTATAGTCTATAGATATAGATCCTCTGCAAATCCTTACGTATGCACCTAAATGAGAAGAATAAGAAACCAACCTTTAATTTGGAGAGATTTTCGATTTGCAAGGTCCCACACCTTGGTAAAAGTTCCATGTTATGTAATCACACCGAGATGATTCGCCTTAGAAAAGCAAATATTTAGAAATCATTTGGGGTGCTTTGTGATTTCACACTAACTTGATTGTCTCGAAACACTTTTGGATAGATCGTGGAAGTGTCGGTGAGACAACATTTGCATCTGAATTGAGACAAGAAACCAAAGGCTTCTCCAAAGCATGAAATTGTCAACATAATCCAAGTGGTCAGCTAAATGTGAAAATGAAACCGCATTTGTAGGGGGATGATGTTGATTTGGTAGTAATCCCTATAAAGAATGTCTGTGAGACATGGAATTGGTTGGCTTCAAATTCTGTGGGTAAAAGAGTGCAAAGAAAATTAATAAGATCCTTGAAAGCTAATGGAGAATTGTCACAATATGAAAGGATGTTGTTAATGATCCCCTATGGGTAGGGAGATGACAAGTCGGATAAGGTAAGTAAATATTTTGGCAAAGAAGAAGGTAAGCATGACTCTCCGGTAGGTAGAAGAGTAAGTATTGTGGGTTTTGTCGGGTTGAGAGGTGAGTGGGAAATTGCATCAATGGATATGGCGGGATCCTTCGTGGGTGAAGGAGGAGATAAGGAAGACTCCTCTATGGGTAAAGGAGTAGATGAAACAAGTCCCTTCGTGGATGAAGGAGCTTGTGCAAGAATCTCCTCGATAGATGGAGTAGGAGGAAATTGAGGAAGAGATGGTATGATGTTGAAAAACAACATGAACCTCACGAACATTACTATCATTGGTTGAGGTTTCGCCAGTTTGGTTAGACGATAGGGTGTGATTTGGGAATGGATTCTTGAAGATGTGAAGGTTCTGATTAGCCGATGCATTAGGATTATCCAAGACAAGATCTCCATTATCTAACATTTCTTGGATGATATTTTTGAAATTTATACAATTACCATCGCTATGACCTTTAACACGATGATAGTTGCAGTAATCATTTTCTTTATACCATGCATGCATAGGATGAGAGGGGTCAAAACTAGTATGTGGTTTGATGGTGGAAGAGTGACTACTCGACTTTTAGAATTTTTTCTAAAACTAAAGAGTAGGGTTCTCCTATGGGAGTATATTTTCGTTGCTCCCGCTTGAACTGAAAAGCCTAAACATGAGAAAGATTGGAAGAAGGCTTTGATTGGTTGGATGGATGAGATGGGATAACTTTCAAAACTACCGCATTGGCAGATCCTTTTGATTTAGAGTAATTATTTTATGGTTTGGAAGAAGAAGAGGTATTGTTTGATTTAAACTTGGCGTTCTTGTTACATAATTGTATCTTCTTCTCTTCAATGACACATGAATTTCAAGTTTTGGGCCATGGTGAATGCCTCGTCAAACATGTGGAAGGTTTGAACTTGGAGAGTTGGTGAGATGTGTCTAGCACAAGCCCTAGTGAACAACTCTATTAACTTGGTTTGAGGTAGTTGGAATGTGAGTTGGTTGATCAGGCCGCCAACGAGTGACAAAGTCTATGATAGATTCGTCTTTGTATTGGCATGTCACGTATACAAGTCGGTCATGGTGACCTTCTTGACAATGTTGATAGAAAAATGGTCTAGGAAAGCTTGAGCTACTTGATTGAATGAGAAAATGGAGTGCCTAGGTAGAGCACTATACCAATCCAAAGTAGGTCCTGTCAAGGACATTGGGAATGTTCGCAAGAGCAAAGCGTCATCATGAGCGATCAAATAACACCCATGTTTAAAAGACCACAAGTGTTTATTATGGGTCTTCTTTTTATTAAATCAATTGAATTTAGGAATTTCCCAATGCATAGGGTATGGATGAATCGAAATGGATGGGTGAATAGGCTCATTGCAAAATTTTCGTATGTCAGAGAGTTACGTGAGCCGAAGACAAATGCTTCTAATGTCTGCATCTTGTCCATCATCATTTTGATAAGATCATTAGTAGGTTGTGATGATTGGGCACCCCCTACAGTATAAGGGGGTAGATGAGGTGGGTATGACATGTGGGAGAAATCCCAGTATGTGGTGGTTTTGAGTACAAAAATTGTGAGGGAGGGATGTAGGACAAAATAGATGTAGGTGGCAAGTATCTTGAATAAGCGATAGATGAAATAGGGGGTTGTTGGTGATAAGTGTAGGTAGGTGGAGTGGATGTAATGACCCTTGTAGAAATCGAGGAAGAAAGAGACTACGGGATGGAGAGGATAATGTTTTGGAAGGGAGTATGGGCTTGACACCATGGGTGGCTGAGATGTAATAGGTATATGAGAGGTGGTGGGTGCAGATAGACCTACACTCAAGGTAGTTGATAAAGGCATGGTTGACATCATAGGAGTGATTGACGTCAAAGGCATGATCAGATGTCATAGGTGTAAAGATATCGATGATGTAGGGTCAAGTTGGGACACCACAAGTGGTAAGGTGGAAGAGGGTAAGGCCGAGCTAGTAGTAGTTGATGCAGAAGTGGGTATGAGGGTAGGAGGAATGGACACAAGCATGTCATATACAAGCTGCCCCTGATGAATCCTAAGTGGATGAATGGGATAAATAATATTGTAAAGTAGTGAGGTTTTGATCAAGGAGTCTTGTGAACTCCTCATCACCGGTACTGATGGTAATAGGATGATTGGGATCCATAGGTGATAGAATTGAAGGCGGTGATGGGCTAGGTGGGAGTGGTGGTAAAGGATAATGGAAAACATGAGAGCATTTGGTCTTGGCTACGAGTCAAAACCATGTGAACTATGATAGTAGAACATGTAATTTGAGCTCTGTATGATGCACATGAGTATAGAAGGAATGGAGAAAATGGTTCCAAGAAGGTGACAATTGATTGTTGTTTTAATTGAAAAATTAAAACACAGAGAGATGATGGTTGAGTAACTAGTGTCGGTGACAGAGAGTAACCGATGTCGGTTAGAGGACAATACCGGTCACTGTGGAAAATAAAAGGACTTGTAAATTTGGCAATAAATGATGAAAATGGAGTAGATCTAGACTTTGACAATGATTTTAGACACAAAGATATGGTGAGGTAATTGAGGAAATCCCAAAAAGAACAACAATGTGGTGAATGCTACTTTGGTTAAAATGACCAAAACAACATGAAACTAATAATGGTCCATAAACCGATGATGGTAGATGAGGGAACGATGGCATCGTTGGACCGACGCGGTTATTATGAAATTTGTGAAAAGATGGAAAAAATGATTTTGGTGATTTAGATCAAGTAAAAGACCAACCCAAAAATTGAGTATGGAAATGATTAACCCTAACACATTCGAAAGAGTCGGAATACACCAACTATGATTATGGAGTGTGAAGGAAAGAAGAATGGAGAAAATGAACTCACACCTCAAAACACAAATCAAGCAGAAAGCTAGCAAACATGAAATCCTATGTGGTAGATTTTATGTTCTGGCTTATGCCATTTTGGACTGACTTGTGAATATAGTAGAGTTTTTGGTTTGATAAAGGTGCCCTAAAAATCGACAACTATGGATAGTTTTAGGTATGTTTTGGTGTGGGGATCCTTCTCTGAGATGATAACTGGATAGAGAAACTATTTTGGCCCACTATCAATCCTCTGATCGTGTGATCATTGACAACTTCTTCCAGGAAAGATGTTGTTAAGAAAATGAGTAATTTATTTTTAGTGGTTTGGTATAGAGAAATAAGGGTGCAAAGTGTGAGCTATGAGTTCAATTCATCAACCATCAGCTGGTCATGACTTCTAGCATATAGGTTTCCCACAATTTTTAAATGAGCTATAAATGCAACACACAGAAATGATATGCAAAGATTTTAGACCCAAATCCACAATGAAATTGATGAGAGCAATGATGAATAGGCAAGAGTATGTCTTTCACTAATGCAATACAAAATAGAAAGAAGCATTCTTTTTAGTCCAAAATACGAGTGTCACTGAGACCAAGTAGAAGAAAAAGAATGTTCCAAGGGAGAAATTTTAATGTGAACTCTTTCAAAAGGAAATAGACACACAATGATTCACCTAGGAATGAACAATGCAAAAGAACCTAAATGGGTCCCACTAAGTGCATGCCAAAATGTTTCACCTCAAAGTATGCGATAAAATAGATAAGGTAATGGTCAAGGAGGAATACATGTGATTATGTAGATGGTATGCATGTGCATTGTAGAATTTGATCAGACTGAATGTGAGAGCTTCCCTTTGGCTAGGAGGAATAACTATATAAGAACAAAACAAGACCACCAAATGATATTAAATAGCAAATGACAAGTGGACTACCTAGTGATTGCTAGTTTCGAGAAGTGTGATACTTCCTAGATGGTTGTCAATCCACTATTTTTATTAAATTAATGAAAGTAAATATGAGAAATAAAGGTCCTATTGCTAACACTTTGATTTAGGTATCTCAAAACATTATCAACACACTAGATTAAGTAGAATATTGAAATACAAACTAATCTAGCATTAGGAAAGGTATGTTTTTGGTTGGGAAGGTCGCAGAGGTATTAGGTAAGGTCACAGGGTGTCTAGTAAGGTCTAGGTGGATTTGGTTGAGTTATGGGTTGTTTGGTGGAGGTTAAGAAAAAGACATAGTGACCGATATCGGTCTAGTGACCGATGTCGGTAGAGATGAGACCGACGATGGTTAAGGTGACCGACATCGGGGAAATTTGGTAGTAATTTAATAAAAGTAGTTTTTGAACTTCTCTGTGATTCACAAGAGAATGAAGGGAGAGTGGTTGGGTTTGTAATATTACCAAGAAGACTCAGGAATACATAGGGGCAAGTACGAGAGCCAAAAGTTGTAGGTGGTTGGGTTGATGGATTGGTGAGAAGGTGGAGATAAAGGAATACGGGAGAAGTAAATTATAATGAAGGAGGTAATGGATCTAAACTTTAAGCAAGCAAAAAATGATTAAAATCATGTATACTTACTTGCATTTGTAGATCTGGTAGGTGAAGGAGGATGGTAGTTGATCCGTGAAGAGCCTCTGTGTTCAATGTCGTGACAATACTCCCAGTGTCCCGTGAATATTCTAATACCTTGGGATGAGATCCAGATGCTTTCTTGGGCTGTGGTTGAGTATTTTGTGTTGTCTGGATGTTGAGAGGCTTTGGATCATGCTTGAATGCAATAGTTCTCCCAAACTTGAAAATGACCAACCTAGGTAATAGGTTGCAAAATTGTATATAAAGTAACCGATGACGGTTAGGTGACTGGCGTCGGTCGAGGAATAACCGGTGTCGGTTAAGGCGGGAAAGTCTAGGTTTACCAAAAATAGGTAGATCTTCCCAGATTTGGTGTGCTTTCTCATTGAGTCCGCTTAGGAAAGTGGAGTTCTCGTTAAAAAGGTAGGAAGGTCATAGAAGAAGTCAATTAGGTTTAGGAAGAAGTCTTAGTTAGTTAGGTCAAGTGGTGACTCAACACGAGTGATGACTAGGAGTGAGTTGAATCTAGAATGTCAAGGGTGAGAGTGATGACTGAGGTCATTGTGAGGTTAAATAATTAATTAATAATGGGTAATATGGGTGATGGTGTAATGATGAGGGGAGGAATGTGACCCAAATGGTGTATACACTTTCAATCCCTCATAACATGATAATTAAACGCCCGGGGCCCAAAAATGTAATAATGTGAGGTAAATATATAATGAACCTATACCAACAAATGATTAGACCATACCCACACATTGGGAACTCCCCAAGTCTTCCACTCTCCAAATCCAATCCTTTTAGACCTTTAAAGAAGCCATTACCATGGCTAGAAAATTTGAAGTGTGAGCCTTTGAAGAGGGCAAGCTCAAACTACGCAACAAAACCACCAAACTAGGTACTTCTAAAACCTTCTCTAAAAAAAGGGCACTCTAATGATGTCAATCTTAAAAACACCTCTTCCGATCAATCTAATTCATCATAGACACAATCTTAAAGATCAATAACTCAACCACTAAGATAATATACACCTTTAGGAGAATCTTACGATGTCATCCTAAAAAAACTCTTAAAGGTTCACTTGATCGAGTTACCACCCATCTGTAATCTATTTGACAAGTTGACCTAAACCCACATGGTATAGGGAGGAGGAATTTTTTGCAACTACCATCAAGTAAAAGGCCATGATGTGAACATGTTCCGATCCTTCAAAAATGTGGTCCAAAATCTCATAGACAAAGGAGAGCTCCAATTAGATAATCCCAATGCTCCACTAAACCAATCCTTATACGTCTTCAAACAACCATTTCCTAATCACTCACCCGCATGACCAACTCAATACAGACAAACACCGAGAACCTTGTGAGTTATGTCATTAACGCCATATCCTAACATCCCCTTTGAGAGAAGCCCCCTCCACCACAAACGCTGCCCTTAGAAAATCTAGAGTTTCTAGACCTTACGAGAAGTCCTCTAATCGAAATAGGACCCTATCAACTATCGCACACCCATTATTGATCTTCTTGATCTAATTTCATGGACCAACCACGAGGCGACATCTAAACTAGATATCCCCAAAACCATAACAATCCTTAAACTAACCAAATATCTAAATATTAAAAAATAGGAAAACCCACAACACCCATGCTCGAAAGCTTTAACCACTATAAGCCAAAGAAAAGAATCCAATCACATCCATAGTCTCTAGCCACTTTTTGCCTTCTATTTTGGGGCCCCATATTTCTTCTAAATTAAACATCACAATCAAAAATTCCAAACCAATCCATAAATAACATCCTCTTCTCCCATCCACATCTTAAACAATCTAAACGAAATCGGACAGTCCAATACCCTTGGATTTTGACATATCCTACTATCTCCAAAAATAAGGTTCATTCCACCAATCACCCTCACAAATTGGACACAAGAAATGTAAAACCAAAAACCCGAACACCCCTTTATAAGGATAACACACCACATGACCTTTAAAAGGAACCTACACTACCATCCTTGAGAATCTTGTGCAAGCCTTCGCCACCATGCTACCCCCAATCAAAGTTTTCAATCCTCATATGAGAGGTCAACATGGTACAAACTAGACAAAACTTGTGCCTACCATAGGAGCCTAGGTTATGACACTAGGAATTGTAAAGTCCTTATAATAGCAATCCGAAACTCTCTCACAACGATGGTCTCCTCGCGAGAAGAGGATTTTTTTGATCTGTCGCCAACCTTAGAAGAATCTATTAGTATAGAATCATAGCACCCTCGAATGGCCTAGGAGTGAAGTGGGGCATTCGGTGTGATTGCACAACATGGGACCATCTCTCAAGCCGTGGGACTTGCAAAACTTGAGATGGACCTCCAGAGAAAGCTGGTTCTTGCTTCCTAATCTACCTGTCACAAGCTACTCTAGTGTAGGTAGAACCTATTCTATCTTAATCTAACCATTCCGAGAGAGAGAGGTGATACACCAAAAGAGGAAGTGGTTGAATCATAGACCTGACCGTCTAAAGTGGAGAGAGGTGAGAAGAGGAGAGGGTGGATGAGATGCACCATAGACCAAAGATAGATTTCACATAGACACCACTTCAAAACCCATTAAGCACAACTCCTAGGACCTGCAACAAACATCAGAGTATGCACAAAATACCCTGCAACGATGAGAGGTAAGAAGAGACAACAAAATAAGCCAAGGATGGACAGATGCATCACGAAACAGATTCTATTGCTCCAAAATGTTACATAGTACATCATCAGTGGGCAAAGAGGTAAGAAAATGCCATTACAGAGCCATGGGAGGAGGCTTAGACTCCGTGTTCTACCCTAAGGAAGAAAGAGAGAGGGGGGGCAGTGGAGAAACAATGACCAACCTTTTGAATATGCCCCTCTATTACAATATATAGGAAGAATAAGAGAGGGAGGGAAAAATTTGAATCCTACTTCAACCACCTAGAGATACGCATTGAATCCTGCTTTGAAAGCTCAACCACTATCAATCAATGCCTTTCTCAAATCTGCCCCAAATCTGTCATGTCTGGTTCCCCAACGGATCAAATCGAATTAGATCTGGTAGTTGGAGAAATCGGGCTTTGTATTAATGTCTGGAAGACATTTTCCCATTTTCACACACCAAATCTGTTAAGAATGATATTTTATGTTTCCATGGCGTAAAGGGTGTCAAGAAATTTCCAAAAAGTCTTCTCCCACCTAAATCTAAGTCTTTAGTCAAAAGATATGGCCATTTGAATATTTAGATCGTAGGCGCACAATATTTTAAAGAGTTTTCCATACCGGGTCCATGTGGCAGCCTCACGCACCTTGGAGATTCAGCCCCTGCCTTTCTCTTTTGAAATCATGTTAGGCCGACACATGGTGGCTTCATGAGCTCCTTGGGCTTCTTTTATGTTTCTGAGTCTATTTACTTAGCGGGGCCAAAAATCTAACCACTGGACACATGGTGGCTTGGTGCTTGTTTGGAAACCCACCCCAAATTTTACCTATGAAATAGCGCCATGTTGACACTTGGCACCCTCCGCTGGCCTGTCTCAATGCTTTGACTATTCAACCCCCGACTCTGTCCCTTTTGGACTCTGAGACACGTGGAAGGCCCGCGCTCATTTGAAAACCCGCTCAGGATTTTACCTTTGAAGGAGCGTCGTTAAGACACGTGGTGCCTTCCGCCTGCACTCTATACTTAGTCATTTTGGGCCCACTCTCCTTTTGACCTCTGTTGACCATTTTCTATGTGGAGGGTTGGTGCAAGTTTGAGTCTCTGGCCTGGATCCCACTTTTGAATGTGCATCGTTAAGACACTTGGCGCTTCCACTTGTCTCCTCCATACTAAGTCATTTTTTGGGCCCATTCTGAACCATTTGCGAAGCTCGAAGACTTTGAATCTTCACCATTTCTTTTCCTTTGAGCCTCTGGTTCTTTGACACTACTCAACTTCCTTCACCGACCTTGCTTTATTCCATTTTAGAGTTTGCCTGAGTTCCTCCTTACTTGTCTATTGGATTTGAAGCACGGGCTCGTTCGATGGAACCATTTTTTGAATTTCTTCTTACACAGGGTCGTTTGATATTTTGCAGGCCTTACCACTCCATTGTAGAGTTCCTTTGTTGCCTGATTGTAGGATTTGAACGTGAATTCTCTGGCTTCTTCTTGTGTGGGGTCGTGGCTGATCAATTTTTCGGGGGGAAAAATATGGATAACAAAATCCACATCGGAATCCTTGATAACATTAAAATAAACATTCACATATCAAAGGGACAAACTTGAATTCGACACTAGGAAGCCTTTGCAAACATTTTCTCATCACTCTTTGTTGAATTTCCTTTCTTCAAATTCGATGTAGTTCATATAGCCACACGACCCCATAATCAAAATCTAAAAACATAAGACAGGAAAATCCAAATTCTCTATACCCAAGATAGCTTCAAAACCTCCTTCATCATCTTCTCCCAAAGATAAGGTGTACATCCTTGGCTTGAGTCAAACCAAACCCACCACAACCATCCAAAACACAATCCTAAAACAACTTCACCAAGAAGCTGGTGAAGATGTCCTTGTACAAACTCATCCAAAATTCCCCATAACATCGAAAAATAATGATCGAGGTATTTGATCCATTCATGTCCCTTTAGATGAACCAAAACCACTAATTGCCTTCATCATGCCTTAAATACACCCACATCCATCACATTCGACTTCGTTTATCACAACACAAATCAACCAAACTCGAATCAAACGAGTCATGATTGAAAAAGGAGCGAGCATCAATATTATCTCCACCCACACCTTGAATAACTTTTGCATTCGAGATCTTGTGGTGTGCCACTCACCGCATTGTCTTGTGTGCCTTTAATGACACCATCACCCCCACACCGAGAACAAAGTGGTTCTACCCATAGGTTGGTAATTACACCATCCCTAAACTCTTATACCTAGTAGAAGGGAATTCCAATACAATATCCTACTTGGACATCCTTAGATTTGCAGATGTGTTGAATCCCTTCATTTGCACAAATGCTTAAAATATGAGCACAAATGGAAAGTTCATGTTATTTTGGCTGATCCTAATCCATTCAAAACCTACAATATGACTTATTGACCTAATGACATCTTAATGCCCCAAGATTACAACCTCCTCTAGCGAGACCGGTTCTAGCATTTTCATACGCTAAGCATCCAAACTCACGAAAGTGAATCCTTTGACTTAGCATTCCAACGTCTCTCACTAGGTGAATACCAATTGTTATCCCTAAATACACTCCCCACTTTGCAAGAACACAATAAACCCAACAAACAACCCTTTTACCATCACGAAGTTGGAAATGTCATCCTCTTTGGGCCCCCACGGCTGACAAATTAATCTCATCATGGGGAGGGGGGTTGGGAAGTCAACCGACCATCCTCATATCGGGACAACAATTAACACATAAGGCCCTTTTCTTTTGATTTCTCCTTCTTATACGAGGCACGCTTAGGCCTCCTCCTAATTCACGTAGTTTTTGCCAAATTGGGGTCTTTGTATATACATTTGGGAGGGGTGTGATTCATCTCTAAACATTCTCCTTAAATATTTCGATGTCCATACCGGCCACCACTTATTACAATCTTAATCTCACTACATTATGTAGAGAGGAATGGTTGAAAAAGGAATTTCACTTTCCTATAATTGCATATAACAAACCCCCTTCAATTTATACATTCTTATCATTGTCAAATCGATAGTCGTGCACGATCTTGTAGCTAGGTGTGAAGAATGAGACGAAGTCTCATGCGGTAATATTGAAGCAATTTGAAGATGTGGGTATCCTCACAAGCCATTGACACTTTTTCCAAATTTCTGAGGAACTGTTGTCCAAATCCAATCAATTAGTATTTGCCAAAGATCTGATCTGCTGGGTCAAGGTAAGAGTTTTGGGAACACGCATGGACACCCATCAAAGAAAAAGGGAGAAGACATTTTTATCATATTTTTAGTTGCAGATAACTCTAGTAGACATGTATGCAAAATGTCTAAGAATATAAAAGGCATGTGAAGTATTTGAAAAAATGCCTTAAAAAGGTTCTCGTGGATGGAAATGATTCTTTGGATATGCACAAAATGGTTTTTCTTGGAAAGGAATTTAGAAAATTTCAAGTAAATGCAATTGGAAGTTTTAAGACCGAATTCCACAACCTTTGTCAAGCATCCTTCCTACTGTGTCAAAATGGGGGCTTTGGACTAAATTATGGACATCCAATCAAACCATACGGGTAGGGGAAATGTGTTAGATTAAATTTAAATTGCAAGGTTGACACATATGCTAAATGTGGGAACTTAGATTTGGGATTGACTCGAGTGATGCGTACGGTGAACTCGGTCCTTGGCAATATTAACTCGATGGTTGTTGATGAATGAGTTTGATCTCACCATGCATTGAAATTGGTGGTTGGAAAATGCATTTATCTTGAACAACATGTGAGTTGGAATTTGATAAACATGTCCCCACTGTGTCAATTTTGGAGAATCTCTTACCTTTGCCTCTTTTTCCTTTGAACACAAGAATGATTTTGTAAGTTATTTGTGTATAATATTGTAAGCATATTACTTAACTGAAATGATCACATTATTATATAGCAAGTTCATTGGTAAAATGGGGATGCATTCTTTTAGTGATCTCAAGCCATTATAGAACTAGGAAAAAACAAATATAATGGTAAGGAATGAGAAAATGGGGATATTCTTATATGGATAGTCAATACTTGTAAGTTTCATTGTAGTATAGAGACCAAAAGTGTTGTAAGAATAATCCTAGTTGTATTAGTGCTTTTAAGCATCAACTAGCGTAGAGAAAATAAACAATGAAATGAAGAGTATACCTTTGTGAATGTTAACTAAATAGGAAATACAATTTGAAACCATCTTGTTGGGATTGTAAATGATTAAACACTATGGGGCGTGATAGCACAGAAGACAATAGGATGACCCTAACCCGGAAGCCATGTGAAGTATATTTAGACCTTCTGTTAACCATACATCATTCTTCCTAAATGACACAAGAAAGAGGAGTACATGATATTTTTCAACCATGCTAAAGGACCTTCAATTTACCTTTGAAACATGTACATGGTTCTTTACCATCACTTGCATTACCTAGAAGCCTAATAGTAGGTTTTTGTATGTGTACTGAATGTATGATGTTATTGTCAAATGGTATAGTTTTACATTTGAAAACATGAGGAATGAAAGTGTCTAAACAACACAATGGTATGATTGACTTTGGAAAACTAAATTAAAATGGAGGTGCCTAAATGATGTAGGTACATGGGTTCATGGGAGCATTTAGAGAATACAATAATGTGACACTGAAATGTTATTAAACAAGCACTAGAAAACAGTAGAGTGAGGTGGAACCCTCACATTAGTACATCAATGGAAATAATTAAATGAATCAAAAGCAAACCAAATTATATATATTTTATTCTAATAGAAATGAAGGGTGTGTTTTTTAGTTATAAATGTTCTATTGTATTACAAAATTGTCAAAGCATCTATAGAAATCTTCACCCTAAGTTGCAACGGTCAAGGTAAACCATTAGTAAGTAACACCATGGAAAACCATACCATCATAGGAGGAGATGAACAAAGACAAGGGAGGATTAAGCCCTAGGAAAAATAGGAAACTACCTAAGACACGGGAAATTAGGGGCGCCTAAATATAAATATTTCCCTTATTAACGATTATTTTTAGAACTTAACATTAAAATAATTTACCAGAAGATTCAATAATAATTAATTTTTGATATTATTATATGGTGACATAAATTTCACACATATAAATAAAAGGTACTATAATATTTGTACAGTAAAAAAATGACATATTTTTAAGCTCATATGATTTTGTTGGTATTGTTACCCATTCTTTGATGTAACACCAAATTATTTAAGTGTGTAATATTTATAAAAATAATAATTTATTTTTGGTAATGTCACTTGTGTAGCCAATAGGGGTGGATATAATTGAAGTAAAGAAGTATTTAATTCTCTAATTTTATATTTTTTGTGGGAAATGTCTATTATTGTTATAATGGAGGAATTGGTAGGTCTAGTCCAAAGATTCGTAAATCATATTTGCAAACAACCTTGTATAAAAAAATGCATTTGTTACATTTTGAGTCTCTCCTACAATTAGTTCTCTAAATCCATGGAATACTTCACATCTTTTATGACGATTTTATATATGATATTTTTATTCTTTATGTATAGTTATTTCTTTAAATTTTTGATTTATTATGGTCCTATGATGCAAATTTTGAAATATGAGAATGTAGTTGTCTTTTATTTATTTACTTGATGGGAAAAATTATTAACTAAAATTGTGAGAAGGGTGTCCACTCAAATTATTGCCTAGGGCACTCCTAACCTTTAATTTGGCTATGAATGCAGATGTTGTCAAAGAGGGAGGTTAGTGAAATTTCACCTTCTCTACTAGTGGTTTGAGGTAAGTTTCTTCCTTGGAGCCACCATATGAATGGCATTGTTGCATGAAATGACTAAATGAAATTTTAACCCTAGGTTAGATATTGGACTTGTGTGCTTGATAAACTATATTGATAGTATGGCCGTAGAGTATATCGTGAAAAGAGGAATATGTGGAAGTGACTTATGCTTTTAAGATTGCTCTAGGACCTTACATTTGATCTTACTTGACAACTTGTTTCATGAGTGATTCTTGGCATTAAGTGGCTTATGTGAAAACTAATCCCCGAACTATGAAACATATAACAATGGGTATGAGAATTATAGGGAAGTATTTAAAGAGATAGATGCGTTGGTAAACCCTATTGAATGCTTAATCCCACTTAGACTTTCCTTATAAACTAGTAAGAGAGAAAAATCAAACAATAAAGTATTATTGCATCTTCGACGAATTTGATGATGTAACTAAACTGAGACTTGCTATGAATCTTTCCTAGTATGAAACCTAATTTTGGGGGCTATTTCTATGGGGACCTATCGCCTCATCGTTTATTGGTGTAAGACCTTGAAATTTTTGTTGACATAAGAAACTCATAACAAGTGTAATGGCTAGAGCGCAGCTCTTAAGTAGCACTCGAAGTCTTGCATATTGAAACCAACTCTTGTTAAAGAACATGTTAGTCCGAGATATATTATTAGTGTGTACATTATAAATAATATTTTACTATGTGGTAAAATAGTTGGTAATTTAATGTATGGTAAATCAATTAGTAATTATTATTGTTATGTAACAATAATAATATAGGTTTGGCATAATATTGTTGGGATTGTGTACATACAACTCACTAATATAGAAGTGTGGAGAGTGAGTATGATTGAGCAACCTCTTTGTTTATAGGAGTTGCATCTATATATATTATAATGTCCCAAATTAGAGAAACATATTATGTTTTAAGTTGTACATTATGAACCGAATTATCATTTGGTATCAAAGTAATGGAATTTAAATGGTTTGTTTTTTAAAAAGCGGAGAGTCTCATGGTTTCGTGATTGTCCCTATTCATGGAGTAAATAAAATTATGTGGGACTTTTAGAGTATTTTAGATATTTGGGAGTTTTTTTGAGTTTCGTTTGTATAAATTACTTATCTAATGGGGTCTATGCTCTCCTCCAATAAAAAAATCAATCTTAAAAATGCTAAACATTATTATTTTTTTGATTGGTGGAGAGAGATGAGACTTACCAATTTATGGCTAAATAAGGATCCCCGTTTGTTTTCCATTAAAATTATAAGAAGGAAAACGCCATCAGATTAAGACAAATTCAACTGTATATAGCTGTGTGGGAGGTGATTGAGGAGGTTTGACAAAGGTCTTGAGGCATCATACAAAGATTGTCCTCTTTGAGATCTGATCACCTTGTACCAGACATATGTAAGTCTGTGTAGTTTTCTAGCTTGTGTGAGATCCGCTTAGCGTAAACATAGACCTGCAAGTGCAACGCAATCATACGATAAGCACTGCCCTCTATAACAGTTCGGTGACTATTTTCCATGCAAAATATATTTGGTTAAGTTCGGTGACTAACTTACAATCTATGGATAATTATTCGGTTGACAGTCCACAAGATCATTATACCTCTCTTTTTCTGTAGATCCTAGAAACATCAACTTATCCCAGTTGTATTAATCTTTGTGGGAAATAAAAATGATGCGATATCAATTCAAGATCTTATTTTGAGTGGAACATCTCTGACAGGTTCTTCCAACACACTGTTGTTCGCATGTAACCACCCTCCATAGTGTTATTTTTGTTTTGTTAAGTGTCGTGCAGCTTATATTTATGTCGAACACGTCATCCATGTGAAGATTTATTTTTCCAGTCTTTCTTTTTGTTCTCTAAAGTCATGTTATTAGAAATTGGAGTTGAAGTAAAAGTCCAAAATATACTTATGTTTATTGGCTGATCGTAAAGAGCACGCACAAACTGACGTCTAAGTCAAGAGAGCACCGTTTCTATCAGCTCCCATTCCATGTCGGTGCAGGACCTGCATAGCATCATGAACTACAGTGTTGGGTGTTCCAACGTGGCAAGGGATGGCCACGTCATAATTTTTAAAAATCAAAGTAATTATCTATGGGAATCATGCACAGTGCAACGTTTTCTATCCCCCTCCCTCCATGCACCAAATAACAAACACACAAATACAAATTTGAATTCTATAGAAGCCAAAGCCATTGCTTATTATTGCGTGCTAGAACTCAAACTGCTAGAGGAGCCCATTGCCTGCGCCATTGCTGGTCTTAACCCCTTAAAGTCATTATCCATGGGACTCATGCACAGTGCAACGTTTTCTATCCCCCTCCCTCCCCGCACCAAATAAAAACACATAGATACAAATTTGAACTCAAAAGAAGCCGAAGCCATTGCTCGTTATTACGTGCTAGAACTCAAACTGTCGGAGGAGCCCATTGCCCGCGCCATTGCTGGTCTTAACCCCTCCCGCTGGTGCCACGATTCACACCACTCCATCAATAAGTACAAGGCCACCTCGATGTGTTTGACATTGTTTATCAAATTAATGTGTTTGACATGGATTTAATTAATACTAACAAGGATTCAACATTTTTAGAGAAGAAGTATGCCATTGAGCTTGTATGAAGCACCCTTCTTTTCTTATAACAACGTCATTGAGCTTGTCATCATGGGTTCTTGATTTCTTGTGTACTGAGCGCTGAAATCGACCCAAATAACATAGGTTTAAGGGGCTTTTCTGTAAATGTTAAATCAATCAATTGGGATGGGGACAATTTTATATAAGCGAGACTCTGAAATTAGTGTGTGGATTTTGACCGCTTTATTGTTGTGTAATGCGTGGATGGGGACGATTTTATATTGTTGTGTAGTGCTCTGTTTTCATGACAAATATTTGACAAAATGCGTAGAAGGATTGACATGACAAATATTTGCATCACCAAATGGTTTCACCTGTGAAGTGGATCTTGGCCTTCTAACATCCTTCACCCATTAACTTCACAGACTCCCACAAGGTCAAAAACACTAGAATATTACTTTGCAAGCCTCAAGACTGGGTATACACAACCTTTGACAAAGTTAATCAATTTTGAACAAATAAAAATGAAATTTTGTCACTCACTTGACACACATTTGTTTTCTACGCTTTTACGATGCCAATCTTCTCGGGAATACCATGTGAAATTGGGTCTTCTTTCGCATATATGCAACAAGCACCGAAAACTCCATGCCTTCCGATTTTCATTTGCTTGAGATACTGCAACATGATGATACAAACATGAAAATCCCATGGAAAAATTTATTAAAAGACAAGAAACTCTTCAAATTTTTCTTTCAGATAGGGATTCTTGGATAGATAGATAAACACAAACTCCATAATTATATCCATCTAAGCTAAATACCTAGTGTTTTTAGTATTTATACAACTAATGTATTGAGATGATGATGATGATAGGCCTTGATCATTAGTCTCTCAATTGTTGTTTTTGGGGCTAGAGCTCAACATTTTTACCCTTGAAATGCTTCCCAAGACTCCTATCGGTGTTACATTTTATACCACCTTTGTGACCTTATGCTTTTGCAGATCTATGTTGAAAGATGTCACACCTACCATACACACACAGACACCCATTATTCATATACCACGAAATTTTTCTTTTGTTTTTCTATTGGAGTTTTCAAGATGGAAATTTAATTCTGACCTTCCATTTTTGAAATGTGTTTTTGACTTTTCCTGCACATCCCTAGTAGTGTAGGGACACCCTAAGCACCACCACCTGCAAGGAAAAAGTACATGAATACAAGCTCAGTAGGTTCGAAGGGAAATGTTAAGCTTTGACTGAAAAATTAAGTGAATCATACTTTCTTTCCATTACACATATTTGTAATTCATCCTCCTAAACCAAGATAAGTCAAATAGAGGTGAGAGAAGTTATTTCAAAACATAAACCCACCATAACAACGTTTATCAAAGCGAATTGACGTGTCATGTACACTCATTTAGCACACAAATTTCACCTAAATACATTGAATTACATATATAGAAACTTATATGAAAATTATTCACAATGTTGTGATTGCAAGTGATACATATTTACATACACATTAATTTTCACAATGTTGTAGTTGCAGTGAACCTTACTATTGTGAAGCATAATTACAACAGTCATAACCTATCACATATAATAGTTTTGATCAAATATAAAATATTTGCGGTATAACTTAATTAAAAAACAAAAATATTTGGGACTATTATAAAAATATATGTTGAGAAATGGTAGTGGTTCAACTCTTATGATACTAGTGTTGACCAAGATTTCTTCTTTCCTATTCAAGTTAATGACTAGTAATGAAAGAAACTAGCAACTCAAAACATGGAGGGTTTATGGTACCTCAAAGTGATAATATGGATGAGCACAAATGATGAAAACCTCCTTGCTGCAAGCTCGTGATCTACACAACAAAGAACACTAGAAGAAAAATGGATTAGTAGATAGGATGGAGGGCTGCTCGACTAAGTCGGTTCTAAGAAGTGTGAACTTCCTTGGATGGATGTCAACCCCGTATAGATAAAAGAGGATAAGATCAATGATAATAAATTGGATAATATGAAGAATTTCAGATAAACAAAATGGAAATGTAGAAATGTAAGGAAAGTACATATATGATTAAAATAGATGCAAATTAAACCAAACTTGGTGGGTCGACAACGATCTAGACAAAGAAATGGCTAGTCGATGGTGATTGGAAGTAGATGAATCAAAACAACAACCAGGATGCAGATCTAAGAGCTTTGAATGCAGATGTGAGGGTGACAAAGTTCTATAATGACTATTAGAAACCCAGAAGAGATCCGAGACAAGAGAAACACAAAGGATTTAAGAATGTATGGATATAAGGAGATATGAAAGATAGATGAACTAGGTTGACGGTGACTAGGCCTGAGTTGGCGGCACTTGGAACTAATAGAGTGGATCGGGGATGACAGTAAAGGAAAAGCTGTCATATTTAAAATATGGATGAAGGCAAAACAAGGTAACAAACCGGTGTGGATCGGATAACGAGATAAGGTGATGTAAAAGAGGCCGGGTCGCGGCGACGAGGACAGTCGACGGTGATCGAGCTGCCGACCTAGGTTTGAACGAAGATAGATGTGCTAGAATGACAACCTGTAAGAAAGATGGATGGAAGAAAATGATGAAACTAGATCTCTGATGGCAGTTAAACTTGCAAAATGTTAGTGGCAAATAATAACAACAATGATAATGCAATGATAAGTACACCAAAGTAAGATGAAGATAAACTCCCCAAAGTCTCCAAGATTTATGCAAATAAACTCAAAAGGAACCCCAAGAAGGCGTGAGAGCTACGGAGAAACTCAAGAATGGACGTAAAATCACAAGAAGGTGAACTTCTCCAAAGTTGCACCCCTTGAAAGGAGGGGGAAAGGGTGTATTTATAGGGTCAACGATGACCTAGGTGGGTCACCGCCAACTACGGGGAACCGTCCATTTGGGCGGTGGGAGGATGCCTAACTTGAGGCATCAAGCCCATTAGAGGTAAGATTAGGGTTTTAGGATGCTTAGGCGGGTTAGGGTTGCATAGAAAGGATAAGAGGGTAGGTGGGAGGTTAGAATAAGTAAATAAAGGGGTTAGATGGGTAAATTTATTAAATAATGGCATAGGGAGGAGAAATTAGAGATCTAGGGATGAGAGATGAGAGACTTAGGGATAAGAAATGGGTTAGGTGGAAATTAAAGTTAATTAATGGTGATTAAATGATTTAGGGAAATTAAAATAATGAGATGAGGATTAGGGTATAATTAATAATTTGGGATGGATGGGATAATAGATGGGAAAGGTAGGAAATAGATAAAATATGAATTTGAATAGATGACCATGGTGATAAAAAGTGAACGTGGGGCGACAAGGGTAGCGATGCTAAATTACGGTGTCTACATTTTCCCCCTTTTTTGTCAGTGGTTTGTGTGAGCAAGCCATGAGACAAAAATGATGAGAGATGAAAGATGATTTATTGGGGGATCGTTGATGAGGTGCTCTCCCTCAAACTAGGGATTGGCGATATGAAGGGAATCGATCATGAGTTTGTAAGAAATAGATGGAGAAAAGGTGGAAAGGAGGAAAATGATGGAAAAAGAGAAAGTGATGCATGATGCCCCATGCACGAAGGATTCAAACAACAATTAACTATGGCATTGATTTTAGGAGTGACTTTGCCAGGAACAAAGGGCATGATCTTGGGGAGATGACAACAATGTCCTATGAGCTTGTGAGTTGGAAAAAATCACTGCAAAATGGAGGGAATCAATGAGAAACCATCAAATGGATGCAAGCCGTGGGGACCAATGGGTCATAGGCACACATCAAAATTATGTGCAACCAAATGTGAGAATAATAATGTGAAATCCTTCGTACGAGGAATCGGTAAAAATATGTGTCCATGCAAAGGACAAGGATGATGATGAAAATAATGGTACCCAACAAAAAGGGCACGAAAATGGCCAAAGAGGTGAAATATAAAAAGATGTGAGATGATGCCCAGAGGGAACATAAATATGGCCACAAAAGTGGACTTGAGATAAGATATGGATGATAATATGGTGCCCCAACAAAGGACACAACAATGGCCAAAAGGGAAAAATAAGAAATGACGATAAAATTTGGAAACAACAGGGAATGGTGTGTTATGGGTGACACACCAAAAATAAGATGGAAGGAAAGATGGTATACATGGATGATAGGATACTTGATCAAATGGGAGATTTTGATAGATAACATATAGATGATTTAGACATGATAAATGCTATGGTGATAAAGAGAAAATAGATAATAATGATAGATGTGGCCAAAGAATAGACCACAACTTGATGATTGATGACCTATGGGTATGAACGATGCTACATTATATCAAGGAATGCATGAGGGAACGATGCCTCCAACTGCATTGGAGGTAAACAAGAAAGGGGATTCAAGCAACACAATGCGCATGCAACCATAATAGGTGTTAACACATAACCAACGATAGTTAGTTGTATCAAAGATCATGAGGGAAGTATGGATGAAATGACCACATAAATCTAGTGTTTTCACAACAAAGGGGTTTGGATGCAACTTGTACATGGGAAAAATGTTCTCCATAGGTGGTTGTTCCTAAGTCTATGCCCTAGCTCTGGGTAGGGGAAAGAGTAAATTGATCAATGCGGGAAGTCTGCTACAAGAAAGCTGATCAATTAGGGAAGATTTCTTAGGATGTTTGCTTTTACTTTTTATGAAATAGAAGGCTGATCAATGTGGGAAGCCTTCACTTCCATGATATGATAAAGTAGCCATCCTTCGAGAGAGTGGTCTACTTTTGCTTCTTATTATTTTGGTAGGATAAGATATGCATGATAGTTGTCCTTCGAGGGATCAATCTATTTTTATATTTACATTATATGAACAACTGTCCTTTGAGGGATCAATTTGTTTTGAGATAAGATAACATGAGATATAAGCATATGAGATTTTGACATGGGGAAGAGCTAGGTATAGCTAAGTAGACCACTTAGGAGGGGATGAGAATATGTACAGAGACACCCTTGGACCTTGTTATCCATTTTTGCACCCATGTAAAATGGACAACTTAACGAGTTTGGGCATTGATAGTTGATGGGTGCATTGTTCGCAGGTTGGATGGCTCGCATGAGATGGACGGGCCATTGGTTGGATGGCCCACAGATTAAATGTCCCTCAGGTTGGATGACCACGTGGGAGTTGGTCGGTGAGGTTGCATCATGACAGGAGGAAATTGGCTCACTAGGAGAGTGAGTCGGGTTGGTTGGAGGCAGGGGATAGGTTTAGTCGGTGCAACATGGAAAAGAGAAAACAACATAGGGTTGGACGGAGGTTGAGGCGGCCGTCCAACCCAATCTAGTTGGACGACCCACATGTTGGATGGCTTCTTTGTCAAGTCGTCGATGGTTGTCTGGTTAGATAGCTCATTGTCGAGGTTGGACGACTCACATGATGGGATGAGTGATTTAGTTGGCCGAGTTTGAGGTAGAGTCCATGTGCGGGTTAGACGGATCACTATCGAGGTTGGATGGCTTACGGGTTGGAAAACTCGTGGATCAAGTGAGGGTAGGTGGGTAAAGGACAGCCCAACAACAAGTTTTAATGAAGTATGTTGCCCATGTCTTTTTATGCTAGAAAAGTACCCTCGGGAAGTGAATTCGTATAACTTGTCCATACTGTTTTCGAGAGAATTTAATGCAGGATATTGGTTGGTGAAGCAAATTCAAGGTTCTTTCTCTATATATTGTCAAAATTGTTCTAGAGCTGTTGTGAGTTGCAATTTGGGCATTTGTGAAGGATTCTTGCCTTGTGCTTATATTGTAATGGATTGTGCATCATTTTAAGAAATAAAATTGGTGTTTTGTGGCTTTTCTTGCCCTAACTTGAGTTATATTGCATTTCTTGCCTCCCATTATATTTGCAGGTATATTGTGTGTACTTCTATCTCCTTGCAGGACCTGAATTTGTTGTGCTCCATGAATATAGGGAATTGAATATTGTTTTAGATAGTGGCATACATCACGCCTCTCCCACTTTGTTTACTCCCTATTTTCACTCACTTATAATATCTCCACCCCCTTGTTCTTGGTGCTATCACCTTCCTTAGCTTAGGATTTACATTTCATGCATTCTTCTCTCCGATCCTTGTAATTAATAGGTTAAGAGTAGTTAGTTACATTTCCCTCTCTAAGAGTAGCTTTAGCATTAGGAATAGGTAGAGGAACCAACCTTCTCACGGAGGTTTGTTTCAATTGCGAGCTCCACCCTTGAAACATCCCATGTTAGAAAATTTCATTGTTTGCCCAAAAACTCACTTGCAAGCATTCAAAGGGTGTTGTAATTTTGCACTAATAGTTTTGGCATGCCCAGCGCTGGTGGGACAAGAAGTCAATACTTCCATTTTATCAAGATTGGGTGTGTGTCTCTCGAAGGCTCTCTGCAACACATCATCGGTGACTCTAATCATAAAATCATTCGCTTTCAATAAGCGGCTGGTGGTTCAAGTTCATGAGAAGGATTCAAACAAGGTCTAGGACAAGAGAAGAAGGGATATTTGAATATTGTAGCTATCTCCAGGAAGAGGAAGAAGAGGAAGACAAGTTCAAATATCTCCATCTCCACCAAACATGACTCTCTCAACACCTCCACCTAGTAGACCATTTTTGCAATCAATTAGAGTTCTTAAACCTATCGAGAATGGATGCAAAGACAACAAAATCCATTTGTGAAATTTACGGAAAGTAGTCCAATTGCCCTCAACGCACAAAATATGATTCCAGTAGCAACCTTGAAGAGCATTACATACTTCTTTGGAGAGAATCACACTATCGATTGATCATATCCAAGATATTGCAAATGTGTGTGCAATCCATGAAATTGTTGATATGGATGTAGCTATGAAACTCCTAGCATCTTCATTCAAAGGCAAAGCCTTACAATGGTTCAAAATCCTAATAGCAGGATCTATTCAAAATTGGTATCAATTGTGCATAGCTCTATGCAACTTGATTTGGAGAAAGAGTAGATAATTTATCACTGCTAGAGCAATTAACCACAATAAAGAGAGCACTAACCGAGCAAATGGCTGACTTCAATTTCAGATTTCAAAGAACATGGGACATGATTCCAATTGTTGTGAGACTAGTTGCTGAAGGTACATTTCTCTATTTCCTTAAAGCTTTAAATTATGATATATCTGTTATGATACAATCTATGGGAGGGATAACCTTACCAGGAGCTTATGCCATAGCCATTAGGGCTGAGAATTGCCTAATTCAATCCGGTAAACTTGCACCTAGACCACCTATGTTAATTTATCCGAGAAATGGGGATCCTAGTTCTAGTCAAACTCCTACATTATCCCTTATTCCTACCCCTAGAAATTAGAGTTATAATGATGTTTCTACCTCTTCTTCTAGTACCTTAACTAAACTCTAAGAAGTCATGAAGAAAATACAGAACCTAGGGAATGAGTTGGTGACCCTCAAGAGGCAACAAGTCCGAATGTTAGACCTTATTAGCCTCAATCCCAACCAAATAGGCCTCCATATTAGTCTAATAGACCTCCTGTTCAAGATGTAAACAAAAATCAAGGACAACCCCTAGCTGCTAGACCATTTCAACCATATAATCCTAATGCACCTTCAACATCCAAAGCCTTGGTTCCAATCCAAAATAATCTTGCACAAGAATATGAATGGTGTTTTCCTTGTGGTCAACCCCATAATCAGGAAGCATGTTTCAATGGTATGCTAAATCAAGCCTTGATGGTACAAACTGTTGGTGTGTCTCAAGAAACAAATGAAGAAGAAAATCAGTAGCAAACAAACACATAAGAGACACCCCGAATGATACTTCACTAGTGAATTGGCAAACAAAGGATTTATGTGGTATAAATTAGTCTCCTTCTCAAGGGGTAACAACCAACACAAGGTATAAGAAAATAAATATAGAGGGAGGAAAATCATCAAATGCAGGTGCTGCTCAACCTTCTATCACATTCCAGGGAGATGATAGTTCAAATCCAGTCCTAGGCTCACAAAATCAACCTAGAATACCTATTGTATCGGCTCATGTTCAAGAGAATGAGGTTGTTGATAGAATTGTTACAATTGGAGCAAGGTTTGATGTGGTTGAGGATATTAGGAGAAGCAAAATTTAACCTCATATCATAATGGTGGTGAGACCTATTATACCTGATAATGTCATAAGTTGGCAAGTCTTTGAGAATGACCCGAGTGAGATTGTCAAATTCCTTTGATAAGAAGTGAGTTCTCTACAAAAAATCAAGACAAATTGGAGCAGTAATATGGTGATCAAGTAGTCCAGCTAAGAACAAATAAGCTACCAAAAGGTCTAGTGACTCTTGAATCAATTTTCAATCCCAATGATCGAGTTAGGAAGAGAAAGCAAATATCACTTTGTTAAAGAAGAATATTTAGAGTTAATTTTAGTGGGTGAAGGTAGGGTGCTCCAAATTGGCAAAGTAAGTACTCATAAAGAAAAATCTGATTTCATTAAACTTTTTCAAGAATTTCCAGAATATCTTTGCTTGGAGTTATGAATATTTGAGAGGCTTTGATCCAAGATTAGCACAACATACTATTGAATTGGATCTGGAATCTAAGCCCATCAGGAAAAAGCAGAGGCCGTGAACCCTCATATTAAGCCTCTCATGAAGAAAGAATTTAACAAGCTCATCGAGGCAAGTATAATCTTCTTAATCAAGTACTCTTCATGGGTTTCTAATCTTGTGACGGTCGGGAAAGAAAGCGAGAAATCAGGTTGTGTGTGGACTTATGAGACTTGAACATGGTCTCTCTCAAGGACCACTATCTGCTTTCTTCCATGGAGAAAATCTTGCAAGTGTTTGTATGCATGAATTTGTTTAGCTAAGTCAAGAAGATTAGAACTAACACCTAGTAGTCCTACAACAAAGCTAAATCAATATCAATACATCATCATGCTAAGAGCTAAACAAGTAATAAACATCAATACTATGCATTAGAATCTTGAAAATAAACCTCAAGCTAACATACTAACATTTATTGCTCTACTCTTTGGAAAGCTAAATCAATAAACTAGACCTATGTAGATCTTTTAGCTATCAAAAGGAGATAGTGATTGCTTGATCCAAGATGATCAAAGATGGAGGTTCATCAAGCCATGGCTTATTAGGCCTTTCTTGATTAACTCCATTTTTCTTCACAACACTAACTTGATTGTTTGAATGCAAAAGGATGATGCTTAGCTCCACTCTAATGGAGAAATGCTCAAAGATGATAAAAATGGCTATAGTGTATTTACTATATGCTCACTTTTGCTTATCAAGGAGTAGGTGTAGGTGTAAAGGTAGGAGGAGGGCTCTTTATATAGCCCAATGGATAGAGGAATCTCTACATCCCTTTACATGTGGGATAATAGAGATGTTGGGTTAGTTGTGGATAAGGGGGGTTTAGAAAGGGTTGAGTCAACCTTAGGAGAGTTTAGTTTGTCCTTTAGTGACCCATGGGGTTTGAAGGGCTTTATTAATTAATCCAAGTGATTAATTAATAGGTGTGCAAGCTTATAGAAGCTTTTTAGAGGAATAATTAGCATGATTTAGACTATGAGAGGGATTTAATCAAATAAATGATGATATATTGATTTAATGGAAGGAAAGCTAATTAATTAATAATAATTAATTATTCTAGATAGAAAGAGGGATTAATTAATTAGAAATAATTAATTAATATAGATAGAAAGGGAGCTTAATTAATTAGAAATAATTAATTAATGTAGATAGAAAGGGGAGCTGATTAACGGAAGGTCGTTAATTGGTGTATTTGTTGGATAGAAGAGTTAATTAACTAGCGTAATGTAGCTAATTAACGGTGATAGAAGAGGGAGTGTGCTATGTTGACAATATGTCGTCAATTTGGGAAAAGAGTATAATTAGTGTAATTTAAGTATTTAAATTGCTCAAGATAAATTATAGGTGTCTACATTTTCCCCTCTTTGGGGTGGTGTAAGTGACACCACTTCAAAGATAGTAGACAAATAAATTTTGAAAGTGTAGAAGAAAAATTAGTAGAAGTGGTAGATGCCCCCTCGAGTGTCGATGGGGTGATGAAAGAAGGCAATCGACGATCGAAAAAGGTGAGAGAAAGGATAGAAGAATGAGCGGGAGCAAGATGCCCCAGGTGAATAAGAAGAATAATGTTGATAGGAGAATGATGTAGAAGAGGAATGAAGATGGAAAGAAAAGAGAAATCTTTCATCCAGTGTATTGAAACAACTTTATTATCATCATATTGCCAAAGATCTACGTCATCGGTCCTTATTAAAAATATAAGCATACGACAAAAGTAGGATGACATGAAAAGCCATACTATGAACAATTTTCCATTGCTGAAATGCCCACTCAATGCAACATACAAAAAGCAATGCAATATGAGAAGGAAACAAGCTCATTTAATAGGGAAAACAAGTATGAACACACATATTCCAACCAACAACAGTCAAGACGGTTGTACAAATGTTTTTTTATCAAGCTGAAGATCCCCAAATGTTCATGATTAATGACAAGGGTTAAAAATGATGCCCCGAGCAAGGATACATGCAAGGGAAGATGATGAAGGACACTAGATCCAATGAAAAAAGTGTAGTGCACTACGAAAGCTTGATACAAGCAACTATATGTGCCCCAGTGCATGTAAAGCAAGCATGCTAGCTTTGAAAATGGTTGTAAATCAGATGATCCGTGAGTCATTTGATCTATGAAGACATGAAAATTCCAGTAAGATATGAAAAGAATACCATGCGCAAGACACAAGTTTCAGCCGCTATGAGCGGGTTTTCCTATTTTTGTAGGTTTTATAATTTTTAGGATTTTGTGGAGATTTTTGCCTCTTTTTTTTGGATTTTGGATGGATATATATATTTTTTGTTTTTGTTTTCTCAAATTTGGTGTATGGCGGATGGGTATAAGAAAGTGGAAGAATCAACAAGAATCTCCCAAATGTAAAAGAAATTCTTCAAGGAGAAGAAGGAAGCAATAGGCAGCAAATAATGCCCGACATAACGGAAAAATAATAAAATAATAATTTAAAAAAAAAGTATTTGAGGGAGTGTGGAGAGGAAAGGATATCACCTAGGAGCAATAAAATTGTCCTAGTGAGAAGAAAGGGGTACCGGGTGGCAAAGAATGCCCCAACACGACGGAAAATGAAAGAAAAAATAATTATTTAAACAAAATAATTATTCACGGTGAATAGAAGAAGAATTAGAGCAAAACGCGGTCAAAACAAGCTTCCAGGCACCACAGCGGGCTAAAATGGCTTAATATACCCCTGGGGGGTAAATCATTGCGACCAATTCATTTGTTACCGATCGCTACCAATTTTTTACCGCGAGAGCCTGATAGTAACGAGGATGATGGTGAGAGCATGAGACCACAAGAGAGGTGCTAACGAGTTCGGGAGTACGCCGACATGCCGTCGATGGCTCCTTTGTGAGTAGCTCGACTTGTCTTTGTCAATTTTGTATTTAATGCTCTAATTAATGCATTTAGTCGTAGGTTATAGGTAGGTATAACATAAGAGCACATGCACACATGCGCACGCGGTACCATACATGTGCGTGTGCACACGCATATGCAATAAAGGTGTATGCGTGTTCGCGCACATACATATGACACATGTGCACACGCACATGCATGAAAACACTAGTGCACACACACGCAATGATCGAAAACCACGACGTAAGCGTCCATAGGTGTATTCTCACATGTGCACGCACCTAAAGGGAAGTGCATACACGTATGCACGCATGTGCACCTATGTGAACATTCCTATGTGCATGTGCATACATGTGTATGCGCACACATACATGTGTATGTGCATGTGCACACATTCAAAAGGAGGCATGAGCAAACACCTAGGAGAAATGTCAAAAATGACAGTTAGAAGAAAGAGAAAAATCAACGGAGGATAGAAGAATGATAAAAGGACTTAGAAGAAATTGTCTAGTGTCTAACACATATCATGTTTTTAGAGATGGTTTCCCTTACTATAGATGCGAGAGTGACACACCCGCATAGTGGAGATGGAGGGGATCATGTCGTTGACAAGATCGGCGTGTGATGGTGATACTATTGGAGGTGGTGGGCCTAGGCCCTGTAGCTCACATGCCTTCTATTACACTAGACCATGGCCTACTGACCGCTTTGATTGAGTGGTGGCACAATGAGAGCCAGTGTTTTAGACTCCCGATAGGGGAGATGACTATCACATTGGAGGATGTATGGTGGATCCTGCACGTGCCTATTATAGGCTCAATGATTGAGTATACGAGTGACTTTGGTCGGATTACAGTAGTGATCAATGACCTTTTTGGTCGTGATGAGATACCCCACGAGGGTATGACAGTTTCGTTACACGAGTGTATAGCCGATCTGACTTTGCCGAGGGGCCACTCTACTTGATGTCACTTATCAGTGGGTTTTTTCTCACTGATAAGATAGGGACATCCTTTCCGATGGGTTTGATCATGCTGGTTCATGGAGTATTCAGTGGCGAGTGATACTACTGGGGGCGTGCATACTGGCACATTTATACTGGGATTTGCACTTGATTACCTACCACCATCAGAAGATGGTGGGGCCGGCCTCCTTATTACAGATTTGGTCTTGGGACCATATAGTGATCGGACCCCTATAGGTGCATTGCATGTCCGAGTCCCAGAGGAGCCGACATTCATGGCTTGGGTTTCTGTGGGTGGTGACGTATGAGGGCACTTAGGCAGTGTCTACTATTACTGGTGAGAGTTTGATGAGTGTTGGATAGAGACATTATATGGAGGTCTTACAGGCATATACATAGTGGCCCGAGGATGGAGTGGAGCTTAGCATCTATGTGGTAGAGCACTTCCTTCTAGGTAGCCGCAGCTATATCACAAAGTTGTGCGGGGTGGGTGATGTCACGACAACTAGGCAGGGGTTAGGGGTTCAGAACTAGATTTGTGGTAAGCTCACCGAGATGTGGAGAGGCGAGACCATGGGGTTGCATATACTGATTGGCTAGAGCCAGGGCTAGATTTTTACAGGTGGTACCACAAGCATGGGACCCATCCCGTGGATCGGAGACCGGGTACAACAACCAACTACATGGGTTGGTATGCCATTGTTTTACCATGGTGGTTGACCATACCAGATGAGGCATGGGTAGCAGGCATTTGGGCCCTGCAAGAGATCCCTCATAGTAGTGACGAGGGAGATGATGCAATAGCATGTGGTCTAGATGATCCATTTGATGGGCAGCCACATGATGGATAGGGTCAACACGAGGCTCGGGACAAAGGTAGTAGGAGCTGGGACAGGGGACATGCACAGGTCCCAGGACTTAGATTGCAAGATCGTGGTCAGGCCCTGTGCAGTACAAGGATAGGCTCTCGTGGTGCTTGCTAAGGGTATAACTAGTTGCCCTACAAAGAACAATCGCACCAGTGACAACAAAGTGAGATTAGGCACGATATCATATTATGGCGGTGGCAAGAGAGTGTGACTAGGTTAGAGCCCGAGGTTGGTCGGGGAGATGGGTCCACACATTTCCAAAGCAGATACGTCAGATGGCCTCTTAGATGGCTTAGTTGATGAGATATTACATCGAGCTCGAGACTAGCTACAACCAAAGTGATAGTTGAGAGAGATCGGCTCCACGTAGAGCGAACACTTTGGGCAGCCGAGGTTGCGATTTTCAGTAGACACTAAAATTAGGTCATACTCCCCTTGGTCCCCCATCAAATAAACACCTTGAACACATTCACCTAACCATGGCCCCTTTCATCCCACTCTAATATTAATTTAATTAATTTAATTCATTATCCTCACAATATTTATTATTTAAATATCCTAATTGGGATAATGCCCACATATCCACCTCATCTAGCCACCTCACCCTAAGACCTATTCTTAGTAAGTTGCCATAACTAACTAAGACCTACCCAAACCCTAAAAATCAATGCCTACATTCCCTCTAACCACATTCCCGCCCGTTAGAAGGAAGCTTCCATGCTAATCCATGGAGTAAATGAAATGAGATCCCAGAAAATCAAGGGGATCTGCCTAGTTTAGTAAACCTAGGAAATCCCACCCTAACCGATGCGATTACCCTAAACCGCCGGTTAAGCCGAAACCACCGTCGGTTACCATTTAACCCCAAAAAACCTTATTTCGAGGTTGGCACATTTCAAAGAGATTAACACATCTTTTGAGAGCAAGTGAAAAACCAGAGCTACATGCAAGCAGAACCAATGTTAGTACACACATCAGAGCATCCATAGCCAACACCGGAAGTAATCACACAACCATTTTCCTTCACGGGAGCATCCAGGGAAGTGCCAACACCATATCAAGTTCATTCCATTTGATCACCTACCATTACCAACTAGATGTCAAGCTCGTACAAGCGGTAAGTGTTTTTGGTAACCAACATTTGTCCATTTATCATTGGGTAGATCTTTTTCTTTGTTACTAGTTTTGCCCTCATTTTCATTCCACCACCATTTTACCTCCATGCAAGCTTGACCATCCTTTTACCCATACCCCTGAATTTCCCATATCTAGATCTTAATCATTCTTGTGCACACCTAATACCCACACGAATCTTGCCATCACCCTTCCATCTTCATCTAGCCTTAGATCTACCCTCGCCTCAAGTTTTATTGAATTTCTTGTACCACGACCATACCGACATCGGTTACCCACAACCGCCGTCGGTTAACCTAAACCGACACCGGTCATACTAAACCGACATTGGTCTCTGTGTCTTTTACCAAAAACCAGATCAGAGCTTAAAACCTCCATCAAATACCCAAAATAGACCAGAACTTTACCTTGACCAATACCAATATCCTGAAAGAGACCTTGACCTTTAGATTCAGTCATAGCTTAGCCTATTGTGAATGAATTTGCTTATTGTAGACAAATGAGATACCTAAATCATTTTAACTACAAGTAGGATTTCCTTTATTGTTAGCATTAAGTTGTTTTAAACAATGGATTGACAGCCATCTAGGAAGTATCACGCTTCCGGATCTAGCACACACTAGGTAGTCCACTGCATATATTGTTTAACTTTTATTTGGTGGTATTGTTTTCCATTTCAGGTAGTTCCTCCAAGAAAAAGGAAGCTCTCACGATCAGCTGTGGATTCATAAGTCATATACGCGCAACAACCTACAACCAACATCTCAACAGGTATTCCTCCTAGCCCTTTACCCTTATCTATTTCATCAACATTCAAAGAAACACATCTAGAATCAGGTGAAACATTTTGGCACGCCCAGTGGGACCATTTGGGTTCTTTGCATTCTTTCATTTCTAGGTGAAAACGTTGTATGTTTGTTTCTTTTCTAAAAGTTCTTACATTAAACTTTCTCCCTGGAACCTTCTTCTCTTCTATTGTCTAAAAGAAATATTATTTTGGTGCTTAAAATGAACATTTCTTCCCTTTCATTAGTATCACATTAGTGAAAGAGCATCCCTTCTCCTGTTCATCTATTTGTGGCATGAATTCTACATTTTGATTTGGGTTTAAAAATCATTTCATTTCATTCTACTTTTTCTGCATTAGCTCACATTAATTGAGGGCAACCTATACACTGGAAGTCATTCCCAGTTGATGGTTGACAAACAAATCATAGAAAAGCACTTCCTTTCTTTTCTCTCTAGAGTCTTACCCAAACATCACAAATTTAAAATATATACACATTCTTAAACAACATCTCACCCGAAGAAGTTGTAGGTGATCACACAATCATGACACAGTGGGCACCCCATTGGTTATCTCTATCCAGTACCCCATCAAAGGATGGCCCCCCCACCATAACATACTTGAAACCTCTCCTTATAGATCTCCTTCTTCGTAGGAAGCCATCCTCACCAAAAAATTCTATTCTAAAGTTCATGAGTCAGTCCTTAAATAGCATAAGCTAAACAAACATAATAGAAAAAGCACTCTTAGGATCGTATTTTTCTTAGTGTTTTGGCTTGGCTTGCGATTTTGAGGTGAGAGGTCATGTTATTCATTTTTCTTATTTCCCTTGCACGCTCCTCATCATATTTGGTGTATTCCACTTCATCTGAGTGTGCCTGGACCTTATTCTCATCATTCTCAGAATTCTGGGTTTGATTCCACATTTAATTTTAACTCACAACCACATTTTCTTCATCATTATTTCAATTTCACAAGAATCGGTGTCGATCCAATGACCGACGCGTCGATTACCTCTAACCATCATTAGTTTTACCCAACCGATGTTGGTTCACTATTCTTTTTGTTAACCAACCCAAAAAGGACACCTATTCCCCTTCGTTAGTTGTTTAGAGTCTCTGTCACTCTTATCATATCCATTGACCTGGTAAGTCTCATCAACATTTTGCATACCTGGAAAATTTGGCCTTATACCTTGTTTTTGACCAACTGTCCACTTTCCATAGTGACCGGCAGTGGTTACCTATGACCGGCATCGGTTTAACCTAACCGACATCGTTAGCTTGTGTCATTTTCTAGCTAACATTTTAACCCCAATTCACCTACCACTACCTATTTATCCTACATGTGTTGTATTTCTGTGTCATTTATAGAAAATAGTCTTACCACGTTAGTACCTATTCACATGGTACTGACGCATGACAAGCAAGTGCCCTCGTATTCCACACTAGTTGTCAACCACTCCCACCTAGCCCTTCACCACCTTCCATTTTATCACTAGCCATGGAACCTATCCAACCTATCTCTATCACTACCGGAGACGAGGAGTTCACATGACTCCTTGACCAAAATCCTGCCACCTTGTAGTTTTACCTTTCCCACTCGTCCACTCAAGATGCCTTAGGTTAGTTGATATATGGCATGCCCATATCTATCCCCTAACTCTCATTCCCACTCCCCGCATCAGCCCCATCGGCTTGTGCTTGCTGCCCGCATCTACCTTACCCCCAGTCATTTCAGCTAGGCCCTATACCCACTATGATTGTCGCTACATCCATTGCACCCACCACATCCACTATACCTTTGCCAACCACCCAGAACACAACCTCATCCGTGCCTATTGTCTCGCATATACCCATAGCTACACTACCACCCCTGGTGTTGGTGACCCCTACCCCTTTTCAAAACATTTTCTTTCTATTCCACAATCTTTAGCCCCCATTACCACTAGGGTCACCATGACCCTTCCACCTCCATATACGTACTATCAGCAGCCTCCTGTTTCATCTATTATTCACTCTGGGTATGTACCCCCTATTTCATTGCCTTCTTCTCAATCTACCTATATGGCAGCACCATATATTGGAATGCCACCCCTATTATATGCCCAACACCAACCCTCTTACACTACAGGAGTCACCCATCCATCACAACCTACCAACGACCTAATCAAGTTAATGATGGACAAGATGTAGACATTGGAGGCATCGGTTTCTAGCTCCCACAACACTCTCACCTATGATGAGATTTGTAATGAGCCTATACACCCATCCATTCCTATCCATCCATATCCCTTGCATTGGGAAATGCCTAAATTCAACCATTTCAATAACAAAGAAGACCCGCAACAACATTTGTGGTCTTTCAAACACGGGTGTTATCTGATCACCCATGATGATGCTTTGCTCCTGAGGACCTTTCCCATGTCTCTGACTAGACCCACGTTAGATTGGTATAGTGGGTTACCTAGACACTCTATATTCTCATTTAATTAGGTAGCCCAAGCCTTCTTGGATCACTTCTCCATTAATATTGTTAAGAAGGTTACCATGATTGACCTCTACTCTACGTGTCAGTATGATGATGAATCCATCATAGATTTTGTTGCTCATTGGCGTAGCCTGATCAATCAACTCACATTCCAACTACTACAAACTGAACTCATCAAACTCTTCACGTGGGCTTGTGCTAGGCATATCTCACCGACTCTGCAGGTCCAAACCTTCTGAACCTTCGACAAAGCATTCACCATGGCATGAAAGCTTGAGATTCGGGCCATTGAAGAGAAGAAAATCCAATTACGCAATAAGAACTCGACATTCAAGTCAAATGATACCTCTTCTTCTTCAAAACCACAAAACAATTATTCAAAGGCCAAGGGACCGCTAACATGTAAGTGGTACTCAAAGCCGACCTAGCTATCATCAAATCAGGCTAGCCCCTCATCTAATCTCTCACCCATTCATACTTTTCAATTCAGATGGGAACAATAGAAATATACCCCAATTGGGGAACCTTATTCTTCTGTCTTAGAGAAGCTCATCAAAGCTGGGGCCATCACCCTTCCTCTCGTGAAACCACACACCGGTTTTGACCCTACTCGCCCCACACCTGCTTGGTATAAAGAGCATGATTTCTGTAATTATCATCAAGTAAAGGGTCATAGTGATGACAATTGCATCACTTTCAAAAACATTGTCCAAGAAATGCTCGAGAAAGGTGAGCTAACCTTGGATAATCCTAACGCACCTACCAATCAAAACCTACATATCTTCAAGAAACCTTTTCCTAATCATGCCCCTTCTTCTGATCAAATGGGAGAGACCTCAACTCATGATAGTCATACCCATGAGGTCCATGCTATTTTCAGCGATACACCCACTACTGCCCAATTACCTCATATTCCTTCCATTGAGGAAATCCTAGCCCGAAGTCCTCCACCTGCACTTGAATCCACCTCACCTATTCCTCCACCCATAGAGGAACACCTTTCACCTCCTTCCTCACCCGTGGAGGAGCCTTCCATTAATATCAAAACTATTTCACCTTTGGCTTCTCCACCTAGGGAACCATCACCCACAATACTTCTTCAGGCCATAAAGGATACTTTTTTATCTTTAGGCTATCAGAGAAGCACCCATCATCTCCTCAAGATCCTACTGAGGACTTACCCATTTTCTGCTCTCTTATCAGGATCTAGTAGAGATACCTTTACCTCTAGGTGATCAAGCTACCCAAGATCCCGCAGACTTATTTTCAGTCTCTAAGCCAAAGCTAAAAATCCCCTCTCTAAGAAAAATTTCACGGGAATTTCCATTAGGTCCTCATCAACCTCACCTACATAGACGTGCCATTCTCACGCTTAGCCGATCACTTAGATTATGTGGATAGAGCTTTACTTTGGGGGTGTCTTCTACTTGGAGTCTCAACACAAATGCAGATTTCACTTCACGACACTTCCACTATCTACCCAAAAATATTTCAGCCAATTGAACCAAGCACAACCACCTCTATCACAACTTCTTCCATGATACCCTCATGGCTCAAACCACACCCCTACCCATAACCCAACGTGCATCTA
Organism: Taxus wallichiana var. yunnanensis; assembly: GCA_018340775.1. Lineage (NCBI taxonomy): Eukaryota > Viridiplantae > Streptophyta > Pinopsida > Cupressales > Taxaceae > Taxus > Taxus wallichiana. Next base: position 15,678,128 of record CM031243.1, read on the forward strand.
CACCCAAGCCTACACTTACATCATCTTCTTCGCCTAAACCCAACACTACCTTAGGGGTCATCCCAACCGCTAACCTTACTCATCCACCCATCAAATTAGATTTAGCTACATCCTCTAAGGCCAATACCAAACCTACTCCAACACCCAAATAGAAGAACCAACCCCATAAATCTCATACTCCAACCTCACCGATCACACCTTCATCACCTTCACCCTTTTCATCTATCTTAGGACCTCACCCTTCTAACACGGTTAAGAAACCTCCACCCACTGGTAAACTAAAAACACAACAGCCCATTCCACCATTGCAAACCTCAAACATACCCAAGCACCCGCCATGACTTCCACCCACATCTGCAACATCTTTACCACCCATACCTCTAATACCATCGATCACCCCTTCACTACCCATGACACTTCAGTCTCTTTCCCTCACACCTCCGGCACGACCTACACCATCTACCTTCATAGCACCTCCATTATCCCCATGGGTAATGTGCCCTCTTCCACCATCCACCTTTCCCTCTAGATCTCGTGTGCCGTATCACCTTTACCCAAGAAGGTACAACCTAAGGACAAAAATCCCCTGCCCTCCAATAAGGTAGTCGAAACAACCATACACTCTCCTGCTAGTTTATCTACCATACCCCTACCCAAACAAACATGACCAATGCCTAAGATCACACCAACACCTAAAACCATAGCTCGACCTACTCCCCCTCATGCAAAGACCGTTGTTGTATAGTCCTCCGTGCCTACACCCAAACCCACCTTCACTTCCCATTGTGATCCACTAGTGGGGTCCTATGCTAAAATTTTAACCAACCTCCTTGAAACTTTTGTCATCACATTACCGCCTCTCAGACCTTATGACCCTCTCAAACCCAAACCAAAGGGGTTTGATGACACCAAAATTTTTCCTACCATCATGTGCCAGGGCATGATGTAGAGAACTACAAAGCTTTAAAAACTATTCTTTTCCAGTTGTGTCCTCCCGAAGAAAAATTTGATGATGATGACCTTCTTGATGAGGACCCCATTTCACCAACAATCATTCCCATAGCTCTTCACTCACCGCCTACTCAAGACCGAGACCTTTACCCCCATGATATACTCCTAGAACCACCTTCGAGATTTGAAATTAACATGGTTTGCATCAATGACCTCCCAAACCTCCACCCAAATGTCGATGTGCCCAACTCATCCCACAAAGTTCCTTCGTGCCACTTGGCTTTTGCCCTTCATGTCGAAACTATACCTTTCATGGCTCACCTACCTCGCCTACCTCCCCACCTCGAGATAAACATGATCCACGCATTTTGCTACCCGTGCTTAGAAGGACAAAGACAAGGAAAAGACAACTAACTCACCAACCAATCCTATACCCAACATACCATTTGCACCCACACCTAAAATCACTATCTGCGGCCCCACATATCCTATTTCTAGAGGGTCACACACCGCTGATGCTCAAACAACTACACCAATCCCCCTCAAAATGTCCTTATATGACCTCATCCAAACCTCTTAATCCCATCATAAAGCTCTCATGGAGGTCCTGCATAATCTATTGAGGTTTTACCCAATGACCTTACACCCGTAGCCTCCATTATCACACCCCATCATGTAGCCTCTCTCACCAAATTTCCACCTTTAGCCACACCTATGACCTACTCACCAAGTAGCCTCCTTAGCTTCTCGAGGAAGATATCGCAACACACAAAAAATGACCCATACCTAAGCCTCTCTTCATCTCATCCACATTGATGATATACATGTACTGACGTGTCATGATTGATGGGGGCACTAGCATTAATATCATTTCATCCCATGCATTCGCTCAAATGTGCATACCGAAAATTGCATGCATAAACATCCTGTCATGTTGCATTCATTCAATGACGCTATCACCTCTACACTGTGCACTATCATCCTCCACGTTTGCATGGGCCCCCATTGACTTATTTTCAAGAAATTATTTTACGTCTTGAGGGGAATTTCAATATAACAGTTGTTCGGTTGAATAGAACCCTATATTCATGTCATGGGTTGTGTCCCTTCCACTTTGCATCGTTGTGTGAAGTTCAAGCATGAAGGACTCACCTATACCAATCTAGTTGACCCATCACCTTTCAAAACTTGCAACATGCTTTATGACCCAATGATTTGCTCATACCCATCAAAGCATCAACCTAGAGAGCCAAAACCATTGCCATGTCACCTACACCTCCCCTCACCAGTCCTGAGCCTACTACCTTAACTACACCTACATCCTCCATTCCTACCGCTGGCACAACCTCCACAGCCAAACCATCAACCTCCCAATTTTTAGCTCCACCCCAATCTAACCTCTAACACATCATCTATTCCAGCTACCCACATACCAACCACCGATCCCTTAGAGGGCATTTTTCAATGCCTCACTCTAAGGGAGTATCGCATATATAGTGTCAACACATTCCTTACTCCACAAGAATACATAAGTCTTCACCAACACCCTCGTTATGATCATCATATAGGAGAATGCCTCCTTTATGGTCCTCCCACCTTCGTACCAATCTCACATGTGGGGACTTGATACTACAACTTACACATGAACCACCATAACAAACCCGCCCATTTTCCGCCGATCTCTATGATCACTCAACAATCACCATTTCACCCACACCTTCCTACACCGATGTGTGTGGAAGGGTTTTGGTTTTGGATTTTAAGAGCAAGGCCGCCATATTGTTATTCCATGTACTACTCGCAAGCATAACGACCGTAGTGTTATCGGCTTTATTGAACCACCTACCAAGAATTCCCACGTTGAGTTCATTCAAGACATCATCCATTTTTCACCTTCGTCACCCCCATCACCATCTTCACCGTATGAGTCTATGGATTCAAATCCATCCCTCCTAACTTGTTTTTTTTCATAAACACCATCTCCCGGGGCCTCGACTTATCAATGCGAGGGCGAGGGCCTTCTCTTCCCTTAGATTCTGTATTCCATTAGTGTGCATCAAATGATCGACGATGATACACCTTCATGAATGTCATTCAATGCTAGGATGATGAATCTATACTCACCTACCTTGGTGTAGAAGACTCATATATTCATCGGTCACTTTACCATCGAGATGTAAACCATGTTGAATGAATCGACTATCGAGAACAACATTCATACTTAGGACAACCCTCACATTCTAAAGATCGGACAATATTTAGATGTTTCAAACGAGCCAAATCCATCACTTCTTTTCTCAAATATCATAACCATGTTTTTGCTTGGCCTTCCCTTTAGAGATGCCCGATATTGACCCCACCATAGTGGTCCACTGATATCGTAACTGCTTCGATACGAACCGTCAAACAAAAGCCGAGGAAAATACACCCTCGCATTTCCCTTCTTGTCAAAGAAGAACTTTAACACCCTTCTGTTTCCTTCATCTTACCCAATTGATTATCCTCATTGGATTTCTAACATTATCCCTGCCACCGAGGCGACAGGGGGACTCTGCATTTGCATGGATTTCTCCTCACCCTATATGCATCATCGGGCAAGGTGTGAAATCCCAAAGACAAGCTCTCCATCAATAAAATAACTAGCCTCGTCTCCTCTACGGATGGGCTAGGTACATCCCTCGTAACTCAAGATGGAACATATGGAATGTCAAATGTCTACCAATCCACCCTCCCCAAACAGCCTCCCTAGCTTAGCATCAACTCCTCCGATAGATGAGGAGATCAAGTCACTTCGTGTCCCTAGTCTACATCGGTAACCATAGGATTCTAAACACGTCCTCCAAGGTTCCCATCTCACCAAATGCACATACAGGTGGAATGTGTTGGTTGTTAAAATCCCATCAAATCGATCAGGCGACCATCACCTCTACATTGGACTATATAATGTGATAACATCGGACCCCAATTAGGCCCACCTCCTCCACATGCCACCACTCCTCAACTATCACTATGCCTCGCACTCTCAAGAGTAGGGGTGGCACCTTGTCTCTCATCCATAGCTGATCTCTCCCCTGCATCCAACACAAACATCAAATTAATCTACCTTCATCATACCCACACTCAACACCTCACCTATACCTACTGCCCCATCTCGTTCTTTCTTCCCCAACCTACCTTCGTATCACATTTCTATCTACCCACCCCCACTCTCACCCACTATCATCTACCCATGCCCATTTCACCCCCACCTATGCCATATTTTGCACCAAAACACCTTATTTTCCCCTACCTCTCTCACCCACTCGACCTAGGGCCCTTTCAGCCCCTTTTTCTCCAAAACCCGACTGGTGCCGGTTATCTCTAACCGACCTCGGTCACCCCTAAACCGGCATGGGTCACTGTTTCATGACCGATACCAGTTTGACCTACCAATGCCGGCTAACCCCGACCGATGCTAGGTCACTTTCATGGTGAAACCCGTGACCCCCAAACCCTCCCCTCTCAAAAAACTCCCTCTCCTGACCCTTCTACCCACCCATTCTCCCCTACACACCCTCAACCCCGCTTCTCCACCCTCATTCACCCACTTACCTCTCTCCCCGTTCCTATTCTACCCAATTTACCCTCCCACATTTCAAATTTCATTTTCCCCTCACACACCCAATATTTCAAAACCCGACCTATCACCTAATCTATCTCACAAAAACACGAAAGGGTTTGATGCTTACCTCATCACACACTGTTGTCACCGTGGTGACACGCCGTGCCACCGCACTGGTGGCCCGCCCGATCCCTCTTCAGCCTCTGCCATCACTAATCAATCACCTCGCCTCCAACCACTGAATCCTAACAATCTGATCTCATGGACCCGCCTCTCAACTACCAATCACCGTTGTTCGACTCACCAACTCAGCTTTCCATTCCATCTGGACACTTTCCAACTTTCCCTCTCTCTCGTGTCATTTTCCTCTATTTCACATGGGACAAATGATTCAAAAAAGCACAGAATTTTTCTTTTTTATAACATCCCCGACCTAACCAACGCGGTTTTACCTTCACCGGCATCGGTCACGTGCCCTACCTTACCGTGGTCGAGTTACCCTATACCGGCATCGGTTACCCTTGACCGGCATTGGTCACCCTCTCTTCCACATTGCCCACAATTTCACCCTATTACCCACACCTGTCACTCTTTTTTCCCTCACCCAATGCTTACCCTGACCATTCACCTCACCCTCCTCACCTCATCATTCATCACTCACTCTTACCACTGGGTGGGGCATATTTCTACCTCTCCCACGGCTTTACCTATGTTGTACCCATCTACCCACACCAGCCCCCTTAGGGTGACCATCGACCTTACACACTCGCTCTACCTTGCGATGATGTTACCACGATGATTAGCCTTACAACCTTACCTTGCCTTCGGCCGTGACCTTTACCCAAACAAACCTTGACCCTTTGGATGTGTCGGAGCCACCCTACGCATTCCCACATCTTACTTTAACTTTGGAACCCGTGTTTGGATAACCTGATCGACCTTAGACAATGTAGAGTTTGCCTACTCTTCAACCTGGTACCGTGTTGTAGTTTATACGTGTGCGTGTGTTTGACTATCACTACCTTTGACCTTGACCCATTACCTAGATTACCCGAGTGGACCTTTTTCCTTTCTTTACCCCGTTACCCACCTTCTTCTTCATCACATTCACCTTTTATCAAACCACTCACCGATTCTTCCTTCTACCTCATCAGTTCCTGGTTTGAGGGGGATCACCTTCACCCACACATGGGGCAACCACATCTTTTTTTTTTTCAGTGTCGCTTATAGATACAAGCTACACAACAAAAAGGGGCAAAATGTAGACACTAAAATTAGGTCATACTCCCCTTGGTCCCCCGTCAAATAAACACCTTGAACACATTCACCTAACCATGGCCCCTTTCATCCCACTCTAATATTAATTTAATTAATTAATTCATTATCCTCACAATATTTATTATTTAAATATCCTAATTGGGATAATGCCCACATATCCACCTCATCTAGCCACCACACCTAAGACTTATTCTTAGTAAGTTACCATAACTAACTAAGACCTACCCAAACCATAAAAATTAATGCATACATTCCTCTAACCACATTCCCACCCCTTAGAAGGAGGCTTCTCTGCTAATCCATAGAGAAAATGAAAGGATATCCCAGAAAATCAAGGGGATCTACCTAGTTTAGTAAACCTAGGAAATCCAACCCTAACCGATACCGGTTACCCTAAACCACCGCCGGTTAAGCTGGAACCATTGTCGGTTACCATTTAACCCCAAAACAACCTTATTTCGAGGTTGGCACATTTCAAAGAGATTAACACATATTTTGAGAGCAAGTGACAAAAACTAGAGCTGCATGCAAGTAGAACCAACGTTAGTACACACATCAGAGCATCCATAGCCAGCACCGAAAGTAATCACACAACCATCTGCCTTCACGGGAGCATCAGGGAAGTGCCAACACCATATCAGGTTCATTCCATTTGATCACCTACCATTACCAACTAGACGTCAAGCTCATACAAGCGGTAAGTGTTTTTGGTAACCAACATTTGTCCATTTATCATTGGGTAGATCCTTTTGTTGTTGTTACTAGTTTCTACCCTCATTTTCATTCCACCACCATTTTACCTCCATGCAAGCTTGACCATCCTTTTACCCATACCCCCTAAATTTCCCATATCTAGATCTTAATCATTCCTATGCACACCTAATACCCACACGAATCTTGCCATCACCCTTCCATCTTCATCTAGCCTTAGATCTACCCTCGCCTCAAGTTTTATTGAATTTCCTATACACGACCATACCGACATCGATTTACCCACAATGCTGCGTCAAGTAGTTAACCTAAACCGACACCGGTCATACTAAATCGACATCGGTCTCTATGTCTTTTACCAAAAACCTAGATCAGAGCTTAAAACCTCCATCAAATACCCAAAACAAACCAGAACTTTACCCTGACCAATACCAATATCCTGAAAGAGACCTTGACCTTCAGATTCAGTCATAGCTTAGTCTGTTGTGAACGAATTTGCTTATTGTAGATGAATGAGATACCTAAATCATTTTAACTACAATAGGATTTCCTTTATTGTTAGCATTAAGTTGTTTTAAATAGTGGATTGACAACCATCTAGGAAGTATCATGCTTCTCGGATCTAGCACATGCTAGGCAATCCATTGCATATATTGTTTAACTATTATTTGGTGGTATTTTTTCCATTTTAGGTAGTCCCTCCAATAAAAAGGAAGATCTCATGATCAACTATGGATTTGAAGTCATACGTGCGTAACAACCTACAACCAACATCTCAATAGGTATTCCTCCTAGCCCTTTACCCTTATCTATTTCATCAACATTCAAATAAACACATCTAAAATCGGGTGAAATGCCTCGTATTGCGGTCGCTTTACTTATGAGGCGGTTCTAGTTGTGATGGGCACCGACCTATAGTCAGTAGTCAAGTGGATCGATGAGATCAGAGAGGCAGAGGTATCAGTGGAGCAGCCATAAGGGTAGCCTACAAGATTGCGTGGGACATAGGTTATGGGTCTGTCTCCATTACGCAAACCAACCACTCCCTTTGAGGGTTCTAATACCCGACTCTCATTGTATTCTTTGATTGTATTTGTATCATGATATACATGCCTCTTATGAAGGTGTTATATTTGATAGATGTATATGATGTACCAGTTTTTGATGCATGCCTCTAATGAAGGCTTTATTCTTTTGATCGATGTATAACATTTTTTGATGTACACCTCTGATGAAGGCATTATTATTTTGATCGATGTATAGCATTTTTTGATGTATGCCTCTGATGAAGGCATTATTTTTGAGTTGTGCCCCTTTGATGGCCCATTTTGTATCGATGATGTATATCTCCTATGAGATATACCTATTATACTTGTATATATGGACATTTTGATGTGGCACCATTGTTTATGAGATGATGGGATTTTATTGTTTTTGATAATTGATTACATGGATTATGGATGTGTCATGATGTTATATGATTTGATTTCACATTGTGTATGTATCATGATGATAGTTGAGATGTTTGTACCACATGTGTTTAATTTTGATATGATAGATGCATAGATGATATCAATTGTATTGTACATGTGATTCTTTAGAGTAGTGGATGGGATGATATGATGATATTGGTGTGGGGGGGATAGATTTTGATATTTTTGATCCCTCTTGCCCCCATTTGATGATACGATATGTGATGATTAGCTTAACATTCATGTATGATGTATACTTAGCTTTTTATTTATATATGATGTATAGATGATGTTAGATGTGATGATATTTATGAAGAGATGATGATGTGATAACAAAACAATGTACATGCAACAAGCAAACACAATCAAATGTTAACAAAATACACAGTGCCAACAATCATGAATTAACACAACTATGTACAATTATTTACAAGCATGCAAAAACACACTGCATATGTACAAGTAAGAATGAATCTAATCTAAGCAAGAAAAGACAAAACTTACCAAAGTATGTCTAAGCAATAAACTATACAAATGCACAAGCAAACAATGTACACAAAGAAAACAAGAAACAAGACAAAGTAAGGAAACTAATGTAATATTTTTGCAAGACTGTTTTGTGAAACATTTTTCTATTGTTTTTGTGATTTTCTAAACAATTTTCTATTGTTTTTATGATTTTCCAAGGTTTTCAAGCTATGCATAGGTAACCGAGAAACATGGATGCCCCCAACATTAGACAGAGAATATACAAGGGCATGCGCCACATGCTATAAATAGGAAGGTGCGGTGTAGAAGCGCCCCAAAGATATTAGATGGGGAATAGAAAAGGCCATCCTTTCACAGATTAACAATAGGAGAAAAATCTAGATCAAGGCTTGACAAGAATAGGCTCACAGGAATCTCGGATGCGAGACGGGGAACTAGCCCCAGGTTAAGTAAAAGTACCCTCCAGATGCAAGATTCTTGTGAACAACGAACCCTCCCAAGGTTAGGAAACCTCCACCAAGGACCTATCTAACGTGCCATAATTGCGTGGTTTTCACATATGGATGACCTGTTTTCTCTTTTTTCTTTTTTTTTTGTATTTTGATCATTTTTACTCTTTTTTTTGGTTTGCTTTTCTGATTTTTGTGCCATGTTTAAGCATAAAACCACTTAAGGTGCATGGAATTCATAGGTTCGCAGAGCTCATCACCATTAGGATGGGAAAGTTTATATGCTCTTGTGCCATACTTGGCCACAATGACATAAGGTCCTAACCAATGCGGTTCGAACTTGCCTTTCTTCTCTCTTTCTGCCCTTGTGTTGAACTGATTTTCTTTCATGACCAAATATCTAACCTCAAACTGATGAGGTATGATCCTTTTGTTGTAATTACGAGAGACTCTATTCTGATACACTTTAAGATGATTTAGGGCGCGGATGCGCTTCTCATCCAGGAGTTCTAACTCTGCCAGTCTAGCCACTCTGTAATCCTCATCCTTGTCCAGATAATCCCTAAGAGAAATTTGTAGGGAGGGAAGCTCGATTTCTAATAGGATGATAGAATTTGTTCCAAAAACTAGGGAATAGGGTGTCACACTAGTAGGAGTGTGAATAGAGGTCTTGTAAGCCCAAAGAGCTGGGTGGATTTACAAATGCCAGTTGCGACCTATCTTACTTACCATCTTTTCCATGATTCAAACCAAAGTCTTGTTAGTGGCCTTGACCTATCCATTGCCTTGGGGGTAATACGATGTAGACCATTTTAATATTATTTGAAACCAATGACAAAGATCTTTCACGGTCTTGTTCTTGAATGATTTTCCATTGTCAGTAACTATGGCTGCAGGAATGCCATACTGGAAAATAAGATGATTCATGATGAACTTTGAGATCTGAGCACCCGTTACATAGGTCAAAGGGACAACTTCCTGCCTTTTGCTCTTCATTATGAAACCGCCGCCCCGCCCGGCAAGTCTATGTTGCCAGAATCGCCGCCTCAGAACCGCCAGGCTGGCGGTCCTTTACGCATTTTCCGTAATGCTCTTTTAACATGACTCACATGTAAATTTCAATGTTTACCAGCCTTTTTTTTCACCGCCATAAGCTTGCATTAATGATTCTGGTTCCCCTGAATAGTGTTTTGCCATTGTTTATAGTTTAAGAGTTCAATTTGGTTTTTACCTTGGGTAAATGCAAATGCTATAAATAGTTGGCTTGTGCTCAAGCAAATGGCCCTCAAATTTGCCTCTCAATTTCTATCATTAATAGATTAGTCTTTCATTTTGCTTAGAATTCTTAGTTTCTTTCTATGCATGCTTAGTTAGTGTTGTTTTTTGTTAGAAGCCACATATCCATCTTGTGCAAGTGTTGTTGATATTTCATCCAATCCATCGAGTAGAGTAGTTTGTTTTCAATAGGAAGCCATTAAAGTTGCAGGTTTTGTTCTTCAAACAGATAGTTTCTGTGTTCTGGACATTTTATGTTGCATGACTCGCAATAAATCCCGCTAGGAATTACATAAGCCAAGCTCGTACTCTTGCGCTATCTCTCTCCTACTCGCATTGTATTCGCCCCGTATCCTAAGCCGCCTTTGTCCCAATATCTACTTCGCTGATGCAAGCATTACACGCTTTTTTCTGGATCCACGTGAACACGAAGGAATGAGGAGATCACACCGAGGGGACAAGATCACACACATCATCGATTCGCCACACTGCTCGCAGTAATCCAGGTTCTAGCTTTCAAAGTTCTAATTAGAATCATATCAAATAGAGTAGTTAATCACTTTATTTCAGTCAATTTTACTTTCGATATTGCCAGGAAGTCCGTGAGGATTGATAGTTTCTGAGAGACTATGATTCTTTCCTCACTTCGAGGTAGGATCGAGAGTCTTTCAAATAGATTAGATCAGTTATTTCATTGTTTAGAATAGATTTACAACGCGCACGTGCAAAGTAGCTATACTCTGCTACTTTGTTTGTTTTAAAATTCGACACTAGGTTAATTGTCAATTTCTAGATATATTAAAATAGCTGCTCCTTCAAATTCATTTATAAAATTCATCAGAAAATAACAAAAATATAGAAGTTATATATGTTATAGATATACTTCGCATAGTTAATTTTATTTTGCTGCATTTAGTTTACATTATTGCTTTTGTATGACAATCACGGGACCTAGAGAGCCCAAGGAATACGTATTCGAGCCAATCGTGCCCCAACCCAATCTCATCATAGCCATAACTGATATAGATCAGAATCTTAGGATCCAAGTCTTCCGAACAATGGTAAACTTACAACAAATCAGTTTCCAACTGCACGGGTTAAACATAGAAGACGACCAAGCACACACATTTTGGTCAAATCAACCAAACTATAGATTACCCTAGATACATATCCGCATGACTGTGGAAGGGTTTGAAAGAGAGCAGACATTTGGTTGTGATCCTTTGGTCCCACAGCCAGACGCAGGAGACACTCTCACAGATATAGATACCAGCTTAAGAATTCAAGTTGCACAAACGCCTGTAAGATATTCTGAGAAGATCACACAATTATTAATTCTGAATATAGAAGCTGAGAAAGCATATGACTATTGGATACTAGGGATTAGAGACTGAATCCACACATGACCATAGCAGGTCCACAACAACCATGAATCTATGGTTGTGACCCACAAGTCCCACAGCCCAACGAGTCCATAGGTGAATCAGACATAGATGCTGGCCTACGTACACTAGTATTCAGATCTACTCCACTTCCACCTATCATCATCGAACAGTTATCCTTGCTAGACACAACAACTAACAAAGCTAAGGAGTTCTGGACTAGGCCAGAGAATCACCCATAGAGTCAATTATATTTACCATCCGCCCTATGACCTTATCTGGAGATATACACGAAACTATCCCAGGTCATTTTCCACGTATTCCACAACCTATAGACCGAATCACGCCAGAGCTCGATATTGATTGAGCTTCTCGAGCAGTCATCCTCGCGATCGATCTATCACACCAGTTTAGGTTAGGAGGGCCTTCTTTGCCTTAGATTCACAATTTCCACTAGTGCGCGTCGAAGACATCAGATTGCCTAATTAGCTTGTCTGCATCCCACACATATTTAATCCCCACCGGCTATCTCTAAGCACGACCTGGGAGGTCAAAAGGAAAAGTTACTTGTAGATTCCCATGCTCGCTTGTCACTTTTCCATCGTACAAAATTGGTGAACCCGACGTGAAACTTTCTACTTTCTGATTTGGAGTCAGATTTCTACTGGTTCTTTTAAATTAAATGACCTTTTTCATCTTTACTACCTCATCAGCTTTCACCATCACCTTCGCTCCTTCCCATTATTCTATGGGTATTCATATACCCCGAATATGTCGGGATTCGATGCATATGGTAGGCCTCTCTTAGGTCTTGAGGCATACTACGCTCAACTGAATAGACAATCATCACCCTCGCTCTCAGTATGGGGTGACAACTACTCAACTAACCAGTTGTCAACACAAACTCCAAGGGTCAGATATAGCTCATCTTTCCAAACAGAGGAGTTGGATCAATTCGCTCAAACACAACAAACAGAGCCTTCAGGCTCGAACAATATGACGCTCACAAGAGAATCTAGTTCATCTCCTCAGGTACTACTTAGACCACAAATTAGTAGACAAGTTGACCCATACCGGTTTTAGATAATGAACATTCGACACGTTATGCCAGAATGAACAATGTTCCTCAAGTATGTACCCACCCATATAGGAATTTACAAACACAACCCGAGGTCTCTTTTCAAGGAAATACCTCCATGCCATTACATAGGAAATGCCCTCGGGAAACTTGGCAGGCAGCGATCAATTCATATCAGATATCACATGCCTATACAACACCATGATATACAACAAACGCCGCTAAGGCAAAATACCGTGACTTCACCAAATGAAGTCATTTCAACGTTAGTAGAAAAAGTGAGGGGGTTAGAACTTGCTCAGGAAAATCACCATTCTCAACTCATGCAGCAGCAGAAATTCCAAACCTAGCCAAATAGACCTCCTCACAGAATAGGTATGTTAGGCGTGACCCTCAAGTATTCACAACAAATGCCGACTAGAACCACCATTTCTAACACCGATCGACACCTCCCGTCTAGTACAAAATAATCCATTCTTGGACAATACCCCTTCATACTTAAACATGTACTCCAAATCACCACAAGGGGATATGTTCTCCTCTCCCAGCATGTTTCCTCAAACACAGGGGTTTCCTTATGCTCCTACCAACGCATATGCAATGCCATATCAACAACCCATTCCACCTCCACTCCTCAACAGCACCATCAATGGTCGAAACCTATGCGATAGGGACATATTCGGAATATTTGAAAGAGCCCTTAGATTTCACCATACGAAGCGTCATGCTTCCAAGACCTCTTCCCGATTTGCCCAAGTACAAAGGTGAGGGAGATCCGAATGCACATATCAAAGCTTACGCCATAGCCATCCGAGAACTACTCCCATGGGATGGGGTTGTTGCTAAAATATTTCCCAAAACCTTGGAAGGTATCGCTCTCGATTGGTATTATAGAATACCTGAGGCTTCCATCCATTCATTCAAGCAACTCGTTTCAGAGTTCATCAAGGCATTTGACATGAACAAACTATTAAGAACAGGAATCAGGGAATTCTTACACATCAAGCAAGAACACAATGAATCTGTCACCCATTTCATCCAGAGGTGGCGTACAGTTCTTTATTCTTTAGCAAGTGCTCCAAATATGGACCAAATGGAACTATGTGATTTATTCCTTCATTCTCTCAGCAGAGAAGTGAAGGAAGAAGTCCAGAAGTTCCCACTAAGAACTTATGATGAAGTACTTGAGAGTGCTCTCCGAATAGATCAAGCGGCAATTGATAGTGGTCGCAAAACATATGGAGCAAATGGGAGGTTAATCACCTCCAACCAAAACACTACAACTTATCCTACTACCACGAATGTCAATCAAGGACCTAAAATCCTTAATAAAAATCATGGAGTGACAACAGATGGAGTAACTGATCAGGCTAGAAAGGTAAATGTTGTGAATACTCCACCACAAATAAACAATCAACGAAACAATAACTTTACTCCAACAATCAATACAGTGGATTTTAATCATCCACAACAACAACAACAACAATGGTGAAGCCCTACATGGGATCCAAATCAAAATTCAACTAGGTATCAAAACCAGAATTCAAACCAAAAACAACAAATGCAAAACTTTAATAGGCAATGGTTTGATCAAAGTTTTAGGCCACAATATACACCAAGCCAACAAACTAGGAATTACAATCCTAACTCGTATTGTGGTTTTCACAAAATTCGAGGCCATGACACTAGAACGTGTCGTGACTACAATAAATTTATGCAACGCATTTTCCAGAGGAACAAAGACAACTTTTTATAGATATGTTCTTGGCAGATCCTACGTCACCAAAGACTAAATACTTTTACAGGGTAGTTTCCTCAAAATGCACCCTTCAAGATCTTCAATGATCTGCTTCCAAATCACAACAATAACAAGATAAATCCAAATGGGACAAACAAGGGTGTAATTACAGGAAACAATGATCATGAAGCCTCAACTTCACTCGAATCCATTAGTTGCGCCACAATTAGAAGTCACCACATGACCTAAGATAGCCTGGTTTAGTGGAGTTAGATGCCGAACTACCCATAGAAGTCAGTAATAAGGACACGAGAGTATTCCTCTCAGCCTAAGTCCAAGCTACCCGCTGTAAAATGCATAATATCCAACAAGTATTAATAAAACCCGTGGGTGCTTATGATTTAATTAATGATCTAACAAAACCTTCTCACACATCTCCTTTTGGATTTATTGAAGAACTCCCCGCTCATGTGGCTGCTCTTTTAGAAGCATTGGGTTTAGGTCATCTAATTAGCATCACTCCACCTCCCAAAACAGGTAAACCATATAGACTTTGATATCCACCCTCCAGGGCAGCCGGATAGGGACACCGAATTCATATTCGAAATAAACAAAATGCCAACAGACGCTGAGATTGCACGCCGAGGTGATCCGGCCTTACACTTGCAAGTGTGGGTTTATAACAATTATGTGAAATGCGCGATGGTTGATGATGGGGCAGCAGTTAACATAGTCCCTTTTTCTTTCCTTCAAAAGCTAGGGTATGGAGAAACGAATTGTTCCACAACTCGAAATACACTAAGAGGCTATGACAGCCTTAAAGCCACTTCAATTGGAACTATAATACTACCGGTCACCTTAGGACCCAAAACAATCCTGACTGAGTTTTATATTATAGATCGGGAAACTAACTATAATATGATCCTCTACGACCATGGATACACCGTATGAAGGCAATCCCTTCTACGCTATTTCAAGAAGTAAGATTCTTGCATTTAGGAAAGGTGTTCATAGCCAAAGGTGATCCAAAACCATTCGATGTACACCTGGCTGACCTAAAGAAAAGACAGCATGCACTCTGAGTTTCAACTCCCAACAAACCAACTTAATAAACCTACCGACGCGAAAACCGTAAGAAAAGTTGGTACCTACGACATGATCTTGAAACTATGAGCCTAGCAAGACAACCCCAGCCCCCAAAGATGAGGCTAACATCAGTAGAAACAATATCATTAGGAACTACCGCAAAAATTGTTGAATTACTAGAACAGATCTACCAATGTTCCTACCATTTGATTCTCAGTAGGCATGGGGTACACCCTAGTGTGTCGGTTCTCTCCCCAGAGAGATCTCGCATGGTAGAGGTAGAAGATGTTAACACAACAAATATCCCAAAGGCCCATATTCCCAAACTAAGTATTGACTCTCCATTTCGATGGAGCTAAATGTCATTATGAGTGGGGCAGAGTAATCCTTACTTCTCCCAAAGGAAAAGTCCTACCATTTTCCTTTAAACTAAATTTTGAATGCACAAACAATGGCACTGAGTATGAAGCCCTCCTCCTTGGCCTCATCGTAGCTAAGAGAATCGGTGTTGATAACATCAGAGTGTTAGGAGACTCGCAATTGGTAGCAAATCAAGTTGCTGAGATGTATGAAACCAAAGCCGAGCACTTACAACTCTACAAAACAACTGTACTAAATTTAAGCAAAGAGTTTGACTTCATATCAATCGAAGCAATCCCGCGAGAACAAAATCTTCTCGCCGATTCAATAGCAACCTCAGCATCACGCTTTACTCCAAATAGTAAGTTAGAGGATACCCATTTCATGGTATCCCTTCGTGATGAACCATTGATAAAAACAATGTCAAATCCTCTTTTAAATAGAAATGAAAACAAATCTACTATCCTAGACCACATCGATAGTGATACAACCACTCTTGATTTCTTAAATGCCTATGCGGCATTACATCTCACCCATCACGTAATAGATTTGTCTTTAATTCCACATTCATCTTCTTACTTCGGGAATCCCATGACAGAGCTTCCCCCACAAAAGGAACTCAACATATACACAATCGAGAATGGAGATGATCTGGAACTACCTCCAGCCCCGCCTGAGTTTGAAGAAGGTAACGCTTCTTTAATCGAAGAAACAATTGATATTAACATCGGAACGGAAGATGAACCAAGGATATTGAAGTTAGGATCCTCGTTAACTCCATTAGAAGTAGAAATACACACTGATCCTCAAGGAACATCAAGGCTTTTGCATTTAATTATAAAGAAATGACAGGGTCGCACCACATATCATGGTGCACAACCTCGTCACTAAATCTGATGCAAAACCGATAAACAAAAATCAAGACCAATGAAACCCAAGGTAGCTCTCATGGTGAAAGAGGAGGTAATGAAACTCCTCCAAGTAGGATTCATCAAACCAGTTGATTACTCTCAAGTGGGTATCTAATATCGTTCCGGTTCTCAAAAAGAATGGGAAGATACGCATCTGTGTAGACTTCCGAGACATTAACAAGGCATGTCCTAAAGACGACTTCCCATTACCATCTATAGATGTCATGTTGATGCAACAACTGGATTTGAGCTTTTATCTCTCATGGATGGATTCTCGGATACAATCAAATCAGAATATCCGAACAAGATCAAGCTAAAACCACGTTTATAACTCCTTGGGGAACCTATTGCTATGTTGTTATGCCATTCGGTCTCAAGAACGCCGGCGCTACATACCAGTGGGCTATGACATATATATTTCATGATCTTATTCATAAAATTGTGGAATCCTACGTAGATGACTTGCTGGCCAAGGCCAAGAAACGTTGTGACCATCCGAAGTGCTCGGTCATTCTTTCACGTCCGATAGAATATGAGTCACGCTAAATCTAGAAAAAATGTCTTGGTGTGACAGAGGGAAGCTCCTAGGTTACATTATATCATCACATGGGATCGATGTTGACCCAACCAAAATTAAGGTTGTTCTCGAAATGGTCCCACCTTCGGATGAATCTAGAATCAGATCATTTCTCGGAAAACTTGGTGCAATCCGAGATTCATCCCAGACTTAAGTTTTGCCATTCATCCAATCAACAATCTACTCAAGAAAGATTATAGCATTGATTGGACCGAAGACTGCAATGAAGCTTTCAACGCAGTTAAGCATTTCTTGTTATCACCACCTACGCTAATGCCACCTAAGCCAGATCACCCGTTAATTTTATATTCGCGAGCCACCAATGTCTCGCTAGCCTATATGCTGGCTCAAGAAGATGATGACAAGAGAGAACGTGTGATCTATTTCATTAGCCAGACATTTCTCGACTATGAAACATGCTACACGCAAGTAGAACGAGAATGCCTCGCCATAGTCTTTGCAACCAAATGCTTAAGACATTACATGTTAAATCAAGAAACAAAGGTCATTGTAAAGACAAAACATTTACGAACTTTCCTCACGCAAGGGTCCTTGTCTAAAAAGGCTGGACGCTTTATAACCTTAATGGGTGAATTTGAATTAAAATTTGTAAATCAGAAGTCGTTAAAGGACAAATCATCGTGGATTGGTTAGCTGATAATCCATTAGACGGAGGTGATCTAGTAGATCTCGGGACTTTCCGATGAGTGCATATACTACATCGAAACCCGACCTTCTATCTCTCGAGTGTCCTCGTACACCGATATTCATTAATTATATCATGGACCATACATATCCGTAAGGTGCTACACCACAACAAAGAAGGTGGTTACGCATTATCGTAGCTAAATACGTCATCATAGTAACAAGTGCTCTATCGAAAAGCATTCGATGGAATGTTTCTAAGATGTGTCGACACGTAAGAATCCAAGAGATTCTCCATGAATCTCACAAAGGAATGTGTGGAGGCCACTGGTGGCCATGCCACCACTCGAAAAATACATCGAATGGGCTATTTCTGGCCTACTCTAGAACACGACGCAGTAGAGTTTGTACGAAGGTGTCATAAGTGCCAAGAATTCTCTCATGAGATTCACATGCCGGCACAAGCTCTACAACCAATCGCTACTCCATGGCCCTTTTCTACATGGGGCCTAGATTTAATAGGGAAATTCTCTCCCTCATCTACAGATGGCCATAATTTCATAATCACGGCCACCGAATATTTTACCAAGTGGGTAGAGGCTATGCTCTTACTACCTGTGTCGGGTTTCAGTAATCGCCAAGTTCATTTTGAACCAAATCATTTGCAGGTATGGTATCCCGCAAGTCATTATCTCAGATAATGGGACTTCTTTTAAGAATGACGAAGTTCATGAATTATGCAATAAATTTAAAATAAGCCATCATACGGCCTCCTTGTATTACCCTCAAGCCAATGGACAAGCTGAGGTGACAAACAAAACATTAAAAGCCATTCTCCTTAAAACGGTGAAAGAAAACAAACGAGATTGGCATTTGAAGTTATATCCAGCCTTATGGGCCCACCGAACCTCAATAAGAACACCAACAGGAGTGACTCCTTTCTCGCTAGTATTCGGGGCAGAAGCAGTTCTCCCACTTGAGGTTGAAATACCTAGTCTCCGTATTTCATTACAAGGGATCTCTAGATGAAGATGCTTATAGAGAAGCACGTCTCTCCCAACTAGAAAGCCTAGATGAAGCTAGGTTAGATGCTGAATAGCGGCACAAATCTATGCTGACCGGATGTGCCGGCAGTATAACAAGAAGGTCTATGAACGTGATATATATGAAGGTGATCTAGTTCTAAGGCTAGACAACCGGATCGACAAAAAGACCGGCGAAGGAAGGAAGTTCCGCCCAAATGGTTGGGCCCATACCGAGTCATGAAGGACTATGGAAATGGTGCATATCTCCTATGTACGCTGGAAGGTGAGGAATTTGGTGAAACAGTCAATTCCCTACACCTCAAACGATTCTACGCGTAAGCAACTAGTACTACTTGTATAATTATATCTACATTGCATCTTCATATAGTTAGGATCATTTTGTCCACTTGTTTCATACAAATTTGTGATCAAGGAATTTATTCTCAAAGCAATTCATTACAAACTCATGATGTTGTTGGCATAAACACTCTAATCATACTTCTCTATTTCCATGATATCATCAAACTATTTTGGAATCATTTCATCAAATAAAGCTAGATATGACAAGGTCTTAATGGTAACCATACCAAGATCTCATGGGTTTATTCTCACTTTTGGTTTCTTCTTAGGATAGGTGTCTTGCCTATGGTCTATTCTAGAAGCTTCATGGTGTCACATCTATCCCGTATGTATATCTCTTTGGAAATAAGAACACACTGACATTTTGCTCAAATAAACAAGTCAAATATAGATCAAACAGAAAATTTTAAATTTACACATTTCCTTGCCCCACCAACCTTTGGTGATGAGCTTGCATCTCTTACTAGTGACGTAGGGTTGGGAAAGGATGGAAATGCCCTTACTCGCCTATGCCTTGCCTATGGTGATAAACCCACGCTTCTTACTAGTAGCATGGGGCAAGGTGTGGGGGGTCCTCTTGACAAGCAAACGCAAAAGGTCATAAACAAACAATTCAAATCTTGAAGTCTTGAGTCAAAAGCAAATGAATCAGATGTCCAAAATCCCAAGAGAATTAAGAATCCTAAAACCCAGATTTTGTCTACCATATGGCCATCTACGGATCTAAGTCTAGATAAACCACAAAGCAAGTTGCATCCCAAAACTATGAAGTCACTCGAGTGGAGTAAGCTTGTAGCATCCTAATTTGATTCCATCAAAGCTTTGTCTATCTTTCATCAATATCATTTCAACACATTTCATAACTTGTGCCCTTTTCAGCTCTCGGTGATGAGCCCTCGCATCTTACTAGTTGCGTGGGGTTAGGAGAGGGGAAAGTTTATCGCTTATCATACCAAACTTATCTTCACCACTTTGCCAAAGCAAATATGAAGTATCCAAAATTGCTTACGTAAACTAAGATTCAAAATCACATCAGTATCTACATTATCATATATCAGCATCATGAAATACAAAAAGAAAGTAAACACTTGCATCATTTGTTCTCCATTGCATACATTCTAAAGAGCATATAAGCATAATATCATAGTTCACATGAGGAAACGGAAATGCAAGTAAGCCATAAATGCCAAAAGTCTGATCCAAAAAATAATATATATATATATATATATATCAAAATTCCTATACAATGCCATCATGCGCTAAGCATGGTCAAAATGCTCAAAGAGCCCGAGATATACAAAAATATCATGCAAAAATCTAGGGGAGCCAAGTGGCTTCTCAACCCCTATGAGACCCCTCTGAAGGTGCACGCCCACGCCTAGGACTCGGCTACGCCGGCGCGCTCCGAGTGCACGGAGGGCTCAGATCCCGAGGGGCAGCCTGCAGCCTCGCCACGAGAATGACTCCTCATGTGCGCGGCTGTCCTATACCCCGCTAACTCTGTACGGAGAGTCGATACCATCCTCGGCCACATGCGCCGATAGGGGAAAAGATGTCGCATGTCCGCCACCGCCGAGGGCTCCCCGCATCCACAGATAGCTCCGCACGGGTCCTCTCCATGGGAATCATCAGTAGGTATCGTGCATACCCGCGAATCAGTCCCGCCACTCATCGGCGGTCTCGCAAACAAAGGAGAAAACAAATTAGAAATGAAACAAGAGATAAAACACAAGTGTAAACAAAAGGAGAGATAGCAACTAAGGAAATCCTAACTAAAAACAAACATTAAAAGGAAGGGTGGTAACTTACTCAGATCACTAGGCCTCCAGGATGGATCTCTAGGGTCAGCACCTGCCACAGATGCCGCCGCTGACTGAGGTGCTCCCCCCGTGGCTGGAGCAACGTAGCATCCTACAATGGACTCATCCTCCCCACCATGGCCCTGGGAGAGTGGCTCCTCTGAAACCAGAGTAACTCTCTCGCACTCACTCGCCCTCTCTCGCTGCATGATATCCCGAGTGTCACGCCACTCAGATCACCGTCCTCCTCGGTCTCCTCCTCTATCTCTCCCCCTGTGAACTCCTCAGACTCGGAGTCTATGTCGATGGGGTCATCGCTGCTATGGGCAGGACCCGCGGCAATCTGAAGTAAGGGTGCCTGAGGAGCACCGGCTCTCCCTCGGGCACGTACTACCCTCCTGGCCGCAATAGGAATGCCAAGAGTAACAACTGTCCAACCCCGGCCTCAGGACCCTCTCGGCCTCTCGAATCGACTCAGTATACCGGCACTACCGGGGAAGCATGCCCATGTAAGGTAGGCCAAACTACCGAGGAACTCGGCCAAAGGGGTGTATCTCCACTCGCCCCACTCACAATAAGCTGCCCCGTGGTGGAGCAGAGATCAAAGTAAGAGCTCTCTCGCCCCATATACCCGCCATGGTCTGATATGGTGTGGCCTCCATGTCATCGGTGGTCAGAGAAGCAACTGGCTGATGAGGTGCTCTGAGCACCGACATATCTGTCCATCTGGCTGCCCTCACAGCTCCGGGATCTGTCACCTCTACACCTCTACCATAAGGAATGAAGTGCTCATAAACCCAACTCATGACTAGGGTCGGGTGGCTCAAAGACTGCCCTTGTAAATGGACTACCCTGTACAAGTCATGGTAGGTAGTCCCAAGTATATCCGCTCCCAGTGCGTAAATCCTGGCCATGGCCCTCGATCTGTGCAATGATGGGGGACCAAGCAATATAGTAATGTGTCTCCTCCCTTGTCCCCGATCAATCTCGAGGCAAGGATCCCCATAATAGCCTGACGAAGCAAGGGGATGGGAAAACTAGGAATAGATCGAACTCGACCCCTTCTTTCGAACCCATGGAGATGACTGCATCTCCCATGTAAGAAGCCCACTGTGCTATCTCGGGGCCCGTGAACCCGCTTGCCTCGAGGGTGAGTCGCCTCCCAATGATCGGGACCCCAGATACGGTAAACATCCTCTAGTGTGATGGTCCACTCACCTCGGACTCCCTGTAATCGAAGGTGTTCCGATCAAGCATCCCAAGAGGGAAAATAAGTCACAGAGTATGTGACTGGATGGTGCAACATGTGGGACCCGCGATATACGTAGTATACCAGCCCTCTGAAGAGTATCCTGCTCATCCTGTGAAAGGGCATCTAACACTGCTGGGAGCCAGTCACACTCCCTCTCTCGGCTCCACCGAATGTACTCCTCTCTCGCCTGCATACACCCAAAAACACACAAAACAAAGCAAGTTAGCATCCAAGTGACATTAGAAAAATCATGAAAACACATAGAAATGCTAAAAATGCAAAAACAATCTCAAACAAGTGTTCTTTTGACATTTTGTAAAGAACCACCCACCCGAGCAGCAGGCGGCGGCTTCAGAACCGCCGCCTTAAGGGTGGTGGTCTTGTAACCGCGCCCTGAACAGGGTGGCGGTCGTGTAACCGCCGCCCTGGGCAGGGTGGTGGTCGTGTCCCAAAAACCCACGCGGGTTTTATAACTTAAAAAGCCTAAAAACACCAAAAAAGGACCGTTTTAGCTAAAAACAAAGCCTACCCAGTAGGCGCCCCCCCTAGATGGACCTTTTGAACCTAACATTTTCAAAAATAACCCCCACGACAAAGATTTTAGCATTTTAAAATTTTGGGGGTAAAAACAATAAATTGAGGAGAACTAACCTGTGATCTCGCGGGTCGATGATCTGCACGTGGAGGCATGATCGCTATCTCGCCACGAACATTTTGACTCTACTCTCGTAAGAAACCATCACCGTGGGTCCCAGAGCTCAGAATCAATCAAATCAACACGCGCAAATGAATAGGAAAATGGGCCCACTTTCATATATATATAGAGCTTGACTTGTTTTGAATGTTTTTTTTTCGCAGGTTTGGAGCGCCGACGGAGGTAAGTTCTTACCCCCGCACAAATGGTACGTCCTCATTTCCCATTATTTTAGTGTTTATTTTCCGATCTATCTTGTCTATCTGCACTTGAGTTCTCTTTTCATTTTTACAGGAGCGGGAATTTTGATGGCATCATTTCAACACACACTGACGTATGTATGACTTCCAACTTCCCATTTTCGGGACCACCATACTGACCCACCGCTTTACGCCTCTTCATGGCTAAAACGCTTCTCCGAGGGGGCAATATGTACGTACCCAAAATTGTAGGGTACTGCACCATCGGAACAACGTAACACGTACCCCAATGATGATACAAGTCTCCTCGCAAGGTGTTCGGGATCCGGAAAAGCTCTCCAAGTATGTGTTATCATCCCGCATGCCCCGCTTAGCCCCTACGTGCTTTGCTTTTCTCTTTTCCCCTCTTTTCTTGGCCTTTTTTCTTCAATTATGAAAACCGCCCCGCCTGGGCGGCGGTCTCGTGACCGCCCCTCAAGGTGGTGGTCCTCAGAACCACCGCCACCCCGCTCAGGTGGCGGTCCTTTACGCATTTTCCAGAATGCTCTTTTAACACGACTCACGTAAATTTCAATGTTTACCAGCTTTTTTTTCACCACCATGAGCTTGCATTAATGATTTTGGTTCCCTGGAATAGTGTTTTTGCCATTGTTTATAGTTTAAGAGATCAATTTGGTTTTTACCTTGGGTAAATGCAAATGCTATAAATAGTTGGCTTGTGCTCAAGCAAATGGCCCTCAAATTTGCCTCTCGAATTTCTATTGCAATAGATTAGTCTTTCATTTTGCTTAGAATTCTTAGTTTCTTTCATCGCATGCTTAGTTAGTGTTGTTTTGTTGTTAGAAGCCACATATCCATCTTGTGCAAGTGTTGTTGATATTTCATCCAATCCATCGAGTAGAATAGTTTGTTTTCAATAGAAGCCATTAAAGTTGCAGGTTTTGTTCTTCAAACAGATAGTTTGTGTTCGGACATTTTATGTTGCATGACTCGCAATAAATCCCGCTAGGAATTACATAAGCCAAGCTCGTACTCTGCGCTATCTCTCTCCTACTCGCATTGTATTCGGCCCGTATCCTAAGCTTGCCTTTGTCCCAATATCTACTTTCGATTGATGCTAGCAAGATTACACACTTTTCTGGATCCACGTGAACACGAAGGAGCGAGGAGATCACACCGAGGGGACAAGATCACACACATCATCGGATTCACCACTGTTCTCTGCAGTAATCCTAGGTTCTAGCTTTCAAAGTTCTAATTAGAAGCATATCAAATAGAGTAGTTAATCACTTTATTTCACCAATTTTACTTTCGATATTGCCAGGAAGTCAGTGAGGATTGATAGTTTCGAGAGACTATGATTCTTTCCTCACTTCTCGAGGTAGGATCGAGAGTCTTTCAAATAGATTAGATCAAGCTTATTTCATTGTTTAGAATAGATTTACAACTCGCACAGCAAGTAGCTATACTGTTACTTTGTTTGTTTTAAAATTCGACACTAGGTTAATTGTCAATTTCTAGATATATTAAAATAGCTGATCCTTCAAATTCATTTATAAAATTCATCGTAAAAATAACAAAAATATAGAAGTTATATATGTTATAGATATACTTCGCATAGTTAATTTTATTTTTTTGCATTTAGTTTACATTATTGCTTTTGTATGACAATCACGGACCTAGAGAGCCCAGTGGAATACGTATTCGAGCCAATCGTGCCCCAACCCAATCTCACACATAGCCATAATCGATATAGATCATAATCTTAGGATCCAAGTCTTCCGAACAATGGTAAACTTACAACAAATCAGTTTCCAACGCATGGGTTAAACATAGAAGACGACCAAGCACACACATTTTGGTCAAATCAACCAAACTATAGATTACTCTAGATACATATCCGCATGATCGTGGAAGGGTTCAAAGAGAGCAAGACATTTGTTGTGATCCTTTGGTCCCATAGCCAGACGCAGAGACACTCTCACAGATATAGATACCACTTAAGAATTCAAAGTCGCACAAACACTGTGAGATACTCGAAAGATCACACAATTATTAATTCTAAATATAGAGGCGAAAAAGCATATGACTATTGGGATACTAGGGATTAGGACTCGAATCACACATGACCATAGCAGTCCACAACAAAACCACACGAATATACGGTGTGACCCACAAGTCCCACAACCCAACGAGTCCCCATAGGTGAATTAGACATAGATGTGGCCTACGTACATTAGTATTCGATCTACTCCACTTCCACCTATCATCATCGAACAATTATCCTCGCTAGACATAAGCAGCTAACAAAGCTAAGGAGTTCTAGAGGACTAGGCCGAGAATCACCCATGAGTCAATTATATTTACCATCCGCCCTATGACCTTATCTCGGAGATATACACGAAACTAGGCCCCACACACCCCTTCGTGCACCTCTTTAATTACTTGGACTGACTTTGTTGTATCGAGACAATGTAATGATTCCCATCGTAGCCATGATGATAGAGTGTACCTCCTAAGAGGGTATAACTTTTATACTGGCGAGATAAGGATTTGTTTTTCGGAACGGGAGATGTCAGGAGGGAACATGTTGTCTTTAAGGTAAGTGAAGATGGGCTCATACCATGGGGAATTGGGACCAATAACATCACAAGCCAGACAG
Organism: Taxus wallichiana var. yunnanensis; assembly: GCA_018340775.1. NCBI lineage: Eukaryota > Viridiplantae > Streptophyta > Pinopsida > Cupressales > Taxaceae > Taxus > Taxus wallichiana. The sequence goes on from CM031243.1 coordinate 15,704,123, forward strand.
GATTCTGGCATGTCATACGTAGGTTAGCGTAGATTTTCAACAAATAAAGGCATATCATTACTTTCCAGTGGAATGCGATAGCATAGAACCTACAGTTGCCATAGCGTCTGCAGATCTGTTTTGTGCTCTTGGAATTTGTTCAAACGTGATATACACAAAATACTCTTTCAAAGTTTTGACCAACTTCTTGTAAGGGATGAGCTTCTCATCCTTGACTTTGTACTCATCATTGACTTGTTTGATGATTAACTGCGAGTCACCAATGATCTTAACATGATGAATGTCCCATTTGATTGTGAGCTTCATCCCAACAATGAGCACCTCATACTCTGTAATATTATTTGTGTAAGGAAAACCAAGGCAAAAATCCTGAGGTATGGGGTTCTTTAGAAGGAGTAATTAGTACAACACCTACCCCTGAACCATGAAAAGTAAAATATCCATCAAAGTGCACTTGCCACATGATGGATTCCTCAATATACATTAATGAAGCATTTGGTAGATCTAGATTCATAGGTTCTGTTCCTTGTAAAGGTGCTTCTGCTAACTGATCAGCAAGTACTGTCCCTTGACCAACTTTTGGTGCACAAACTCAATGTCAAATTTGCTCAATGAGAATGATCTAGTTAGCCATTCTACCGGTAAGGGCGGGTTTAGACAGCAGGTATTTGAGTGGGTCAAATTTTGATATAAGCTTGGTTTTAGTATTTAATAGGTAATGGCGAAGTTTTTGGAAGGTAAAAACTACAGCCAAACAAGCTTTTTCAATTTGAGGGTAGTTGATCTGTAAGCAATGAGAGTACGACTGAGATAGTACACAACTTTTTCTTTATGGCCAAGGTCATATTGGGCTAGCAATGCACCAATAGTGAATTGTGTGGTAGAAATATATAGTAGAAGTGGCTCACCAAGAGTTGGAGGCATGAGGACAGGTGGATTGGCTAAGTACTGCTTAAGCAAGGAAAAATCTTGTTGTTGCTTTGGTCCCCACATAAAGGCAACATCCTTTTTAAGTAGGTGAGTGAATGAATGACACTTATCGGCAAGTTGGGAAATGAAGTGGTGGATGGCCTGTATCTTTCCTTGCAAGTTGCGCAATTGTTTGATGTTTTTGGGAGGAGGCATTTCAGTAATGGCAGTAAATTTAGTGGGGTCTACCTCAATTCCTCTTCGAGATATAATGAATCCTAGCAACTTTCTGACAAAGTATGCCAAACACACACTTCTTAGGATTTAATATGACTTTGTACTCCCGTAGGCATTCGAAGATACATCGCAAAATATCAGGGTGATCTTCCCTCATCTTAGATTTCTCAAGGATATCATCCACATAGTCTTCCATGATGTCATGGATCATATCATGGAAAATCACCGTCATCACCCTTTGATAGGTTGCTCCTATGTTTTTAAGGCCAAATGGAATTACCTGATAACAGAAAGTACCCTAGGGAGTTGTGAAGGCCATCTTGTGTTGATCTTCGTCGGCTATCTTGATCTGATTGTAGCCTGAAAAGCCATCCATAAGAGATAGCATTTCATATCCTATAGTTGAATCAACAATCATATCAATATTAGGCAATGAAAAATCATCCTTTGGGCATGCCTTATTTATGTCTCTAAAATCTGTATAGATTCTGATCCCAACAAGCTTCTTCTATACAGGGATGATATTTGATATCCATTTAGAGTAATCAATGGGTCAAATGAATCCTCTACTGTGAGCAATCTTTCTAACTCCTCCTTAACTAGGAGAGCCACCCTCGGGTGCATTTTTCGAGATTTTGCTTGATGGGCTTGGCATCTATGTGTACAACTAAGTTGTGCACTACCAAATTCAGATCCAAGCCCGACATATCCTTATAGGACCATGCGAACACATCTATAAATTCCCATAGAAGCATGGTGAATGTTTTCTATTCTCATGCTGAGAGTGAAGCTCCCAACTTGACCACTTTTGGGTCATCTTCCATGCCAATGTTTACATCAATGGTCTCTTCTACTAGCATTGTTGAAAAATCCTCCATACGCATAGGATCGGGAGGAAGGTTGAGATCTTCTTCCAAGGGTGTCTCTATGAGATTTTCACCCTTGGCATGGTCACTTTTCTTGTCCATTGATTTTTGTACTTGTTTGTCAGCCAGTGCCTCAAAGAGGTTTTCACTATGCGACTTGGACTTTGAATTTTGCCGAGGATTTTCATTGGAACTTTTTCCTCGCTTTTTCTTAAATTTTGCTGACCACGAAGCTCAGCTTCCTCTCCGAAGTAGGCGTAGGTATCTAAGTCAATGTAGAAACCCTTTTTGTGATCTCCAATGGGGATTGTATCCCGAATGCCCATGAATTCTACAATGGCTTCATCATTTTCAAAGAGATCCAATGGCACATGATGTTGTTGGTCCCATTCGACAAGGCAAGGGTAAACAAGGTCAATTTTAGGTTCAGTAGGGGTTATGGTGAGGACATCGGTATTCATGAATAGGTTCGTGGAGGCAAGATCCTCGTATTGGCTACAGTGGGAATCTGTATCGCTATCTAAATAGTTAGAGCTATCTTCGTGCTCAGAATAGGTGGCATCTTGATCGTTGGGGTGTGACCCATAGGGTTGAATGCCGATGCCATACCTTTCCATCTTAAAATGTGGGAGAGGAACTGGTTCTCTTGGTCCTTGCTCATTCTTTCCACATCCTAGACCCTTGTAGCCCATGGAATACATCATTTGGATAGAATTCTCATACTCAGGATTTGGCAGCAAGTCGGGTTGAGTATCTTCTCGAGACCCAAGTCATAGGTGGGTCCAACAATTCTCTTCAAAGTGAGCAACTCTCCTGTAAAAATGACCCAATAGTTCACCATCTCTACGTTGTCCGAAAATGATAGCTGGGTTGGCCTCTAGTTTTAGGTGACAAT
>CM031243.1:15707129-15709629 GCA_018340775.1 Taxus wallichiana var. yunnanensis
CATACACGCACTCGCATATGAATCGCACACAAACACGCAAATGCATATGCACCCGCACCCACACCCACACACGCACGTACACACACATGTACACGCATATGCACACACACACACGCACACGTACACGCACGCTTGTACACACACACGCACATGCACACGCACACCTATACACACACGCACACGTACACACATACGCACATGCACACGCGTGCACATACTCACATGCACACACGCATGCACACACGCATATGTGCACGCACGCACACACACATGAGCATCAAAGACACGCGCATGCGCACGCACACCAACACGTAAATGCACATGCAAACACACACACACACACTCACACTCAAACGCGCACACACACACACGTGCACGAGCACACATACACGCACTCACACACTACACACACACAGACATGCACAGACACGCACAGACACACACACGCACATGCATCTGCAACCACACCCGCACCTACACATACACACACACACACACGCACGTGCACGAGCACACATACACGCACACGCACATGTACACGCACGTGCACCCGCACACCTATACACACACGCACACATACACACATATGCACATGCACACGCATACTCACCTGCACACGCACATGCATGCGCATACTCACCTGCACCCGCACAAGCACACACACACACATGCACACGCACACGCATACTCACCTACACATGCACACGCACGTGCATACTCACCTTCACACGCACACGCATGCACACTTGGACACTCACACACACGCACACCCACACGCGCACGCACACACGCACGTGCACCAAGAATGCGTAGTGTGCCTGCACCTACACACGAACACACACACACACACACATACGCACATGGACATGCACCAAAACACGCACACGTACACACATATGCACACACACAAGCATACTCACCTACACACGCACATGCATGCGCATACTCACCTACACCACACACACGCACAAACACATGCACACGCACACACACGAGCATACTCACTTGAACACGGACATGCACGTGCATACTCACTTACACACACATAAGCACACGCACAAGCACGTGCACAAACACGCGCACTATAATGCGTACAAGCACGTGTAAATGCACACACACACACCCACATGCACACACGCACGCGCACCTACACACGAAGACACACACGCACACAAGCATGCACGCACACAAGCACGCACACAGGAACACACACAAGCATGTGCAAAAGCACGCACACAAGTATGCACATACGCAAATGCACACTCACACGCAAAAGCACACGCACATGCACACACACCTACACATCCACCCACGCACGAACACACACGCGCACACACACACACACACACCTGCACAAGCATGTGCACTGTGCACATAAATGAACACGCACGCGCTTACGCACTCGCACAAGCACACACACACACGCACATGTACACACATGTGCAAATGCACATGCACATGCACACACACACGCACACGCACACACACCCCACACACACATGCACACGAACACACACGCACACATGCACACGTACACGAACACGCACACACACACGCACCCCCATCTCTACACGCACGCGCACATCTACACGAACATGTACACGAACCCGCACAAGCACACGCACACGCACACGCACCCACACACGCACTGACACACACACACACACGCACACGCACCTGCACATGGACACACACATGCACATGCAAACGCACACGCACACGCACACATATACGCACATGCACACACACCACAAAAGCACGCATACACACGAACTTGCACACGCAGACGAACACACATGCACACAAACATGCACACACACACGCACACGCACATACTCACATCCACATGCGCACCTACACACGAACACACATGCAACGCACACACGCACACAAGCACGCGCACATGCACACGCACACGCACTCGAATACTCACATGCACACACACAAGCACCTATACATGCACCTGCACACGAACACGTACATGGGCACACGCACCTACACAAGCACACAAACGGACATGCATGCGCACATGCACATACACGCGGACAAGCACTTGCACAAGCACATGCACATGCACATGCACACGCACACACACACACATGCACACACGCACACGCACACGCACACGCGCACACGCGTGCGCACGCACGCACACGCGCACATGCACACACACGCACACGCACACGCACAAGAACTCGAACACGAACACGCACAAGCACAAGCACACACACCTCTACACACATGCGCATGTCTACACGCACACACACACGCACATGCACACACTGCACACGCACATGTACACACACACGCACATGCACATGCACACGCACACGCACACGCACACACGCACACACACACACACACACACACACACACACACACGCACACACGCACACACACACACATGGACACGCACACGCACACGCAATCACACAAGCACTCACGCACATGCACACGCACACGCACAGACACACACACGCACACACACTGCACACGCAGA
>CM031243.1:15717129-15757129 GCA_018340775.1 Taxus wallichiana var. yunnanensis
AGCACACGACACACGCACATTATCGGACACACACACGCACACTGCACACGCACACACACAAGCACAAGCACATGCACACACACACACATGCACACGCACACGCACATACACACACACACACGTGCACACGCACACGCACACGCACTTGCACATGCACACACCCACGCACACACACACACCCATGCAAACGCACATGCATACGCATGCACAAGCACATGCACACGCAAACGAACACATACACGCATGTCTACACACACACACACACACACACGCGCACACGCACACATACACACACAAACTTACACATGAACATGCACACACAGGAAGCACACAAACACGCACAAGCACACGCACCACACCTCTACACACACGTGCACATCTACAAAAACATGTACACGAACCCGCACACGCACACACACATGCACTTGGACATGCACACGCACACGCACATGCACATGCACCTACACATGGACACACACATGCACACACAAACACACAGACATATGCACATGCACACGCACTCACACAAGAACACACGCATACACACACGCACATACACATGCATGCCCACACACGAACACACACACACACACACACGCACACATGCATACCCACATGTGCACACGAATGAGTACCTACACACGAACACACACACACAAGCACGCACGCAAAGCACGTGCACACAGCACACACAGACACGCACACGCACCACATGTAAATGCACACGAACACGAATACACACACGGACATGGATACGCACATGCACACACACACGCACCTACACATGCACCTCCACATGAACATGTACACACGCATGACAACGCACAAGCACATGCAACACGAACAGGCACACGCACACACACATGCACATGCACGCGCACACGCACTTACACAAGCACACGCACACGCACACACGCACATGCACACACACGCGTAAACGCACAAGCACACGCATGCGCACGCGCATGTGCACACGCACATGAACACGCACGCGCACTCGCACACGTACATGAACTCGAACACGAACACGCACAAGCACACGCGCACACACCTCTACACGCACGCGCATGTCTACACGCACATGCACATGAACCCGCACATGCACATGCACACACACATACACACGCACATGCACATGCACATGCACATGCACATGCACACGCACCTACACACATGCACACACACACACACACGTACACACACATGCACACACGCACATGCACACACACACACACACACAAGACATACACGCACGCACATGAACAAGCATACGCACACGCACTCGCATGCGTACCTACACATGCACACGCACACGCAGATGCACACGCACACGCACACACACACATGCACGCACAGCCGCACATGCACATGAACACGCACATGCACACACACATGCACACACGCACTGCACACACACTGCACACTGCTTTGTTGCATGCACACACACATGCATGTGCATGAACTAAGACATGAACATGCATATGCAAACACATGCACATGCACACGCAAACACACACGCACCTCTACATGAACATGTACACAAACCCACACACACACACGCACATGCACAAGCACACACACATGCACCCGGACATGCACACACACTACACAGACATGCACATGCACATGCAAGCGCACAAACACACACACACGCTTTAAGTCAGCATAACTCTTTTGCCTATTGCAACCTCCTTTAGATGTTCCTTAATCATTTTGATTTGTTATTCCATTTCCTTGAGGATTTCTAGCCCAATTACCTCTCTATCCTCTACGCTATCCCAGCAAACAGGGGTTCTACATTTTCTTCCATACAATGCTTCAAAGGGCACCATTTTTAAAGAGGCATGGTATGTATTATTGTAGGCAAATTCAACCAGCGGAAGATATTCCTCCCATTTATACTACTGGTCCATGCAATACATTCTTAACATGTCCTCTAAAACTTGATTGACTCTCTCGGTCTGTCCATCCGTCTCCGGATGATATGCAGAGCTGAAGTTTAATTTAGTTCCCAAGGCCGCATTAAGCGTTTGCCAAAACCTTGATGTCATCCTCGGATCTCTGTCCGATATGATCAATTTAGGTATTCCATGCAATCTAAAAATTTCATGTACAAATCTTCTTGCTGCACACTTTGGTGCATCGTCTTTTAAATTACCAAGAATGAAGTGTGCCACTTTGGTTAATTTTACAATGAAACCGGATGATATCATGCTTCTTCCTTGACATAGGCAATCCTTAAATGAAATCCATCGTTATCACTTACCATTTGTACTATGGAATCTTTGTGGGGATACAATAATCCAGTGGGATGAATATGTTCCGCCTTAACACGCTAACATTCCAAGCAGTGTGTTACAAATTCCACCACATCCTTTTTCATTCCCTTCTAGAAGTATTGCTGCTTAAGATCAGCAAACATTTTCGTAATGCTAGGGTGTCTAGAAAAAGGTGAATTATGAAATTCAGTTAACAATTTCCTTCTTAAATCATTTGTCAAGGGTATATAGACCTGTTTTCGAATCTCGAGAATTCCTTCGCTATCAAAGCAAAATCGTTTATACTTCACATCCTCTGGATTTGCAGCAAGTGTTGTTTTAACTTCTTTGGAAATAAGGATCCGATTCCAAGGCATCTTTCACCTCATCCTTAAACTGAGTTCTTAATGTTATAAGAGTAGAGATATGCTTCCTTCAACTTAGAGCATCTGCCACTCTATTTTCCTTTCCTTTGATGTAGCTTATATCAAAATCATACTAAGACAGAAATTCTAACCATCTTCGCCGCTTTGCATTCAGATTTGGCTGAGTTAAAATATACTTCAACCCCAAATGGTCATTTTTAACTCAAAAGGTTTGCCTAAAAGGTAATGCCTCCACATTTGAAGTGCATGTACAATGGCACATGAGCTCAAGGTCGTGTGGAGCATAATTTTGTTCATGTAACTTAAGATTTCTACTTTCATAAACTATGACATGGTTATTCACGTGCAGAATACACTCCAAGGTCTTCTCCGATGCATCCGTTACAACCATAAAATTTCCATTTGGATGCAGTACGCTTAAAATAGGTGTTGTAGTTAACTGTTCCTTTAAATTTTTAAAGGTAGATGTAGATTCACATTTGTTAGTCCGAGACAAATTTCTTATCCTTCTTTGCAGTGAAGTGATTGGTGCAGCAATTTTTGAAAAATCCTTAACAAACTTTCTATAATATCCTGCCAAGCCCATAAAGCTTCTTACTTCATGCACGTTCTTAGGTGCATGCCACTCGATTATAGCTGCGATCTTTGAAGGGTCTACAACTATCCCGTTCTTGCTTATAATGTGTCCCAAATAATGCACCTCTGCATCATAAAAGGAACATTTAGACAGTTTTCCATACAACTTCCTCTTTCTTAAAACTTCCATCACTATCCTTAAATGTTCTTGGTGCTCTTTGACATTTTTAGAGTATATAAGAATGTCGTCTAAGAATACAAGCACAAAATTGTCTAGATATTGTTGTTGCAAATCAGCAGCACCCCTGGATGCAAATCAGGTTTCTAAATTGATGTTTTAGGCATCCAGTGTGATTGCACAACATTGAAACCTCTCTCCATGTGTGGGACTTGTAAAAATGAGAGAGGAATCTCCAGATTAGAGGCTGGTTCCTCAAAATCCTCTGATTAGATCTATTATTTGCACAACTGCAGAGGTTCAGATCCTAATTTTATCCTAGATTGCAAGGAGACAGGGATAAGAGATGCAAAAATTGAAACTAAACTAATAAGGGTGATACACCAAAGGAGTGGTGAACATTTTTGCTCATGTAAATAGACACAAATCAGAAATTGCAACATAAAACATCATGCACAGGTTGATAAGCTGTAATCAAAGGTTTGAAATGAAACAAACAACACATACAAAGGACTGAAAGCATTCACAGAGCCTGTATTGTAATTTTCAACATCAAAATCCTTGCATTCCAACACCAAAGAGGTAGAAAATTGTTACAATCCCTAAAAAGGTCTGATCCTTGCAAAAAATCACTTCTTTGAAGGTGAAAATAGAAGCTTGCTATGCAAAAAGTGTTCCACCCTCAAAAATGAGCCAAATCTGGATTTTACAATGCATGGGTTCGAGCCAGAGAGAGAAAACATGTAAAAACGTGGAAGCCATTCCCTATTAAATGAAGATGAATTAAAACAACATGGACGTCCTTATAGACCCATGCCCCGACCTTTTGGCCATGTGAAGAAGAATGTGACCCATTTTACATTAAAATCTGGTTGTTGAAACGTCATTTCGGCCATTACCACGTGCCAGAGACATTTCTTGATTTTCTCTCTCCAAACTGAACCAAAATACAAAAATGACCATGGAATCTTGTAGAGAATTTCACCAGCTTTCCATTGATATAAAGAATGTGAAAATCGAGCTCGGATCGAAATATATGGCGTATTGAAGTTTTAGGGAAAAGCAGGGCCAAATCGGGTCGCTTTGATATTTTTTGACTGGACACGTGGCAAGTTACGATTGGCTCACGGGCCTTCTAGGGACAATTTCCCATAAAAAATCCACCTTGAGCCATAACTTGAAAAATACATGGAGTTAGGAGGAAAACTTTACCTTTCTGGAAAGCTGAGAAAGAGCTCTATCCAATGGTTCCATTTCTAGAAGGTTTTGAGTGCCTAAAAAGAAAATATTTATGTCTGAGGCACAAGAGAAGGAAAGATGAAAGGAGTTAGCTAGAAAATGAGCAGGGGCACATTTTGGATAACAATTTTGGCGACTCAAAGGGGTCATCTGCCTGCTGGATGAAGTTACTAGTTGCCTGAAGCATCCATTGGGCATGGAGTCATGAGTTGTAGCCTGCAAACTGATCTGAACTTTGAAAACCTCCTCTCTGAGCCACTTGGAAACCCATTGAAATGGACTATGCAAGAGCAAAACCAGCACCACAAAAACTATGTACAAAACTAAAAGTCATACATGCTCCAAAATGGAACATGCAGAGTGTGCACAAGCACTTCTTTTACTGAAAGCAAAACTACCTATCCTACTCTAACTAGAAGCAAAAGTGGGCTAAACAAACCCTACAACTGGTTGGGAGAAATAGCTTCCCTTTCTCAAAATTTGCAACCATGCAACTGATTTGGCACTGAACATGGCTGATTGGATGAGTGGAAAATCAACAAGAAGCTGGTCTTCTACCCAAATCATCAAGGTGTCAACTGAAAACAAATCCAATACCTCTTTTAGTTGCTCTACATTTGGATTGAAGAGGTATGACAGTTGATCCTTGGTACTTTGTAGCTCACCCTCATGCTTAGAAGCAAGCATGACTGGTTGTGACTTCTCCTTTGACTCCAATGAAGTAAAATACCTTATTGGGCAAGGTATGATCCGTTTGATATGCCCATAGCTCTGATTTTCAACTCCAAAAATGAAGTCTTCTTGTAGACCTTCTTGGGTGGGTGATGTAGAAGCAATGGTAGGACTTTTTTGCCCTTTCTCTTCCTTCATGGCAACATGGAACTTTTCTATAGTGTGCAACTCCTCGTTATTGATTGCAACATCCAATGAAGTTGCTTTTGCATTGTTGTTACTTGCTGCAATACATTGTTGACTTTGGAGCTCCTCCATTATAGCTTTTGGAAGATCAAATTCTTCCAGCTTTGATTCAAGAGGCATGTTGCAAACTGTAGGCTGTTGTCCTTGAACTCTTTTGTCCATGGCAACAAGTTCTTGTTGTTGGAGAACAAATGGTGAAGAAGGAAACATGGTAATTTTAGCTATCTCTTCATCTAAAAATTCTTCTAAGTCGATGGCAAATCAAACTCTTGAATGTCTTGCTGCAGCAAAGTCTCTCCCTCTTGTATGGTGGCCTCCAAATCTGCATTTTCTTCACCTTGTATAACTTCATTTTCAAACATGAAACTTGTCAATCCAAACTCATCCCAAAAATCAGATTGTTGGAGAGATGAAGTGGGAGAGAAGCATGAAATTTCTTGTGCCTTTTGCTCACAATTTGGACCTGTTTTGTTCACCTCCATAATGGCTTCATCAATCAAATCAGCCCCTTCAAATGAAAGCAAAAACATATCAATAATGCTTCCTTCTTCTACTGTTGTAAAAACTGACTTGACCTCATCCATTTGCTCCTCAAAGATGGGGTTTTGAGATGGTTTTCCTTCCTTCTCGATGGCTGATTTTGCAGTGTAAACTAGATCAGCATTTTCTTTGGGCAAAGTGCCAACATGGACACCCAACTCATCACCAACAAACTACTATTTTTCTCGCTTCACTACTGTTATAAAATCAGCCTTGTTTTCCACTTGTTCTCCAACTTCAACATCCTCTATTGGTTTCACCATCAAGGGGATTTTTGTAATCCCGAATTTAAGAGCCCAACTCTTCAGACTTTGAATTTCTTCATCCTTGTTTGGCTCTTCTTTCTGCTGTTGTTTTCCTTGATTGACATTCTGATTTTTATCCTCCCAACATGGATTTGGGAATGCAAGAGGAGAAGTGGATTGTAACTCAATTGATTTTGCAATTTTTTGTGGTGGTGGAGGAGGTAGTAACTCTTGTTTCTTTGGAGGGAATGGCTGTTTAGAAGGAAAATGACGTAAGAATTGAGATGATGGGGTGGAAGACTAGGGAATGGAGAAATGGATTCAACACTTGGGACAGCAGATGGAGAGTTTAAAACTTGACACTGCTGAGATAAAACAGATTGGGAAAGAAGGAGAGAAGAGGCATGAGATGGTGTGCTTACCTGTTGACAAGGTTGTTGAATACTCCTCTCATACACCTTTATTCTTTCAGTCCACTTTGCAAGAAATAGTAGTGTTGTAATCATGAAGTCTAGCTTCTCTTGAGGGCTGTAATGCCTTGGAAAAGGTCCCACCCATGGACAAGGTGCTCTACAACCAATTCTAAATGCTTTCATTTGTGCTTGAGCCCTGGATTGCACCATGTTTATCTCCATCTTTTGGATTTGTTCCAGCAGATCTGCATTTTCTTCTTGACTTCCCTCAGAACTAGCATACCCTTGTGCTTGACATGCTTCATATCCAAACTGACTTTGGCACTACTGCTCATATGGGTAGACATGTTGATTTTGAATTTGATCAAAATACTGATTTGGAAGATTTGTAAAACATGTTGGAGGTGTGATATACTGTTGTTGTAAATGTGAATTCCATGATGGAAATGAAGTCATGATTGCACAACTTCATGGAATGGAAAAGAATGAAATTGATGGAAAGAAGAATGGATGGAAATGAATGGAAAACAGGTCTGCAGCTTAGAGAATGAGTTGTTTACCTGATGGAGTCACTATATGTGCTTTTGAAAGTGCCTCCAAAAGGCTGAATCTTTAACAGGAACACACCAACCTATCAAAGATAAAGTGGAAGACCTCTAAGGTCCCATCAGGCATGCCAAAATTGTTGTTGCAAATCAGCAGCACCCCTGGATGCAAATCAGGTTTCTAAGTTGATGTTTCAAGCATCCAGTGTGATTGCACAACATTGAAACCTCTCTCCAAGTGTGGGACTTGTAAAATGAGAGAGGAATCTCTAGATTAGAGGCTAGTTCCTCAAACTCCTCTGATCAGATCTATTATTTACACAATTGCAGAGGTTTGAATCCTAATCCTACTCTAAATTCCAAGGAGATAGAGATAGAAAGTGCAAAAAATGAAAATAAACTAATAGGTGATACACCAAAGGAGTGGTGAACACTTATTGTTCATGAAAATTGACACAATTTAATAAAATGCAACATGAAACATCATACATAGGTTGATAAGATGTAATTAGAGGTCTGAAATGAAGCAAGACAATACAAACAAAGGACTGAAAATTGATCACGTGAGTCTCGCACTTTCATTTTTCTTTGTCAAAATCCTTGCATTTGCAACATCAAAGAGGTAAAAACCTATTACAATCATGAAGAAGGTCTGATACTTGAAAAAATCACTTCTTGAAGGTGAAAAAGGAAGCTTCTTTGTGTAAAAAAGTGTTCCACCTCAAAAATGAGCCAAATCTGGCTTTTACAATGCATGGGTCGAGCCCAGGAGAGAGAAAACATGTAAAAAACATGGGAGCCATTCCCCATTGAATGAAGATGAATTAAAACAACATGGGTGTCCTTACAGACACATTCCCTAACATTTTTGGCCATGCTGAAGAAGAATGTGACCCATTTTGCATTAAAACTGGTTGTTGAAACGTCATTTCTGGCCATTACCACGTGCCAGAGACATTTATTGATTTTCTCTCTCCAAACTGAACCAAAATACAAAAATGACCATGGAATCTTGTAGATAATTTCACCAGCTTTCCATTGATATAAAGAATGTGAAAATCTGAGCTCTGGATCGAAATATATGGTGATTTGAAGTTTTAGGGAAAACAGGCCAAATCGGGTCGCTTTGATATTTTTGGCCTGGACACGTGGCGAGTTTTGATTGCTGCGGGCCTTCTAGGGGACAAATTCCCACCAAAACTATGCTGAGCCATAACTTGAAAAATACATGGAGTTAGGAGGAAAACTTTACCTTTCTGGAAAGCTGAGAAAGAGCTCTATCCAATGGTTCCATTTCTAGAAGGTTTTGAGTGGCTGAAAAGAAAAATTTTATGTCTGAGGCACAAGAGAAGGAAATATGAAAGGAGTTAGCCAGAAAATAAGCAGGGGGCACATTTTGGATAATAGGTATTCTTGAAAATATTGTTCATCGATTCATGAAGGCGGCAAGTGCATTTGTCAACCCAAAAGGTAACACCGTGAATTTATAATGCCCGTACCTTGTTCTAAAAGTTGTTTTATGAATATCTTCTTCCTTTATTCGCACTGATGATACCCGGATCAAAGATCTATTTTTGAATAGTGATGCTCCATGCATCTATTCAAACAGATTATCCATCCTAGGAAGTGGGTATCTATTCTTAATAGTTGCCTTGTTCAACATTCTGTAATCAATGCACAGTCTCAATGTACCATCCTTTTTCTTTACAAAAATTACCGGCACTCCCTAGGGTGAGACACTCGGTCTTATCAGCCCCTTAGTCAAAAGTTCCTGTAATTGAGCCTTTAACTCTACCAACTTGAGGGTGGTCATTCTATAAGGTGCCTTAGATATGGGTTCAGTTCCTGGCTTGATTTCTATTGCAAAGTCAAACTCTCGTTTGGGTGGAAGACCTAGTAATTCCTCTAGAAATACATCACTGAAATCCCTTAATAATGGATATCTTTCCATGAAATCATTATCCTCCTCAGCATTTTCTGTCATTTTTATTGCATACAAGGTGCAGCCTCTATTTTTAGCCCTTTTTAGTTGCATAGCTGTTAGTTTTCTAACTGCAACTTCACGCTTTACACCTTGAATGACTGTTGCTTTCTGCAGGTCGTCAAAACAACAAATTTGTTTTTCATAATAGTCAACCTTTGCCTTATGTTCTGCCAACCAGTTAACTCCAATAATGATATCATATGATCCTAAAGGAGTGACATACAGGTCAACTTCGGTGGAGAAACTGGGCAAGTCAAGAATTGCCCCAAAAAGGCACATTTCGATTGTATGGATAACATTATTCCCATAATGCATTGTCCATGTCTTATCCATTCGTTCAAAGCATTTTTTTTAATTTCATTGCAAGTTTAGTAGAAATAAAGCATTCAGTGGCTCTAGTATCAAAAACTATGACTACAGGTGTACTAAATAACTTACCCGGAACTTCTATAGGTGTAACTTACTTTTCAGCTTGTTTGTTAGCCACCGCAAAGCATGTATCCTATGCTGCTGATCGCGATCATCCTTCTTCAGAGGACAGTGACTCGCGTAGTGGTCTTTTCCACAGTTGAAGCATCCTCCAACTGGCCCTTTCCTAGGCTCAAATTTGTTACCAGCTTTGAAGTTATCATTCTGGCTCCCATAGGGCTTTTGTCCATTGCCACTAACTTTTGCGAAGCTACTCCGCACACTATTTATAGGTTTGTTCATTACAGATTTCTTGTTGTTATCTACAACAATTTTGTTTTTCACACCAAACCTTTTCCAAGGCCCCCTTTTGGGTGTGAGAGATGAAGAAGAATTGGGAGTCTTCTTCCTTATCTCTTCCCTATGGGCAAAAATTTCTCTCAATTTCTGTTCCTGTCTTATTGCCTTTTCGACAACTCCTTCCATGGTGGTTGGACCATGGACATCCACTTCGCCACCAATGATGGGATTTAGTCCCATTATGAACTTTCGTATTCTGAACTTCTCGTCAGCTTGGTATTGCAGCACATACTTAAGGAGTTTAGTAAACCCTTCCCAGTATTCTGTCACCATCAGCCTTCCTTGCGACCAGTTCTGAAATTCAGTCATTTTCCTATCGAAATAGAGTTGAGGCAGCCACCGTTTCCTAAAGTAACCCTTAAATTGATCCCAAGTTATGTCTAATTCGACAATATTCAACTCAACCTTACGATTGTCCCACCATGATGATACTTCATGAGAAAGCTGATATGCTCCCCATATCGCTTTGGTCTCCTCGGAGAAATTTCTTATTGTAAAGTACTTCTCCATTTCACTAAGCCAATTCTCAGCTCCGTCCCCAAGGGTTGTTCCATCAAACTTTAGAGGACTTATCCTCTTTATGTGATTTGTAACTTTAGCTATTAATCTCACCCTTTTAGTTCCAGGATGATTAGGAGCAATCACATTACTATTATCAACACCCGGATTCCCTCCATTGGTGTTGTCCATAGGAGGTGGCTGATCATTTATATCAACTTCTTCTTCCTCCTCCTCATTGCCCATTGAATATTGTACCAAAACAGTCAAACGATCTCTCGTGTCTAGTAGGGCAGCAAGGATTTCATCCATCTTTTGAGCAGTAGCTGCTTCTCCACCCGGTAACGGGTTGTTTGCAACATTTCTTCTTGTTCTGACCATTTTCTGTTCAATAAGAAAATGTAAACCTTATTAAATTGTGGACTCATTAGGTCCAAGAGCTGCAACCTTCAGCTCTGATACCAAGATGTAACATCGCCATTTTAAGATACTAGAACAACAGAATTTTTTTTTATACAACATTCCCTGTTATGAATTATATAATTCAAACACACGTTCAAGTTTTAATAATTGTTCTCTATCCAACTAAAGCAGTTTGGATCACACAATTTCCTTTTAAAACCAATGTTCTCTGTTCACATACTTGCAATATGGAACACACATTCAATGCCATTCAATCATATAACAGCTTACCATATGCTGTCTTTGTAAATGACTCAAGAACTACAGATCTCCAATTTTATGGCTCGGAGTTTCAGCGATCTCTCATTTCATGACTCGGTGACTTACCGATCCTTCATGTTAATTCATGCATTGTATAATGAATATACAGGGTTCTCTTACCATTTCCGGTTATCGAAGTGATCCATTTAAGAAGCCTATCTGAATATCTATTACTGATATTCATCTGACATCCTGCATCTTAAACTAGGTGATTAGGACAACGTAACCAGCACTTGCGATACTTTGGCCAAATATTTTCACATGCTTTGCATGATCATATTCCTAGATGTGATACACACCAATGGAATACGTCCTTCACCTCACTTCATCTGTTATCTAGAATGGTCTTTCCTGGCCTCTACCAGTCCTTCCATTTAAGGTCAAGTTCTAACCCCAACTAGCAATATGAACGAGTATAGGAAGTTACTCATGGTAACTAAAGATACACAGACATACGGTGTCATCCCCTAATGATTCCGTGTGTCTAGTTACCTTTAGTCCTCCGGAGTTACTCCGTATACGGGATCACATTCCTATCCCCATCTAAGAACTTAGTACCCAACTTATATAAACTCGATGATTTAATTCGGGAGGGCATTGTAATATGTCAGCTATAATATTGTGTCGTCATGAAGGTCCCGCCTTCATGATGACACCATAGTGTAGTTGGCGTATGTCAATGTCCTACGGAATCCGCTCATCGAGAGTATTCATCCAGCTCGAGTGTGATTTGGTCGTAATCTAATCATTAAGATCAACTTTCAGCAGTCATGCTGATCCTTAAACCTCGTTCTCGTTACGGTTGTATGTAGCTAGGAGAGACTTAATCTGTCTTCTAGCTTAATACGCATCTCCTCCTTCATACGGAAGGGTTGCATATTCTCTTCTTGGTTTCTTTCTTTATTTATCTGACTAATCAGTCCATTATCGATAAACTTAATAAGTTTAACCTATTAAACTTAACCAAGTTTTTCCACAACCGTAAACAATTCAGAATTCCATCTTATTAGACATCATTTAAATGAGGTCTAATTCTAAATGAACCTATTCATTTGTTCTCCTTAACCTTACTTCTGTTAAGGTCAGTTATCAATAGATATGTTTTCCCATATCCATATTTTCTGAATTTAAACATTCGAGGTTATTAACGGAGTCCGAATACAAGGTTCGGCTGCTCCTAAGTTATTTGATATTCCTTAGCTTTCAAGCTAATCCTAAATAGATTTCAATTAAGAGATCATGTTGACCTAATTCCTTTTTAATGCCAATTTAAAATTCATCTTAACCCAAGTATGAACTAATTGCACATTTCAACGTAAGAGTTGTATTTAGGTAAAGAATAGATGTTATTTCCTTTTAAATCCATCCATTAACATTTGAATAATACCAAATCAAGGAATAATGTTATATTCTCAAACTTATTCAACAATATCAAACTGATACAGTCATTAAAAATATCACACTCGTACTTGTATTCATCCATCGGTTTTACAATCTATACATTTTCCAGTCCAAACGACTGGACTTTGTTTATATTAAACAACATTACAACCCATAAGATAGAAGAATGTAATTTCTTCTTTTCTCACTTCCTTGTAGAGGAGTAATAGCTATCAATTACAATCCATCTTCAGTCAATCCAAAAGAAGTATCAGAAAACAACCATGTCTTCGTTTATACTCAAGTTTCATCTGTAAAATTACTTGCACGGGTCAGTTCATTGAACTGAGCATATTAAGCACTTGTCATTAAAATGAGGTGCTTCTAATTAACTGTCTCAATAAAAGAACCCTGCTTTTATGAAAACGTTAATATGAACATCATTCAAGAATTAAGTACCAAAAGGGATGAACAACATAACAACTCAATCATCTAATTACCCTCCCAATCAGAAAAGATAGAATTACTGCCCTCTTTCCCAACAATTACTACAAGAAGTAATTTCCCTTTAAATAGTTCCAAAATTAGCATCTGTAAGAACTAATACATAATCATGCATCTTGTTGTTCCAACATAAAAATGTAATTTCCTTTCACTTACAACAGTTATAATTTCAAAGATAAAAGTTGACTAAATTTTAAACCAAATTGCTTTCCTTTCCTTTCATGCTACTCAATTGATTTCAAGTAATCAAATGCGAGGAGAAAATGCTTAAAAACGGTACCATAAAATGCGAGATGCTTAAACCAAGGCAGTACAAAATTTAACCCAAATGTGATACCAATCAACGGTAACATTTCAAAGAGAGATAAACGAAAATCAATAATCAAATATAAGAGAGAAAGATCATATCACCTCTTTTCACTGTCTTATTCAATTACCCATTATTTAAAACGGACATGATCCATCAATATGATTCATTCCGCATAATATATTCCCCTTTAAAATAAGTCACTCTAAACACATTTCCGTCTTTATAACATGTAGAGTGTACATCAACAACAACAGTCACATTTTCATCCAATAATGAGAAAATTTACTTTCCAGCAGCAAGGTAATAAATCCATTCGTATTCTGCTCTTAATGAAAACAATGAAAGGTCCACAATCCTTAAAATTATATATATATCCTTGAGTTCAGCAAGACACAATATAATTTGCATGCTCTACTCAGTCTATTATATAGACTGATTTTCTGTTCCTCATCAGATTAGAACTTCCTTCCCAACAGTCCTATATGAATACCAAAAAAAATCAGCAGGCAGAATACTATAACAATTTAGGACAGCAAGTAAGATACTACTATAACCTTGCTGTCCCTGGAAACCCGTATTTTATGCAATGAGAAACACCAAGGAATTATAACTCGCATAATAGTCTATCAACATCACCACAGCTTTGTTTTTTCCAAACGTTTCCACACACTGATCTCAGAAATACAATATTCGCATATCAATACCTTTATCAATGCAAACCCGCATGGGGTAATAGATGCGCAAGCAAGGTTCAGTCAAAACAATCTCAACAGCAAACCAAATCTCATTTGTTTCATTCATTTGCACAGAAACACTAACCCATGTTTGTTTTCATGATAACAGTTCAGACTAGAAGATCAAATCGCATCCAAAATGCATAATAAAATCCTCTCTCTCATTACCTTTAGATTTCAGAATAGCAAAGAGAAAACGTAATACATTAATGATTTCAATAAGAAGAACAATCATTTTCTTCAAACGCACAAGAATACCCAAATCGTATTCACCCATATAATGACGGTTCAACCAGTTATAAAAAAAATCATCTCATCCTCCTATTTTCGCAAGGATGCACAGAACTCAGAAGTGATATTCATTTAGCTAATGTATCTATTAGCACAAACCCATAATGGTAATGAAACGAATACCCAACACTGTCAAAACAACCATACAACAAGGACAGTTCAACCATACATACAAATCATCAAGCAAAGAATGCTCAAGCTGCGTTCAGCAAAGAAAAATGAATCAACTCGAAATCTTCTCAATATAACAGCCAAATCAATAACCAAAACCCCCATCATAAGAGCAGGGTTGTTTTAATGAGACGATTAAGCAAAAGCAAATGGTTTAAGGAGAAGGGCTTAACATGCCTGTTAATCTTTCTTGAAGCTCGAAGAAAACCACGCCCACAGGAGCTATTCTTCTCCACGGCGACAGTAGTAAAGCTTTCCAAATAGTCACCTACTTCCACAGGCTCAAAAATAGCCCTCGGCTTCTCCAAAGATAGAATCAATACCCAAAAATTACAGCAGGTTCGACAGAACCATGGAGGAACAAAATGCAGAGCAACTAAAATCCAAATGCGCACAACAACAAACAAACTTCCTTCACAATCCTCTTTCCAAGGTGAGCTGGTCGCTAAGACCAATGCCATTGAATGCATTGAATGCATTCCTTTTTCCTTTTTCCTCACGCCACCACCGACTCAAGGTTGGCGGATTCCAAATTTCAAATTTTTGCATGAAATCAAAGTTTAGCTTCATAGCTAGTTGGATGCCTCCAACTTTTCCATGTTCCCGCCAAACTTGGCGCTGCACATGCAAGGACCTCATTACTGTCCCATTAAATTCCTACTTTCCCTCCTTATCCTTTCCATCCACATGGGTCTATACGTCCCCTTCCTTAGGTTAGGATTAGTTTAGGATTTTAATAGTCCATATCTAGGTCATTCGCCTAGTTCATAGGTTAGTAGGATTTACATCTATTTTCTCCTTTATAAAATTTAAAATCCATATAGGATAGTAGTTAGGGTATAGGGTAGAACTTAGGGGTAGGTTAGGGTTTTAGTCCCCTAATATTTAATTAATTAGTTTCCAAATCAAGTTCTTCCACCTGATAGTCGTATTCGACACAATGTAGGACGTTTCGTCCTATGTTCCACATACCTGAGCCACCCACATCCAGGGCTTTATCACCTTACGTGGTCTAGCGTTACAATGGTGTGCGGTTCGAGAATCAAACCTTTTTCATTGGCATCTACATACCAGATATTCATACCAGAAATCAGGTGCTGCAACATTTATATCAACCTTCAATCTGGTTTAAAAGTAAATCGACAAGCGATCATAAGAAGGCCACAACATACCTTGGATTAATAGAATTGATTCAGGGTGTGCTGTCAATCAGTGAAAAGAGTTCATCAAGCATACGAAAAGTATGTTGTCTCATTAGAAATCACACAAGCAATAATAACTTATGTCCCAAGTATCATGTTACAAGCAAACAAGGGTCCAGATTAACAACACATTCCTTTAAGATCAAAAGATGTGTCTTAACATATTTATCTTCATTTCTGTAGTTACAACATCATGAAAATTAATCACCATGATAACATACAAAAATCAAGGCGTTACATTCCTCCTTCTTAAAGAATCATCGTCCCGATGATCAAATTAACCAATTCAAGGAGTTTTTAGGACAAAATTCAGTATTGTCCTTCCATTCATAAGTTCATACAAAAAGATTCACTCTTTAAAACAAGTGTTTTAAGATAGCTCACAAATAGACCAATAATTGTCTAAATTTGGTAGAATTATCGAGTTGTTTGAATTTCAATTTTGATCAAACAAGTATGGAAAAGTAGATCTCATTTCTTTAATATTTTCCCAAGTTACACTTTCTTCACTAAACTGGTCCCACTGGACCTTACATTGATTCACTTCGTGATTTCTTAAGCACAACTGGTGAGTTCCCAGCACTCGAATGGGCTTAATCACAATTATTCCTAGGTCTTGGACCTATAAGGAATTCCAATTCAGCACATGTGATAAATCTATTACGTATTTCTTAAGCAAAGAAATATGAAAAACATCATGCATTTGTGATAAAGCAGGAGGTAATGCTAGACGATAAGCTACAGGGTTGATTATTTCAACAATTTCAAAAGGTCCCACGTAACGTGGCGACAACTTGGCAGCCTTGCCAAAAGTTATTGAGCTCTTTTTCGGCTTAACCCGAAGAAAGACCTTCTCACCAAGTTTATAATTCCTATCAACCCGCTTTAAGTCTACATAACTCTTCTGCCTATTGGCAGCCTCCTTTAGATGTTCCCGAATCATTTTGATTTGTTGTTCCATTTCCTTGAGGATTTCTGGCCCAATTACCTCTGTCCTCTGTTGTCGCATTACTAACAGGGGTTCTACATTTTCTTCCATACAATGCTTCAAAGGGTGCCATTTTTAAAGAGGCATGGTATGTATTATTGTAGGCAAATTCAACCAGCGGAAGGTATTCCTCCCATTTATACTGCTGGTCCATGCAATACATTCTTAACATGTCCTCTAAAACTTGATTGACTCTCTCGGTCTATCCATCCATCTCGGATGATATGCAGAGCTGAAGTTTAATTTAGTTCCCAAGGCTGCATTAAGCGTTTGCCAAAACCTTGATGTCATCCTCGGATCTCTGTCCGATATGATCAATTCGGGTATTCCATGCAATCTAAAAATTTCATGTACAAATCTTCTTGCTAACACTAGTGCATCATCTTTCAAATTACCAGCAATGAAGTGTGCCACTTTGGTTAATTTGTCGACAACAACCAGGATGATATCATGCTTGTTCCTTGACATAGGCAATCCTTGAACGAAATCCATCATTATCACTTGCCATTTGTACTGTGGAACGTTGTGGGGATATAATAATCCAGCGGGATGAATATGTTCCACCTTAACATGCTGACATTATAAGCAGTGTGTTACAAATTCCACCACATCCTTTTTCATTCCCTTCCAGAAGTATTGTTGCTTAAGATCAGCAAGCATTTTTGTAATGCCAGGGTGTCCAAAAAAAGGTGAATTATGAAATTCAGTTAACAATTTCCTTCTTAAATCATTTGCTAAGGGTATATAGACCATATTTTCAAATCTCAGAATTCCTTCGCTATCAAAGCAAAATCCTTTATACTTCACATCCTTTGGATCTACAGCAAGTGCTGTTTTAACTTGCTGGAAATAAGGATCTAATTCCAAGGCATCTTTCACCTCATCCTTAAACTGAGTTCTTAACATTATAAGAGCAGAGATATGCTTCCTTCGACTTAGAGTATCTGCCACTCTATTTTCCTTACCTTTGATGTAGCTTATATCAAAATCATACTGAGATAGAAATTCTAACCATCTTCTTGCCTTGCATTCAGATTTGGTTGAGTAAAAATATACTTCAACCCCGGATGATCAGTTTTTAACTCAAAAGGTTTTCCTAAAAGATAATGCCTCCACATTTGAAGTGCATGTACAATGGCGGTGAGCTCAAGGTCGTGTGGAGCATAATTTATTCATGTAACTTAAGCTTTTGCTTTCATAAGCTATGACATGGTTATTCTGTAATAGAATACCTCTAAGGCCTTCTCCCGATGCATCCGTTACAACCATAAAATTTCCATTTGGATCTAGTACAGTTAAAATAGGTGTTGTAGTTAATTGTTCCTTTAAATTTTTAAAGGTAGATTCACATTTGTCAGTCCAGACAAATTTCTTATCCTTCTTTTACAGTGAAGTGATTGGGGAAGCAATTTTTGAAAAACCCTTAACGAATTTTCTATAATATCCTGCCAAGCCCATGAAGCTTATTACTTCATGCACGTTCTTAGGTGTAGGCCACTTAGTTATAGCTGCATCTTTGAAGGGTCTATAGCTATCCCATTCTCACTTATAACGTGTCCCAAATAATGCACCTCTGCATCATAAAAGGAACATTTAGATAGTTTGCCGTACAACTTCCTCTTTCTTAAAACTTCCAACACTATCCTTAAATGTTCTTAGTGCTCGTCGACATTTTTAGAGTATATAAGAATGTCGTCTAAGAATACAAGCACAAACTTGTCTAGGTATTCTTGAAAAATATTGTTCATCAGATTCATGAAGGTGGCAGGTGCATTTGTTAACCCAAAAGGTAACACCGTGAATTCATAATGCCCGTACCTTGTTCTAAAAGTTGTTTTATGAATATCTTCTTCCTTTATTCGTAATCGATGATACCTAGATCGAAGATCTATTTTTGAATAGTGATGCTCCATGCATCCGGTCAAATAGATCATCAATCCTAGGAAGTGGGTATCTATTCTTAATAGTTTCCTTATTCAACATTTTGTAATCAATGCACAGTCTCAATTTACCATCCTTTTTCTTTACAAAAATTACCGGCGCTCCCGGTGGTGAGACGCTCGGTCTTATCACCCCCTAGTCAAAAGTTCTCGTAATTGAGCCTTTAAATCTACCAACTCGAGGGTGGTCATTCTATAAGGTGCCTTAGATATGAGTTCGAGTTCTTGGCTTGATTTCTATTACAAATTCAAACTCTCGTTTGGGTGGAAGACACAGTAATTCCTCCGAAATACATCACCGAAATCCCTTAATAATGGATATCTTTCCATGAAATCATTATCCTCCTCACATTTTCTCATCATTTTTACTACATACAAGGTGCAACCTCTATTTTTAGCCCTTTTTAGTTGCATAGTTTGTTAGTTTTCTAACCGCAACTTCACGCTTTACACCTTGAATGATTCTTTTGCTTTCATAGGTCGTCAAAACAACAATTTGTTTTTCATGTGATCGACCTTTTGCCTTATGTTTTGCCAACCGAGTTAACTCCAATAATGATATCATATGATCCTAAATGAGTGACATAAGTCAACTTCGGTGGAGAAACTGGGCAAGTCAACATTTTCCCCAAAAAGGCACATTTCGACTGTATGGACAACATTATTCCCATAATGCACTATCCATGTCTTATCCATTCGTTCATCCTTTCTTTTTAATTTCATTGCAAGTTTAGTAGAAATAAAGCATTCAGTGGCTCTAGTATCAAAAAGTATGACTACAGGTGTACCGAATAACTTACCCGAAAATTCTATAGGCATAACTTGCTTTTCGGTTTGTCTCATTAGCCACCGCGTGTGTATTACTATCTTGCTGATCGCAATCATCCTTCTTCGAGAGGAAAGTGACTCACGTAATGGTCTTTTCCATAGTTGAAGCATCCTCCAGTGGCCCTTTCCTAGGCTCAAATTTTTACCACTTTGAAGTTATCATTCTAGCTCCCATAGGGCTTTTGTCATTGCCACTAACTTTTGCTAAAGCTGCTCGCACATTATTATTTGTAGGTTTGTTCATTACAAATTTCTTGTTGTTATCTACAACAATTTTGTTTTTCACACCAAACCTTTTCCAAGGCCCCCTTTTGGGTGTGAGAGATGAAGAAGAATTGGGAGTCTTCTTCCTTATCTCTTCTGCCTATGGGGTAGAAAATGCTCTCAATTTCTGTTCCTATCTTATTGCCTTTTCGACAACTCCTTCCATGGTGATTGGACCGTGGACATCCACTTTGCCACCAATGATGGGATTTAGTCCCATTATGAACTTTTGTATTCTGAACTTCTCATCAGCTTGGTACTGCGGCACATACTTAAGGAGTTTAGTAAACCCTTCCCAGTATTCTATCACCGTCAGCCTTCCTTGCGACCAGTTCTAAAATTTAGTCATTTTCCTATCAAAATAGAGTTGAGGCAGCCATTGTTGCCTAAAGTAACCCTTAAATTGATCCCAAGTTATGTCTAATTCGAAAATATTCAACTCAACCTTACGGTTGTCCCACCATGATGATGCTTCATGAGAAAGCTGATATGCTCCCCATATCACTTTGGTCTCCTCGGAGAAGTTTCTTATTGCAAAGTACTTCTCCATTTCACTGAGCCAATTCTCAGCTCCGTCCCCAAGGGTTGTTCCATCAAACTTTGGAGGACTTATTCTCTTTATGTCATTTGTAAGTTCAGCTACTAATCTTGCCCTTTTATTTCCAGGATGATTAGGAGCATTCACATTACTATTATCAACACCCGGATTCCCTCCATTGGTGTTGTCCACAGGAGGTGGCTGATCATTTATATCAGCTTCTTCTTCCTCCTCCTCATTGCCCATTGATTGTTGTTCCAAAACAGTCAAACGATCTCTCGTGTCTAGTAGGGCAGCAAGGATTTCATCCAGCTTTTGAGCAGTAGCTACTTCTCCACCCAGTAACGGGTTGTTCGCAACATTTCTTCTTTTTCTGACCATTTTCTGTTCAATAAGAAAATGTAAACCTTATTAAATTGTGGACTCATTAGGTCCAAGATCTGCAACCTTCAGCTCTGATACCAAGACGTAACATCACCATTTTAAGATACTAGAACAATAGAATTTTTTTTTAAACAACGTTCCCTATAATGAATTATATAATTCAAACACACGTTCAAGTTTTAATAATTGTTCTCTGTCCAACTAAAGTAGTTTGGATCACACAATTTCCTTTTAAAACCAATGTTCTCTATTCACATACTTGCAATATGGAACACACATTCAATGCCATTCAATCATATAACAGTTACCATATGCTGCTGTAAATGACTCGAAGAACTACCGATCTCCCATTTTATGGCTCGGAGTTTCAGCGATCTCTCATTTCATGACTCGGCGACTTACCGATCCTTCATGTTAATTCATGCATTGTATAATGAATATATAGGGTTCTCTTACCATTTCTGGTTATCGAAGTGATCCATTTAAGAAGCCTATCTGAATATCTGTTATTGATATTCATCTGACATCCTGCATCTTAAACTAGGTGATTAGGACAATGCAACCAGCACTTGCGATACTTTGGCCAAATATTTTCACATGCTTTGCATGATCATATTCCTGGATGTGATACACACCAATGGAATACCTCCTTCACCTCACTTCATCTGTTATCTAGAATGGTCTTTCCTAGCCTCTACCAGTCCTTCCATTTAAGGTCAAGTTCTAACCCCAACTAGCAATATGAACGAGTATAGGAAGTTACTCATGGTAACTAAAGATACACAGACATACGGTGTCATCCCCTAACGATTCCATGTGTCTAGTTACCTTTAGTCCTCCGGAGTTACTCCGTATATGGGATCACATTCCTATCCCCATCTAAGAACTTAGTACCCAGCTTATATAAACTCGATGATTTAATTCGGGAGGGCATTGTAATATGTCAGCTATAATATTGTGTCGTCATGAAGGTCCCGCCTTCATGATGACACCATAGTGTAGTTGGCGTATGTCAATGTCCTACGGAATCCGCTCATTGAGAGTATTCATCCATCTCGAGTGTGATTTGGTCGTAATCTAATCATTAAGATCAACTTTCAGTAGTCATGTTGATCCTTAAACCTTGTTCTCATTACGGTTGTATGTAGCTAGGAGAGACTTAATCTGTCTTCTAGCTTAATACACATCTCCTCCTTCATACAGACGGGTTGCATATTCTCTTCTTGGTTTCTTTCTTTATTTATCTGACTAATCAGTCCATTATAGATAAACTTAATAAGTTTAACCTATTAAACTTAACCAAGTTTTTCCACAACCGTAAACAATTAGAATTCCATCTTATTAGACATCATTTAAACGAGGTCTAATTCTAAATGAACCTATTCATTTGTTCTCCTTAACCTTACTTCTATTAAGGTCAGTTATCAATAGATATGTTTTCCCATATCCATATTTTCTGAATTTAAACATTCGAGGTTATTAACGGAGTCCGAATACAAGGTTCAGCTGCTCCTAAGTTATTTGATATTCCTTAGCTTTCAAGCTAATCCCGAATACCTTTCAATTAAGAGATCATGTTGACCTAATTCCTTTTTAATGCCAATTTAAAATTCATCTTAACCCAAGTATGAACTAATTACACATTTCAACGTAAGAGTTGCATTTAGGTAAAGAATAGATGTTATTTCCTTTTAAATCCATCCATTAACATTTGAATAATACCAAATCAAGGAATAATGTTATATTCTCAAACTTATTCAACAATATCAAACTGATACAGTCATTAAAAATATCACACTCGTACTTGTATTCATCCATCGGTTTTACAATCTATACATTTTCCAGTCCAAACGACTGGACTTTGTTTATATTAAACAACATTACAACTCATAAGATAGAAGAATGTAATTTCTTCTTTTCTCACTTCCTCGTAGAGGAGTAATAGCTATCAATTACAATCCATCTTCAGTCAATCCAAAAGAAGTATCAGAAAACAACCATGTCTTCATTTATACTCAAATTTCATCTGCAAAATTACTTGCACGGGTCAGTTCATTGAACTGAGCATATTAAGCACTTGTCATTAAAATGAGGTGCTTCTAATTAACTGTCTCAATAAAAGAACCCTACTTTTATGAAAATGTTAATATGAACATCATTCAAGAATTAAGTACCGAAAGGGATGAACAAATAACAACTCAATCATCTAATTACCCTCCCAATCAGAAAAGATAGAATTACTGCCCTCTTTCCCAACAATTACTACAAGAAGTAATTTCCCTTTAAATAGTTCCAGAATTAGCATCTGTAAGAACTAAAACATAATCATGCATACTGTTGTTCCAACATAAAAACTGTAATTTCCTTTCACTTACAACAGTTATAATTTCAAAGATAAAATTTGACTGAAATTTTAAACCGAATTACTTTCCTTTCCTTTCATGCTACTCAATTGATTTCAAGCAATCAAACGCTGAGGAGAAAAGTAAACAGCCATAAAATGCAGATGCTTAAACCAAGGCAGTACAAAATTTAATCCAGACGTGATACCAATCAACGGTAACAGTTCAAAGAGAGATAAACGAAAATCAATAATCAAATATAAGAGAGAAAGATCATATCACCTCTTCTCACTGTCTTATTCAATTACCCATTATTTAAAACAGACATGATCCATCAATATGATTCATTCCGCATAATATATTCCCCTTTAAAATAAGTCACTCTACAGACATTTTCGTCTTTATAACATGTAGAGTGTACAGCAACAACAACAGTCACATTTTCATCCAATAATGAGAAAATTTACTTTCTAGTAGCAAGGTAATAAATCCATTCGTATTCTGCTCTTAATGAAAACAATGAAAGCTCCACAATCCTTAAAATTATTATATATATATATATATATATATCCTTGAGTTTAGCAAGACACAATATAATTTCCATGCTCTACTTAGTCTATTATATAGACTGATTTTTTGTTCCTCATCAGATTAGAACTTCCTTCCCAACAGTCCTATATGAATACCAAAAAAAATCAGCAGGCAGAATACTATAACAATTTAGGACAGCAAGTAAGATACTACTATAACCTTGCTGTCCCTGGAAACCCATATTTTATGCAATGAGAAACACCAAGGAATTATAACTCGCATAATAGTCTATCAACATCACCACAACTTTGTTTTTTCCAAACGTTTACACACACTGATCTCAGAAATACAATATTCACATATCAATACCTTTATCAATGCAAACCCGCATGGGGTAATAGATGCAAGCAAGGTTCAGTCAAAACAATCTCAACAGCAAACCAAATCTCATTTGTTTCATTCATTTGCATAGAAACACTAACCCATGTTCGTTTTCATGATAACAGTTCAGACTAGAAGATCAAATCGCATCCAAAATGCATAATAAAATCCTCTCTCTCATTACCTTTAGATTTCAGAACAACAAAGAGAAAACGTAATACATTAATGATTTCAATAAGAAGAACAATCATTTTCTTCAAATGCACAAGAATACCCAAATCGTATTCACCCATATAATGACGGTTCAACCAGTTATAAAAAAATCATCTCATCCTCCTATTTTTGCAAGGATGCACAGAACTCAGAAGTGATATTCATTTAGCTAATTTATCTATTAGCACAAACCCATAATGGTAATGAAACGAATACCCAACACTGTCAAAACAACCATACAGCAAGGACAGTTCAACCAGACATACAAATCATCAAGCAAAGAATGCTCAAGCCGCGTTCAGCAAAGAAAAATGACTCAACTCGAAATCTTCTCAGTATAACAGCCAAATCAATAACCAAAACCCCCATCATAAGAGCAGGGTTGTTTTAATGAGATGATTAAGCAAAAGCAAATGGTTTAAGGAGAAGGGCTTAACATGCCTGTTAATCTTTCTTGAAGCTCGAAGAAAACCGT
Organism: Taxus wallichiana var. yunnanensis; assembly: GCA_018340775.1. Taxonomy (NCBI): domain Eukaryota; kingdom Viridiplantae; phylum Streptophyta; class Pinopsida; order Cupressales; family Taxaceae; genus Taxus; species Taxus wallichiana. Next base: position 15,741,877 of record CM031243.1, read on the forward strand.
GCCCACAGGAGCTATTCTTCTCCATGGGAACAGTAGTAAAGATTTCTAAACAGTCACCTACTTCCACAGGCTCAAAAATATCCCTCGGATTCTCCAAAGACAGAATCAATACCCAAAAATTACAGCAGGTTCGACAGAACCATGGAGGAACAAAATGCAGAGCAACTAAAATCCAAATGTGCACAGCAACAAACAAACTTCCTTCACAATCCTCTTTCCAAGGTGAGCTGGTCGCTAAGACCAATGCCATTGAATGCATTGAATGCATTCCTTTTTCCTTTTTCCTCACGCCACCGCCGACTCAAGGTTGGCGGATTCCAAATTTCAAATTTTTGCATGAAATCAAAGTTTAGCTTCATAGCTAGTTGGACGCCTCCAACTTTTCCATGTTCCCGCCAAACTTGGCGCTACACATGCAAGGACCTCATTACTGTCCCATTAAATTCCTACCTTCCCTCCTTATCCTTTCCATCCACATGGGTCTATACGTCCCCTTCCTTAGGTTAGGATTAGTTTAGGATTTTAATAGTCCATATCTAGGTCATTCACCTAGTTCATAGGTTAGTAGGATTTACATCTATTTTCTCCTTTATAAAATTTAAAATCCATATAGGATAGTAGTTAGGGTATAGGGTAGAACTTAGGGGTAGGTTAGGGTTTTAGTCCCCTAATATTTAATTAATTAGTTTCCAAATCAAGTTCTTCCGCCTGATAGTCGTATTCGACACAATGCAGGACGTTTCGTCCTATGTTCCACATACCTGAGCCACCCGCATCCAGGCCTTTATCACCTTACGTGGTCTAGCATTACAACGGTGTGTGGTTTGAGAATCGAACCTTTTTCATTGGCATCTACGTACCAGATATTCATACCAGAAATTAGGTGCTGCAACATTTATATCAACCTTCAATCTGGTTTAAAAGTAAATCGACAAGCGATCATAAGAAGGCCACAACATACCTTGGATTAATGGAATTGATTCAGGGTGTGTTGTCAATCAGCGAAAAGAGTTCATCAAGCATACGACAAGTCTGTTGTCTCATTAGCAATCACACAAGCAATAATAACTTCTATCCCAAGTATCAAGTTACAACAAACAAGGGTCCAGATTAGCAACACATTCCTTTAAGATCAAAAGATGTGTCTTAACATATTTATCTTCATTTCTGTAGTTACAACATCATGAAAAGTAATCACCATGATAACTTACAAAAATCAAGGCATTACATTCCTCCCTTCTTAAAGAATCATCGTCCCGATGATCAAATTAACCAATTCAAGGAGTTTCTAGGACAAAATTCAGTTATTGTCCTTCCATTCATAAGTTCATACAAAAACAGATTCACTCTTTAAAACAGTGTTTTAAGATAACTGTAAAATAGACCAATAATTGTCTAAATTTGGTAGAATTATCGAGTTGTTTGAATTTCAATTTCGATCAAACAAGTATGGAAAAACAAATCTCATTTCTTGAGATTTTCCCAAGTTGCACTTTCTTCACTAAAATGGTCCCACTTTGGACCTTACATTGATTCACTTCACGATTTCTTAAGCACAATGGTGAGTTCCCAAGCACTCGAATGGGCTTAATCATGATTATTCCGGGTCTTGGACTGCAAGGAATTCAATTCAGCACATGTGATAAATCATTACGTATTTTTAAGCAAAGAAATATGAAAAACATCATGCATTTGTGATAAAGGGAGGTAATACTAGATGATAAGCTATAGGGTTGATTATTTCAACAATTTCAAAAGGTCCCACGTAACATGGCTACAACTTGGCAGCCTTGCCAAAAGTTATTGAGCTCTTTTTGGCTTAACCCGAAGAAAGACCTTCTCACCAAGTTTATAATTCCTATCAACCCGCTTTAAGTCTGCATAACTCTTTTGCCTATTGGCAGCCTCCTTTAGATGTTCTCGAATCATTTTGATTTGTTGTTCCATTTCCTTGAGGATTTCTGGCCCAATTACCTCTCTGTCCTCTACGTTGTCCCAGCTAACAGGGGTTTTGCATTTTCTTCCATACAATGCTTCAAAGGGCGCCATTTTTAAAGAGGCATGGTATGTATTATTGTAGGCAAATTCAACTAGCGGAAGGTATTCCTCCCATTTATACTGCTGGTCCATGCAATACATTCTTAACATGTCCTCTAAAACTTGATTGACTCTCTCGGTCTGTCCATCCGTCTCTGGATGATATGCAGAGCTGAAGTTTAATTTAGTTCCCAAGGCCGCATTAAGCATTTTCCAAAACCTTGATGTCATCCTCGGATCTCTGTCCGATATGATCAATTCAGGTATTCCATGCAATCTGAAAATTTCATGTACAAATCTTCTTGCTAACATTGGTGCATCTCTTTCAAATTACCAGCAATGAAGTGTGCCACTTTGGTTAATTTGTCGACGACAACCAGGATGATATCATGCTTGTTCCTTGACATAGGCAATCCTTGAACGAAATCCATCGTTATCACTTGCCATTTATCTTGTGGAACGCTTGTGGGGATAAAATAATCCAACGTGATGCATATGTTCGCCTTAACATCTTTGACATTCCAAGTAGTGTGTTACAAATTCCACCACATCCTTTTTCATTCCCTTCCAAAAGTATTGCTACTTAAGATCAGCAAGCATTTTCGTAATGCCAGGGTGTCCAGAAAAAGGTGAATTATGAAATTCAGTTAACAATTTCCTTCTTAAATCATTTGCCAAGGGTATATAGACCCTATTTTTGAATCTCATAATTCCTTCGCTATTAAAGAGAAATCCTTTATACTTCATATCCTTTAGATCTGCAGCAAGTGCTGTTTTAACTTGCTGGAAATAAGGATCTGATTCCAAGGCATCTTTCACCTCATTCCTAAACGAGTTCTTAATGTTATAAGAGCAGAGAGATATGCTTCCTTCGACTTAGAGTATTTTCCACTCTATTTTCCTTGCCTTTGATGTAGCTTATATCAAAATCATCTTTGAGACAGAAATTCTAACCATCTTCACTTGTCTTGCATTCAGATTTGGCATTTGAGTAAAAATATACTTAACCCCGGATGGTTAGTTTTTAACTCAAAAGGTTTTCCTAAAAGGTAATGCCTCCACATTTGAAGTGCATGTACAATGGCGGTGAGCTCAAGGTGTGTGGAGCATAATTTTGTTTATGTAACTTAAGCTTTCGATTTCATAAGCTATGACATGGTTATTCTGTAACAGAATACCTCCAAGGCCTTCTCCCGATGCATCCGTTACAACCATAAAATTTCCATTTGGATCTGGTACAGTTAAAATAGGTGTTGTAGTTAACTGTTCCTTTAAATTTTTAAAGGCAGATTCACATTTGTCAGTCCAGAACAAATTTCTTATCCTTCTTTTGCGGTGAAGTGATTGGGGCAGCAATTTTTGAAAAATCCTTAACGAACTTTCTATAATATCTGCCAAGCCCATGAAGCTTCTTACTTCATACACGTTCTTAGGCGCAGGCCACTCAGTTATAGCTGCGATCTTTGAAGGGTCTATAGCTATCCGTTCTTGCTTATAACGTGTCCCAAATAATGCACCTCTGCATCATAAAAGGAACATTTAGACAGTTTTCCGTACAACTTCCTCTTTCTTAAAACATCCAGCAATATCCTTAAATGTTCTTGGTGCTCTTCGACATTTTTAGAGTATATAAGAATGTCATCTAAGAATACAAGCACAAACTTGTCTAGGTATTCTTGAAAAATATTGTTCATCAGATTCATGAAGGCGGCAGGTGCATTTGTCAACCCAAAAGGTAACACCGTGAATTCATAATGCCCGTACCTTGTTCTAAAAGTTGTTTTATGAATATCTTCTTCCTTTATTCTCAGCTGATGATACCCAGATCGAAGATCTATTTTTGAATAGACTGATGCTCCATGCATCTGGTCAAATAGATCATCAATCCTAGGAAGTGGGTATCGATTCTTAATAGTTGCCTTGTTCAACATTCTATAATCAATGCACAGTCTCAATGTGCCATCCTTTTTCTTTACAAAAATTACCGGTGCTCCCCATGGTGAGACGCTTGGTCTTATCAGCCCCTTAGTCAAAAGTTCCTGTAATTGAGCCTTTAACTCTACCAACTCGAGGGTGGTCATTCTATAAGGTGCCTTAGATATGGGTTCAGTTCCTGGCTTGATTTCTATTGCAAATTCAAACTCTCGTTTGGGTGGAAGACCTGGTAATTCCTCTGGAAATACATCACTAAAATCCCTTAATAATGGATATCTTTCCATGAAATCATTATCCTCCTCAACATTTTCTGTCATTTTTACTGCATACAAGGTGCAGCCTCTATTTTTAGCCCTTTTTAGTTGTATAGCTATTAGTTTTCTAACTGCAACTTCACGCTTTACACCTTGAATGACTGCTGCTTTCTATAGGTCGTCAAAACAACAAATTTGTTTTTCATAATAGTCGACCTTTGAGTTATGTTTCTGCCAACAGTTAACTCAATAATGATATCATATGATCCTAAAGGAGTGACATACGAGGTCAAATTCGGTGGAGAAACTGGGCAAGTCAAGATTTTCCCCAAAAAGGCACATTTCAACTGTATGGACAACATTATTCCCATAATGCACTGTCCATGTCTTATCCATTCGTTCAACCTTTCTTTTTAATTTCATTGCAAGTTTAGTAGAAATAAAGCATTCAGTGGCTCCAGTATCAAAAAGTATGACTACAGGTGTACCGAATAACTTACCCGGAACTTCTATAGGCGTAACTTACTTTTCATCTTGTATCATTAGCCACCACAAAGCATGTATCTATCTTTGCTTGATCACGATCATCCTTTTTAGAGGACAGTGACTCACATAGTGGTCCTTTCCACAGTTGAAGCATCCTCCAACTGGCCCTTTCCTAGGCTCAAATTTGTTACCAACTTTGAAGTTATCATTCTGGCTCCCATAGGACTTTTGTCCATTGCCACTAACTTTTGCGAAGTTGCTCCACACACTATTTGTAGGTTTGTTCATTCTGATTTCTTGTTGTTATCTACAACAATTTTTTTTTCACACCAAACCTTTTCCAAGGCCCCCTTTTGGGTGCGAGAGATGAAGAAGAATTGGGAATCTTCTTCCTTATCTCTTCCTATGGTAAAAATTGCTCTCAATTTCTGTTCTGTCTTATTGCCTTTTTGACAACTCCTTCCATGGTGGTTGGACCGTGGACATCCACTTCACCACCAATGATGGGATTTAGTCCCATTATGAACTTTTATATTCGAACTTCTCGTCGAGCTTGGTACTTCGGCACATACTTAAGGAGTTTAGTAAACCCTTCCCGATGATTCTGTCACCGTCGGCCTTCTTTGCGACCGAGTTTGAAATTCAGTCATTTTCCTATCAAAAATAGAGTTGAGGCAGCCACCGTTGCCTAAAGTAACCCTTAAATTGATCCCAAGTTATGTCTGATTCGACAATATTCAACTCAACCTTATGGTTGTCCCACCATGATGATGCTTCATGAGAAAGCTGATATGCTCCCCATATCGCTTTGGTCTCCTCGGAGAAGTTTCTTATTGCAAAGTACTTCTCCATTTCACTGAGCCAATTCTTAGCTCCATCCCCAAGGGTTGTTCCATCAAAACTTTGGAGGACTTATTCTCTTTATGTCATTTGTAAGTTCAACTACTAATCTTGCCCTTTTATTTTAGGATGATTAGGAGCATTCACATTACTATTATCAACACCGGATTCCCTCCATTGGTGTTGTCCATGGAGGTGGCTGATCATTTATATCAGCTTCTTCTTCCTCCTCTTCATTGCCCATTGACTGCTGTTCCAAAATAGTCAAACGATCTCTCGTGTCTAGTAGGGCAGCAAGGATTTCATCCAGCTTTTGAGCAGTAGCTGCTTCTCCACCCGGTAACGGGTTGTTCGCAACATTTCTTCTTGTTCTGACCATTTTCTATTCAATAAGAAAATGTAAACCTTATTAAATTGTGGACTCATTAGGTCCAAGAGCTGTAACCTTCAGCTCTGATACCAAGATGTAACATCCCCATTTTAAGATACTAGAACAAGGGAATTTTTTTTTTTTTTATACAACGTTCCCTGTTATGAATTATATAATTCAAACACACGTTCAAGTTTTAATAATTGTTCTCTGTCCAATTAATGCAGTTTGGATCACACAATTTCCTTTTAAAACTAATGTTCTCTGTTCACATATTTGCAATATGGAACACACATTCAGTGCCATTCAATCATATAACAGATACCATATGCTGCTGTAAATGACTCGAAGAACTACCGACCTCCCACTTTATGGCTCGGAGTTTCAGCGATCTCTCATTTCATGACTCGGTGACTTACCGATCCTTCATGTTAATTCATGCATAGTATAATGAATATACAAGGTTCTTTACCATTTCGGTTATCGAAGTGATCCATTTAAGAAGCCTATCTAAATATCATTTCGATATTCATCGACATCTGCATCTTAAACTAGGTGATTAGGACAACGCAACCAGCACTTGCGATACTTTGGCCAAAGATTTTCACATGCTTTGCATGATCATATTCCTAGATGTGATACACACCAATGGAATACATCCTTCACCTCACTTCATCTCATTATCTAGAATGGTCTTTCTTGGCCTCTACCAATCCTTCCATTTAAGGTCAAACTCTAACCCCAACTAGCAATATGAACGAGTATAGGAAGTTACTCATGGTAACTAAAGATACACAGACATACGGTGTCGTTCCTAGATGACTCTTTGTGTCTAGTTACCTTTAGTCCTCCGGAGTCACTCCGTATACGTGATCACATTCCTATCCCCAGCCAAGAACTTATTATCCAGCTTATGTAAACTTGATGATTTAATTCGGGAGGGCATTGTAATATGTCAGCTATAACATTGTGTCGTCATGAAGGCCCCACCTTCACGAAGACACCATATTGTAGCTGGCGTATGTCAATGTCCTACGGAATCCTCTCATCGAAGGTACACATCTAGCTCAATTGTGATTTGGTTATAATCTTAGTATTTAAGATCAACTTTTAGCAGCCATGCTGATCCTTTATCCTTGTTCTTGTTACAGTTGTATGTAGCTAAGAGAGACTTAATCCATCTTCTAGCTTAATACGCATCTCCTCCTTCATACCGAAGGGTTTCCTATTCACTTCTTGGTTCCTTTCTTAATCTTTGGACTAAGCAGTCCATTATCGATAACTTAATAAGTTTAACCTATTAAACTTAACCAAGTTTTCCACAACTGTAAACAAATTCAGAATTCCATCTTATTAGATGTCATTTAAACGAGGTCTAATTCTAAATGAATTTATTCATTTATCCTCCTTAACCTTACTTAGTTAAGGTCTATTAACAATAGATATGATTTCCCATATCTTTATTTTCTGAATTTAAACATTCGAGGCTATTAATGGAGTCTGAATACAAGGTTCGGCTGCCCCTAAGTTATTTGATATCCCTTAGTTTTCAAACTAATCCCGAATACCTTCCAATTAGGATTTCGTGTTTATCTAAATCTTTTTAATGTCAATTCAAAATTCATCTTAACCCAAGTATGAACTAATTGCACATTTCAACGTAAAAGTTGCATTCAGGTAAAGAATAGATGTTATTTCCTTTTAAATTCATCCATTAACATTTGAATAATTCCAAGTCAAGGAATAATGTTATATTCTCAAACTTATTCAACAATATCAAACTGATACAGTTATTGAAAATATCACACTTTTACTTGTATTCATCCATCAAATTTACAATCTATACATTTTCAGTCCAAATGACTGGACTTTGTTTATATCAAACAACATTACAACTCATAAAGATAGAAGAATGTAACTTCTTCCTTTCTCATTTCCTCGTGGAGGAGTAATAGCTATCAATACAATCCATCTTCAGTTAATCAAAGAAGTATCGGAAAACAACCATGTCTTCATTTATACTCAAGTTTCATCTGTAAAATTACTTGCACGGGTCAGTTCATTGAACTGAGCATATTAAGCACTTGTCTTTAAAATGAGGTGCTTTTAATTATGTGTCTCAATAAAAGAACCCTGCTTTTATGAAACGTTAATATGAACATCATTCAAGAATTAAATACCAAAAAGGATGAACAACATATCAACTCAATCATCCAATAACCCTCCTAATCGGACAAAGGATTGCCCTCTTTCCCAAATAATTATTACAAGAAGTAATTTCCTTCAATGAGTTCCAGATTACAAACATCTGTAAGAACTAAAAACACAACTATGCAACTATTGTTCTAACATAAATGCTATCAATTCCATTCTCTTACAATAGTTGTGAATTCAAAAGATAGATCTTAACTAAAATCTAAACCGAATTATTGTCCCTTCCTTCATACAACTCATCGATTTCAAACAATCAAACATTGAAGAGAACAAGCAAACAACAATTAAATACCAATGCTTAACCCAAGCAGTATGAAATTCGTTCCATAACAATTATAGATTTCCAACTGTATGAGAGAAAAATGATCATTAATTCAAATTATCCATTCACACTCTCTTTCTTTTCCTCATGCATTTTGTACTAGAAGATTTTAATCCAAACGTGATATCAATCAATGATAATGAGTCAAAGAGAAATAAACGAAAATCAATAATCGAATATAAGGGAGCAAGATCATATCACCTTCTTCTTGTCTATCCAAATACCTCTTATTTAGAGCAGACATACTCCAATAGTATAATTCATTCAGAGTAGTATATTCAGTAATTGAAAACTACTATTACCTTTCCAAAAAGTTGACCAGAGTTCATTGCAACTGGTCTATAAACATTAGTACCAAAAGGACCTATAACGCAATCATTTCCTTTTAAACATTTCACTCTACAGACATTCACGTCTTTATAACATGTAAGAGTGTACAACGACTACAACCAGTCACACTTTCATCCTAATAATGAGAGTTTTCACTTTCCAACAACAAAGAATAATTCCATTCATATTCTGTTCTTAATGAAAACGATGAAAGGTCCACAATCCTTAAAAATATATATATTCGCATAACAATGCCTTTATCAATGCAAACCCGCATAGGGTAATAGATGCGCAAGCAAGGTACAGTCAAACAATCTCAACAACAAGCCAAATCTCATTTGTTTCATTCATTTGCATAGAACACTAAGCCATGTTCATTTTCATGATGACAGTTCAGACTAGAAGATCAAACCACATCCAAAATGCACAATAAAATCCTCTTTCCCATTACCTTCAGATTTTGAAGCAAAGAGAAAACATAATTCATTAATGATTTCAATAAGAAGAACAATCATTTTCTTCAAACACCCGAGAATACCCAAGTCGTGTTCATTCTTTTAAGGATAGTTCAACCAGACATACAAATCATCTCATCTTTTCATTTTCACAAGAATGCTCAGAACTCAGAAGTGATATTCATTTAGCTAATGTATTTATTAGCACAACCCAAAATGGTAATAAAGCGAATACCCAACACTGCCGAAACGAACCACACAGCAAGGACAGTGTATTCAACTTAATCATTATGCAAAGAATGCTCAAGCCGCGTATAGCAAAAGAAAACGACTCAACTCGAAATCATCTCAACGTAACAGCCAAATCAAATAACCAAAACCCCCTTCATAAGAGCAGGGTTGTTTTAATGAGACTATTAAGCAAAAGCAAGCGGTTTAAGGAGAAGGGCTTAACATGCCTGTTAATTTTTCTTGTGGCTCGAAGAAAATCATGCCCACCTGGGTTGTTTCTCTCCATGACGTCCTCGGCCAGGCTTTCCAACCGATCAGTCACTAACTTCCATAGGCTCAATAATAGCCTTTGCTTTGCCAAAGAACAGAGATAATAATCAAAACACGGCTGGTTGATAGAACCAGGGAGAAACAAAATGCAGAGCAACTAAAATCCAAATGCACACAGCAAATTATTTTTTTCCTTTTTCCTCTATCCTCTTTCCAAGGCGAGCTGGTCACTAAGTCCAAGATAATTAATGCATTGAATGCACTGCCTTTCCTCATTCCTCATGCCACCGCCGACTCGGGTTGGTGAGTTTCCAATTTTCAAATTTGCATATAAATTCCATTTAGTTTCTAAGCTAGTTGGACGCCTCCAACTTTTCTTTGTTCCCGCCAAACTTGGCGTTGTACATGTAAGGGCTTCATTTACTGTCCCATTAAATTTCCTACCTTCCCCCCTTATTCTTTCCATCCACATGGGTCTATGCGTCCCCTTCCTTAGGTTAGGATTAGTCTAGGATTTTAATAGTCCATATCTAGGTCATTCGCCTAGTTCATAGGTTAATGGAATTTATATATATATTTTCTCCTTATGAAATTTAAAATCCATATAGGATAGTAGTTAGGGTATAAGATAAAACTTAGGGGTAGGTTAGGGTTTAATCCCCTAATATTTAATTAACTAGTTTCCATATCAAGTCTTTCCACCTGACAGTCATATTCAACATTAAGCAGGACATTTCATCCTAAGTTCCACATACCTGTGCCACTTGCATCCAGGCCCTTATCGTCTTACGTTGTCTAGCGTTACAATGGTGTGTGGTTTGAGAATCAAACCTTTTTCATTGGCATCTACGTACCAAATATTCATATCTGAAATCAAGTGTTGCAACATTTATATCAACCTTCAGTCTGGTTTAAAAGTAAATCATCAAAGCGATCATAAGAAGGCCACAACATACCTTGGATCAATGGAATTGATTCAAGGTGTCTTTGTCAATCAGCGAATAGAGTTCATCAAGCATACGACAAGTCTGTTGTCTCATTAGCAAACACAAGCAATAATAACTTCCTGTCCCAAGTACACAAGCAATAATAACACATTCCTCTAAGATCAAAAGATGTGTTTTAACGATTTATCTTCAAGTATCATGAAAGGTAATTACATGATAAATTACAAAAACAAGGGTGAGGATAGAGCAACACATTCCTCTAAGATCAAAAGATGTGTCTTAACATATTTATCTTCATTTTGCTTGGTGGATTCTGACATCATGAAAGAGCCTTTGTTTTATTTGGAATTGATTGTTGTAGTTGAGAACTACATCTTCTTGCTTTGTTTTTATTTGTGTTTGTGAATTTATGCTTGTATGTGAAGAAGCCATGTTGCCATGTGTTGTATCATCATGTTCCATTCCAATATGGTTGGGGCTCGGGGGCCAATGGGGAAAGATGGCTTCTCTTTTCCCATTGGATGTCTTGGTTGGGTGGAGAGCATTGCCTTTCCCCCTTCCTTGTTATGATCACAAGATGAAAGATGAAGAAATCATCATGCTGCTGTTTGGAGAAAGAAGATTACAGTTTGACAGTCATCCTTTTTGTAAATTTTAAATGTAATCCTTCCCACTTCAAGTGAATGCATGTAATTGATTCGAGATGGGAAATGCTTACCTTGTAATTTGAAAGTTGTAATTGATTATGAAATGTAAATGATATCCTATTTTTTTATTTGAAATGAGAAAGAGTCACTTTCCCTTCCTCAATTTTAAAAAGAAGAATATGATACAGTTCGTAAGTTTCAAATTGGAATGTAAAGAAAGGAGTCCAATTGTAAAATTATTTAAATTCAATAAAGGAATCAAATTTCTCTTGATATACATTGTTGTAATATTGTGGTTGGAGATAGATGAATGAAATACATTACTTTCCCAATTGCATTGTTATCTTGGAAATCACATGACTGTTAAATTCGCAATTCTATTTTAGAAAGAAAAAAAAAAAGAAACGTATATAAAAAAGAATTGGATCTTTGAAATGAGTTGATAAAAGTTAGAAATCAACATTGCATACTATATACATGTCTTTGTTGAATCAATTGGATGTCTTAGAAATGAAATGAATATGTTTTCCTTAATTGAGAATTGCATATTAAACTGTAAATTCGTGGAGAAGAGAACTCCGTTTTAAGTTCATAATTTTGGCATCTTTTTTTTTTAAATAAAATGAGAAATTTGAATTTATACTCAACAATAAATTACAAAACTTGAAATTTACACTTAAGAAGACTTGAGGAATCCAAATTCACTAAAAAGGTCAAGAATAAATCTCTAAAACTCAAGGAATTTCAATTCGGAGCTTGCATGGTTGTTTTTCCCACAATGCATTTGTTAGAAAATTGTAAACTTGAATAAATTGATCATATTGACACCTTTAAAACATTCTAATTCTTCCGTAAGTTGATCCCCATGTCTGTTTGACATGTTGAGTGGAAGCGAGTTCAAATTTTATCAAATTTACAAGTTTGTAACTTAAAACCCTGCAGATCAATTTCTTAAAATTAACCCTTGAAACTTTATCAAAATCTAAAATTGATGATTACTGTGCAAAGAGGACTCGAGAGCTTTCTGGAAAGTCCTTTTTTCCTAAAATGGAGTTTCCTATCAAAAGTTATGGCCATTTGAAGTTTTACTTCAAAATGGCCATCCCAAACCAAAAATGAAATAATTCAACCTTATAAAAATTTAAATTTTGAACATTAGAAAAATTTCTCAAAAGTTCGCGGCCCCGCCACCCTCTCATCCTATCAGAATTTGCCACGTGGCACCTTGGAGGGGTGGACCCTTAATAAAACTTAACATTTTGAAAATTTTGCCTTGGGAAAAATTTCCCTATTTTCCCCGCAACCCCGCGGCCCCCAACCAATCACGTGCTGACACGTGGCAGGAGGGGGTGCACGGATCAAAATGGAAAAACTTAACCATTTTTTTTGCTTTTGGAAAATTTTTACTTTTTCTTCCGCCGGCCCGTAGCCAATCACAAAGCGCCACGTGGCCATTTGAGCAAGTGCGGAGGCATGGAGGAAAATTTTACTTTGGAAAATTGAGACTTTAGTTTTGAGAAAAATTTCAAATTTTTCCCCGCGACCCGCTTGCCCGCAACAATCATTTGATGACACGTGGCATTTGGGAAAATTTTCTAATTTTCTCCCTAATCCCATGGACCTCAAGGGAAAATTTTCCCTAAAACTCGCCCGGCCATAACTTGAGTTTTACAAGGAGTTAGGAGGACTTCTTTATATGGTTGGAAATGTGAGGAAATTTCCTATCCAATGAGCCTAGTTTAGGAAAGTTTTGATAACTCTAAGTGTGTGAGAAATCTAGTTGAAGTTCAAGGCTTGATAGAGAGCAGGCCTGGCAATAAATTTCTCCTTGAACCTCAATAAAACTTGTAACCTCCAAATTGGAACCTAGTAAACTTGTTATAAGATAAAAATGGAAATCTTGTGTTTGGTTAATAAGAATTTGTTCTGGAACCTATTTAGTTTCAAACTAGTGTCTTGCAACTTGGTTGTAGACTCTTCCTATAAAAAAATTATTCCATAATTTTCCTATTTTGTTTCTTGGTCTCAAGTGGTAGTTCAAGCAGGCATCACAACGCGCACACGCACATGCACACAAGCACGCACACAGGCACGCACACAAGCATGTGAAAAAGCACACACCCAAGTACGTGCATACGAAAACGCACACGCACATGCACACGCACCTACACATCCACCCGCACATGAACACGTACACCCGCACACACACGAGCACACGCACCTGCACAAGCATGCACACCTGCACACATAAATGGACATGCACACGCACCTGCAGACGCACATGCACGCGCACAAGCACACGCACACACACATGCACACACACACACACATGCACACACACACGCGCACACACACACGCAGACGCAGACGCACATGCACACGTACACGCACATGCACATGAACACGCAAACGCACAAGCACAAATACACGCACACGCACACGCACACACATATGCACACGCACACACACACGCACACGCACACGCACACGCACACGCACACGCACACGCACACGCACATGCACATGCACACACACACGTACACGCACGTGCACATGCACATGTACAAGAACTCGCACATGAACACGCACGTGCACACACATGCACACGCACACGCACACGCACCTCTACACACACACGCGCACATCTACACAAACACGTACACAAACCCACACACACACACACACACACACGCACTGGACATGCACACGTAAATGCACACACACACGCACAGACATACGCACATGCACACGCACTCACACAAGCATGCATGCAAACACACATGCACACGCACATGCACCACACACAAACATGCACACACACACATGCACACACACACACACATGCACACGCACCCACACAGCACTCACACAAGCACACACGCACATGCACCTACATGCACACACACGCACCCGCACATGAACACGTACTTACACACGAACAAGCACATGCACACGCACCTAGACATGAACATGCATGCGTACCTGCACACACACACCCACACGCACTCGCACACGCACGCGCACGCACGCGCACTCCACGCATGCACACGAAAAGGCACACGCATGCACACACACACGCATACCTACACACTCACACGCACGCACAAGTGCACACGAACAAGCACACACACCTCTACACGCATGCGCACATCTACATGAACATGTACACAAACCTGCACACACACACGCACATGCACACGCACACGCACACACACATGCACTTGGAGACACACAAGCATATGCACATGCACCTGCACATGGACATGCACATGCACACGTATGCACACACGCGCACACACACGCACACGCACATGCACACACACACACGCACACACACATACAAGCACATGCACACGCACTCACACAAGCACGCACACAAACAAACCTACATATGCACACGCACTTGCACACACGCCACACACACACGAACACACACACGCACACGAATACACACACACATGCACACGGACACGCACACATGCACAGCACACGCACATGCACACGCACACGCACATGCACATACACACACACATGCACACGCACATGCACATGCACACGCACACACACACACACACACGCACTCACACAACACACACGCATGTAAACAAACCTGCACTGCACGCACACGCACTTGCACACGCACACCGCACACGCACACACACACACACACATGAACACGAACACACACGCACCCGCACCCACACATGCACATGCACATGCACACACACGCGCACCTACACATGCACACGCATAAGCACATGCAAATGCACACACACACGCACACGCACACACACACGCACTCACACAAGCACGCATGCACATGCACCACACACACACACATGCACACGTAAATGCACACGCACAAACACATGCACTCACACAAGCACGCATGCACATGCACCTACACACGAACAC
>CM031243.1:15762129-15814629 GCA_018340775.1 Taxus wallichiana var. yunnanensis
TGGGTTGGTGGGCAAAAATTTGAATTTTTGCACCTTTTTGGTCTTTGGAAATTTTTTCAAAATTTCCCCACGCTCTGCCACTCTAGGTGCCACGTGGTGGCATCTCATTGGCCACGGGTCTTTCAGGAAATTTTTCCCAAAAACTCCGCCAAGCCATAACTTAAAAAATATATGGAGTTAGGAGGAAAACTTTACCTTCTACGGAAAGCTGAGAAAGAGATCTATCCAATGGTGTCATTTCTAGAAGGTTTTGAGTTCTGAAAAGAAAAATATTATGTCTGAGACACAAGAGAAGGAAAGATGAAAGGGAGTTAGCCACAAAATGAGCAGGGGGCACATTTTGGATAACTTGATTTTGGTGACTCGGAGGGGGTCATCACTGCCATTGGATGAAGTTACCAGTTGCTTGAAGTAATCCATTGGGCATGGAGTCACCTGATTTTCTGTCTGATACCCCAACTGACTAGAACGTTGCAAGGAGGAACATGGAATATCACCTGATGGAGCAAGGCTTGCAAACACATTCCCAGGAACAGCAAGCCTGTGCCAAAGCACTTAGGGAAAGAAAAAATAATCTACAGTAAAACAATGTGCACAAGCACTTGGAGGAATGAAAACCTAAGCTAATATTTACAAGGTGGATAATTTCCCTTTAGTAGAAATGCTTTAGATGGATCCCATTGACTGGAATCTATAGTTATTCACCATTTAATGAAGACAATTGGAAGGCATTGTTGTCCTTACACTTTGTGACCATGTATGGGCCACTCCAAATGGCATTAAATTTTGAATGCCTTCCCGGTTTTACTCTGTCTGCATCCCATTTTAACACTAGATCTCCAACTTGGAAGGATCTATTCTTGGCCTTTCTATAAGGTCTTTTTTATCAAAGCTTGATCCTTCTCCATTGCTTGGGATGCCTAATTTCTAATTTCTTGGAGCTCCATGAATTACGCATATCGACTTCCATGGGCTCAAACTCCAACAACTCCAATTGTTTCATGAGTTCCAATGTTGGCAACTCAAGTGATATTGGCAAAATTGCCTCTCTCCCATAAACAAGCTGAATGAAGTGTTACCTATAGATCTGTTAGGAGTCATCCTATCATCCCATAAGGCTGATTTCAATTTGGTATGCCAAGACTCTCGATTCTCATCAAGAGTCCTCCCGATGATCCTCAACAAGTTCTTGTTTGTTGACTCACTGGCCATTACCCCGAGGGTAATAGTTTCATGAAGTACTTAGGACAGATCCCATTCTTGACAGCCCACTCGGTCACCTTAGATCCAATGAATGCCAATGCATTATCGATACTATTATAGCTGGTATGCCAAATATGGTTACTATTCCCTCATAGAAGTTTAGGATGCTAGATTCATTTGCTTCCTTGAGTGCTACTACTTCAGTCCATTTGGTGAAGTAATATGTGGCTGTTAAAATCCACTTGTGCCCTTGGATCGAATTGGGATTAATAACTCCAATGAATTCTAAACCCCATTGCATGAATGGCTGGTCAACTGAAATTGGATGTAATGGAAGGGCAGCTAGCCTCTCTTTACCTGTGAAAAATGCACAATTCTTGCACCTCTTGATCCATACATAACAATCATTGAAAATCTTGGGCCAATAATAACCAGCCCTCATGATCTTTAGAGCTGTCACTCTTGGTGCAAAATGACCACCAGCTGGTCCACCATGGAACTCTTCCAACACCCTATGAATCTGATTTGTACCAATGCATCTCAGCATTACTCCATTCAAATCTCTTTTGAAAAAAACACCATCAACAAGGGCATATGGGACAGCCTGCAATCTAAAGTGTCTTATTTGGGTCTTGTTCATCTCTCGGAGGACGTAGACATGTGTTTAGGAAGTGTATTATACCTCGGGTCAGAAGGAGTGGGGACACCATCATTGTCCTCTTGAGTGCTTCCTTGCTCATGGCTGTCTTTTTACGCCAAAACAACCTCATTTTCCTTGCATGCTTCCTCTAGTTTTCTCAAAATCAGCTACTCACACAATGCTTTTCCTCTGACCAACTTGGTGACCTTGATCTCTATGTCATACTCCATGACACGAGTAATCCAACCTGCTCTCTTTTCATTCAAGTCTTTGTTGAGGAGGAAGTCTTTAACTCCCGCATGAGAAACCAACAATTGGACCTTATTGTTTGAAACTAGATGCTTGAATTTCTTCAAGCTCCTGATTACTACAAGAACATGCTTCTTAATGAAAGAATATCTCACCTCATAGTCCTCCAGGCTTTGGCTGAAGAAAGTAATTGGCTGCTCATCATTGTCCTTGTTCTGCTGTACCAAAATTGTAGAGATAGTATCATCACCCCCAAATGCATAGAGGATGAAATCCTTGGAGAAATCCGGGTTGATGAGAGTTGGGGCTTGAGAGATGGCTTCTTTGATTGCTTCAAAACTCTCCTTGCCTTCTGCTATCCATTTGAAAGCCATGCTTTTCTTTAACATCTTGGTGATGGGCTTGACAAGGGCTGCAAAATCTGGGACAAACCTCTGGACAAAATTTATTCTCCCCAAGAAACTCTAGAGGGCCTTCTTGTGGCTTGGCAATGGTAGTGCTCTTATGGTTTCAACTCATTATGGATAAATTTCTAATCCTTCTTTTGAGACAATGTGACCAAGGAGCTTTCCTTCATGAGCTAAGAAAATACATTTTTTAGGATTCAAGGAGACTCTAAATCTTCTGCACCTTTGGAACACTTGTCTCAAATGAGAGAGGTGGTCTGCTGTATTTTTTGAAAAAACAGTGATATCATCAAGATATATCAGCACTATGTTGTTAATCAAACCTTTGAACACCATGTCCATTGCTCTTTAGAAGGTAGCTCCGGTGTTGGACAACCCAAATGGCATTTTCTTGTATGCATAAGTTCCCCATT
This sequence comes from Taxus wallichiana var. yunnanensis, assembly GCA_018340775.1. Taxonomy (NCBI): domain Eukaryota; kingdom Viridiplantae; phylum Streptophyta; class Pinopsida; order Cupressales; family Taxaceae; genus Taxus; species Taxus wallichiana. Next base: position 15,765,042 of record CM031243.1, read on the forward strand.
TGGTTGTAAAGGCTGTCTTGAACTGATCCTCTTCCTTCACCATAATCTGATTGTACCCTGAATAGCCATCAAGTAGTGAAAACCTTTCGGAGCCAGCAACAACTTGCAAAATCTGCTCCATGGAAGGTAGTGGGTAATGATCCTTGAGAGATGCTCTATTCAAATCTCTGAAGTCAACACACAATCTGATTTCCCCACTCTTCTTTCTGACTGGAACCAAGTTGGCAACCCAACTAGAATGCTTGATAGGGAATATGATTCTTGATTCTATCAACTTATTCAATTCTTTCCTCATGAGAGGCTCCATGTGGGGTTTACTGGCCTTTGCTTCTGTCTAATGGGCTTAGTATTGGGATCTAATTCAATAGTGTGTTGAGATAAATCGAGATTAAAACCTTTCAAATATTCATAGCTCCAAGCAAACACATCAGGGAATTCTTGACAAAGTTGTATGAACTCATACCTTTCTTGCTCAGTTGTCATCTTGCCAACTTGGAGTGATTTTCCTTCTTCCACCGAGATGGACACTGAATCTTCTCCCTTCACTTGGATGTTTGCTTTCTCCTTCCTAAACTGATCATTAGGATTGAAAATGGACTCCAAAGTAATAAGCCCCTTTGGTAGTTTGTTGGTTCTCGGTTGTAACACTGGTCACCATACTACTCCAACTTTACCATATTTTTGGCTAAGAACTCAGCCTCTTCTTGCAAGAAATGGATGATTTACTTATCATTTTCAAATACTTTCCAACTTATATTGTTGTCCAAGCCATGAAGGCCTCACAATCACATGGATGTTTGGCTATACCTTGTCCTTTTGAATGCTTTCAACAATGTCAAAGGCTGCCCAACTCTGTAAGCTGTCACAAGCAGCTTGGTTCTCTTTCTAGGAATGGATTTGATGCCAAAACCCTCAAAATATTCAATGAGGTCCCACACCTTGTTCTTGTAGCACTTGAGTAGATCATTCTTGATAGCATGCTAACCCTTGACTTTGTTGACAATTAACTCACTGTCACTAAATACTTGCAAGTTCTTTATTCCTCTCTTGATTGCCCAATGCAGTCCTTACACCAAGGCTTCATATTCAGTAGTGTTGTTAGAGCATGCAAATTGAAATCTAAAATCTGAATAATACTTAACTCCTTGAGGTGAAACCAACATGGCTCCCCTCCCGCACCTTGTCTACTCCTTGATCCATCAAAAAACAACTGCCATACCTCATTGTCATCCTTGTGGTCTGGCTTGGTGATGCTAGGGATAGGCTGATTTTCTTCATGCATGTAATAGACTCCTAACTCAGATTATTCTATTTCTTGATAAGGATCAAAAGCATGCACCTTGTTTTCCCATTCATCAAGAGTTAGATCCGGGATACTTCCAACCTTGGTGTCAACTTCATCAGTGCTTGGATAATCTTCTTGATCAAATGCTAAACAATTGGTATTGATCTGACTTGGAGTGTAAGGCTCAATGTGAAAGTTTGCAATAGGTTCAGACCTGATTGTGGCTTTGGTTCCATATCTTGTTCTGAACAGCATGTGTGACCAATCAGCAAACAAGTAACCTCCAATCTTAGCTGTGAAATCCCTTGACAAACATAGGGCAAAGAGTGGTGGAAGGTCTATTACTGAGACATCTTGCAAAACAACCACATTGGGATAGGCATGTAAAGTAAGACTCAAGTTTTTAATCACTCCAACTGTTGTTACTACTGTCCCATCCAACTGTACCACCCCTTTGGATATGGTTTCATATTAAATTCCCAACTGATAAGCTATTTTCTTCGGCATTACTGAACTACTTGCCCCAGAATCAATCATGCAATTATGTACTAATTGGTTCCCAATTATCAATGAAACATAGAATGGAGGGGGCTTCAACATCTTACCTTGCTATACTCCATGATTCCCCTCAGGCTGGGTAGTATTTGTGAGCACCTTCTCTTGCATTTGGACTTGCTGATTTGAAGTTGATCAATCCTTCATGGCAGCTTGTAGCAAATCTCTTTGGCCTGGGATAGATAGTGATTCCCACATTGATATGTTTACGTTTGTCTTCTTCATCTGATCAATGATATTGAATGGAGATGAAGTATCCTTTTCTTGTCCCTTGGCCTACACATTCATCCCTTGTACATGGGTAGCAACAACTGGCATTTGAGTTGGCCTAGGAAGGCTGTTTTAGGCAGTCCTTGTATGCTTGGGATTGCATTTGGCTTGCCAATAGTTTTTGGAGTGAGAAGGTCATGAACTACTTGGGGCCAATGGCTGTTCTTCACCCAAATTTCTCCTCTTTGACCTTGTGTTGGCTGCAACACTTTGGGAAACTATCTGGTTCATGCCACAAAAATATTCTGCTTGCCAGTTTACAAGTGTGGTATCATTTGGAGCTGATTACTGCTAGAATGTTTCTTGTTGCTGGTCATTTCTTTGACTACCTTCACCCTCCACACCAGTTGTTGTCACCATTAATGCTTGATTCAAGGCACCGTTGAAGCACATGGACTGGTTATGAGGTTCATTGCATGGGAAACACCAATCATACTCTTGAGCCATATTGTTTTGTACTGGCACTAATGCTTTAGATGTAGATGTAGCATTGGGATTATAGGGCTGAAATGGTCTGTTGGTAGGAGGCCTTGCTTGATTTAGATTTGCAGCTGGATTGGGTGGTCTTTGGGGTTGATATGGCTACCTGTTAGGCTGAGCTTGGGGCTGGAAAGAAGGTCTAAAACCTTGAGCTTGCTACCTTTTGAGTGTAACCAGCTCATTACCTAGATTTTGTAATTGCTTCATGACTTCTTAAAGTTCATTTGAGGCACTAGAAGATGAAGTGGAAGCTTCACTTGAATTCTAATTTCTAGGAGTGGGAATAGAAGCTAAATTAGGCACTTGGCTAGTACTTGGGCTCTCTAAACTTGGAAATAATGGCATTAGAGGCCTAGGAGCTAGCTTGCCAGCTTGAATCAAACAATTTTCAGCTCTAATGGCAATGTTATAAGCAATGGGGATAGTTGTGCCTCCCATGGACTGAATTAACATAGAAATATTAGAATTTAAAGCTTTAAGGTAATAAAGAAAAGCACCTTCTGCTGTTGGCCTGACTACCACTGGAATTCTCTCCCAAGTCCTTTGAAATCTGAAATTAAAATCAGTCAGCTGCTCATTGGGAGCTCTTTTGATAGTTTTTAGCTGCTCCAAAAGGGACAAGTTGTCTCCCTTTTCCCCAAACTGCTCATGGAGGGCTATACATAGCTGATTCCAATTTTGAATAGAACACGAGGCAAGACTCTGAACCATTGCAAAGCTTTTCTTTGAATGAAGATGCCAGCAGTTTGACAAAGAACTTACATCTCATTGATCTCAAGGATTGCATAAATGTTAGCAATGTCCTTAACATGATCACCAAAAGTGGTCCGATTTTCTCTAGTGAAGTATGGAATGTTCTTCAATGTCAGAACTAGGATTGGATTTTGTGCATTAAGAGCAAGTGGTCTGCTGCCAAGTGAAATTGACATAGGGGTTGTTTTATGCCATTTTGATTAGCCTTAGAACCTTGTTGATTGAATGAAAGGCCAACCAGGTGGAGGAGTTGAGAGAGTTCTGTTTGGTGAAGAATGAAAGGCCAACCAGGTGGAGGAGTTGAGAGAGTTCTGTTTGGTGGAGATGGAGACCTTTGGATTCTCCTCCCACTTTTCCTTATTCTTGGAGATAATTGCAGATATTCAAACAAAACCTCTTCTTCTCCAGCTCTTGACCTTGTAGTGATTCTTCTCATGAGTTTTCAGTGTCATCATCATCTGCTAATGCCAGTTGATTCTTCTTCCTTGGAGTCGCCAGATGTGTAATTTATAGCTCTTTAAGCAAGAAACTTGCAAAAATGCACATCAATTTTGTTGCAATGAAGATGAAGACCTCTAAGGTCCCACCGGCGTGCCAAAACTATTGTTGCAAATCAGCAACACCCCCTAGATGTTGATCAGATTTCTAGTTTGATCATACTAAGCATCCAGTGTGATTGCACAACATTGAATCCTTTCCCCAAGTGTGGGACTTGCAAAATGAGAAAGGAATCTCTAGTTTAGAGGTTGGTTCCTCAATTCCTCTGGTCAGATTTATCACTTACAAGTTGTAGAGGTCTATATTCCTAATCCTACCCTAAATTCCAAAGGAGACAGAGATAGAGAATGCAGATAAACTAAAACTAATGCTAATAGGTGATACACCAAAGGAGTGGTAAGCATTTCTCACTTCTGTAGATTGACACAATTCATAAAATGCAACAAAACAACATGCACAAACTGATAACTGTAATGAAGAATCAGAAATTAGTCAAACAACACCAGCAGAGGATGGAAAATTAATCACAGGGCCTGTATTGTTATTTTAACATCAAAATCACTTGCATTACAACACCTGAGAGGCAAAAATGAGTTGCAGTTCTTAGAAAAGGTCTAATATTCCACCAAAATCACTTCCAAGGTGAGAAAGGGGACCTGTAATACACAAAAAAATGTTCAACCCTTTGAAAATGAGCCAAATCTGGCTTTTACAGTGCAAGGGACGAGCCCAGGAGAGAGAAACATGGGAAAACATGGAAGGGATTCAACCATTGACCAAAATGTATTCAAAATAGCATGGGCATCCTTATAGACCCATCCCCGACATTTTTAGCCATGCTGGGAGAGAATGCGAGCCATTCTTCATTAAAAATGATGGTTGAAACATCATTTCTGTCCATGACCACGTGCCAGAGGAATTTTTCAATTTTCTCTCTCCAAACTCAATTAAAATGTAAAAATTACCCTAGAATCTTGTAGATAATTTCACCATCTTTCCATTGATATAAAGAACGTGAAAATTGAGCTCTGGATCGAAAGATATGGCCATTTGAAGTTTTAGGGCAAAACAGGGCCAAATTGGGTTGGCGGGCAAAAATTTGAATTTTTGCACCTTTTTGGTCATTTGGGAAATTTTCCAAAATTTCCCTACGCTCCACCACTCTGGGTGCCACGTGGCACATCTCATTGGCCGTGGGTCTTCAGGGAAATTTTTCCCAAAACTTCGTCGAGCCATAACTTCAAAAATACATGGAGTTAGGAGGAAAACTTTACCTTTCTGGAAAGCTGAGAAAGAGCTCTATCCAATGGTGTCATTTCCAGAAGGCTTTGCATGCCTGAAAATAAAAATATTATGTCCGAGGTAGAAAAGAAGGAAAGATGAAAGGGAGTTAGCCACAAAATGAGCGGGGGCACATTTTGGATAATAGTTATCGGAGAGGAGGGATAAGGGATTTGCCATTGTTATTTGTTCTTGGGAGGGAATGTTGGTTTGGGATCCACCTAGGAAGGGAAATTGCTTGCATTTCCTACTTGGGGGGAGGTATAAGGGTTAAATTTGGAGGAGGGATAAGGAGGGGTTGAGGAGGGAGAAGGTTTATGGGATTGCTATGATCTTCACGGTTTGCTCTTGGTGGATGCCCAAAATTCAACTTGGGAGGCATAAGAAGACCTCCATAGTTCTTGCTCTTACTTGGCTTGCTTGCTTGGAGAAGGAGCCTTTGTTTTTTTTGGAATTGATTTTTGTAGTTGAGAACTACATCTTCTTGCTTTGTGTTTATTTGTGTTTGTGAATTTATGCTTGTATGTGAAGAAGCCATGTTGCCATGTGTTATATCATCATGTTCCATTCCAATATGGTTGGGGCTTGGGGCCAATGGAGAAAGATGGCTTCTCTTTTCCCATTGGATGTCTTGGTTGGGTGGAGAGTATTGCCTTTCCCCTTCCTTGTTTTGATTCAAGTTGTAAGAATGAAGAAATCAGCAAGTTTGTTGTTTGGGGAAAGAAGACTACATTTTGATAGTCTTTTCCTTTTAGCAAGTTCATTGTACCCTTCCCACCTTGAAGTGGATGATTTGTATTGTTAATTGTAATGAGAAGACATCTTGTATTGAAATTAAAATGTTGAAAGTGATAAGTGAATTGTAAAGAATTATTACTTCATACCGTGTTATGAGAAGAATGTGAAAGAAAGAAATATGTATTGTGCATGAACTTGAAATTGAAAGAAAGAGATAAACTCGTTGAATTATTGTTGGAAATAAAATAAAGAATTACATTCCTTTCTCAAAATTTCATTATTGTATTAGATCCGAGTTCTTTGTTGTGAAATGAAAACTCTGTTTTGAAAGAGATTAAGAAATAACATTGCCAAGAATGTACTGTGTTTGAAATCAAAACTAGAGTTTAAATTTTGCATATGAATTGTCATTAATTGTTCGAATCAATTGAATGTCTTAGATAATATTTGAACCTCCCCATATTTGGAAGATGCAAATTGGTTAATAAACTTGTTAGCAATGATCTCTCGTTTATTTCTTTAATTCGCAATGAATTTCATCAAAAATGTATAGTTTAGATTTTAGTTAAAATTGAGAAAGAAAACAAAGTATTATAGATGTATTAGGTCCTATTGAATTCACATTGACCTTCATATTTAAGACAATATCTCAAAAACTCTATCAAATCCAATTTTAACTTCACAATCCAACTTACTATCAAAAAACGTAAAATTTACCAAATGCAACCCAATATCCAAATTGGACCTTGAAAGTATACTTAAACTTACCCAATACCATTTCTCAATGCTCAATTTACATGCTCAGAAGAAGAAATATCAAAATTGAATTAAATCTCCCAAGTAGGAAAAATTGTCAGTTTTAAAATTATAATCCCTGCAGATCTATTTATTAAAATTGACCCTCTAACCTTCACCAAATTATAAAATTGATGATTTTTGTGCAAATAGGACTCTGAGATCTTTCCGGAAAGTCCTTGTTTTCCTAAAATGGAGCTTCCTATCAAAAGTTATGGTCATTTGAAGTTTTACTTCAAAATGGCCATCCCAAACCAAAAATGAAATAATTCGACATTATAAAAATTTAAATTTTGAAATTTAGAAAATTTTCCTAAAAATTTCGCGGCCTGCCAACCTCTCATCCTATCATAATTTTCCATGTGGCACCTGGAGGCAAGCCCTTAATAATAATAATAATAATAATAATAATAATAAGAACTTAACTTTTTTGAAATTTTTGTCTTGGGAAAATTTTCCCAAATTTCCCCACAACCCCATGCCCCCAACCAATCACGTGCTGACACGTGGCAGGGGGTGCACGGATCAAAACAGAAAACTTAATTTTTTTTTTTGCTTTGGGAAAATTTTCACTTTTCTCCCCGCAACCCCGTGGACCGCACCAATCACGTGTTGACACGTGGCAGGGAGGGCCCGTGGATTTAGAAATGAAAACTTAACTTTTTGCCCTTTTGGAAAAATTTCACTTTTTCCTCCACCGACCCACATCCCCGCAGCCAATAGGATGTTGACATGTGTCCCCATGGGTGCACGGGTCCATGTAATTCTTTTAACCTTTTAACCCCATGGGCGAAAAATCCAAATTTCCTCCGCTGGCCCGCAACCAATCACAAAGCGCCACGTGGCCATTTGAGCAAGTGCGGAGGCATGGAGGAAAATTTTCCTTTGGAAAATTGAGACTTTGGTTTTGGGAAAAATTTCAAATTTTTCCCTGTGACCCGCTCACCTACACTAATCACATGATGACACGTGGCATTTGGGAAAATTTTCCCAATTTTCTCCCTAACCCCGCAGACCTCCAAGGGAAAATTTTCCCCTAAAACTCCGCCTAGCCATAACTTGAGTTTTACAAGGAGTTAGGAGGACTTATTTATATGGTTGGAAAGGTGAGGAAATTTCCCATCCAATGAGTCTAGTTTAGGAAATTTTTGATAGCTTTAAGTGTGTAAAAAATCTAGTTGAAGTTCAGGGCTTGATAGAGAGCAGGCCTGGCAATAAATTTCTCCCTGAACCTTAGTAAAACTTGTAACCTCCAAATTGGAACCTAGTAAACTTGTTATAAGATAAAAATGGAAATCTTGGGTTTGGTTAATAAGGATTTGTTCTAGAACCTATTTAGTTTCAAACTAGTGTCTTGCAACTTGGTTGTAGACTCTTCCTATAAAAATAAATTTATTCCATAATTTTCCTAATTTGTTTCTTGGTCTCAAGTGGTAGTTGAAGCGGGCATTACACTTGGTATCAGAGAAATGGTTCAAAAGCTTGGACCATTGGGCACACTAGAAACATTGAGACTTGAAACCTAAAACTAGCAAATTGATAATCTAGAAAACAAAACTAATTGAAAATTGAACATGGTAGTAAACTTAGAAAACTAAAGGAAACTCAAGGCAATGAAGTAACTCCCACTGGTCTATGCAGGGAGCTCTAGACGGAGTAGGAGGAATGTTCACAGAGACTTAGAGTCACCACCACCACCACCTCCACCACCACCACCACCACAAGACTAGGATTTAACAGCTATCCTACCATAGATTTTACAGACCCTCCAGGATGTTAATGCCACCTTATGCGGAGGATCAGTAGGAGGGCACTCAGGCAGACAGGACAGAGATACTTCCATTGAGGGACATGCACCTCCTCCACATGGTGAGGAAGATGGAGGATAGAATTTTCATGGAGAGTCAGCTAGAGCAGATTCTCCTTTGAGGGGACATGGTGACCATATTTCAGGACAGAGAGAGAGGTCTCGGAGCCCTAGGCTCGGGGACAGGTAGGAAGAGAGGCCTAGAGGCCGTCAGACCACAACTACAGATCACATTAGGGAGATCCTAAAGCTTAGGCCAACACAGTATTCTGGTGACACAGGAGGATTCCAGGTAGAGGCTTGGCTAGTTAGCTTGAGCGGTTGCTTCAAGCTATGTCCTTGTTCTAGCAACATGAAATCTCGTGTTGCAATCCATCTACTGAAGGATGGAGCTGGAGTATGGTGGAGGACAGAGGAGCAGAAGCTCCATATAGATTCAGAGATAGTCACTTGGGAGCTATTTGAGGAGAGATTTAGGAGCAGATACTTGCCACGGAGATTCATACAGCAGAGGATTGATGAGTTCCACGACCTTTGACAAGCTTCCCTTACGGTGGCGAGTAGTATGACAAAGAGGTTCTGGACATGCTTCAAAGATATTGACTTCATGTAGGATGAGTAGGTGCGGATCCTTACATTCATCTCGGGGCCTTAATTTGGACATTGGAGGTGCTGTACGGATCCACTACCCACAGACATTAGCAGAGGCCATTGAGAAGGCCTACATTGCAGAGGAGACTTAGGGTAAAACCCAACAGGCTAGAGACCGAGTCAGGAGCCGTATTCAGCAGTTGAGGATAGTAGATCGAGGGGGTCGGCTCCTCCTCCCCGTGGTGGTCAGCATTCTTCACAGTCATCTTTCAGGCCACAACAGCAGTAGTAGCAGCAGTCCCGCCCACCTTTTAGGCCTCCTCAGAGAGTTGATGCACAGAGAGGTCGGAGCATGGGGCCTCCTAGGGGTCCCACTAGGACATAGGGTGGAGCTAGAGCTCAGTCAAGTAGGAGCTCGACCATAGAGGCCACAAATAGACTATGGCTGGATCATCAGGGTCCACAACACCTACCTCTAGGGCACCTTCTAGTGGTGTTGTAGTTTGGAGGACTTCAGGTGGTTGCTTCGGGTGTGGAGTAGCGGGACACTTTTGGAGAGATTACCCCAAAACCCTAATAAGGGTAAGGCACCCATTTCAGAGCCTATAGTCAGAGACATGGGATAGAGTCACAGGATCTACGCAGTAGTTGAGAACCACCAGGCTGAGCACCAGAGCATGGTCATTGAGACTACAGGTAGCATTGGAGGTGTTCCTACTTCTATATTGTTTGATTCTAGTTCTTCTGATTCATTTATTGCACCATCCTTGGTAGAGTGATACAGGCTGGTGGCTGTTAGGACACGAGGGTCATAGTTGGGATGTCGAGATGGCTTCAGAGCCAAGGTCTCGAGAGACTCCTTAGTAAAGGAGTGTGTTGTTAACTTGGGACTTTTCACCACCACTTCAGATCTCTGCATACTTCCTTTGGGCTCCTATGGAGTCATTTTAGGCATGGATTACTTGTCTACACATAGGGCCATGATGGATTTCTCTCATAAGACTATATCTTGTGTAGATGATCTTGGAGTTGAGTCGGTGATTTCGGGGTCGGGAGACTGTTTTATTCGCACTATCTCTCGCTATGCAACTCAAGTGGTGTGTACGATAGGATTGTCGGATGTATGCTATCACGATCGGTGATGAGGGTAGAGGATGGGTCTAGTGGGCCATCGCTAGATGACCATCCCGTTTTGAGAGAGTATGCAGATGTTTTTCTAGGGGATCCAATGCGGATTCCACCCCCACGTGAGATTGATTTCTATATTGATCGGTTCCAAGAGCGAGAGCCTATCTCATGAGCTCCTTATCAGATGACCACCCTAGAGCTCTGTGAGCTCAAGTTATAGCTAGAAGGCCTTTTAGAGAAAGGCCTTATCTATCCTAGTGTATCCCCTTGGGGTGCACCGGTTATATTTGTAAAGAAGAAGGATGGATCTTTGTGGTTTTGCATAGACTACCACCAGTTGAATAAGGTAACAATCAAGAATCGTTATCCTCTTCCTTGCATTGATGACTTGTTTGATCAAATGAAGGGAGCCACGATGTTCTCTAAGTTTGATCTCAAGTCAAAGTACCATCGATTGATTACAGAGGAAAATATTCATAAGATCGCTTTTTGATACGAGGTATGGGCACTATGAGTTCATAGTGGTGCCTTTTTTCTGACGAATGCCCCCGAAATATTCATGATTTTGATGAATGGGGTATTCAAGACCTTTCTAAATCACTTCGTGCTCATCTTTCTTGATGACATTCTAATTTACTCACGTATGCATGAGGAGCATGAGGGGCAACTTCGACAGGTTCTTCATTGTCTTCATGAGCAGCAACTTTTTGGGAACTTGGAGAAGTGTGTCTTCTTTTAGTCAGAGATTCAATATTTGGGTCATATCATCTCAGGTGAAGGTATCGTAGTTGATCTTTCCAAGCTTAGAGCCATTATGGATTGGTCAAGTACCCCACTACAATGTGAGAGGTGCACAGCTTCATGGGGTTAGCAGGTACTACAGGAGATTTGTGTAGGACTTCTCTCGAGATAGCACACCCCATCACTTCCCTTCAGCGGAAAGGGAAGAAGTTTGTTTGGTCAGACAGGTGTGAGCAAGCCTTCAGGACACTAAAGGAGAATCTCACTACAACACCCATTCTTGCAGTGCTGATCCCACGGGGGAGTTCTTTGTTTGCACAGATGCTTCTTTAGTAAGGCTTGGAGGTGTGTTGATGCAGGATGGTAGAGTTGTAGCCTTTGAGTCTCACAAACTCAAATATCATGAGCTTAATTATCTGACTCATGACCTTGAGCTTACAGCAGTTGTGCACACTTTAGTTTGATGGAGACACTTTCTTCTTGGTCAGAGATTCACACTTAGGATAGATCATTTGAGTCTTCGCCACCTTTTCATGCAACCTAATCTAAATGCTCGTCAGAGACGTTGGATGGAGTTGCTTTGTGAGTATGAAATGGAGATAGAGCATGTGAAAGGGAAGGAGAATGTGGTTTTAGATGCTCTCAGCAAACAGAGGCATTTGAGCATGGCTACTTCAGTGAGCATGGATTTACGGAGCAAGATCCTTTAGCAGCTTCCTCTTGACAGTTTCTACATTGCATCCCGAGCAGAGATTGAGTCCCAGAGACCCCTTGAGGGGAAATTTGATGGTTTCTCACTAGAGGCAGATGGTCTTCTCAAGCATAGAGGTCAGATTTATGTTCCTAGAGATGGAGGCTTGAGGTAGGACATCTTGACAAAGGCACATCATGCACCCTATTCAGCCCATCCTGGGGTGAAGAAGATGCACGCCACCTTGAGACAGTTATATCACTGGAGAGGAATTTGCAGGGACTTGGCTCAGTTTTTATCACGCTATTTAGAGTGCCAGAAAGTGAAGGCCGAGCATCAACATCCAACTGGCCTTCTCTATCCTCATGCTATACTGGAGTGGAAATGGGACACCATTTCCATGGATTTCATTGTTGGGTTACCAATGTCGAGATATCACCATGACGCCATCATGGTCACGGTTGATAAATTGACAAAAGTAGCTCACTTTTCTTTGGTAAAGATCACATATAAAGCTAGTGCAGTGGCACGTGTTTACTTGGATGAGATTTTCAGGTTGCACAAGATTCTCGCAGAAGATCATTTGTGACCGTGATCCTTTGTACACTTCTCATTTCTGGACCACCATGCAGTATGTTCTCGGGATGAAGATTAACTTCAGCACAACTTATCACCCTGAGATGGATGGACAGACTGAGAGGGTGAATTAGATATTGGAGGATATGCTCAGGATGTATGTGATGGATCAACAGTCTAAGTGGGAGGAGTATCTGTACCTTGTGGAGTTTGCCTACAATAATAGTTTTCAGAGTTCTATAGGCATGGCTCCTTTTCAAGCCTTATATGGTAGGGAGTGCAGGACACCCCTTAGCTGGGACAGGTTGGAGGATAGAGTATCTCTTGGACCAGCTCTTTTGCAGGACATGGAGCAGCAGGTAGTGTTGATCAGGCAGAGATTGTAGGAGGCACAGGATAGGTAGAAGAAGTACGCTGATTAGCATAGAACCGAGCATAATTTTGATGTGGGCATGAAGGTTTTCCTTCGTGTTAGGCCACATAAGAGCCCGATCCATTATGGAAAAGGTTCTAAGTTAGTGTTATCCAAAATGTGCCCCTACTCATTTTTGTGGCTAAATCCTCTCATTTTTTCCTCTCTTATGCCTCGGTCATAATATTTTTCTTTTTAGGCACTCAAAACTTTCGGAAATGACACCATTGAATAGAGCTCTTTCTCATCTTTCCGAGAAAGGTAAATTTTTCCTCCTAACTCCATGTATTTTTGAAGTTATGGCTCGGCAGAGTTTTTGGAAAAAATTTCCCGAAAGGCCCGCGACCAATGAGATGCCGCCACGTGGCAACTAGAGTGGTGGAGTACGGGAAATTTTGGAAAATTTTCCAAATGACCAAAAAGGTGCAAAAATTCAAATTTTTGCCCACCAACCCAATTTGGCCCTGTTTTGCCCTAAAACTTCAAATGGCCATATCTTTCGATCTAGAGCTCAGTTTTTCACATTCTTTATATCAATGGAAAAATGGTGAAATTCTCTACAAGATTTTGGGGTCATTTTTGCATTTTGATGGATTTTAGAGAGAGAAAATTGAAAAACACCTCTGGCACATGGTCATGGATAGAAATGACATTTCAACCACCATTTTTAATGAAGAATGGCTCGCATTCTCTCAAAGACTAAAAATGTAAGGGGATGGGTCCTGTAAGGATGCCCATCCTGTTTTGAATGCATTTTGGTTAATGGTTGAATCCATTCCATGTTTTCCTATGTTTCTCTCTTCGGGCTCGCCCTTGCACCGTAAAAGCGATTTGGCTCATTTTCAAAGGGTTGAACATTTTTGTGTATTACGCAGTCCCCTTTCTCACCTTAGAAGTGATTTTGGTGGAATATTAAACCTTTTCTAAGAGCTGAAACTTTTATTTTACCTCTTAGGTGTTGTAATGCAAGTGATTTTGATGATTAAAATAACAATACAGCCTCGTGATTAGTTTTCATCCTCTTCCCTGTGTTGTTTGGTTAATTTATGATCCTTCATTACAATTATCGGTTTGTGCATGAGGTTTTGTTATCCAAAATGGTGCCCCACTGCTTTTTGTGGCTAACTCCTTGTGTTCTTACCTCTCTTGTGCCTCGTCTACATTTTTAATTTTTAGGCACTCAAGGCTTTCTCGGAAATGGCACCATAAGATAGAGCTCTCTCTCGGCCTTTCCACAAAGGTAAATTTTTCCACCTAACTCCTTATATTTTTCAAGTTATGGCTCGGCGGAGTTTTTGTGGAAAATTTTCCCATTTGAGGCCCGCAGCCAATAGGAAGCTGCCACGTGGTAGAGGAGTTCGGGGGTTGGAGGCAAATTTGAAAATTTTCCAAGTATTTTGGTTGAAGGTTTGAATGGAAATTTTTTTCCCACAGGGCCCGCAGACCAATCACAGTGTGACACATGTCACAAGGGGAAGGCGCAATGAAAAATTGGCTAAGTGTTTGAGAAGGAGAGAGAATTCCAGAGCGAATCGAGAGATTGTCATGTGGCATCCAACCGGTGGAGCACGGGAATTTTTGAAAAAAATTTCAAAAAAAAAAAGGTAAAATTTGAAATTTTTTTCCCACCGATCCGTTTTTGGCCTTTTTTGCCCTAAATCTTCAAATGATCATATATTTTGATCCAGAGCTCGGATTTTCATGTTCTTTATATCATTGGAAATATGTTAAAATTATCTACATGATTCCATGGTCAATTTCTAATTTTGGTTCATTTTGGAGAGATAAAATTCAAAAATAGTTCTGGTATGTGTCCATGGCCAGAAATGACATTTCAACAACCAAATTTAATACAGAATGGGTCGCATTCTTCTCCAACATGGTCAAAAATGACAGGGTATGGGTTTGTAAGGTCCTCCATGCTATTTTAATGCATTTTCCATCAATGAGGAATGGGCTCCCATGTTTTTTACATTTTCTCTCTCCTGGGCTCGACCCATGCATTGTAAAAGCCAGATTTGGCTCATTTCTTGATGGTTGAACACTTTTTGGCATAGAAAACTTGTTCTTTCACCTCCAAAGCAAGTGATAGTTGTAAGAATCAGACCTTTTCAAGTATTGTAGCAGGTTTATACCTCTTTGAGGGTGGAATGCAAGAGATTTTTACATGGAATTGACAAATGCAAAACTCGTGAATGCTTTGATCCTCTGTTTGTATTGTTTTACTTCATTTTAAGACCTCTAATTACATCTATCAACTTGTGTATGTTTTTCCTTGTTGCATTTCATAAATTTGTGTCTATTTACATGGAATAAAATGTTTCACCACTCATTTTGGTGCATCACCATCTTTATTTTAGTTTCATTTTTGCATTTTAATCCTGTCTCCTTGCAATTTAGAGTAAGATTAGGATCTGAACCTCTATAGTTATGCAAAATATAGATCTAAATCAAAGGATTTTGAGGAACCAACCTCTAATCTGGATATTCCTCTCTCATTTTCACAAGTCCCACACTTGGAGAGAGGTTTCCATGTTGTGTAATCACACCTTTGGATGCCTAAAACATCAATTCGTAACCTTGATTTGCATCCGGGGTGCTGCTGATTTGCAACAATAGTTTTGGCACACCGGTGGGACCTTAGAGGTCTCATTTTTATTGCAGCAAAGCTGATGTGCATCTCGCTGCAATTTTCTTGCTTGAAAAGAGCTATAATTTGCATATCGGTGACTCCAAGGGGAAGAATCAATCTGGTTTGTGAGTGCAAGCCACGAAAACTCATGAGAAGAATCACCACAAGGTCAAGAGCTAGAGAAGAAGAGGTGATGTTTGAATATCTTTAGTTATCTTCAAGAGTAAGGAAAAGTGGGAGGAGAATGCAAAGGTTTCCATCTCCACCAAACAGAACTCTCTCAACTCCTCCACCTGGTAGGCCTTTCATTCAATCAACAAGGGTTCTAAGACCAATTAGAATGGCACAAAACAACGCCTATGTCAACTTCATAGGCAGCAGCCCACTTGCCCTCAATGCACAACATCCAATTCTAATTATAGCCTTGAAGAACATTCCCTACTTCACTGGAGAAAATCAGACTACTCCAGGTGATCATGTTAAATACATTGCCAATCTTTGTGCAATTCATGAAATCGAGTGAGATGCAAGTGGTTGTCAAATTTGGCATCTTCATTCAAGGGGAAAGCATTGCAATGGTTTAGAATCCTTGGAGCTGGTTCGATCACAAATTGGAATCAGCTATGTATAGCACTTCATGAGAAATTTGAGAGAAGGGAGACAACTTGTCTCTTTTGGAGCAGTGACAACCATCAAGAGAGCTCCCAATGAGTAGTGGCGGATCGATTTCAACTTCAGATTTCAAAAGACTTGGGAGAGAATTCCAGTGGCAGTCAGACCAATAGCAGAAGGTGCTTTTCTCTGCTATCTCAAAGCTCTAAATTCTGATATTTCTATGTTGATTCAGTCCATGGGAGGCATAACTATCCCTATGGCTTATAGCATTGCCATTAGGGCTGAAAATTGTTTGATCCAAGCTGGCAAACTAGCCCCTAGACCTCCCATGCCATTGTTTCCAAGTTTAGAGAGTCCAAATACCAATCAAGCACCTAATTTGGCTCCTTCTCCCACTCCTAGAAATCAGAGTTCAAATGAAGCTTCTACTTCATCTCCAAGTGCCCCAAATGAGCTTCAAGAAGTCATGAAGCAATTGCAAAACCTAGGCAATGAGCTAGTCACTCTCAAGAGGCAGCAAGCCCAAGGTTTTAGACCTTCTTACCAGCCCCAAGCTCAGCCCAACAAGTAGCCATACCAACCACAAAGACCTCCTAATCTAGCTGCAAATATGAATCAAACAAGGCCTCCTACCAATAGACCATTTCAGCCCTACAATCCAAATGCCATATCTGCCTCTAAGGCATTGGTGCCAACACAAAACAACATTGCTTAGGAGTATGACTGGTGTTTTCCATGCAATGAACCTCATAACCAATCCATGTGCTTCAATGGTGCTTTGAATCAAGCATTAATGGTGATAACTACTGGTGTGGAGGGTGAGGGTAGTCAAGGAAATAACCAACAACAAGAAACATTCAAACAGCAATCAGCTCCAAATGACACCACGTTAGTAAATTAGAAAGCAGAGGATTTTTGTGGCATGAATCAAATGGTCTCTCAAGGTGTTGCAGCCAACACAAGGTCAAAAAGAAGGAATTTGGGTGAAGAACAGCCATTAGCTCCAACCAATCCACAACCTTCCATGGCTCCACAAATGGTTGGCAAGAAAAATCTAATTTCAAATGCACTAGGGCAGCCAAGAACAGCTCCTAGACTAACTCAAATACCAGTTATTGCTGCCCACGTGCAAGGAGTGAATGTACAAGCAAAGGGACAACAAAGAGATCCTTCATCACCATTCAGGTTCATTGATCAGATGAAGAAGACAAATGTTAATATATCAATGTGGGAATCCCTATCTATCCCAGGCCAAGGAGACTTGTTACAAGCTGCCATGAAGGACTGACCAACTTCGAATTAGAAAGTTCGGATGCAAGAGAAAGTGCTCACAAATGCTACCCAGCCTGAGGGAAATCATGGAGGATAGCAAGGTAAAATGTTGAAGCCCCTCCTTTCTATGTTTCATTAATCAATAGAAATCGGTTAGTGTACAATTGCATGATAGATTCCGGGGCAAGTAGCTCAGTGATGCCTAAACAAATAGCTGATTAGCTAGGGCTCCAGTATGAAACCATATCCAAAGGGGTAGTGCAGCTGGATGGGACAGCTAGTAACAATAGTTGGGGTGATTAGAAACTTGAGTCGACCTTGCATGTATGTCCAAATGTTGTTGTTTCACAAGATGTATCAGTCATAGACCTTCCACCACTCTTTGCCCTATGCTTGTCAAGGGACTTCACAGCCAAGATTGGGGGATATTTGTCTGCTGATTGGTCACACATGCTATTCAGAATGAGGTATGGAACTAAGGCTACAAGTCGGATCAACGCCAATTGTTCAGCATTTGATCAAGAAGACCACCCAAGCACCGATGAAGTTGACACCAAGGTTGGGAGCATCCCAGATCTAACTCTTGATGAATGGGAAAACAAGGTACATGCTTTTGATCCTTATCAAGAAGTAGAAGAATCCGAGCAAGGGGTCTATTGTATACATGAAGAAAATCAGCCTATTCCTAACATCACCAAGCCAAACCACAAAGATGACAATGAGGTATGGCAGCTGTTTTTTTATGGATCAAGAAGTAGACAAGGTGCAGGAGGTGGAGCCATGCTTGTTTCACCTCAAGGAGTAAGGTACTATTCAGCTTTTAGATTTCAGTTTGCATGCTCCAATAACATTGCTGAATATGAAGCCTTAGTGCAAGGGATGCATTGGGAAATCAAGAAGAAAATAAAGAACTTGCAAGTCTTTGGTGACAGTGAATTGATTATAAATCAGGTCAAGGGACAACATGCTACCAAAATGATCTACTCGGGTGCTACAAGAACATGGTGTGGGACCTCATGGAAGATTTTGAGGGTTTTGGCATCAAATCCATTCCTAGTAAAGAGAATAAGGCTGCGCAAGCTTGCAGTAGAGTAGGGGCAGCCTTTGACATTGTGGAAAGCATTCAATAAGACAAGGTACAGCCAAACATCCACATGATTGTGAGGCCTTTAGTGCCAGATAACAATGTCAGTTGGCAAGTGTTTGAGAATGACCAGAAAATCATCCATTTCTTGCAAGAATAAGCCGAGTTCTCAGCTAAGAATCAAGAAAAATTGGAACAATAGTATGGTGACCAAGTGGTACAGCTGAGAACTAACAAGCTGCCCAAGGGACTTATCACTTTGGAGTCCATTTTTAATCCCAATGATCAGTTTAGAAAGGAGAAAGCAAACATTCAGGTCAAGAGAGAGGATTCAGTATCCATCTTGGTAGAAGATAACAAACCATTTAAAATTGGAAAGATGACAATTGAACAAGAAAGGTATCAATTCATGCAGATGTGTCAAGAATTCCCAGATGTGTTTGCTTGGAGCTACGAAGATTTAAAAGGTTTCAATCCCAACTTAGCTCAGCATACCATTGAATTGGATCTAAATACTAAGCTGTCTAGCGTAAACAAAGACCGGTCAATCCACACATGGAGCCTCTCATGAGGAAAGAATTGGACAAGCTGATTGAGTCAAGAATCATATTCCTAATCAAGCATTCTAGTTGGGTTGCCAACTTGGTTCCAGTAAGAAATAAGAGTGGGGAGATCAGATTGTGTGTTGATTTCTGAGACTTAAATAGAGCATCTCTCAAGGACCATTACCCACTCCCTTCCATGGAGAAAATCTTACAAGTTATGGCTGGCTCCGAGAGGTTTCATTAATTGATGGCTACTCACGCTACAATCAGATTATGGTGGAGGAAGACCATTTCAAGATATCCTTCACAACCAAATGGGGAACTTTTGCATACAAAGCAAAATTCCATTTGTGTAACATCCCCATTTTAAGATATTAGAACAAGGGAAATTTTATATATATATATATATATATAGAACGTTCTTTGTTATGAATTATATAATTCAAACACATGTTCAAGTTTTAATAATTGTTCTCTACCCAAACAACAACACGGTTTGGAACACACAATTTCCTTTTAAAACTAATGTTCCTTGTTCACATATTTACAATATGGAACACACATTCAATGCCATTCAATCTTATAATGATTCTATCTTTGCTGTAAATGACTCGAAGAACTGCCGATCTTCCATTTTCATGGCTCGGAGTTTCAATGATCCTTCATTTCATGACTCGGCAACAAGCGATCCTTCATGTTCGTTCATGCATAGTATATTATATATACAGTTCTCTTAATCGTTTCCGGTTATCGAAGTGATCCATTTAAGAAGACTATATGAATATCATTCTATCGATATTCATCTGACATCCTGCATCTTAAATTAAGTGATTAGGACAACGCAACCAGCACTTGCGATACTTTGGCCAAAGATTTTCACATGCTTTGCATGATCATATTCCTGGATGTGATACACATCAATGGAATACGTCCTTCACTTCACTTCACCTGTTATCTAGAATGGTCTTTCCTGGTTCCTACCAGTCCTCTCGATTTAAGGTCAGATTTAAACTTTTAATTTCCAACTAGCAATATGAACGAATATAGGAAGGCACTCCTGGTAACTAAAGATACGCAGACATACGGTGTCGTTCCCCACGACTCCGTGTGTCTAGTTATCTTTAGTACTCCGGAGTCACTCCGTATACGTGATCATACTCCTATCCCTAGCCAAGAACTTCACATTCAGCCTATGTATTCTTGATGTTTTAATTCGGGAGGGCATTGCATATGTGTCACTTATAACATTGTGTCGTCATGAAGACCCTGTCTTCATGAAGACACTTTGTTGTAGCTGGCGTATGTCAATGTCCTACGGAATCCTCCCATCGAGAGTACACATCCTGCTCAAGTGATTTGGATATGATCTTAATATTTAAGATCAACTTTCAGCAACCGTGCTGATCCTTTATCCTCATTCCCGTTACAGTTGTACGTAGCTAAGAGAGACTAAATCTGTCCTTTAGCTTGCTATGCATCTTCTCCTTCGTACCGAAGGGCTGCATTTCTCTACTTGGTTTTCTTCTTAATCTTCGGATTAAGCAGCCCGTTACTGACGGACGTGATAAGTTTAACCTATTAAACTTAACCAGGATTTTTACAACTGTAACTAAATTCAGAATTCCAGCTTACTAGACGTCATTTAAATGAGGTCTAATTCCCAATAAATGTATTCATTTATTCTCCTTAACATTACATAGTTAAGGTCCATTAGTTATGGATATACTTATCCCATATCCTTTCTTTCTGAATTTAACATACGAGGTCATTAATGGAGTTCGAAAGCGAAGTTCGATTACTCCTAAGTTAATTGATATTCCTTAGCTTCCGAGCTAATCCTGAATACCTATCAGTTATGGGATCATTTTCTTCCTAATCCTTTTTAATGTCAATTAAGAATTCATCTTTACCCAAGTATGAACTAATTGCACATTCCAACTTAAAAGTTGCATTTAGGTAAGAATAGATATCAGTTCCTTTTTAACGTCCATCCAAGGACAATTAAATAAATCCAAATCAAGAAATAACATTATATTTCCAATTTAATCAACAATATCGACTGATATAGTCATTAAAATACCACACTTGTATTTGTATTCATCATCCATTTCATAATCCATACATTTGCCAATCCAACTGATTGGACTTTGTTTATATTAAACATCATTACAACTCATAGTTAGAAGAATGTACTTTCTTCTTTTCAGAATTCCTCGTAGAGGAATATTAACTAACAAATACAATTCATCTCCGGACAATCAAAAAAGAAGCATCGAGAAAACAGCCATGTCTTCGTTCCAATCAAATTCCATCTCGCACAATTACTTACACGGGTCGGGCCCAATGAACTAAGCATATTAAGCACTTGTCATTAAAATGAGGTGCTTCAATTAATCGAGCCTTTAGCTCTACCAACTCAGTGGTACTCATTCTATAAGGTTCTTTAGATATGCGTTCAGTTCCCGGTGTAATTTCTATTGCAAATTCAAACTCACGTTTGGGTGGAAGACCTGGCAATTCCTCCGGAAACACATCACGGAAACCCCTTAACAATGGATATCTTTCCATGAAATCATTATCTTCCTCAGCATTTTCTGTCATTTTTACTGCATACAAAGTGCAACCTCTGTTTTTAGCCCTTTTTAGTTGCATAGCCGTCAGTTTCCTAACTGCAACTTCCCGTTTTACACCTTGAATGACTGCTGCTTTCTGCAGGTCATCGAAGCAACAGATTTGTTTTTCATAACAGTCGACCTTTGCCTTATGTTCAGCCAACCAGTTGACTCCAATAATGATATCATATGACCCTAGAGGAGTGACATACAAGTCAACTTCGGTGGAGAAACTAGGCAAGTTAATGCCCCAAAAAGGCACATTTGATTGTATGGTGACATTATTCCCATAATGTCGTCCATATTTTATCCATTCTTTCAGCCCTTATTTTTAATTTCATGTCAAGTTTAGCAGAAATAAAGCATTCAGTAGCTCCAGTATCAAAAAGTATGACTACAGGTGTACCAAATAACTTACCCGAAACTTCTATGGGCGTAACTTGCTTTTCAGCTTGTCTGTTAGCCACTGCAGCATGTATCCTATGCTACTGACCGTGATCATCCTTCTTCAGAGGACAGTGATTCACATAGTGGTCCTTTCCACTGTTGAAGCATCCTCCAACTGGACCTTTTCTAGGCTCAAATTTGTTACCAGCCTTGAAGTTATCATTCTGGCTTCCATAGGACTTCTGTCCAATGCCGTTAACTTTTGTGAAGCTATTCTGCATGCTATTTACAGGTCTGTTCATCACAGATTTCTTGTTGCTATCTACAACAGTTTTGTTTTTCACACCAAACCTTTTCCAAGGTCCCCTTTTTGGTGCAAGAGATGAAAAAGAATTGGGAATCTTCTTCCTTTTCTCTTCCGTGAGTAGATATTGCTCTTAATTTATGTTCTGTCGATTGCCTTTTTGATAACTCCATCCATGGTGGTTGGGTGTGTACGTCCACTTCACCACCAATGATGGGATTCAACCCCATTATGAATTTCTGTATTCTAAACTTCTCATCAGCTTGGTACTGTGGCACATACTTAAGGAGTTTAGTAAACCCTTCCCAGTATTCCGTCACCGACAGCCTTTCTTGGGACCAGTTTTGAAATTCAGTCATTTTCCTATCAAAATAGAGTTGAGGCAGCCATCGTTGCCTAAAATAACCCTTAAATTGATCCCATGTTATGTCCGATTCGACAATATTCAGCTCAACCTTACGGTTGTCCCACAATGATGATGCTTCATGAGAAAGCCGATATGCTCCCATATCACTTTAGTCTCTTGGAGAGAAGTTTCTTATAGCAAAGTATTTCTCCATTTCACCGAGCCAATTCTCGGCTCCATCCCCAAGGGTTGTTCCATCAAACTTTGGAGGACTTATTCTCTTTATATCATTTGTAAGTTCGGTTGTTAATCTTGCCCTTTTAGTTTTGGGGATTAGGAGCAATTACATTATTATTATCAACACCCGGATGCCTCTGTTGATGTTTTCCACATGAGGTGGCTGATCATTTATTTCACTTCATCTTCCTCCTCTTCATTTCCCATTGACTATTCCAGCACAGTCAAACGATCTCTCGTATCAAGTAGGGCAGCAAGGATTTCATCCAACTTTTGAGCAGTAGCTGCTTCTCCACCCTGTAACGGGTTATTCGCAGCATTCCCTCTTGTTCTGACCATTTTCTATTCAATAAGAAAATGTAAACCTTATTAATATTGTGGACTCATTAGGTCCAAGAGCTGCAACCTTCAGCTCTGATACCAAGATGTAACATCCCCATTTTAAGACACTAGAACAAGGGAAATTTTTTATTTTATTTTTATATATACAACGTTCTCTGTTATGAATTATATAATTCAAACACACGTTCAAGTTTTAATAATTGTTCTCTACCCAAACAACACAGTTTGGAACACACAATTTCCTTTTAAAACTAATGTTAGTTGTTCACATATTTACAATATGGAACACACATTCAATGCCATTCAATCTTATAACAGATTCTATATGCTGCTGTAAATGACTCGAAGAACTGCCGATCGTCCATTTTCATGGCTCGGAGTTTCAACGATCCTTCATTTCATGACTCGGCAACAACCGATCCTTCATGCTTGTTCATGCATAGTATATTATATATACTCATTCTCTTAACCATTTCCGGTTATCGAAGTGATCCATTTAAGAAGCCTATATGAATATCAGCATCGATATTCATCTGACATCCTGCATCTTAAATTAAGTGATTAGGACAACGCAACCAGCACTTGTGATACTATGGCCAAAGATTTTCACATGCTTTGCATGATCATATTCCTGGATGTGATACACATCAATGGAATACGTCCTTCACTTCACTTCACCTGTTATCTAGAATGGTCTTTCTTGTTTCTTACCAGTCCTCTCGATTTAAGGTCGATTTAAACTTTTAATTTCCAACTAATAATATGAACGAATATAGGAAGGCACTCCTGTAACTAAAGATACGCAGACATATAATGTCGTTCCCCACGACTCCGTGTGTCTAGTTATCTTTAGTACTCGGAGTCACTCCGTATACGTGATCATACTCCTATCCCCACCAAGAACTTCACATTCAGCCTATGTATTCTTGATGTTTTAATTCGGGAGGTCATTCCAATTTGTCGGCTATAACATTGTGCCGTCATGAAGATCCCATTTCATGAAGACACCTTGCTATAGCTGGTGTATGTCAATGTCCTACAGAATCCTCCCATCGAGAGTACACATACTGCTCAAGTGATTTGGATATGATCTTAATATTTAAGATCAACATTCAGCAACCGTGCTGATCCTTTATCCTCGTTCCCGTTACAGTTGTACGTAGCTAAGAGAGACTAAATCTGTCCTTTAGATTGCTTTATGCATCTTCTCCTTCGTACCGAAGGGCTGCATTTCTCTACTTGGTTTTCTTCTTAATCTTAAAATTAAGCAGCCCGTTACCGACAGACGTGATAAGTTTAACCTATTAAACTTAACCAGGATTTTTACAACTGTAACTAAATTCAAAATTCCAGCTTACTAGATGTCATTTAAACGAGGTCTAATTTCCAATAAATGTATTCATTTATTCTCCTTAACATTACATAGTTAAGGTCCATTAGTTATGGATATACTTATCCCATATCCTTTCTTTCTGAATTTAACATACGAGGTCACTAATGGAGTTCGAAAGCAAAGTTCGATTACTCCTAAGTTAATTGATATTCCTTAGCTTCCAAGCTAATCCCGAATACCTATCGTTATGAGATCATTTTCTTCCTAATCCTTTTTAATGTCAATTAAGAATTCATCTTTACCCAAGTATGAACTAATTGCACATTCCAACTTAAAAGTTGCATTTAGGTAAGAATAGATATCAGTTCCTTTTTAACGTCCATCCAAGGACAATTAAATAAATCCAAATCAAGAAATAACATTATATTTCCAATTTAATCAACAATATCGACTGATATAGTCATTAAAATACCACACTTGTATTTGTATTCATCATCCATTTCATAATCCATACATTTGCCAATCCAACTGATTGGACTTTGTTTATATTAAACATCATTACAACTCATAGTTAGAAGAATGTACTTTCTTCTTTTCACAATTCCTCGTAGAGGAATATTAACTAACAAATACAATTCATCTCTAGACAATCAAAAGAAGCATCAGAAAACAGCCATGTCTTCATTCCAATCAAATTCCATCTGTAAAATTACTTACACGGGTCGGGCTTAAATGAACTAAGCATATTAAGCACTTGTCATTAAAATTAGGTGCTTCAATTAAGCTGTCTCAATAAAATAACCCACGCTTTTATGTATCGACATCAAGAACATCAATCAAAATCAAGCATCAAATAATGGACAAAGACATAACAATTTGAACCATCAAATACCATCCCAATCAGCCAAAGAACTGCTGTCCTATTTTCCACATGACCGTTACAAGTCCCAAATTACAATAATTGTAAAGTTTAGGAATACAAGTAGCATACTGCTGATATAACATAACTGTTATCCTTTCCACCCTTTCATTAATAATAAATGCAAAAGGGTAAAACTAACTGAAACGTAAACCAATTACTTTCCTTTCAGTTCATGCATCACATTAGATTCCAAGCAATCAAGCACAGACGAGAAAGCAAACAACAATGCATATAGTTGCTCATATCTAAGCACTACAAGATTCGTTATTAACGATTACAAATTTCCAACTGAATGAAAGAAGAAAAGATCATTTTTCCAAGTTATCCAACCACATTCCTATCTCTTTCCTCATGACTGTTCTAAAAATTGAATCCAACCGAGACACAAATCAAGATAACAGTTCAGAGTGAAACTTACAAAATCCATTCGAAATTCACTTTCCAGAAGCAAGAGTAATTTCATTCATAATCAGCTTTAAACGAAAACAAGGAAGAATTTATCATCCTTATCAATACTTCATTTAAATCAGGCTCATATGAATACCCAAAAACAGGTTAGTACAACATCGTATTTATCATAGATCAAATAGTATAAGGATGCATACTATATATTTACTGAACTAGAAGACCCCATACTTCTTTCACTGTATTTTTAACCAAATAAACAGTTATACAATCATGCAATCAATTAATCACGTGACCTTCTATATCCAGGATCGCGTACAGTTCAAAATATGATTTACACATTGCTGTTACCTACAAGCAAGACTTAATCATAATGCATAATAAAGCTTCCAATGCTATTCCAAAACTCAACAGCAAAAAGAGAAAATTTCATTCCTTTAATCTTTTGCTAAGAAAACAACCATTTTCTTCAGACTCAACAAGAATTGTTCAGGCCGATTTCATTTCTTCTAAATGACAGTGCCAAGATCAGAAGACCACACGAAACAATTAAATATTTCATTTGTACAGAAAGCACAGCACTCAGAAAATAATTTAAATGCCACTGTCCTCTCTACAGACTGAACTTATAAAGTTCAATAAACCACCCGACTACTGATTTTATCAATTCAAACAGCAGAAAGAAGAAGAATTCCTTACCAGTAAATGTTTCTACCCGAATCCATTTTTCTATTCACAATGATGTACAGAACCCAAAATGTGATTTTCATGTAATAATACCCTTATTAATAAAAACCCGCATAGGATATCAGATGCACAACAAGGTACAGTCAAGACAGATCCAAACCGCCTACTTATTTCCAAAATTTTCCATATTATACATAAATAAAAAGCTGAGTTCTTGTTCACAACTACAGCCCGAACTAGAAGATCGAACAGTATCAATTAAAACACAACAAATCATCCAACCCCCACAACAAGAATCAACATAATTCATTTAATGCACAGAAATACAAGCCAAGCTCATTTTCACGACTACTGTCCGAGCTGTAAGATCAAGTCGTTTCCATAAAACACAACCAAATCAACCTTTCATTCCAGCAAGAAAGAATGTATTCATTTATAAGTTCAGAAGAAAAACAATTTCTTTTCTAGCTCCCACGAATACCCAAATTATATTCGTCCATTTATATAAAAGAAGAAGCACAACAATAATTACATTACTATCATTTCCCTCTAACCGAGCTCGTGATGCTCAGATAAAACTCTAATGCCAATTCCTTTAAAATCCAAAAATGCTATTTCCTTTTAATCCGAAACAGCAGAAGGAAAGGAAAAGTCTTATTTCCTTTAAGAAAAATTTCAGTATAGAAACGACATCAAGCAACTCGTACATCATGTGAAATTTTATCACAAAAGTTCATATAACAAAAGAACAATCGCACAGAATGAAAACAACCCACACTGCCTGCACCATTCTTATATAGCATTTAATCAGAGAAAACTCATTTCGAATTCCCAAATACTGTCAACAACCAACACAACAAGTTCTTATTCCAACTCAATTCATGCAAAGACGGATCAAATCACAATAACAAGAAAATGATTTCACCCCTACCATTCCAAACAATGACAGCAAGAATCAACTAGCCCAAATCGTCTCAATCATGACAACAATCAGATAAATCAAAAACCCAAGAGCAGGGTTGTTTTAATGAGACGCTTAAACAAAGCAAGTGTTTTAAAGAGAAGGGCTTAACATGCCTACAATTTCTTTTCCAAAACTCGAAGAAAACCGCATTTACAGAAGGTGTTTCCTTCCACGGCGACAGCAGCAAGCTTCCAAACAAGCTCTTCCTCTTCAGGCTCAGCAACAACCTCCAAATTTCCAAAGAATAGTGATAAAATCCAAATGGCGGTTCGATGAACCAAGCAAAAACCAAATGTAAAGCAACTTCTCAAAATCTGAATCAATAAAATAAACAATCAACATTTCCTCCATACACTTTCTAAGGTGGAATGGTCATGAAGACCAAAAAAATTAAATGCATTAAAGACTCAGCCTTTTCCTATTTTCCCACGCCACCGCCGACTTGGGTTGGCGAACTCCCAAGTTCAAATTTTGCATGCAAAACCAAATTTAGCCTCATAACCAACTAACTACCTCCATCTTTCTCCCTGTCCCCGCCAAACTGGCGCTATCCACATAAGGACTCCTCATTAATGCCATTAAACACCCTTCATCCTTATCCTCTTCCCCCAAGGGTCTGCGCGTCCCCTTTAGGTTAGGATTAGTTTAGGATTCATTTTAGTGTTCGACCTAGGTCATAGCCTAGTCTTTAGGTTAATAGGACTTAGGTTTATGTTAGTCATTTTAGAATTTAAAAATCCACTTAGGATAGTAGTTTAGGATGTAAGGTAGAACTTAGGATTAGCTTAGGTTCTAATTCCTACTAACATCTAACACTAATCAACCTCCAATCCAGTCTTCCTACTGACATTCAAGTCAATGCAGTGCAGGACGTTTCGTCCTTTGTTTCACATGCCAGAGCCACTCGTGTCCAGACATTTCCTGCCTCACGAGGTCTTAAGTTACGACAGTGCATGGTTCGAGAATCGAACCTTTGTCGTTGGCATCTACGTGCCAGCTGCTCATACCTGAAATCAGGTGCTGCACATTTATATCAACCTGCAATTCAGTCAAGAGTAAATCGACAAAGCGATTACAAAAAGGCCACAACATATAGAATTCAGCAAGCATACGACAATTTGTCGTCACATCAGTAACATACAAGCAACAATAACTGCTGTCCCATGCAACTAAATTACAGCATGCAAGAATCCCGATTTGCAACACATTCCCTTAAGATCAAAATATATCTTAACATGTTTGCCTTCATTTCAGCAGATACAACAGTATGAAAAATAATCACCAAGATAACTTACAAAATCAGGGTGTTACATTCCTCCCTCCTTAAAGAATCATCATCCCGATGATCAGATTAAACAAATCAAGGAGTTTCTAAGACAAAGTTCAGTTATTGTCCTTCCATTCATAAGTTCATACCAAAAATAGATTCACTCTTAAAAACAGCGTTTTAAGACAACTGTACAATAGACTAATAATTGTCTAAATTTGGTAGAATTATCAGTTTTTTGAATTTCAAATTCGATTAAACAAATGTGGAAAAGTAGATCTCATTTCTTTGAGATTTTCCCAAGTTGCACTTTCTTTTTCGAACTGGTCCCACTTTGGACCTTACATTGGTTCACTTCGCGATTTCTCAAGTACAACCTGGCGAGTTCCCAGACTCGAATGGGCTTAACCATGATTATTCCTAGGTCTTGGACCTACAAGGAATTCAATTCGGGACATGTGATAAATCATCACGTATTTCTTAAGCAAAGAAATATGAAAAACATCATGCATTTGAGACAAAGCAGGAGGTAATGCTAGACGATAAGCTATAGGGTTGATTATTTCAACAATTTCAAAAGGTCCCACGTATCGTGGCGACAACTTGGCAGCCTTGCCAAAAGTTATAGAGCTCTTTTTCGGCTTCACCCGAAGAAAGACCTTCTCTCCGCTTTATAATTCTGTCAACCCGCTTTAAGTCTGCATAACTCTTTTGCCTATTGGCAGCCTCCTTTAGATGTTCCTTAATCATTTTGATTTGCTGTTCCATTTCCATAAGGATTTCTAGCCCAATTACCTCTCTTTCCTCAACGCTGTCCCAGTTGACAGGGGTTCTGCATTTTCTTCCATATAATGTTTCAAAGGGTGCCATTTTTAAAGAGGCATGATAGGTGTTATTGTAAGAAAATTCTACCAGCAGAAGGTATTCCTCCCATTTATACTGCTGGTCCATGCAATACATCCGTAACATGTCCTCTAAGACTTGATTGACTCTCTCAGTCTGTCCATCCGTCTCTGGATGATATGCAGAACTGAAGTTTAATTTAGTTCCCAAGGCGGCATTAAGCATTTGCCAAAACCTTGATGTCATCCTCGGATCTCTATCCGATATGATTAATTTCAGTATTCCATGCAATCTGAAGATTTCATGTACAAATATTCTTGCTAGCACTGGTGCATCGTCCTTCAAATTACCAGCAATGAAGTGTGCCACTTTGGTCAATTTGTTGACTACAACCAGGATAATGTCATGCTTATTTCTTGACATAGGCAATCCTTGAACAAAATCCATCGTTATTGCTTGCCATTTATCTCTGCGGAATGTGGGGATATAACAATCTGTGGGATGCATATGTTCGCCTTAACACGCCGACATTCCAAGCAAAGTGTGTTACAAATTCCGCCACATCCTTTTTCATTCCCTTCCGTAAGTATTCTTTGCTTAAGATCAGCAAGCATTTTCGTAATGCCAGGGTGTCTAGAAAAAGGTGAATTATGAAATTCAGTTAACAATTTCCCTCTTAAGTCATTCGCCAAAGGTATATATACCCTATTTTCGAACCTCAAAATTCCTTCATTATCGAAACGGAATCCTTTATACCTGACATCCTTCGGGTCTGCAGTAGAAGTCTTGTTTTGACTTCTTTGGAAATAAGGATCCGATTCCAAGGCATCTTTCACCTCATCCTTAAACTGAGTTCTTAACGTTATAAGAGCAGAGATATGCTTCCTTCGACTCAGAGCATCTACTACTCTATTTTCCTTGCCCTTGATGTAGCTTATATCAAAATCATACTGAGACAGAAATTCTAACCATCTTTGCCTTGCCTTGCATTGTATTTGGTGAGTAAAAATATACTTCAGCCCCGGATGGTCTATTTTTAACTCGAAAGACTTGCCTAAAAGGTAATGCCTCCACATTTGAAGTGCATGAACAATGGCAGTGAGCTCTAGATCGTGTGGGTCATAATTCTTTTCATGTAATTTAAGCTTTTGCTTTCATAAACTATGACATGGTTATTTTTTTGTGAGAATACCCCAAGGCCTTCTCTAAGGAATTCGTTACAACCATAAAATTTCCATTTGGATCGAATGCAGTCAAAATAGAGTCTTTTGAAGTTAACTGTTCCTTTAAATTCTTAAAGGCAGATTCACATTTTTCTATCCAGATGAATTTCTTATCCTTCTTTTGCAGCGAAGTGATTGGGGCAGCAATTTTTGAAAAGTCCTTAATGAACTTTCGATAATATCCAGCCAAGCCCATGAAGCTCCTCACCAGTGCACATTCTTAGGTGCAAGCCACTCAGTTATAGCTGTAATCTTTGAAGGGTCAACAACTATTCCATTCTTTCTTATAATGTGTCCCAAATAATGCACCTCTGCATCATAAAAGGAACATTTGGACAGTTTTCCATACAATTTCCTCTTTCTTAAAATTTCCAGCACTATTCTTAGATGTTCTTGGTGCTCTTCGACATTTTTAGAGTATATAAGAATGTCGTCTAAGAATACAAGTACAAACTTGTCTAAGTATTCTTGAAAAATATTGTTCATCAGATTCATGAAGGCGGCAAGTGCATTAGTCAACCCAAAAGGTAACACCGTGAACTCATAATGCCCGTACCTCATTCTAAAAGCTGTTTTATGAATATCTTCTTCCTTTATTCTTAGCTGATGATACCCAGATTGAAGATCTATTTTTGAATAAACTGATGCTCCTTGCATCTGATCGAATAGATCATCAATCCTAGGAAGTGGGTATCGATTTTTAATAGTTTCTTTGTTCAGCATTCTGTAATCAATACAAAGACCTCAAAGTGCCATCCTTTTTCTTTACAAAAATTACCGACGCTCCCCAAGGTGAGACGCTCGGTCTTATCAATCCCTTAGTCAAAAGTTCTTGTAACTGAGCCTTTAGCTCTACCATCTCAATGGTAGTCATTCTATAAGGTGCTTTAGATATGGGTTCAGTTCCCGGTTTAATTTCTATTGCAAAGTCAAACTCACGTTTGGGTGGAAGACCTAGCAATTCCTCCGGAAACACATCACGGAAACCCCTTAACAATGGATATCTTTCCATGAAATCATTATCTTCCTCAGCATTTTCTGTCATTTTTACTGCATACAAAGTGCAGCCTCTATTTTTAGCCCTTTTTAGTTGCATAGCCGTCAGTTTCCTAACTGCAACTTCCTTGTTTTACACCTTGAATGACTCACGCTTTTCGCAGTCATCGAAGCAACATATTTTTTTTTCATAATAGTCGACCTTTGCCTTATGTTCAGCCAACCAGTTGACTCCAATAATGATATCATATGACCCTAGAGGAGTGACATACAAGTCAACTTCGGTGGAGAAACTAGGCAAGTCAAGAATTGCCCCAAAAAGGCACATTTCGACTGTATGGACAGCATTATTCCCATAATGTATTGTCCATGTTTTATCCATTCTTTCAGCCCTTCTTTTTAATTTCATTGCAAGTTTAGCAAAAATAAAGCATTCAGTAGCTCCAGTATCAAAAAGTATGACTACAGGTGTACCAAATAACTTACCCGAAACTTCTATGGGCGTAACTTACTTTTCGGCTTATCTATTAGCCACTACAGCATGTATCCTATGCTGCTGACCGCGATCATCCTTCTTCAGAGGACAGTGATTCACATAGTGGTCCTTTCCACAGTTCAAGCATCCTCCAACTGGCCCTTTTCTAGGCTCAAATTTGTTACCAGCCTTGAAGTTATCATTCTAGCTTCCATAGGACTTTTGTCCAATGCCATTAACTTTTGTGAAGCTGTTCTACATGCTATTTACAGTCTCTTCATCATGATTTCTTGTTGTTATCTACGGTAGTTTTGTTTTTCACACCAAACCTTTTCCAAGGTCCCCTTTTTGGTGTAAGAGATGAAGAAGAATTAGGAATCTTCTTCCTTATCTCTTCTCGTGAGCGAGATATTGCTCTCAATTTTTGTTCTGTTTGATTGCCTTTTCGACAACTCCATCCATGGTGGTTGGGCGTGGACGTCCACTTAGCCACCAATGATGGGATTCAACCCCATTATGAATTTCCGTATTCTAAACTTCGTCACTTGCTTAATGCTTTGTGGCACATACTTAAGGAGTTTAGTAAACCCTTCCCGATATTCCGTCACCGAATGCGGCCTTACCTTCCTTACGACCAGTTCTGAAATTTAGTCATTTTCCTATCAAAATATTGTTGAGGCAGCCATCATTGCCTAAAATAACCCTTAAATTGATCCCATGTTATGTCGATTTGACAATATTCATCACAACCTTACATTTGTCCCACCATGATGATGCTTCATGAGAAAGCGATATGCTCCCATATCACTTTAGTCTCTTGAGAGAAGTTTCTTATAGCAAAGTATTTCTCCATTTCACCGAGCCAATTCTCGGCTCCATCCCCAAGGGTTGTTCCATCAAACTTTGGAGGACTTATTCTCTTTTATCATTTATAAGTTCAATTGCTAATCTTGCCCTTTTATTTTGGGGGATTACGAGCAATTACATTATTATTATCAACACCGGGATTCCCTCCATTGATGTTGTCCACAGGAGGCGGCTGATCATTTATTTCAGCTTCATCTTCCTCCTCTTCATTTCCCATTAACTGTTGTTCTAGCACAGTCAAACGATCTCTCATATCAAGTAGGGAAGCAAGGATTTCATCTAGCTTTTGAGCGATGAGCTGCTTCTCCACCTGTAATGGGTTATTCACAAGACATTCCCTCTTGTTCTGACCATTTTCTATTAAATAAGAAAATGTAAACCTTATTAATATTGTGGACTCATTAGGTCCAAGAGCTGCAACCTTGGCTCGATACCAAGATGTAACATCCCCATTTTAAGACACTAGAACAAGGGAATTTTTATATATATATATCCAACGTTCTCTGTTATGAATTATATAATTCAAACACATGTTCAAGTTTTAATAATTATTCTCTGCCCAAACAACACGTTTGGAACACACAATTTCCTTTTAAAACTAATGTTCCTTGTTCACATGTTTACAATATGGAACACACATTCAATGCCATTCAATCTTATAATGATTATATATGCTGCTGTAAATGACTCGAAGAAGCGCCGATCTTCCATTTTCATGGCTCGGAGTTTCAACGATCCTTCATTTCACGACTCAAAGCAATAACCAATCCTTCATGTTCGTTCATGCATAGTATATTATATATACCAGTTCTCTTAACCGTTTTCGGTTATCGAAGTGATCCATTTAAGAAGCCTATCTGAATATCTATTACTGATATTCATCTGACATCCTGCATCTTAAATTAAGTGATTAGGACAACGTAACCAGCACTTGCGATACTTTGGCCAAAGATTTTCACATGCTTTGCATGATCATATTCCTAGATGTGATACACATCAATGGAATATGTCCTTCACTTCACTTCACCTGTTATCTAGAATGGTCTTTCCTGGTTCCTACCAGTCCTCTCGATTTAAGGTCAGATTTAAACTTTTAATTTCCAACTAGGAATATGAACGAATATAGGAAGGCACTCCTGGTAACTAAAGATACGCAGACATACGGTGTCGTTCCCCATGACTCCATGTGTGTAGTTATCTTTAGTACTCTGAAGTCACTCTGTATACGTGATGATACTCCTATCCCCAGCCAAGAACTTCACATTCAGCCTATGTATTCTTGATGTTTTAATTCGAGAGGGCATTGCAATATGTTAGCTATAACATTGTGTCATCATGAAGACCCCATCTTCATGAAGACACCTTGTTGTAGCTGGCGTATGTCAATGTCCTACGGAATCCTCCCATCGAGAGTACACATCCTGCTCAAGTGATTTGGATATGATCTTAATATTTAAGATCAAATTTCAGCAACCGTGCTAATCTTTTATCTTCATTCCCGTTACAGTTGTACGTAGCTAAGAGAGACTAAATCTATCCTTTAGCTTGCTATGCATCTTCTCCTTCGTACCGAAGGGCTGCATTTCTCTACTTGGTTTTCTTCTTAATCTTCGGATTAAGCAGCCCGTTACCGACGGACGTGATAAGTTTAACCTATTAAACTTAACCAGGATTTTTACAACTGTAACTAAATTCAGAATTCCAGCTTACTAGACATCATTTAAACGAGGTCTAATTTCCAATAAATGTATTCATTTATTCTCCTTAACATTACATAGTTAAGGTCCATTAGTTATGGATATACTTATCCCATATCCTTTCTTTCTGAATTTAACATACGAGGTCACTAATGGATTTTGAAAGCAAAGTTCGATTACTCCTAAGTTAATTGATATTCCTTAGATTCCGAGCTAATCCTGAATACCTATCAGTTATGGGATCATTTTCTTCCTAATCCTTTTTAATGTCAATTAAGAATTCATCTTTACCCAAGTATGAACTAATTGCACATTCCAACTTAAAAGTTGCATTTAGGTAAGAATAGATATCGGTTCCTTTTAACGTCCATCCAAGGATAATTAAATAAATCCAAATCAAGAAATAACATTATATTTCCAATTTAATCAACAATATCGACTGATATAGTCATTAAAATACCACACTTGTATTTGTATTCATCATCCATTTCATAATCCATACATTTGCCAATCCAACTGATTGGACTTTGTTTATATTAAACATCATTACAACTCATAGTTAGAAGAATGTACTTTCTTCTTTTCACAATTCCTCGTAGAGGAATATTAACTAACAAATACAATTCATCTCCAGACAATCAAAAGAAGCATCAGAAAACAGCCATGTCTTCGTTCTAATCAAATTCCATCTGCAAAATTACTTGCACGGGTCAGTTCAATGAACTGAGCATATTAAGCACTTGTCATTAAAATGAGGTGCTTCAATTAACTGTCTCAATAAAAGAACCCTGCTTTTATGTATCGACAGTAAGAACATCAATCAAAATCAAGCATCAAAGAATGGACAACATAACAACTGAACCATCAAATACCATCCCAATCAGCCAAAGAACTACTGTCCTATTTTCCACATGACCATTACAAGTCCCAAATTATAATAATTGTAAAGTTTAGGAATGCAAGTAGCATACTGCTGATATAACATAACTGTTATCCTTTCCACCCTTTCATTAATAATAAATGCAAAAGGGTAAAACTAACTGAAACGTAAACCAATTACTTTCCTTTCAGTTCATGCATCACATTAGATTCCAAGCAATCAAGCACTGATGAGAAAGTAAACAACAATGCATATAGTTGCTCAAATCTAAGCACTACAAGATTCGTTATTAACGATTACAAATTTCTAGCTGAATGAAAGAAGAAAAGATCATTTTTCCAAGTTATCCAACCACATTCCTATCTCTTTCCTCATGACTATTCTAAAAATTAAATCCAATCGGGACACAAATCAAGATAACGATTTGAGTGAAACTTACAAAATCCATTCGAAATTCACTTTCTAGCAGAAGAGTAATTTCATTCATAATCAGCTTTAAACGAAAACAAGGAAGAATTTATCATCCTTATCAATACTTCATTTAAATCAGGCTCATATGAATACCCAAAAATAGGTTACAACATCGTATTTATCATAGATCAAATAGTATAAGGATGCATACTATATATTTACTGAACTAGAAGACCCCATACTTCTTTCACTGTATTTTTAACCAAATAAACAGTTATACAATCATGTAATCAATTAATCACGTGACCTTCTATATCCAGGATCGCGTACAGTTCAAAATACGATTTACACATTGTTGTTACCTACAGCAAGACTTAATCATAATGCATAATAAAGCTTCCAATGCTATTCCAAAACTCAACAGCAAAAAGAGAAAATTTCATTCCTTTAATCTTTTGCTAAGAAAACAACCATTTTCTTCAGACTCAACAAGAATTGTTCAGGCCGATTTCATTTCTTCTAAATGACAGTGCCAAGATCAGAAGACCACACGAAACAATTAAATATTTCATTTGTACAGAAAGCACAACACTCAGAAAATAATTTAAATGCCACTGTCCTCTCTACAGAATGAACTTATAAAGTTTAATAAACCACCCGACTACTGATTTTATCAATTCAAACAGCAGAAAGAAGAAGAATTCCTTACCAGTAAATGTTTCTACCTGAATCCATTTTTCTATTCACAAAGATGTACAGAACCCAAAATGTGATTTTCATGTAATAATACCCTTATTAATAAAAACCCGCATAGGATATCATATGCACAACAAGGTACAGTCAAGAAAAATCCAAACCGCCTACTTATTTCCAAAATTTTCCATATTATACATAAATAAAAAGCCGAGTTCTTGTTCACAACTACAACCCGAACTAGAAGATCGAACAGTATCAATTAAAACACAACAAATCATCCAACCCCCACAGCAAGAATCAACATAATTCATTTAATGCACAGAAATACAAGCCAAGCTCATTTTCACGACTACTTTCCGAAGCTGTAAGATCAAGTCGTTTCCATAAAACACAACCAAATCAACCTTTCATTCTAGCAAGAAAGAATGTATTCATTTATAAGTTCAGAAGAAAAATAATTTCTTTTCTAGCTCCCACGAATACCCAAATTGTATTCGTCCATTTATATAAAAGAAGAAGCACAACAATAATTACATTACTATCATTTCCCTCTAACCGAGCTCATGATGCTCGGATAAAACTCTAATGCATTCCAATCCCTTTAAAATAAAAAAATGATATTTCCTTTTAATCCCGAAACAACAAAAGGAAAGGAAAAGTCTTATTTCCTTTAAGAAAAATTTCAGTATAGAAATGACATCAAGCAACTCGTACATCATGTGAAATTTTATCACAAAAGTTCATATAACAAAAGAACAATCGCATAGCAATGAAAACAACCCACACTGCCTGCACCATTCTTATATAGCATTTAATCAGAGAAAACTCATTTCAAATTCTCAAATCTTGTCAACAACCAACACAACAAGGTCTTATTCCAACTCAATTCATGCAAAGACGGATCAAATCACAATAACAAGAAAAGCGATTTCACCCCTACCGTTCCAAACAATGACAAATAGAGAATCAACTAGCCCAAATCGTCTCAATCATGACAACAATCAGATAAATCAAAAACACAAGAAGCGGGGTTGTTGTAATGAGACGCTTAAACAAAGAAAGTGTTTTAAAGAGAAGGGCTTAACATGCCTGAAATTTCTTTTCCAAAACTCGAAGAAAATCACGTTTACTGAAGGTGTTTCCTTCCACGGATAATGAGAAGCTTCCAAACAAGCTCTTCCTCTTCGGGCTCAAAGAATGACCTCCAAATTTCCAAAGAAATAGTGATAAAATCCAAATGGCGGTTCGACATAACCAAGCAAAAACCAAATGCGAAAGCAACTTCTCAAAATCTAAATCAACACAATAAACAATCAACATTTCCTCCATACACTTTTCAAGGTGGACTTGTCACGAAGACCAAAAAAATTAAATGCATTAAAGACTCAGCCTTTTCCTATTTTCCCATGCCACTGCCGACTTGGGTTGGCGAATTCCCAAGTTCAAATTTTGCATGCAAAACCAAATTTAGCCTCATAACCAACTAACTACCTCCATCTTTCTCCCTGTTCCCGCCAAACTGGCGCTGTCCACATAAGGACTCCTCATTAATGCCATTAAACACCCTTCATCCTTATCCTCTTCCCCCAAGGGTCTGCGCATCCCCTTTAGGTTAGGATTAGTTTAGGATTCATTTTAGTGTTCGACCTAGGTCATAGCCTAGTCTTTAGGTTAATAGGACTTAGGTTTATGTTAGTCATTTTAGAATTTAAAAATCCACTTAGGATAGTAGTTTAGGATGTAAGGTAGAACTTAGGATTAGCTTAGGTTCTAATTCCTACTAACATCTAACACTAATCAACCTCCAATCCAGTCTTCCTACTGACATTCAAGTCAATGCGGTGCAGGATGTTTCATCCTTTGTTTCACATGCCAGAGCCACTCGTGTCCAGACATTTCCTACCTCATGATGTTTTAAGTTACGACAATGCATGGTTCGAGAATCGAACCTTTGTCATTGGCATCTATGTGCCAGCTACTCATACCTGAAATCAGGTGCTGCACATTTATATCAACCTGTAATTCAGTCAAGAGTAAATCGACAAAGCGATTACAAAAAGGCCACAGCATATAGAATTCAGCAAGCATACGACAATTTGTTGTCACATCGATCATGAACATACATGCAACAATAACTTCTTGTCTCATTCAACTAATTACGAGTATGCAACACATTCCCTTAAGATCAAAATATATCTTAACATGTTTGCCTTCATTTCAGCAGAATACAACAGTATGAAAAATAATCACCAAGATAACTTACAAAATCGTGGTGTTATAATTTGGGCTATCCAACGCTGGTGCTACCTTCCAAAGGGAAATGTACATGGCGTTCAAAGGTTTGATTAACAACATGGTGCTGATTTACCTTGATGATATCACTATTTTTTCCAAAAATGCAGCAAACCACCTCTCTCATTTGAGACAAGTTTTCACGAGGTGTAGGAAATTTGGAGTGCCTTTGAATCTAAGAAGTGTATCTTTCTTGCACATGAAGCAAAGCTCCTTGGCCATATTGTCTCCAAAGAAGGATTAGCAATTGATCCGAGAGAGAGTCGAAGCCATAAGAGCACTACCATTGCCAAGCCACAAGAAATCCCTTGAGTTTCTTGGGGAGGATAAACTTTGTTCGAGAGGTTTGTCCCATTTTGCAACCCTTGTCAAGCTCATCACCAAAATGTTAAAGAAGAGCATGGATTTCAAGTGGACGTGAGAAGGCAAGGATAGTTTTGAAGCGATCAAAGAATTCATTTCTCAAGCACCAACTCTCATCAACCCGGACTTCTCCAAGGATTTCATCCTCTATGCATTTGGAGGTAATGACACTATTTACGCCATTTTGGTACAGCAGAACAAGGATAATGATGAGTAGCCAATTGCCTTCTTGACCAGAGCCTAGATTACTATGAGGTGAAGTACTCTTTTATTGAGAAGCATGTGCTAGCAAAGAATCGAAGCTTGAAGAAATTCAAGCATTTAGTCTCAAACAACAAGGTCTAGTTGCTTGTCTCACATCTTTGGGGTTAAGGACTTCCTCCTCAATAAAGATTTGAACGAGAAAAGGGCAAGTTGGATCACCCGTGTCATGGAGTATGACATTGAGATCAAAATCACCAAGCTGGTAAGAGAAAAAGGATTGTGTGAGTAGCTAGTTTTAGGGAAGCAAAAAGAAGCATGCAATGAAGGAGAGGCTATTTTGATAGTTCAAGATAGCCATGAGCCATGTGGCACTCAAAAGAAAACAATGCTGCCCCCACTCCTTGCTGGACCCAAGGTATAATGCATTTCTAAACACGAGCCTATGCCCTCCGGAGATAAACAAGACCCAAAGAAGACACTTCAAATTGCAGGCTATCCCATATGCCATTGTTGATGGAGTTTTGTTCAAGAAAGATGTGAATGGAGTGCTGCTGAGATGCATTAGCACAAATCAGATTCATAGGGTGTTGGAAGAGTTCCATGGTGGATCAGCTAGTGGTCATTTTGCACCGAGAGTGACAACTCTAAAAATCATGAAGGCTGGTTATTATTGGCCTAAAATTTTTAGTGATTGCTATGCATGGATCAAGAGGTGTAAGAATTGTGCATTATTCACAGGAAAAGAGAGACTTGTTGCCCTTCCATTGCATCCAATCTCAGTTGACCAGCCATTCATGCAATGGGGTTTGGACTTCATTGGAGTCATTAATCCTAATTCAAGTCAAGGGCACAAATAGATTTTGACAGCCACGGACTACTTCACCAAGTGGACTGAAGCAGTAGCACTCAAAGAAGCAAATGAGTCCAACATCTTAGACTTTTATGAGGGGATAACAACAGATTTGGTATACCTGCTACAATAATCTCGAGATAATGCATTGGCATTCATTGGATCCAAGGTGGTGAGTGGGCTGTCAAGAAGCGGGATCTACCTAAGCACTTCATCAAACTATTACCCTCAAGGTAATGGCCAGCTGAGTCTACAAACAAGAACATGTTGAGGATCATTAGGAGGACTCTTGATGAGAATCGAGAGGTCTTGGCATACCAAACTGAAATCAGCCTTATGGGGTGATAGGAGAACTCCCAAGAGATCCACGGGTAACTCTCCATTCAAGCTTGTTTATGGAAGAGAGGCAATCTTGCCCATGTCACTTGAGTTGCCAACATTGGAACTCATGAAGCAATTAGAGTTGCTAGAGTTTGAGCCCATGGAGGTGAGATATGCGGGGTTGATGGAGCTGCAGGAGGTCGAAATCGGGCATCCCAAGCAATGGAAAAGGATCAAGCTTTGATCAAGAAGACCTTTGATAGGAAGGCCAAGGATAGATCTTTTTAGGTTGGAGATCTAGTGTTGAAATGGGATGTGGATAAGAAAAACCGGGAAGGCATTCAAAATTTGATGCCATTTGGAGTGGCCCATACATGGTCACGAAGTGGAAGAACAACAATGCTTTCGATTGGCCTCATTGGATGGTGAAGAAGCTGCAGATTCCAGTCAATGGAATCTATCTCAAGCGTTGCTTCTAGAGGGAAATTTACCACGTTGTAAATATTAGATTAGATTTTCATTCCTCTAAGTGCTTTGCACATTGTTTTCTTGTAGGTTAGTTTTCTTTCCCTAAGTGCTTTGGCATGACTTGCTTTGTCCCTGGAGATGTTTTGTAATCCTTGCTTCCATCATGTGATATTCCATCTTCCTCCTTTCACATTCTAAGTCAGTTGAGGTTCTAAATAGAATATTTGATGACTCCATGCCCAGTGGACTACTTGTGTGCTGGTATTTTCATCTAGCAGGTAGATGACCCCTCTGAGTCGCCAAAATTGTTATCCAAAATGGTGCCCCAGCTCGTTTTTGTGGCTAACTCCTTGTGTTCTTGCCTCTCTTGTGCCTCAGTCTATATTTTTGATTTTCAGGCACTCAAGGCTTTCTGGAAATGGCACCATCAGATAGAGCTCTCTCTCAGCTTTCCAGAAAGGTAAAGTTTGCCTCCTAACTCCTTATATTTTTCAAGTTATGGCTCGGCGGAGTTTTTGTGGAAAATTTTCCCATTTGAGGCCCGCAACCAATAGGAAGCTACCACATGGTAGAGGAGTTTGGGGTCGGAGGCAAATTTGAAAATTTTCCAAGTATTTTGGTCGAAGGTTCAAATGGAAATTTTTCCCACGGGGCCCGCGGACCAATCACAGTGTGACACGTGTCACAAGGGGAAGGCGCAATGAAAAATTGGCTAAGTGTTTGAGAAGGAGAGAGAATTCCAGAGTGAATCAGAGATTGCCATGTGGCATCCAACCAGCGGAGCGCGGGAATTTTGAAAAAAATTCCAAAGACAAAAAAAGGTAAAATTTGAAAAAATTTCCCGCCGATCCGTTTTTGGGCCGTTTTTGCCCTAAATCTTCAAACGATCATATCTTTTGATCCAGAGCTCGGATTTTCACGTTCTTTATATCATTGGAAAGCTGTTAAAATTATCTACATTATTTCATAGTCAATTTGTAATTTTGGTTCAGTTTGGAGTGAGAAAATTCAAAAACGGTTCTGGTACGTGTCCATGGCCAGAAATGACATTTCAACAACCAAATTTAATACAGAATGGGTCGCATTCTTCTCCAATATGGTCAAAAATGATAGGGTATGGGTTTGTAAGGTCCTCCATGCTGTTTTAATGCATTTTCCATCAATGAGGAATGGGATCCCACATTTTTACATTTTCTCTCTCCTGGGCTCGACCCATGCATTGTAAAAGCCAGATTTGGCTCATTTCTTGATGGTTGAACACTTTTTGGCATAGAAAACTTCTTCTTTCACCTCCAGCAAGTGATAGTTGTAAGAATCAGACCTTTTTCAAGTATTGTAGTAGGTTTATACCTCTTTGAGGGTGGAATGCAAGAGATTTTTACATGGAATTGACAGTGCAAACTCTGTGAATGCTTTCAGTCCTCTGTTTGTATTGTTTTACTTCATTTTAAGACCTCTAATTACATCTATCAGCTTGTGTATGTTTTCCCTTGTTGCATTTCATGAATTTGTGTCTATTTACATGGTAAAAATGTTTCACCACTCCTTTTGGTGCATCACCATCTTTAGTTTAGTTTCATTTTTGCATTTTTATCCCTGTCTCCTTGCAATTTAGAGTAGGATTAGGATCTGAACCTCTGTAGTTGTGCAAAATATAGATCTAAATCAGAGGAGTTTGAGGAACCAACCTCTAATCTGGAGATTCCTCTCTCATTTTCACAAGTCCCACACTTGGAGAGAGGTTTCCATGTTGTGTAATCACACTGGATGCCTAAAACATCAATTCAAAACCTTGATTTACATCCGAGGGTGCTCTTGATTTACAACAATAGTTCTTTGTTACATTTTTATGGACTGTGTCAATCTGCAGAAGTAAAAAATGCTCACCACTCCTTTGGTGCATCACCTATTAGCATTAGTTTTAACTTTTTTGCATTCTCTATCTCTGTCTCCTTTGGAATTTAGGGTAGGGTTAGGAATATAGACCTTTGCAACTTGTAAGTGATAAATCTGACTAGAGGAATTGAGGAACCAACCTCTAAACTAGAGATTCTTTTCTCATTTTGTAAGTCCCACACTTGGGGAAAGGATTCAATGTTGTGCAATCACACTGGATGCTAGTATGATCAAACTAGAAATCTGATCAACATCCAGGGGGTGCTACTGATTTGCAACAATAGTTAGCTCCTTGGTTCATTGGACCTTTCGAGATCCTAAGCATATCGGCCCATTGGCTTACCATCTAGCATTGCCACCCAACTTGTCTCACGTACATGATGTGTTTCATGTTTATGTTCTTAGGAGATACATCACAGTTCCTTCTCATGTGCTAGATTGGACATCATTGCGGGTGTAGGATCGGGGCGAGGATGGTGGATCTGTCCATATCATCGATCGCAGGACCACAGGCCTTCGAGGCGAGTGATTGATCAAGTATAGTGGGACAGATATCATGAGGCTGCAGCCACTTGGGAGGATGCTACCGCTTTACTGGTGCGGTTTCCACATTTTTTCCAGTGACTTCCGGGAGGAAGTCTAGTTTAAGCGAGGGTATGTAGTGCCCACTTCCCTTTGACACTGTTTAGATATTGATCCTGACTCTATTGATAATATTTTGGATATTATTATATTTTGATGTAGCAGGATGCATATATACTAGCTCATGGATTATTATGGACATTATTATGTTTTGATTAGCATGATGGTTAGATGTTAGACTATGGATTAATATTGATCTAGATTCAGTTATTATGCTTGAGGATCATTGAGACATTTTTATTATTATGTGGATGATGATATACTAGTTGACATGGACAGGTTATTGATGTTGATTGTAAACATGTGACATTGATATTATGAATAACTCTAGTGTAGAGATCTATTTGATGATGATATAGTTGCAAATTGAATTTAATTGATAAATTGTTAAAATCCTGATATTGTTGTGAATTGGATTTAATGTTTATATATCATTTGGATGTTCTGATATGGCCACGAGGCCGAAGGAGGTATTTTACATTTTGCAGGTTAAAATCACAACAATGTTGGGGGACTGGAGACTAACCATATTGGAATTCAGTGTGAAATCAACAAGGTCACCATGGCAACTGTGTTTGATTTGTGTGTTTAGTTGTTAGGATTTCCCATGGGGGGGATTTCCATTATTGTGACCATAGGGGCATATGTGTGTTTTTATTATGTGTTCCCTTTTTAATTATTGTTGTGTGTATTTTATTTGTAATGTGCTTTTGTTTTAATTATTTAAAAGTGATAGTATAATGTGAGAGTCATATAGTTAAAATTTAATTAAATTAAATGGGATGTGGAAGGTGAAATTAAATGTTATTGTCTTGGTTGAAAATGAAATTTATTTATATATTTTATAACCATATGGTAATTAAATATATGGTTGTGTCTAAAGTTTGTAATAAATAAATGTCATAGAAATAAATGCATTTTAAAGAGTGTGTAAGTTACCAAGTATGGGTTGTGTAAGTGAAGTGATAGATTGTGTAAGAAATTGTAAGAGGTTGTAAGAAGATTTTGGAAGGT
The DNA here is from genome assembly GCA_018340775.1 of Taxus wallichiana var. yunnanensis. Classification (NCBI taxonomy): domain Eukaryota; kingdom Viridiplantae; phylum Streptophyta; class Pinopsida; order Cupressales; family Taxaceae; genus Taxus; species Taxus wallichiana. The sequence continues at coordinate 15,809,735 of CM031243.1, forward strand.
CAGACACTCCATCTCTCTCTTGAAATTCGAATTTGAGCTAGGAGGACAAATTTGGAGGCTTGTGGGACAAGTTAAACTTGTCCCACACCTCTCAAAATCCTCCACCAACCATGTTTATTAATTTGGAGTCAAAATCAACTTGTTTTATTGCATTTTGACATGATTTATTGTAAGATTTGTTTGCACTTGTCTTGTAATTTTAAATGCTTTCCTTTTGGGGTATGGACTTTATTGTGTGTGTAAGTGATTTTGTCATTTTTTTCTTTAATGGTGATTTGTTGTTGATGTGGATTGCACTCTTGGGGAATGAGGAAAAATGATGTGGCATCCCACTTGGAATCCACATCATCTTCTTCCACCCTCTCCTTTAAAATTGGAATTCCTCCTCATTTTGAGGTTGTTGAAAGTTGGAGATTTCACTCTTGGGTCAAATTTTCTTGCATTATTGGAGCTTGCTTGGTGGAAGAAGTGGAATTACTTGTGCATGCATTCCTCTTGCTGATTGGGACTGGTTTTTGTGCAACAAAGAACCTGTTGTTTTGGAAACAAGTCTCCATTATGGAGAGGTAGGCTCCCACTCTTTTAAAACTGTTGTATTTTCCTCTTTTAGCATGAATTTGAATGTGTTGTGTTTGTAATTTTTTTGAGGGATGGGTAGAATGCTTAGGGCATGGTGTGGAGAGAAGACTATGAGGTTATCAGAGGAGGGATAAGGGATTTGCCATTGTTATTTGTTCTTGGGAGGGAATGTTGGTTTGGGATCCACCTAGGAAAGGAAATTGCTTGCATTTCCTACTTTGGGGGAGGTATAAGGGATAAATTTGGAGGAGGGATAAGGAGGGGTTGAGGAGGGATAAGGTTTATGGGATTACTATGATCTTGGCGGTTTGCACTTGGTGGATGCCCAAAATTCAACTTGGGAGGCATAAAGAGACCTCCATAGTTCTTTCTCTTGCTTGGCTTGTTTGCTTGGAGGAGGAGCCTTTGTTTTTTTGGAATTGATTGTTGTAGTTGAGAACTACATCTTCTTGCTTTGTGTTTATTTGTGTTTGTGAATTTATGCTTGTATGTGAAGAAGCCATGTTGCCATGTGTTGTATCATCATGTTCCATTCTAATATGGTTGGGGCTCGGGGGCCTATGGGGAAAGATGGCTTCTCTTTTCCCATTGGATGTCTTGGTTGGGTGGAGAGCATTGCCTTTCCCCCTTCCTTGTTGTGATCACAAGATGAAAGATGAAGAAATCATCATGCTACTGTTTGGAGAAAGAAGAATACAGTTTGACAGTCATCCTTTTTGTAAATTTTAAATGTAATCCTTCCCACTTCAAGTGGATGCATGTAATTGATTCGAGATGGGAAATGTTTACCTTGTAATTTGAAAATTGTAATTGATTGTGAAATGTAAATGATATCCTATGTTTTTTTATTTGAAATGAGAAAGAGTCACTTTCCCTTCCTCTGTTTTAAAAAGAAGAATATGATACAGTTCGTAAGTTTCAAATTGGAATGTAAAGAAAGGAGTCCAATTGTAAAATTATTTAAATTCAATAAAGGAATCGAAGTTCTCTTGATATACCTTGTTGTAATATTGTGGTTGGAGATAGATGAATGAAATACATTACTTTCCCAATTGCATTGTTATCTTGGAAATCACATGACTGTTAAATTCGCAATTCTGTTTTGGAAAGAAAAAAAAGAAACGTATAAAAAAAATTGGATCTTTGAAATGAGTTGATAAAAGTTAGAAATCAACATTGCATACTGTATACATGTCTTTGTTGAATCAATTGGATGTCTTAGAAATGAAATGAATATGTTTTCCTTAATTGAGAATTGCATATTAAACTGTAAATTCGTGGAGAAGAGAACTCCGTTTTAAGTTCATAATTTTGGCATCTTTTTTTTAAATAAAATGAGCAGTTCAAATTTATACTCAACAATAAATTACAAAACTTGAAATTTACACTTAAGAAGACTTGAGGAATCCAAATTCACTAAAACAGTCAAGAATAAATCTCTAAAACTCAAGGAATTTCAATTCGGAGCTTGCATGGTTGTTTTTCCCATCAACTGTCAGAAAATTGTAAACTTGAATAAATTGATCATATTGACACCTTTAAAACATTCTAATTCTTCCCTAAGTTGATCCCCCATGTCTGTTTGACATGTTGAGTGGAAGAAGAGTTCAAATTTTATCAAATTTGCAAGTTTAAAACTGTCAGTTTGTAACTTAAAACCCTACAGATCGATTTCTTAAAATTGACCCTTGAAAATTTACCAAATTCTAAAATTGATAATTTCTGTGCAAAGAGGACTCGAGAGATTTCCGGAAAGTCCTCGTTTTCCTAAAATGGAGTTCCCTATCAAAAGTTATGGCCATTTGAAGTTTTAATTCAAAATGGCCATCCCAAACCAAAAATGAAATAATTCAACATTATAAAAATTTAAATTTTGAACATTAGAAAAATTTCTCAAAAAGTTCCGCGGCCCCGCCACCCTCTCAACCTATCAGAATTCACCATGTGGCACTTTGGAGGGGTGGAACCTTAATAAAACTTAACATTTTGAAAAATTTTCCTTGGGAAAAATTTCTCTATTTTCCCCGCAACCCCACGGCCCCTAACCAATCACGTGCTGACACGTGGCAGGAGGGGTGCACGAATCAAAATGGAACATTTTTACTTTATCTTCCACTGGCCCGCAGCCAATCAAAAAGTGCCACGTGGCCATTTGAGCAAGTGCGGAGGCATGGAGGAAAATTTTACTTTGGAAAATTGAGACTTTGGTTTTGGGAAAAATTTCAAATTTTTCCCCGACCCGCTTGCCCGCACCAATCACGTGATGACATGTGGCATTTGGGAAAATTTTCCCAATTTTCTCCCTAACCCTATGGACCTCCAAAGGAAAATTTTTCCCTAAAACTCCGCCCGGCCATAACTTGAGTTTTACAAGGATTTAGGAGGACTTCTTTATATGGTTGGAAAGGTGAGGAAATTTCCTATCCAATGAGCCTAGTTTAGGAAAGTTTTGATAACTCTAAGTGTGTGAGAAATCTAGTTGAAGTTCAAGGCTTGATAGAGAGTAGGCCTAGCGATAAATTTCTCCCTGAACCTTAATAAAACTTGTAACCTCCAAATTGGAACCTAGTAAACTTGTTATAAGATAAAAATGGAAATCTTGTGTTTGGTTAATCAGAATTTGTTTTGGAACCTATTTAGTTTCAAACTAGTGTCTTGCAACTTGGTTGTAGACTCTTCCTATAAAAAAATTATTCCATAATTTTCCTAATTTGTTTCTTGGTCTCAAGTGGTAGTTGAAGTAGGTATCACAACATGCACACGCACACGCACACAAGCACACACGCACAAAAGTACGCACACGATCACACACACAAGCATGTGAAAAAGCACGCACCCAAGTACGTGCATATGAAAACACACACGCACACGCACATGCACATACACCTACACATCCACCGCACACGAACACGCACACGTGCACACGCACGAGCACACGCACCTACACAAGCATGCGCAGCTGCGCACATAAACGAAATGAACACGCACTGTAGACGCACACGCACGCGCACATGCACTCGCACAAGCACACGCACACACACATGCACACACACACGCACATGCACACACACGCGCACACGCACACGCACACGCAAACACACATACACATGCACACACTGTACGCACGTGAACACGTAAACACATAAGCACACGTACACACACACACGCACACGCACACGCACGCGCACACGCACACGACCTCGCACGCACATGAACACGAACACGCACACACACACGCACACGGACACACCCGCACCTCTACACACACGTGCACATCTACACAAACATGTACACAACCCACACACACACACACACATGCACCTGGACATGCACATGCACACACACACGCACCTTCACATGGACACGCACATGCACACGCAAACGCACACACACACGCATAGACATATGCACACGCAAACGCACTCACACAAGCATGCACGCAAACACACATGCACCCGCACATGAACACACACACACACATGCACACACACACGCACACACGCATACCCACATGTGAACATGCATGCATACCTACACAGAACACGCACACAAGCACACATGCACACAAGCACGCACACAAGCACGCGCACACGCACACGCACATGCACACGCACATGGACACAGATACACACACGGACACGGATACACACACGCACACACACACACATGCACATGGACACGGACATGCACATGCACATGCACACACACACGCACACTCATACACACAGGCACACGCACACATACTCACACAAGCACACACGCACACACACCTGCACATGCACATGCACATGCACCCACACAAGCACTCACACAAGCACACACGCACATGCACCTACACACGCACATGCACACTCACACACATGCACCCACACACGAACACATACACGCACACGAACAAGCACATGCACATGCACTCGGACATGAACACGCATGCGTGCACTGCACTGCGATACATGCACACGCACTCGCACACGCACCTGAACACACACGCACATGCACATGAACGAACACACATACACACACGCACATACACACGTACATGCACATGCACCTGCACATGCACACACACGCGCACACACACGCACATGCACACGCACATGCACACACACATGCACACGCACATGCACACACATACACACACACACACATACTCACACAAGCATGTACGCACATACACCTGCACACGCACATGCACACACACCCACACAAGCACTCACACAAGCACACATGCACATGCACCTACACACGCACATGCACACGCACACACACGCACCCGCACACGAACACGTGCACGCACACGAACAAGCACATGCACA
>CM031243.1:15819629-15844629 GCA_018340775.1 Taxus wallichiana var. yunnanensis
GAATGCTTAGGGCATGGTTTGGAGAGAAGACTATGAGGTTATTGTTGTTATAAATCAGCAAGCACCCCGGATGTTGATCGATTTCTAGTTTGATCATACTAAGCATCCAAAGTGTGATTGCACAACATTGAATCCTTTTCCCAAGTGTGGGAATTACAAAATGAGAAAGGAATATCCAGTTTAGAGGTTGGTTCCTCAATTCCTTTGGTCAGATTTATCACTTACAATTTGCAGAGGTTTATATTCCTAATCCTACCCTAAATTCCAAAGGAGACAGAGATAAAAAATGCGGATAAACTAAAACTAATGCTAATAAGTGATACACCAAAGGAGTGGTAAGAATTTCTCACTTCTGAAGATTGACACAATTCATAAAATGCAACAAAACAACATGCACAAACTTATAACTGTAATGAAGAATCAGAAATTAGTCAAACAACACCAGCAGAGGATGGAAAATTAATCACATGGCCTGTATTGTTATTTTAATATCAAAATCACTTGCATTACAACACCTGAGAGGCAAAAATGAGTTGCAATTATTAGAAAAGGTCTGATATTCCACCAAAATCACTACCAAGGTGAGAAAGGGGACCTGCAATACAAAAAAAAAGTTCAACCCTTTGAAAATGAGCCAAATCGGCTTTTACTACGGTGCAAGAGGATGAGCCGGAGAGAGAAACGTGGGAAAACATGGAAGGGATTCAACCATTAACTAAAATGCATTCAAAAAAGCATGATCATCCTTACAAACCCATCCCCGACATTTTTATCCATCTTTGGGAGAGAATGCGAGCCATTCTTCATTAAAAACGGTGGTTGAAACATCATTTCTGTCCATGACCAAGTGCCAGAGGAATTTTTCAATTTTCTCTCTCCAAACTCCATCAAAATGAAAAAATTACCCTAGAATCTTGTAGAGAATTTCACCAGCTTTCCATTGATATAAAGAACATGAAAAACTGAGCTCTGGATCAAAAGATATGGCCATTTGAAGTTTTAGGGAAAAACAGGGCCAAATTGGGTTGGCGGGCAAAAATTCAAATTTTTGCACCTTTTTGGTCATTTGGAAAATTTTCCAAAATTTCCCTGCGCTCCACCACTCTAGGTGCCACGTGGCGGCATCTCATTGGCCATGGGCCTTTCAGGGGAAATTTTTTCCAAAAAACTCCGCCGAGCCATAACTTCAAAAATACATGGAGTTAGGAGGAAAAATTTACCTTTCTGGAAAGCTGAGAAAGAGCTCTATCCAATGGTGTCATTTCTAAAAGGTTTTGAGTGCCTAAAAAGAAAAATATTATGTCTGAGGCACAAGAGAAGGAAAGATGAAAGGGAGTTAGCCACAAAATGAGCAGGGGGCACATTTTGGATAACAATTTTGGTGACTCAGAGGGGTCATCTGCCTGCTGGATGAAGTTACCAGTTGCCTGAAGCAATCCATTGGGCATGGAGTCACCTGATTTTCTATCTGATACCCCAACTGACTAGAACGTTGCAAGGAGGAACATGGAATATCACCTGATGGAGCAAGGCCTGCAAACACATTCCCAGGAATAACAAGCCTGTGCCAAAGCACTTAGGGAAAGAAAAACTAATCTACAACAAAACAATGTGCACAAGCACTTAGAGGAATGAAAACCTAAGCTAATATTTACAAGGTGGAGAATTTCCCTTTAGTAGCAATTCTTTAGATGGATCCCATTGACTGGAATCTGTAGTTCTTCACCATCCAATGAAGACAATTGGAAGGCATTGTTGTCCTTACACTTTGTGACCATGTATGGGCCACTCCAAATGGCATCAAATTTTGAATGCCTTCCCAGTTTTTCTCTGTCTGCATCCCATTTTAACACTAGATCTCCAACTTGGAAGGATCTATTCTTGGCCTTTCTATCAAAGGTCTTCTTTATCAAAGCCTGATCCTTCTCCATTGCTTGGGATGCTGATTTATAATTTCTTGGAGCTCCATCAATTCTCCATATTTGACTTCCATGGGCTCAAAATCCAACAACTCTAACTGTTTCATGAGTTCCAATGTTGGCAAATCAAGTGATATTGGCAAAATTTCCTCTCTCCCATAAACAAGCTTTGAATGGAGAGTTACTGTAGATCTTTTAGGAGTTATCTTATCAGCCCATAAGGCTGATTTCAATTTGGTATGCCAAGACCTCTAATTCTCATCAAGAGTCCTCCTAATGATCCTCAACAAGTTCTTGTTTGTAGACTCGGCTGGCCATTACCACGAGGGTAATAGTTTGATGAAGTACTTAGATAGATCCCATTATTGACAGCCCACTCAGTCACCTTAGATCCAATGAATGCTGATGCATTATCTGATACTATTGTAGCTGGTATGCCAAATCTGGTTACTATTCCCTCATAGAAGTCTAGGATGCTAGATTCATTTGCTTCCTTGAGTGCTACTGCTTCAGTCCATTTGGTGAAGTAATATGTGGCTGTTAAAATCCTCGTGTGCCCTTGGATCGAATTGGGATTAATAACTCCAATGAAGTCTAAACCCCATTGCATGAATGGCTGGTCAACTGAAATTGGATGCAATGGAAGGGCAGCTAGCCTCTCTTTACCTGTGAAAAATGCACAATTCTTGCACCTCTTGATCCATGCATAACAATCATTGAAAATCTTGGGCTAATAATAACCAGCCCTCATGATCTTTAGAGCTATCACTCTTGGTGCAAAATGACCACCAGCTGGTCCACCATGGAACTCTTCCAACACCCTATGAATATGATTTGTACCAATGCATCTCAGCAATACTCCATTCACATCTCTTTTGAAAAAACACCATCAACAAGGGCATATGGGGGACAGCCCGCAACTGAAGTGTCTTCTTTGGGTCTTTTTCATCTCTGGAGGACATAGACCTGTGCTTAGGAAGTGTATTATACCTCAGGTCTAGCAAGGAGTGGGGACACCATCATTCTCCTCTTGAGTGCTTCCTTGCTCATGGTTGTCTTGCAATGCCAAAACAACCTCCTTTTCCTTGCATGCTTCCTCTTGTTTGCTCAAAATCAGCTGCTCACACAATCCTTTTCCTCTAACCAACTTGGTGACCTTGATCTCTATGTCATACTCCATGACATGAGTAATCCAACCTGCTCTCTTTTCATTCAAGTCTTTGTTGAGGAGGAAGTCTTTAACTCCCGCATGAGAAACCAGCAATTGGACCTTATTGTTTGAAACTAGATGCTTGAATTTCTTCAAGCTCCTGATTACTGCAAGAACATGCTTCTCAATGAAAGAATATCTCACCTCATAGTCCTCCAGGATTTGGCTGAAGAAAGCAATTGGCTGCTCATCATTGTCCTTGTTCTGCTGTACCAAAATTATAGAGATAGTATCATCACCCCCAAATGCATAGAGGATGAAATCCTTGGAGAAATCCGGGTTGATGAGAGCTGGGGCTTGAGAGATGGCTTCTTTGATTGCTTCAAAACTCTCCTTGCCTTCTGCTATCCATTTGAAAGCCATGCTTTTCTTTAACATCTTGGTGATGGGCTTGACAAGGGCTGCAAAATATGGGACAAACCTCGAAAAAAATTTATTCTCCCCAAGAAACTCTGGAGGGCCTTCTTATGGCTTGGAAATGGTAGTGCTCTTATGGCTTCAACTCTTTCTGGATCAATTGCTAATCCTTCTTTGGAGACAATGTGACCAAGGAGCTTTCCTTCATGAGCTAAGAAAATACATTTTTTAGGATTCAAGGAGACTCCAAATCTTCTACACCTTTGGAACACTTGTCTCAAATGAGAGAGGTGGTCTGCTGTATTTTTGAAAAACAATGATATCATCAAGATATATCAGCACTATGTTGTTAATCAAACCTTTGAACACCATGTCCATTGCTCTTTGGAAGGTAGCTCTGGCGTTGGACAGCCCAAATGGCATTTTTCTGTATGCATAAGTTCCCCATTTGGTTGTAAATACTATCTTGAACTGATCCTCTTACTTCACCATAATTTGATTGTACCCTGAATAGCCATCAAGTAGTGAAAACCTTTGAGCCAGCAACAACTTGCAAAATCTGCTCCATGGAAGGTAGTAGGTAATGATCTTTGAGAGATACTCTATTCAAATCTCTAAAGTCAACACACAATTTGATTTCCCCACTCCTATTTTTGAATGGAACCAAGTTGGCAACCCAACTAGAATGCTTGATAAGGAATATGATTTTTGATTCTATCAACTTATTCAATTCTTTCCTCATGAGAGGCTCCATGTGGGGGTTGACTGGCCTTTGCTTCTACCTAATGGGCTTAGTATTTGGATCCAATTCAATGGTCTGTTGAGCTAACTTGGGATTGAAACCTTTCAAATCTTCATAGCTCCAAGCAAACACATCAGGGAATTCTTGACAAAGTTGTATGAACTCGTACATTTCTTGCTCAGTTGTCATCTTGCCAACTTGGAGTGATTTGCCTTCTTCCACTGAGATGGACACTGAATCTTCTCTCTTCACTTAGATGTTTGCTTTCTCCTTCCTAAACTGATCATTAGGATTGAAAATGGACTCCAAAGTAATAAGCCCCTTTGGTAGTTTGTTTGTTCTCAGCCACAACAATTTTGGCACGCCCGGTGGGACCTTAGAGGTCTCATTTTCATTGCAGCAAAGTTGATGTGCATCTACTGCAATTTTCTTGCTTAAAAGAGCTATAAATTGCACATCTGGCGACTCCAAGGGGAAGAATCAGCTGGTTTTGGCAGTGCAGACCTAAAAACTCATGAGAAGAATCAACACAAGGTCAAGAGCTAGAGAGGAAGAGGTGTTGTTTGAATATCTGCAGTTATCTCCAAGAATAAGGCAAAGTGGGAGGAGAATCCAAAGGTCTCCATCTCCACCAAACAGAACTCTCTCAACTCCTCCACCTGGTAGGCCTTTCATTCAGTCAACAAGGGTTCTAAGACCAATTAGAATGGCACAAAACAACCCCTATGTCAATTTCACTGGCAGCAGCCCACTTGCTCTCAATGCACAAAATCCAATCCCAGTTGCAGCATTGAAGAACATTCCATACTTCACTGGAGAAAATCAAACCTCACCTGGTGATCATGTTAAGGATATTGCTAACATTTGTGTAATCCATGAGATCAATGAGATGCAAGTTGTTGTCAAATTGTTGGCATCTTCATTCAAAGGGAAAGCTTTGCAATGGTTCAGGAGTCTTGCCTCCATGAGAAATTTGGGGAAAAGGGAGACAACTTGTCCCTTTTGGAGCAGCTGACAACTATCAAAAGAGCTCCCAATGAGCAGCTGACTGATTTTAATTTCAGATTTCAAAGGACTTGGGAGAGAATTCCAGTGGCAGTCAGGCCAACAGCAGAAGGTTCTTTTCTTTACTATCTCAAAGCTCTAAATTCTGATATTTCTATGTTGATTCAGTCCATGGGAGGCATAACTATCCCTATGGCTTATAACATTGCCATTAGGGCTGAAAATTATTTGATCCAAGCTGGCAAACTAGCCCCTAGACCTCCCATGCCATTATTTCCAAGTTTAGAGATCCCAAACACTAATCAAGCACCTAATTTGGCTCCTTCTCCCACTCCTAGAAATCAGAGTTCAAATGAAGCTTCTACTTCATCTCCAAGTGCCCCAAATGAGCTTCAAGAAGTCATGAAGCAATTACAAAATTTAGGTAATGAGTTGGTTACTCTCAAGAGGCAACAAGCCCAAAGTTTTAGACCTTCCTTCCAGCCTCAAGCTCAGCCTAACAGGCAGCCATATCAACCTCATTGACCACCCAATCCAGCTGCAAATCTAAATCAAGTAATGCCTCCTGCCAACAGACCATTTCAGCCCTATAATCCAAATGCTATATCTGCCTCTAAGGCATTGGTGCCAACACAAAACAACGTTGCTCAAGAGTATGATTGGTGTTTTCCATGCAATGAACCTCACAACCAATCTATGTGCTTCAACGGTGCCTTGAATCAAGCATTAATGGTGACAACTACGGCATGGAGGGTGAGGGCAGTCAAGGAAACAACCAACAACAAGAAACATTCCAACAGCAATCAGCTCCAAATGACACCACACTTGTGAACTGGCAGGCAGAGGATTTTTGTGGCATAAATCAAATAGTCTCTCAAGGTGTTGCAGCCAACACAAGGTCAAAAAGAAGGAATTTGGGTGAAGAACAGCCATTAGCTCCAACCAATCCATAACCTTTTATGGCTCCACAAATGGTTGGCAAACAAAATCCAGTTGTAAATGCACAAGGGCAGCCAAGAACAGCTCCTAGACCAACTCAAATACTAGTTGTTGCTGCCCACATGCAAGGGATGAATATGCAAACCAAGGGACAGCAAAGAGATCCTTCATCACCATTTAGTATCATTGATCAGATGAAGAAGACAAATGTAAATATATCAATGTGGGAATCCCTATCTATCCCAAGCCAGAGAGATTTGCTACAAGCTGCCATGAAGGACTGGCCAACTTCAAATCAACAAGTCCAAATGTAAGAGAAGGTGCTCACAAATGCTGCCCAGCCTGAAGGGAATCATGGAGGATAGCAAGGTAAAATGTTGAAGCCCCCTCCTTTTTATGTCTCATTAATCATTGGAAACCAATTGGTGCACAATTACATGATTGATTCCGGGGCAAGTAGCTCAGTGATGCCCAAGCAAATAGCTGATCAGCTAGGACTTCAATATGAAACCATATCCAAAGGGGTAGTGCAGTTGGATGGGACAGCAGTAACAATAGTTGGGGTGATTAGAAACTTGAGTCTTACCTTGCATGCATGTCCAAATGTTGTTGTTTTACAAGATGTATCAGTTATAGACCTTCCACCACTCTTTGCCCTATGTTTGTCAAGAGATTTCACAGCCAAGATTGGAGGATATTTGTCTACTGATTGGTCACACATGCTATTCAGAATGAGGTATGGAACCAAAGCTATAATCAGGTCTGAACCTATTGCAAACTTCCACATTGAGCCCTACACTCCAAGTCAGATCAATGCCAACTGTTCGGCATTTGATCAAGAAGATCACCCAAGCACTGATGAAGCTAACACCAAGGTTGGAAGCATCCCGGATCTAACTCTTGATGAATGGGCAAACAAGGTGCATGTTTTTGATCCTTATCAAGAAGTAGAAGAATCTGAGCTAGGGGTCTATTGCATACATCAAGAAGATCAGCCCATTCCTAGCATCACCAAGCCAAACCACAAGGATGACAATGAGGTATGGCAACTGTTTTTTGATGGATCAAGGAGTAGACAAGGTGCAGGAGGTGGAGGTATGCTTATTTCACCTCAAGGAGTAAAGAACTATTCATCTTTTAGATTTCAGTTTGCATGCTCCAATAACACTACTAAATATGAAGCCTTGGTGCAAGGGATGCATTGGGTAATAAAAGAGGAATAAAGAACTTGCAAGCATTTGGTGATAATGAATTACTTGTAAACCAAGTTAAGGGGCAGCTGCTGTCAAGAATAATCTACTCAAGTGCTACAAGAACAGGGTGTGGGACCTCATTGAAGATTTTGAGGGCTTTAGCATAAAATCCATTCCTAGAAAAGAAAACCAAGCTGCTGATAGGCTTGCAGCAGTTGGGGCAGCCTTTGATATTGTGGAAAGCATTCAAAAGGACAAGGTACAACCAAACATCCATGTGATTGTGAGGCCTTCAGTGCTAGATAACAATGTAAGTTGGCAAGTGTTTGAGAATGACCAGCAAATCATCCATTTCTTACAAGAAGAAGTTGAGTTCTCAGCTAAAAATCAAGAAAAATTGGAACAGCAGTATGGTGACCAAGTGGTACAGCTGAGAACTAACAAGCTTCCCAAGGGACTTATCACTTTGGAGTCCATTTTCAATCCCAATGATCAGTTTAGGAAAGAGAAAGCAAACATTTAGGTCAAGAGAGAAGATTCAGTATCCATCTTGGTGGAAGAGAACAAACCATTACAAATTGGAAAGATGACAACTGAACAAGAAAGGTATGAGTTCATACAGCTGTGTCAAGAGTTCCCTGATGTGTTTGCTTGGAGCTACAAAGATTTGAAAGGTTTCAATCCCAAGTTAGCTCAGCACACCATTGAGTTGGATCCAAATACTAAGCCCATCAGGCAGAAACAAAGGCCAGTCAATCCACACATGGAACCTCTCATGAGGAAGGAATTGAACAAGTTGATTGAGTCAAGAATCATATTCCCAATCAAGCATTCTAGTTGGGTTGCCAACTTAGTTCCAGTTAGAAAGAAGAGTGGAGAGATCAGATTGTGTGTTGATTTCAGAGATTTGAATAGAGCATCTCTCAAGGACCATTACCCACTTCCTTCTATGGAGCAGATTTTACAAGTTGTTGCTGGCTCCGAAAGGTTTTCATTGCTTGATGGCTACTCAGGGTACAATCAGATTATGGTGAAGGAAGAAGATCAGTTCAAGATAGCCTTCACAACCAAATGGGGAACTTATGCATACAGGAAAATGCCATTTGGGTTGTCCAATGCTGGAGCTACCTTCCAAAGAGAAATGGACATGGTGTTCAAAGGTTTGATTAACAACATGGTGCTGATATATCTTGATGATATCACCGTTTTTTCAAAGAATGTAGCAGACCACCTCTCTCATTTGAGACAAGTCTTCCAAAGGTGCAAGAGATTTGGAGTGTCTTTGAATCCTAAGAAGTGTATCTTCCTAGCACATGAAGGAAAGCTCCTTGGCCATATTGTCTCCAAAGAAGGATTAGAAATTGATCCAGAGAGAGTTGAAGCTATAAGAGCACTACCATTGCAAGCCGCAAGAAGGCACTTCAGAGTTTCTTGGGGAGAATAAATCTTGTTCGGAGGTTTGTCCCAGATTTTGTAGCCCTTGTCAAACCTATCACCAAGATGTTGAAGAAAAGCATGGCTTTCAAATGGACAAAAGGCAAGGAGAGTTTTGAAGCAATCAAAGAAGCCATCTCTCAAGCACCAACTCTCATCAACCCGGACTTCTCCAAGGATTTCATCCTCTATGCATTTGGGGGTAATGATACCATTTCTGCCATTTTGGTACAACAGAACAAGGACAATGATGAGCAGCCAATTACTTTCTTCAGCCAAAGCCTAGATGACTATGAGGTGAGATATTCTTTTATTGAGAAGCATGTACTTGCAGTAATTAGAAGCTTGAAGAAATTCAAGCATCTAGTCTCAAACAACAAGGTTCAGTTGTTGGTCTCTCATGCGGGAGTAAAGGACTTCCTCCTCAACAAGGATTTGAATGAGAAAAGGATAGGTTGGATCACTCGTGTCATGGAGTATGACATTGAGATCAAGGTCACCAAGCTGGTAAGAGGAAAAGGATTGTGTGAGCAGCTGATTAAGGTAAGAAAAAGGAGTATGTAATAAAGAAGAGGTTGTTTTGACAATTCAAGACAGCCATGTGTAAGGTAGCACTCAAGAAGAGGATAATGTTTTCCCCACTCCTTGCTAGACCCAAGGTATAATGCACTTCCTAAGCATAGGCCTATGCCCTCCAGAGATGAACAAAACCTAAAGAAGACACTTCAGATTGCAGGCTGTCCCATATGCCATAGTAGATGGTGTTTTGTTCAAGAAAGATGTGAATGGAGTGCTGTTGAGATGCATTAGCACAAATCAGATTCATAGGGTGTTGGAAGAGTTCCATGGTGGACCAGCTGGTGGTCATTTTGCACTAAGAGTGACAACTCTAAAAATCATGAAGGCTGGTTATTATTGGCCCAAGATTTTCAGTGATTGCTTTGCGTGGATCAAAAGGTGCAAGAATTGTGCATTCTTCACAAGTAAAGAGAGGCTTGCTGCCCTTCCATTGCATCCAATTTTAATTGACCAGCCATTCATGCAATGGGGTTTGGACTTCATTGGAGTCATTAATCCCAATTCAAGCCAAGGGCATAAGTGGATTTTGACAGCCACAGACTACTTCACCAAGTGGATCAAGCAAAGTAACACTCAAGGAAGCAAATGAGTCTAGCATCTTAGACTTCTATGAGGGGATAGTAACCATATTTGGCATACCTTCTACAATAATCTCAGATAATGCATTAGTATTCATTGGATCCAAGGTGACTGAGTGGGCTGTCAAGAACAGGATCTATCTAAATACTTCATCAAACTACTACCCTCAGGGTAATGCCGGGATGAATCTACAAACAAGAACTTGTTGAGGATCGTTAGGAGGACTCTTGATGAGAATCAGAGGTCTTGGCATACCAAACTAAAATCAGCCTTATGGGATGATAGGATAACTCCCAAGAGATCCACAGGTAACTCTCCATTTAGGCTTGTTTATGGAAGAGAGGCAATCTTGCCCATGTCACTTGAGTTGCCAACATTGGAACTCATGAAGCAGTTAGAGTTGCTAGAGTTTGGGCCCATGGAGGTGAGATATGCAGAGTTGATGGAGCTCCAAGAGATCAGAGATCAGGCATCCCAAGCAATGGAGAAGGATCAAGCTTTGATCAAGAAGACCTTTGATAGGAAGGCCAAGAGTAGATCTTTCCAAGTTGGAGATCTAGTGTTAAAATGGGATGCAGATAGAGAAAAACCAGGAAGGCATTCAAAATTTGATGCCATTTGGAGTGGCCCATACATGGTCACAAAGTGTAAGGACAGCAATGCCTTCCAATTGTCTTCATTGGATGGCAAAAATCTGTAGTTTCAAAGTAATGAAATCTATCTATAAGCATTGCTACAAAAGGGAAATTCTCCACCTTCTAAATATTAGCTTTGGTTTTCATTCCTCCAAGTGCTTGTGCACATTATTTTGCTGTAGGTTGTTTTGCTTTCCCTAAGTGCTTTGGCACATGCTTGCTGTCCCTGGAGATGTTTTGTAGTCCTTGCTTCCATCAGGTGATATTCCATCTTCCTCCTTGTAACATTCTAAGTCAGTTGGGGTTCGAACAGAAAATTTTATGACTCCATGCCCAATGGGTTGCTTCAGGCAACTGGTATCTTCATCTAGCAGGCAGATGACCCCTCTGAGTCACCAAAATTGTTATCCAAAATGTGCCCCTACTCATTTTTGTGGCTAACTCCTTGTGTTCTTACCTCTCTTGTGCCTTAGTCTCCATTTTTGATTTTTAGGCACTCAAATCTTTCTAAAAATGGCACCATTGGATAGAGCTCTCTCTCAGCTTTCCAGAAAGGTAAAGTTTTCCTCCTAACTCCTCATATTTTTCAAGTTATGGCTCGACGGAGTTTTTGTGGGAAATTTCCCTTAGGAGGCCCACGGCCAATAGGAAGCTGCCACGTGGCACCTAGAGTGGCGGAGTGCGGGAAAATTTGAAAAAAATTCCAAAGACCAAACGGGTAAAAATTCAAACTTTTGCCCGCCGATCCGATTTTGGCCTATTTTTGCCCTAAATTTTCAAATCGCCATATCTTTCGATCCAGAGCTCAGATTTTCACGTTCTTTATATCAATGGAAAGATAGTGAAATTCTATACATGGTTCTGGGGTCAATTTTACACTTTGGTTGAGTTTGGAGAGATAAAATCAAGAAACACCCTCTAAGCACGTGGTAATGGCGAAATGACATTTCAACAACCGGTTTTAATGCAAAATGGGTCGCATTCTTCTTCAAAGATGGCCAAAAATATCGGGCATGGGTCCTGTAAGGATGCCCATACTATTTTAATGCATCTTCATTCAATGGGGAATGGCTTCCACATTTCTTACATTTTTCTCTCCTAGGCTCGACCCATGCATTGTAAAAGCCGATTTGGCTTTTTTTTAGGTTGAACATTTTTTTTTGGATAGCAAGCTTCTTCTTTCACCTTCAACAAGTAATTTTTGCAAGTATCGGACCTTCTTCATGATTGTAATAGGTTTCTACCTCTTACTTCATTTTTTTGTATTGTCTTGCTTCATTTTAGACCTCTAATTACATCTTATCGGCCTTATATATGATGTTTCATGTTGCATTTTATGAAATTGTGTCAATTTGCATGAACAAGAAGTGTTCACCACTCCTTTGGTGTATCACCTATTAGTTTAGTTTCAATTTTTGCACTTTCTATCTCTGTCTCCTTGGAATTTAGAGTAGGATTAGGATTCAAACCTCTGCAATTGTGTAAATAATGAGATCGATCGGAGGATTTTGAGGAACCAGCCTCTAATCTAGAGATTCCTCTCTCATTTTACAAGTCCCACACTTTGAGAGAGGTTTCAATGTTGTGCAATCACACTGGATGCCTGAAACATCAACTTAGAAACCTGATTTGCATCCAGGGGTGCTGCTGATTTGCCACAATAGTTCCTCAATTATTCTAGTCAGATTTATCACTTACAAGTTGCAGAGGTCTATATTCCTAATCCTACCCTAAATTCCAAAGGAGACCGAGATAGAGAATGCAGATAAACTAAAACTAATGCTAATAGGTGATACACCAAAGGAGTGGTAAGCATTTCTCACTTCTACAGATTAACACAATTCATAAAATGTAACAAAACAACATGCACAACCGATAAGCTGTAATGAAGAATCAAAATTAGTCAAACAACACCAAGCAGGGGATGGAAAATTAATCACGGTGGTCTCGTATTGTTATTTTAACATCAAAATCACTTGCATTACAACACCTGAGAGGCAAAAATGAGTTGCAGTTCTTAGAAAAGGTCTAATATTCCACCAAAATCACTTCCAAGGTGAGAAAGGGGACCTACAATACAAAAAAATGTTCAACCCTTTGAAAATGAGCCAAATCTGGCTTTTACAGTGCAAGCCAAGGATGAGCCCAAGAGAGAGAAATGTGGGAAAACATGGAAGGGATTCAACCATTGACCAAAACACATTTAAAACAGCATGGGCATCCTTACAGACGCATCCCCTGACATTTTTAGCCATGCTGGGAGAGAATGCGAGCCATTCTTCGTTAAAAATGGTGGTTGAAATGTCATTTTTGTCCATGACCACATGCCAGAGGTGTTTTTCAATTTTATCTCTCCAAAATCCATCAAAATACAAAAATGACCCTAGTATCTTGTAGAGAATTTCACCATCTTTCCATTGATATAAAGAACGTGAAAAACTGAGCTCTGGATCGAAAGATATGGCCATTTGAAGTTTTAGGGCAAAACAGGGCCAAATCGGGTTGGCGGGCAAAAATTCAAATTTTTCCACCTTTTTGGTCTTTTGGAAAAATTTCTAAAATTTCCCCGCGTTCCGCCACTCTAGGTGCCACATGGTGGCATCTCATTGGCCATGGGTCTTTTAGGGGAAATTTTTCTAAAAAAACTCACGAGCCATAACTTCAAAAATACATGGAGTTAGGAGGAAAACTTTACCTTCTCGGAAAGCGAGAAAGAGCTCTATCCAATGGTGTCAATTCAGAAGGCTTTGAGTGCCTGAAAAAAAAAAATATTATGTCGAGGCACAAGAGAAGGTAAGATGAAAGGGAGTTAGCCACAAAATGAGCAAGGGGCACATTTTGGATAACTTGATTATCAAAGGAGGGATAAGGGATTTGCCATTGTTATTTGTTCTTGGGAGGGAATGTTGGTTTGGGATCCACCTAGGAAGGAAATTTCTTGCATTTCCTACTTGGGGGTGGGTATAAGGGATAAATTTGGAGGAGGGATAAGGAGGGGTTGAGGAGGGATAAGGTTTATGGGATTGCTATGATCTTGGTGGTTTACTCTTGGTGGATGCCCAAAATTCAACTTGGGAGACATAAGGAGACCTCCATAGTTCTTACTCTTGCTTGCTTGGAGAAGGAGCCTTTGTTTTGTTTGGAATTGATTGTTGTAGTTGAGAACTACATCTTCTTGCTTTGTGTTTATTTGTGTTTGTGAATTTATGCTTGTATGTGAAGAAGCCATGTTGCCATGTGTTATATCATCATGTTCCATTCCAATATGGTTGGGGCTCGGGGCCAATGGGGAAAGATGGATTCTCTTTTCCCATTGGATGTCTTGGTTGGGTGGAGAGCGTTGCCTTTCCCCCTTCCTTGTTGTGATTCAAGTTGCAAGAATGAAGAAATCAGCAAGCTGTTGTTTGGAGAAAGAAGAATACAGTTTGACAGTCTTTTCCTTTTAGCAAGTTCATTGTAACCTTCCCACCTTAAAGTGGATGATTTATATTGTTAATTGTAATGAGAAGACATCTTGTATTGAAATTAAAATGTTGAAAGTGATAAGTGAATTGTAAAGAATTATTACTCCATACTTGTGTTATGAGAAGAATGTGAAAGAAAGAAATATGTATTGTGAATTGTAACTTGAAATTGAAAGAAAGAGATAAATTTTTGAATTATTGTTGGAAATCAAATAAATAATTACATTCCTTTCTCAAAATTTCATTATTGTATTAGATCCGAGTTGTTGTTGTGAAATGAAAACTCTGTTTTGAAAGAGATTAAGAAATAGCATTGCCAGTAAATGTACTGTGTTTGAAATCAAAACTAGAGTTAAATTTTGCATATTAAATTTTGCATATGAATTGTCATTAATTGTTTGAATCAATTGAATGTCTTAGATAATATTTGAAATGCCTCCCCATATTTGGAAGATGCAGATTGGTTAATAAACTTGTTAGCAATGATCTCTTTCTTTTCTTTAATTCTCGCAATGAATTTCATCAAAAATGTATAGTTTAGATTTTAGTTAAAATTGAGAAAGGAAACAAAGTATTATAGATGTATTAGGTCCTATTGAACCCACATTGAACTTCATATTTAAGACAATATCTCAAAAACTCTATCAAATCCAATTTTAACTTCACAATCCAACTTACTGTCAAAAAACGTAAAATTTACCAAATGCAACCCAATATCCAAATTGGACCTTGAAAATATACTTAAACTTACCCAAGACCATTTCCCAATGCTCAATTTACATGCTCAGAAGAAGAAATATCAAAATTGAATTAAATCTCCCAAGTAGAAAAATTGCCAGTTTTAAAATTATAATCCCTACAGATATATTTATTAAAATTTACCCTCTAACCTTCACCAAATTATAAAATTGATGATTTCTGTGCAAATAGGATTCCGAGAGATTTCTGGAAAGTCCTCGTTTTCCTAAAATGGAGCTTCCTATCAAAAGTTATGGCCATTTGAAGTTTTACTTCAAAATGGCCATCCCAAACCAAAAATGAAATAATTCGACCTTAGAAAAATTTAAATTTTGAACTTTGGAAAATTTTCCTAAAAATTTTTGCAGCCCTACCAACCTCTCATCCTATCAAAAGTTGCCACGTGGCACCTTGGATGGGCAGGCCCTTAATAATAATAATAATAATAAAAGAACTTAACTTTTTGAAAATTTTGTCTTGGGAAAATTTTCCCAAATTTCCCCACAACCCCGCGGCCCCAACCAATCACGTGTTGACACGTGGCGGGGGGGTGCACGGATCAAAATGGAATTTTTTTTTTTTTTTGCTTTGGGAAAATTTTTACTTTTCTCCCCGCAACCCCATGCGGACCCGCACCAATCACGTGTTGACACGTGGTAGGGAGGGCCCGTGGATTTAGAAATGAAAACTTAACTTTTTGCCCTTTTGGAAAATTTTCACTTTTTTTTGCATCGACCCACATCCCCACATCCAATAGGATGTTGACATGTGTCCCCATGGGTGCATGGGTCCATGCAATTCTTTTAACCTTTTAACCCCATGGGCGAAAAATCCAAATTTCCTCCGGCCCGCAGCCAATCACAAAGCGCCACGTGGCCATTTGAGCAAGTGCGGAGGCATGGAGGAAAATTTTCCTTTGGAAAATTGAGACTTTGGTTTTGGGAAAAATTTCAAATTTTCCCGTGACCTGCTCGCCCGCACCAATCACGTGATGACACGTGGCATTTGGGAAATTTTTCCCAATTTTCTCCCTAACCCCGCGGACCTCCAAGGGAAAATTTTCCCCTAAAACTCCGCCCGGCCATAACTTGAGTTTTACAAGGAGTTAGGAGGACTTCTTTATATGGTTGGAAAGGTGAGGAAATTTCCTATCTAATGAGCCTAGTTTAGGAAAGTTTTGATAACTCTAAGTGTGTGAAAAATATAGTTGAATTTTAGGGCTTGATAGAGAGCAGCTTGGCGATAAATTTCTCCCTGAACCTTAGTAAAACTTGTAACCTCCAAATTGGAACCTTGTAAACTTGTTATAAGATAAAAATGGAAATCTTGGGTTTAGTTAATTAGAATTTGTTCTGAAACCTATTTAGTTTCAAACTAGTGTCTTGCAACTTGGTTGTAGACTCTTCTATAAAAAAAAAAATTATTCCATAATTTTCCTAATTTGTTTCTTGGTCTCAAGTGGTAGTTGAAGCGGGCATTACACTTGGTATCAGAGTGATGGTTAAAAATCTTGGACCATTGGGCACACTAGAAACATTGAGACTTGAAACCTAAAACTAGCAAATTGATAATCTAGAAAACAAAACTAATTGAAAATTGAACATGTTAGTAAACTTAGAAAACTGAAGGAAACTCAAGGTAATGAACTAACTCCCACTCTGGTCTATGCAGGGAGCTCAGATGGAGTAGGAGGAATGTTCACAGAGACTCAGAGTCACCACCACCACCACCTCCACCACCACCACCACCACCAGACTAGGGTTTAGCAGCTATCCTACCACAGATTTTACAGACCCTCCAGGATGTTAATGCTGCCTTACGGAGGATCAGTAGGAGGGCACTCAGGCAGACATGACAGAGATACTTCCATTGAGGGACATGCACCTCCTCCACATGGTGAGGAGGATGGAGGAGATAATTTTCATGGAGATTCAGCTAGAGCAGAGTCTCCTTTGAGGGGACATGGTGACCATATTTCAGGACAGAGAGAGAGGTCTCGGAGCCCTAGGCTCGGGGACAGGTAGGAAGAGAGGCCAGAGGCCGTCAGACCACAGTTACGGATCACATCAGGGAGATCCTAAAGCTTAGGCCAGCACATTATTCTAGTGACATAGGAGGATTCCAAGTAGAGGCCTGGCTGGTTAGCTTGAGTGGTTGCTTCAAGCTTTGTCCTTGTTCTAGCAACACGAAAGCTCGTGTTGCGATCCATCTACTGAAGGATGGAGCTGGAGTATGGTGGAGGACAGAGGAGCAGAAGCTCCATATAGATTCAGAGATAGTCACTTGGGAGCTATTTGAGGAGAGATTCAGGAGTAGATACTTGCCATGAGATTCATATAGTAGAGGATCGATGAGTTCCACGACCTTCGACAGGCTTCCCTTACAGTGGCCGAGTATGAGAGTAGGTTCCTGGACCTACTTCAGTACATTGATTACATGTAGGATGAGTAGGTGCGGATCCACAGGTTCATCGGGGCCTTAATTTGGACATTGGAGGTGTCAGTTACGGATCCACTACCCATAGACATTAGCAGAGGCCATTGAGAAGGCCTACATTACAGAGGAGACTCGGGGTAAAACCCAACAGGCTAGAGACCAAGTCAGGAGCCGTATTCAGCAGTTACAGGATAGTAGATCGAGGGGGTCAGCTCCTCCTCCCGTGGTGGTCAGCATTCTTCACAGTCATCTTTCAAGCCACAAAGCAATAGTCCCGCCCACCTTTTAGGCCTCCTCAGAGAGTTGATGCACAGAGAGGTCGGAGCATGGGGCCTCCTAGGGGTCCCACTAGGACACAAGGTGGAGCTAGAGCTCAGTCAGCAGGAGCTCAACCACAGAGGCCACAACAGACTATGGCTAGATCATTAGGGTCCACAACACCTACCTCTAGGGCACCTTCTGGTGGTGCTATAGTTTGGAGGACTTCAGGTGGTTGCTTCGGGTGTGGAGTAGGGACACTTTTGGAGAGACTACCCCCAAAACCCTAATAAGGGTAAGGCACCCATCTTGAGCCTACGGGAGACATGGGATGGAGTCACAGATCTCTATAGCAATTGAGAACCGCCAGCCGAGCACAGAGCATGGTCATTGAGACTATAGGTAGCATTGGAGGTGTTCCTACTTCTATATTGTTTGATTCTGGTTCTTCTGATTTATTTATTGCACCATCCTTGGTAGAGTGATGCAGGCTGGTGGCTGTTAGACAGGTCATAGTTGGGATGTCAAGATGGCTTCGGGAGCCAAGGTCTCTGTAGACTCCTTAGTAAAGGAGTGTGTTGTTAACTTGGGACCTTTCACCACCACTTCAGATCTCCGCATACTTCCTTTGGGCTCGTATGGAGTCATTTTAGGCATGGATTGGTTGTCTGCACATAGGGCTAGGATGGATTGCTATCATAAGACTATATCTTGTGTAGATGATCTTGGAGTTGAGTCGGTGATTTCTGGGGTCAGGAGACCTATTTCTATTCGCACTATCTCTGCTATGCAGCTCAAGTGTGTGTGTGATGGGGTTGTCAGATGTATGCATCACAGTCAGTGAGGTAGAGGATGGGTCTAGTGGGCCATCGCTAGATGACCATCCCATTTTGAGAGAGTATGCAGATGTTTTTTCTAGGGGAGCTACCGGGGATGCCACCCCCACGTGAGATTGATTTCATATTGATCTGGTTCTAGGAGCAGAGCCTATCTCATGAGCTCCTTATCGGATGACCACCCCAGAGCTCTGTGAGCTCAAGTTGTAGCTGGAAGGCCTTTTAGAGAAAGGCCTTATCCATCCTAGTGTATCCCCTTGGGGTGCACCGGTTATATTTGTAAAGAAGAAGGATGGATCATTGCGGTTGTGCATAGACTACCGCCAGTTGAATAAGGTAACAATCAAGAATCGTTATCCTCTTCCTCGCATTGATGACTTGTTTGATCAAATGAAGGGAGCCACAGTGTTCTCTAAGATTGATCTCAAGTCAGGTACCATCAATTGAGGATTACGGAGGTAGACATTCATAAGACTACTTTTTATATAAGGTATGGGCACTATGAGTTCACAGTGGTGCCTTTTGGTTTGACGAATGCCCCGTAGTATTCATGAGTTTGATGAATGGGGTATTCAGACCTTTCTAGATCGCTTCGTGCTCATCTTTCTTGATGACATTCTAATTTACTCACGTATGCATGAGGAGCATGAGGGGCACCTTCGACAGTTCTTCAGTGTCTTCGTGAGCAGCAAAACTTTTTGGGAACTTGGAGAAGTGTGCCTTCTTTCAGTCAGAGATTCAGTATTTGGGTCATATCATCTCAGGTGAAGGTATCGCAGTTGATCCTTCCAAGATTAGAGCCATTATGGATTGGCCAGTACCCACTACAGTGACAGAGGTGCGTAGCTTCATGGGGTTAGCAGGTACTATAGGAGATTTGTGTAGGACTTCTCTCGGATAGCACACCCCATCACTTCCCTTTAGCGGAAAGGGAAGAAGTTTGTTTGGTCAGACAGGTGTGAGTAGGCCTTCAAGACACTGAAGGAGTATCTCACTACAACACCCATTCTTACAGTGTTGGATCCACAGGGGGAGTTCTTTGTTTGCACAGATGCTTCTTTAGTAGGGCTTGGAGGTGTGTTGATGCAGGATGGTAGAGTTGTAGCCTTTGAGTCTCGCAAACTCAAAGATCATGAGCTTAATTATCCGACTCATGACCTTGAGCTTGCGGTAGTTGTGCATGCTTTAGTTTGATGGAGACACTTTCTTCTTGGTCGGAGATTCACACTCAGGAATGATCATTTGAGTCTTCACCACCTTTTCACGCAGCCCAATCTAAACGCTCATCAGAGATGTTGGATGGAGTTTCTTTATGAGTATGACATGGAGATAGAGCATGTGAAAGGGAAGGAGAATGTGGTTATAGACACTCTAGCAGAGACGGAGGCATTTGAGCATGGCTACTTCAGTGAGCATAGATTTACGGAGTAGGATCCTTCAGCATCTTCCTCTTGATAGTTTCTACATTGTAGTCCGAGCAGAGATTGAGTCCCAGAGACCCCTTGAGGGGAAATTTGATGGTTTCTCACTAGAGGAAGATGGTCTTCTTAGGCACAGAGGTCGGATTTATGTTCCTAGAGATGGAGGCTTGAGGCAGGACATCTTGACAGAGGCACATCATGCACCCTATTCAGCCCATCTGGGGTGAAGAAGATGCACGCCACCTTGAGACAGTTATATCACTGGAGAGGACTTTCACAGGACGTGGCTCAGTTTTTGTCATGCTGTTTAGAGTTCTAGAAAGTGAAGGCCGAGCATCAGCATCCAGCACTGGCCTTCTCTATCCTCATGTTATACTAGAGTGGAAATGGGACACCATTTCCATGGATTTCATTGTTGGATTACCGATGTCGAGATATCACCATGACGCCATCATGGTCACGGTTGATAAATTGACAAAAGTAGCTCACTTTTCACCTAGTAAAGACCACGTATACAGCTAGTGTAGTGGCACGTGTCTACTTGGATGAGATCGTCAGGTTACACGGGATCCCATGGAAGATCATTTGTGACCGTGATCCTTTATACACTTCACATTTCTGGACTACCATGTAGTATGTTCTTGGGACGAAGATTAACTTCAGCACATCTTATCACCATGAGATGGATGGATAGACTGAGAGGGTGAATCAGATATTAGAGGATATGCTCAGGATGTACGTGATGGATCAACAGTCTAAGTGGGAGGATTATTTGTATCTTGTGGAGTTTGCCTACAATAATAGTTTCCAGAGTTCTATAGGCATGGCTCCTTTTCAGGCCTTATATGGTAGGAAGTACAGGACACCCCTTAGCTGGGACAAGATGGAGGATAGAGTATCTCTCGGACCAGCTCTTTTGTAGGACATGGAGCAGCAGGTAGTGTTGATCAGGCAGAGATTGTAGGAGGCACAAGATAGGCGAAGAAGTACGACTGATCAACATAGAACCGAGTGTAATTTTGATGTGGGCATGAAGGTTTTCCTTCGTGTTAGGCCACATAAGATCTCGATCCATTATGGAAAAGGTTCTAAGTTAGCTCCTCGGTTCGTTGGACCTTTTGAGATCTGGAGCGTATCGGCCCGTTGGCTTACCATCTAGCATTGCCACCCAACTTGTCTCACGTACATGATGTGTTTCATGTTTTTGTTCTTAGGAGATACATCACAGATCCTTCTCATGTGCTGGATTGGACATCATTGCAGGTGTAGGATCAGGGGCAGGTGATGGTGGAGCCCATCCGTATCATCGATCACAGGACCCTAGGCCTTTGAGGCAGAGAGATTGATCAGGTACGAGTGCAGTGGGATAGATATGATGAGACTGCAGCCACTTGGGAGGATGCTACTGCTTTATGAGTGTAGTTTCCACATTTGTTCCAGTGACTTCCAGGAGGAAGTCGAGTCTAAGGGGAGGGGGATGTAGTGCCCACTTTCCTTGGACACTATTCAGATACTGATCCTGACACTATTGGTCACATTTTGGATATTATTATGTTTTGATGTAGTATGATGTATCAAGGACTATTATGGACATTATTATGTTTTGATTAGTATGATGGTTAGATGTTAGATCCTGGATTAATATTGATCTGGATTCAGATATTTTGCTTGATGATCATTGAGACATTATTATTATTATGTGGATGATGACATACATACTAGTTGACATGGACAAAGTTATTACTTTTGATTGTAGACATGTGACATTGATATTATGAATAGCTATAGTATAGAGATCTATTGGATGATGATATAGTTGTAGTTGAATTTAAATAATAAATGTTAAATTCTTGATAATGTTGTGATTTGGATTTAATAATTATATGTTGCTTATATCATTTGGATGTTTTGATATGGCCACGAGGCCGAAGGGGTATATTGCATTTTG
The DNA here is from genome assembly GCA_018340775.1 of Taxus wallichiana var. yunnanensis. Lineage (NCBI taxonomy): Eukaryota > Viridiplantae > Streptophyta > Pinopsida > Cupressales > Taxaceae > Taxus > Taxus wallichiana. The sequence goes on from CM031243.1 coordinate 15,841,323, forward strand.
CAGTTAAAAATCACAACAATGTCGGGGGACTGGAGACTAACCATATTGGAATTCAGTGTGAAATCAACAAGGTCACCATGGCAACTGTGTTTGAGTTATATGTTGTGTTTTGTTAGGATTTCCCATGGGGGGGATTTCCATTATTGTGACCATGGGGTATTTGTGTGCTTTATTTGTTGTGTCCCTTTTTAAAATTATTGTTGTATGTATTTTAATTGTAATGTGCTCTTTATTGTAATTATTTAAATGTGATAGTATAATGTGGGAGTCATATAGTTAAAATTTTAATTATATTAATTGGGATGTGGAATATAAATTAAATGTTATTGTCTTGGTTGAAAATGAAAATTGACTTATATATATATATATATATATATATATATATATATATATATATATATATATATATATATATATATAATATATATTTATAACCATAAATAAATCATTTATAAAAGATTGTAATAAATAAATATCATAAATATAAATGCATGTGTAAGAAATTGTAAGAGGATGTAAGAGTTGTGTAAGTAAAATGATAGATTGTGTAAGGTAGATTTTGGAGTGTAGAACACTCCATCCTCTTTGAAACTCGGATTTGGTCTTGGGAGCCTAAATTGGAGGCTTGTGGGACAAGTTAAACTTGTCCCACACCTCTCAAAACCTCCACCAACCATGATTATTATTTAGGAGTCAAAATCAATTTATTTTATTGCATTTTGACATGATTTTGTGTGAGATTTGATTGCACTTGTCTTACAAATTTTAAATGCATTCCTTTTGGGGTATGGGCTACATTGTGTATGTAAGTAATTTTGTCATTTTCATTTATTATGATTTATTTTTCCTTGATGTTGAATGCTTTTGGGATGAGGAAAAATGATGTGGCATCCCACTTGGAATCCACATCATCCTCTCCCTCCATCTCCTTTAAAAATTAAAATTTCCTCTCATTTTGAGGTTGTTGAAAGTTGGAGATTTCACTCTTGGGTCAAATTTTCTTGCATTTTTGGAGCTTGCTTGGTGGAAGAAGTGGAATTACTTGTGCATGCATTCCTCTTGTTGATTGGGACTAGTTTTTTGTGTAACAAAGAACTGTTGTTTTGGAAACAAGTCTCCATTATGGAGAGGTAGGCTCCACTCTTTTTAAAATTGTTGTATTTTTCCTCTTTTAGCATGAATTTGAATGTGTTGTGTTTGTAATTTTTTAGGGATGGGTAGAATGCTTAGGGCATGGTGTGGAGAGAAGACTATGAGGTTATCAGAGGAGGGATAAGGGATTTTCCATTGTTATTTGTTCTTGGGAGGGAATGTTGGTTTGGGATCCACCTAGGAAAGGAAATTGCTTGCATTTCCTACTTGGGGGAGGTATAAGGGATAAATTTGGAGGAGGGATAAGGAGGGGTTGAGGAGGGATAAGGTTTATGGGATTGCTATGATCTTGGTGGTTTGCTCTTGGTGGATGCCCAAAATTCAACTTGGGAGGCATAAGGAGACCTCCATAGTTCTTGCTCTTGCTTGGCTTGCTTGCTTGGAGAAGGAGCCTTTGTTTTGTTTGGAATTGATTGTTGTAGTTGAGAACTACATCTTCTTGCTTTGTGTTTATTTGTGTTTGTGAATTTATGCTTGTATGTGAAGAAGCCATGTTGCCATGTGTTATATCATCATGTTCCATTCCAATATGGTTGGGGCTCGGGGGCCAATGGGGAAAGATGGCTTCTCTTTTCCCATTGGATGTCTTGGTTGGGTGGAGAGTGTTGCCTTTCCCCCTTCCTTGTTGTGATTCAAGTAAAAGAATGAAGAAATCAGCAAGTCATGTTGTTTGGAGAAAGAAGAATACAGCTTGACAGTCTTTTCCTTTTAGCAAGTTCATTGTAACCTTCCCACTTTGAAGTGGATGATTTGTATTGTTAATTGTAATGAGAAGACATCTTGTATTGAAATTAAAAGGTTGAAAGTGATAAGTGAATTGTAAAGAATTATTATTCCATACTGTGTTATGAGAAGAATGTGAAAGAAAGAAATATGTATTGTGCATTGTAACTTGAAATTCAAAGAAAGAGATAAACTGTTGAATTATTGTTGGAAATCAAATAAAGAATTACATTCCTTTCTCAAAATTTCATTGTTGTATTAGATCCGAGTTGCTGTTGTGAAATGAAAACTCTGTTTTGAAAGAGATTAAGAAATAGCATTGCCAGTAAATGTACTGTGTTTGAAATCAAAACTAGAGTTTAAATTTTACATATGAATTGTCAATTAATTGTTGAATCAATTGAATGTCTTAGATAAGATTTGAAATGCCTCCCCATATTTGGAAGATGCAAATTGGTTAATAAACTTGTTAGCAAATGATCTCTTGTTTCTTTCTTTAATTCTGGCAATGAATTTCATCAAAAATGTATAGTTCAGATTTTTAGTTAAAATTGAGAAAGGAAACAAAGTATTATAGATGTATTAGGTCCTATTGAACCCACATTGAACTTCATATTTAAGAAAATATCTCAAAAACTCTATCAAATCCAATTTTAACTTCACAATCCAACTTACTGTCAAAAAAATGTAAAATTTACCAAATGCAACCCAATATCCAAATTGGACCTTGAAAATATACTTAAACTTACCCAAGACCATTTCCCAATGCTCAATTTACATGCTCAGAAGAAGAAATATCAAAATTGAATCAAATCTTATAAGTTAAAAATTGCAGTTTTAAAATTATAATACCCTGCAGATCTATTTCTTAAAATTGACCCTTAAAACTTCACCAAATTCTAAAATTGATGATTTTTGTGCAAAGAGGACTCGAGAGATTTCGGAAAGTCCTCATTTTCCTAAAATGGAGCTTCCTATCAAAAGTTATGGCCATTTGAAGTTTTACTTCAAAATGGCCATCCCAAACCAAAAATGAAATAATTCGACCTTAGAAAAATTTAAATTTTGAACTTTGGAAAAATTTCTAAAAATTTCCGTGGCCCGCCAACCTCTCATCCTATCAGAAGTTTCCATGTGGCACCTTGGAGGGGTGGCCCTTAATATTAAAAAAAAAAAAAAAAAACTTAACTTTTTTGAAAATTTTGTCTTGGGAAAATTTTCCCAAATTTCCCGCAACCCCGGCCCCCAACCAATCACATGCTGACATGTGGTAGGGGGGTGCATGGATCAAAACAGAAAACTTAACTTTTTTTTTTCTTTGGGAAAAATTTCACTTTTCTCCCTGCAACCCCACGGACCCACACCAATCACGTGTTGACACGTGGCAGGGAGGACCCGTGGATTTAGAAATGAACACTTAAATTTTTGTCCT
>CM031243.1:15859629-15862879 GCA_018340775.1 Taxus wallichiana var. yunnanensis
TGTGCGTGTGTGTGCATGCGTGTGTGTGTGTGTGTGTGTCGTGTGTGTGTGTGCGTGTGGGTGTGTAGGTGCATTTGCGTGTGCATGTGCACATGCGTGTGTGTGCATATGTGTGTGTGCGTGCGTGTGCGTGTGCGGTGTGCGTGGTGTGTCGTGCGTCGTGCATGTGTGCGTGTGTGTAGTGTGTGTGTGTGTGTGTGTGTGTGTGTGTGTGTGTGTGTGTGTGTGCTGTGTGTGTGTGCGTGTGTGTGCTGTGCACGTGCATTTGAATGTGTGCGTGTGCGTGTGGGTGTCATCATCCGCACGTGCGTGCGAGTGTGTGCATGTCGTGTGTGTGTGCGTGTGCATGTGCACGCACGTGTGCATGTGTGAGTGTGTGTGCTTATGCGTGTGCATGTGCGTGTGCATGTGTAGCGCGCATGTGCGTGTGTGTACGTATGTGCTGCGTGTGAGTGTGTGTGTGTGTGTGTGTGTGTGTGTGCGTGTGCGTGTGCGTGTGGCGTGCGCAGCGCGTGTGTGTATGCATGCGCGTATGTGTGCGTGTGTGTGTGTGCGAGTTCCGTGCTTGTGCGTGTGCATGTGTAAGCGTGCTTGTGCGAGTGCATGTGTGTGTGTGTGTGTGTATGTGCACGTGTACATGTGCGAATGTGTGTGTGTGCATGTGCATGTGCATTTGCAGCGTGTGCGTGTGCGTGTGCGTGTGTGTGCTTCTTCGCGTGTGTGTGTGTGTGTGTGTATGTGTGGGTGTGTGTTAGCATGTGTGTGTGTGTGCGTGTCGCGTGCTGTGTGCGTTTGTGTGTGCGTGTACATATGCGTGTGCATGTGCATTGCAAGTGTGCGTGCATGTGTGTGTGTCCGTGCGTGTGTGCTTGTGCGTGTGCGTGTGCATGTGCGTGTGTGTATCCGTGTAGAGGTGCGCGTCCGTGTGCACGTGTGTGTGTGTGCGCGTGTGTGCGTGTGCGTGTGTGTGTGTGTGTGTGTGTGTGTGTGTGTGCGTGTGCATGTGTTTGTGCGTGTGTGTGTGCGCGTGCACGTCCGCACGTGTGTGTGCGTGTGTAGAGGTGCGTTTGTGTGTGCGTGTGCAAAAAAGTGCGCAGACGTTTAGGAAACAATGTACAGTTCAGATTTTTAGTTAAAATGTACAGGTCATATTTTTAGTTAAAATTGAGAAAGGAAACAAAGTATTTTAGATGTATTAGGTCCTATTGAACCCACATTGAACTTCATATTTAAGAAAATATCTCAAAAACTCTATCAAATCCAATTTTAACTTCACAATCCAACTTACTGTCAAAAAAACGTAAAATTTACCAATGCAACCCAATATCCAAATTGGACTTTGAAAATATACTTAAACTTACCCAAGACCATTTCCCAATGCTCAATTTACATGCTCAGAAGAAGAAATATCAAAATTGAATCAAATCTTATAAGTTGAAAATTGTCAGTTTTAAAATTATAAACCCTGCAGATCGATTTCTTAAAATTGACCCTTGAAACTTCACCAAATTCTAAAATTGATGATTGCTTTGTGCAAAGAGGACTCCGAGAGCTTTCCGGAAAGTCCTCGTTTTCCTAAAATGGAGCTTCCTATCAAAAGTTATGGCCATTTGAAGTTTTACTTCAAAATGGCCATCCCAAACCAAAAATGAAATAATTCGACCTTAAAAAAATTTAAATTTTGAACTTTGGAAAAATTTCCTAAAAATTTCCGCGGCCCCGCCACCCTCTCATCCTATCAGAATTCACCACGTGGCACCTTGGAGGGGCGGACCCTTAATAAAAACTTAACTTTTAAAAAATTTGCCTTGGGAAAAATTTCCCAATTTTCCCCGCAACTCCGCAGCCCCCAACCAATCACGTGATGACACGTGGCAGGGGGTGCGCGGATCAAAACAAAAAACTTAACCATTTTTGCCTTTGGAAAATTTTCACTTTTCTCCCCGCAACCCCGCGGCCCCGTAAAATCACGTGCTGACACGTGGTAGGGAGGGCCCGAGGATTTAGAATTGAAAACTTAAGCTGTTGTTGCAAATCAGCAAAGACACCCCTCGATGCAAATCAGTTTCTAAATTGATGTTTCAAGCATCCACAGGTGTGATTGCACAACATTGAAACCTCTCTCCAAGTGTGGGACTTGTAAAATGAGAGAAGAATCTCCAGATTAGAGGCTGGTTCCTCAAACTCCTCTGATCAGATCTGTTATTTGCACAATTGCAGAGGTTTGAATCCTAATCCTACTCTAAATTCCAAGGAGACAGAGATAGAAAGTGCAAAAATTGAAACTAAACTAATAGGTGATACACCAAAGGAGTGGTGAACACTTCTTGTTCATACAAATTGACACAATTTCATAAAATGCAACATGAAACATCATACACACGCTGATAAGATGCAATTAGAGGTCTGAAATCAAGCAAGACAATACAAACAAAGGACTGAAAATTGATCACGAGCTCGACCTGTCATTTTTCTTTGTCAAAATCTTTGCATTTGCAACATCAAAGAGGTAGAAACTGTTACAATCATGAAGAAGGTCTGATACTTGCAAAAATCACTTGTCAAGGTGAAAAAGAAGCTTGCTATCCAAAAATAATGTTCCACCCTCAAAAAATGAGCCAAATCCGGCTTTTACAATGCATGGGTCAAGCCTAGGAGAGAGAAAACATGTAAAAACGTGGGAGCCATTCTCCATTGAATGAAGATGCATTAAAATAGCATGGGCGTCCTTGCGGACCCATGCCCCGACATTTTGACCACGCTTTGGAGAAGAATGTGACCCATTTTGCATTAAAATTGGTTGTTGAAACGTTAGTTCTGGCCATTACCACGTGCCAGAGACGTTTCTTGATTTTATCTCTCCAAACTGAACTAAAATGCAAAAATGACCATGGAATCTTGTAGAGAATTTCACCAGCTTTCCATTGATACAAAGAACGCGAAAATCCGAGCTCGATCAAAATATATGTTGATTTGAAGTTTTAGGGCAAAACAGGGCCAAATCGGGTCGCTTTGATATTTTTGGCCTGGACACATGGCGAGTTCTAATTGGCTGTGGGCCTTCTAGGGGACAATTTCCCACAAAAACTCGCCGAGCCATAACTTGAAAAATACATGGAGTTAGGAGGAAAACTTTACCTTTCTTGAAAGCCGAGAAAGAGCTCTATCCAATGGTTTCATTTCGAGAAGGTTTTAAGTGCTTTGAAAAGAAAAAAATTTATGTCCTGAGGCACAAGAGAAGGAAAGGTGA
>CM031243.1:15875479-15892979 GCA_018340775.1 Taxus wallichiana var. yunnanensis
CCTCTGATTAGATCTATTATTTACACAACTGCAGAGGTTCAAATCCTAATTTTATCTTAATTTACAAGGAGATAGGGATAAGAAATGCAAAAATTAAAACTAAACTGATAAGGGTGATACACCAAAGGAGTGGTGAGCACTTCTTGCTCATGTAAATTGACACAAATTAGAAATTGCAACATAAAACATCATGCACAGGTTGATAAGATGTAAACAAGGGTTTGAAATGAAGCAAACAACACATACAAAGGACTGAAAGCATTCACAGAGCCTGCATTGTGATTTTCAACATCAAAATCCTTGTATTCCAACACCAAAGAGGTAGAAAAACCTGTTACAATCCCTGGAAGGTCTGATACTTGCCAAAATCACTTGTTGAAAGTGAAAACAGAAGCTTGTTGTGTAAAAAAGTGTTCCCTTTGAAAAATGAGCCAAATCTAGCTTTTACAATGCATGGGTCGAGCCCAGGAGAGAGAAAACATGAAAAACATGGGAGCCATTCCCCATTGACCAAAATACATTAAAAATAGCATGGAGGTCCTTACAAACCCATGCCCTGACATTTTTGACCATGTTGGAGAAGAATGCGACCCATTTTGCATTAAAATTGGTTGTTGAAACGTCAGTTTTGTCCATGGGCGCGTACCAGAAGTGTTTTTTGATTTTCTCCCTCCAAACTGAACCAAAATTCAAAATTGACCATGGAATCTTATAGAGAATTTCACCAGATTTCCATTGATATAAAAACGGAAAATCCGAGCTCTTGATCGAAAGTTATGGTGATTTGAAGTTTTAGGGCAAAAACAGGCCAAAATCGATCGCTTTGATATTTTTGACTGGACACGTGGCAAGTTCTCGATTGGTCATGGACCTTGCAAGGGAAAATTTCCCACAAAACTCGCCGAGCCATAACTTGAAAAAATACGTGGAGTTAGGAGGAAATCTTTACCTTTCTAGAAAGCCGAGAAAGAGCTCTATCCAATGGTGTCATTTCCAAAAGGTTTTGAGTGCCTAAAAAGTAAAAATTTATGACTCGAGGCACAATAGAAGGAAAGAATGAAAGGGAGTTAGCCACAAAATGAGCAGGGGGCACATTTGGATAACAATTTTGGTGACTCGAGGGGTCATCTCGCCCGCTGGATGAATGATCGAGCTCAAGCAATCCATTGGGCATGGAGTCATGAGTAGTAGCTCAAAACTGATCTCGAACTTTGAAAACTTCCTCCGAACGCTTGAATCCCACCGGACATGGAGTTGTTCCCACCAAAATGCCATCAAAATGAATCGTGCAAGAGTGAAACCCAAGCACCAAAACTATGTACAAACTTAAAATCATACATGCTCCAAATGGAACATGCAGAGTGTGCACAAGCACTTCTTCTACCGAAAGCAAACCTACCTACTCTACTCTAACTCGGAAGCAAAGGTGAGCTAAATGAACCCCGCAAATCAAGTTGTGCAAAATAGCTTCCTTTCTTCAAAATTGGCAGCCATGCAAATGATTTGGAGCTGAGTATGGCTGATTAGATGAGTGGAAAATCAACAAGAAGCTGGTCTTCTACCCAAATTAGCAAGGTGTCAACTAAAAACAAATCCAATACCTCTTTTAGTTGCTCGCATTTGATCGAGAGGTATGACAACTGATCTCTTGGAACTTTCTGAGCTCATCCTCATGCTTAGAAGCAAGCATGACTGGTTGTGGCTTCTCCTTTGGCTCCAATGAAGCCAAATACCTGATTGGGCAAGGTCTGATCCATTGAGTATGCCCATAATTCTGATTTTCAACTCCAAGAATGGAGTTCTCTTGTAGACCTTGAATGGATGGTGTGGAAGCAATGGTAGAGAACCCTTTCGCTCTTTCTCTTCCTCCAATGAAGGACATGAAAGATTAAAATCTTCCAATCTTGGTTCCAAAGAGCTTCTATAAGATGCAAAGCTGCTGCTGCAAATGAATACTCTCCTCCATGACAAAAGAGGCTCTTGTGTTTGGAAGATGGATGATGAAAGAGAGAATGGTGGAAACTCAACCGGTTCTTCTTCATCAAAACAATTCCTCCAAATCGACAGTAAACTACCTCATTGTTGTCCCGCCGCAAATGTTCAACCTCTCCCATGGCATTTCTCTTGATCTACAACTTGATCACCATGGTTTCTTTCATCCTCCAAAGATTGAGTTTGAGGGATCAAACTCTTCTTCAAGACTAGAACTTGAGAGAGAGATGAAGTAGAGAGAAGAATCGAAGGTTCTTCTATAACCTCGCTTTGTGCTCAAAGCCTTTAGATCTGCACTTTTCTCCCCACACTGGAATGTGCTCCTCTTCTTTTGGATTTGGAGCAGCTTCTCCTTCCTTCCTTGCTGTCCTCATGACTGATTTTTATAATTTGAATTGGATCAGCATTTCCTTCAAATAGGGTGCCAACATGGACACTATATTTAAACAAATTGATTGTTGATCTCGCAACTCCTTTTTACTCTTCTTCTTCGCTGCAACAAAATCAGTCCCGACCACCATTTGTTCTTGTAACTCCAACCTCTTCTCAAGGTTTCATCAAAGCAAAGGGATCTTCTTCATCCCAAATTTAAGAGCCCAACTCTTCAAAATTTGAATTTCTTCATCCTTGTTTGGCTTTCTTTTTGTTGTCCTTCATGACCGATTTTTGCAATTTTTTGTGGTGGTGGAGGAGGTAAAACCTCTTGTTTCTTTGGAGGAGAGGGTGTTTCATTTAGCTCTTGTGGAGGGGATGACTGTTTGGAAGGGAAAAGGACAGAAGAATTGAGATGAGGTGGAAGACTAGGGGGTGGAGAAATGGATTCAACACTTGGGATAGCAGATGGAGAGTTTAAAACTTGACACTGCTGAGATAAAACAGATTGGGAAAGAGGAAAAGAAAAGGCATGAGATGGTGTGCTTACCCGTTGACAAGGTTGTTGAATACTCCTCTCATACACCTCTATTCCTTCAATCCACTTTGCAAGCAATGGCAGCATTGCAATCATGAAGTCAAGCTTCTCTCGAGGGTCAGTAATGCCTTGGGAAAGGTCCCACCCATGGACAGTGGTGCTCCACAACCGATTCCAAATGCTTTCATTTGTGCTTGAGCCCTGGATCGCACCATGTTTACCTCCATCTTTTGGATTTTCTCCAATAGACCAAAGCATCTTGCATCTGATTGTCTTCATTGTATGCACACCCTTGCTCTTGGAAAGCTCCATAGCCAAACTGATTTTGGCATTGCTGCTCATATGGGTATGTATGCTGATTTTGAATTTGTTCAAAATGCTGATTTGGAGGATTTAAAAAACATGTTGGAGGTGGGAAACATTGTTGCTGTTGTAAATGTGAGTTCCATGATGGAAATGAAGTCATGATTGCACAACTTCATGGAATGGAAAAGAATGAAAGAGATGGAAAGAATAATGGATGGAAATGGATGAAAAACAAGTCTGCAACTTCATAAATGGGTTACTGATCGATGGAGTCGCCAGATGTGTTTGCAAGTGCCTCCAAAGGCTGAAATCTTCACAGGAACACACCAACCTACAAAAGATGAAGTGGAAGACCTCTAAGGTCCCACCGGGCGTGCCAAAACTGTTGTTGCAAATCAGCAGCACCCCTGGATGCAAATCAGGTTTCTAAGTTGATGTTTCAGGCATCCAGTGTGATTGCACAACATTGAAACCTCTCTCCAAGTGTGGGACTTGTAAAATGAGAGAGGAATCTCTAGATTAGAGGCTGGTTCCTCAAACTCCTCTGATTAGATCTATTATTTGCACAACTGCAGAGGTTCAAATCCTAATTTTATCTTAATTTGCAAGGAGACAGGGATAAGAAATGCAAAAATTAAAACTAAACTGATAAGGGTGATACACCAAAGGAGTGGTGAGCACTTCTTGCTCATGAAAATTGACACAAATCAGAAATTGCAACATAAAACATCATGCACAGGTTGATAAGCTGTAAACAAGGGTTTGAAATGAAGCAAACAACACATACAAAGGACTGAAAGCATTCACAGAGCCTGCATTGTGATTTTCAACATCAAAATCCTTGTATTCCAACACCAAAGAGGTAGAAAAACCTGTTACAATCCCTGGAAGGTCTGATACTTGCCAAAATCACTTGTTGAAAGTGAAAACAGAAGCTTTCTATGTAAAAAAGTGTTCCCCCCTTTGAAAAATGAGCCAAATCCGGCTTTTACAAAGGCATGGGTCGAGCCAGAGAGAGAAAATGTGAAAAACGTGGGAGCCATTCCCCATTGACCAAAATGCATTAAAAACAGCATGGAGGTCCTTACAAACCCATGCCCTAACATTTTTGACCATGTTGAGAAGAATGCGACCCATTTTGCATTAAAATTGGTTGTTGAAACGTTAGTTATGTCCATGGGCACGTACTAGAAGTGTTTTTTATTTTCTCCTCAAACTAAACCAAAATTCAAAATTGACCATGGAATCTTGTAGAACATTTCACTATCTTTCCATTGATATAAAGAACATGAAAATCGAGCTCACGGATCGAAAGTTATGGCGATTTGAAGTTTTAGGGCAAAAACAGGCCAAAATCGGATCGCTTTGATATTTTTGACCTGGACACGTGGCGAGTTTTGATTGGCTATGGACCTTGCAAGGGAAAATTTCCCACAAAAACTCCATTGAGCCATAACTTGAAAAATACGTGGAGTTAGGAGGAAATCTTTACCTTTCTAGAAAGCTGAGAAAGAGCTCTATCCAATGGTGTCATTTCTAGAAGGTTTTGAGTGCCTAAAAAGTAAAAATTTATGACTGAGGCACAATAGAAGGAAAGAATGAAAGGGAGTTAGCCACAAAATGAGCAGGGGGCACATTTGGATAACAATTTTGGCAACTCAGAGGGGTCATCTGCCTGCTAGATGAATGATCAGTAGCCTGAAGCAATCCATTGGGCATGGAGTCATGAGTAGTAGCTTGAAAACTAATCTGAACTTTGAAAACTTCCCTCTGAACCGCTTGAATCCCATTGGACATGGAGTTGTTCCCACCAAAATGCCATCAAAACAAACTGTGCAAGAGTGAAACCAGCAGCACCAAAACTATGTACAAACTAAAAATCATACATGCTCCAAATGGAACATGCAGAGTGTGCACAAGCACTTCTTCTACTGAAAGCAAACCTACCTACTCTACTCTAACTGGAAGCAAAGGTGAGCTAAATGAACCCTGCAACTGGTTGTGTAAAATAACTTCCTTTCTTCAAAATTGGCATCCATGCAAATGATTTGGAGCTGAGTATGGCTGATTGGATGAGTGGAAAATCAACAAGAAGCTGGTCTTCTACCCAAATTAGCAAGGTGTCAACTAAAAACAAATCCAATACCTCTTTTAGTTTCTCTGCATTTGGATTGGAGAGGTATGATAGCTGATCCTTTGAACTTCGCAGCTCATCCTCATGCTTAGAAGCAAGCATGACTGGTTGTGGCTTCTCCTTTGACTCCAATGAAGACAAATACCTGATTGGGCAAGGTTTGATCCATTGAGTATGCCCATAATTCTGATTTTCAACTCCAAGAATGGAGTTCTCTTGTAGACCTTGAATGGATGGTGTGGAAGCAATGGTAGAACCCTTCTACCCTTTCTCTTCCTCCAATGAAGGACATGAAAGATTAAAATCTTCCAATCTTGGTTCCAAAGAGCTTCTATAAGATGCAGGATGCTGCAAATGAATACTCTCCTCCATGACAGCAAGCTCTTGTGTTTGGAAGATGGATGATGAAAGAGAGAATGGTGGAAACTCAACCGGTTCTTCTTCATCAAAACAGTCCTCCAAATCAGACAGGTAAACTGCCTCATTGTTGTCCTGCTGCAAATGTTCAACCTCTCCCATGGCGTTCTCTTGATTTGCAACTTGATCACCATGGTTTCTTTCATCCTCTAGCATTGAGTTTGAGGGATCAAACTCTTCTTCAGTACTAGAACTTGAGAGAGATGAAGTAGAGAGAAAAACTGAAGGTTCTTCTATAACCTGCTTTGTGCTCAAAGCCTTTAGATCCACACTTTTCTCCCCACAGCTGGAATGTTCTCCTCTTCTTTTGGATTTGGAGCAGCTTCTCCTTCCTCTTGCTGTCCCTCATGACTGATTTTTATAATTTGAATTGGATCAGCATTTCCTTCAAATAGGGTGCCAACATGGACACTATATTCGAAACAAATTGATTGTTGATCTGTAACTCCTTTTGCTCTCTTCTTCTCGCTGCAAAAAAATCAGTCCCGACCATCATTTGTTATGTAACTCCAACCTCTTCTAAAGGTTTCATCAGCAAAGGGATCTTCTTCATCCCAAATTTAAGAGCCCAACTCTTCAAAATTTGAATTTCTTCATCTTTGTTTGGCTTCTCTTTTCTTGTCCTTCATGACCGATTTTTGCAATTTTTTGTGGTGGTGGAGGAGGTAAAACCTCTTGTTTCTTTGGAGGAGATGGTGTTTCATTTAGCTCTTATGGAGGGGATGACTGTTTGGAAGGGAAAGGAGGAGAAGAATTGAGATGAGGTGGAAGACTAGGGGGTGGAGAAATGGATTCAACACTTGGGACAAAGCAGATGGAGAGTTTAAAACTTGACACTACTGAGATAAAACAGATTGGGAAAGAGGAAAAGAAAACACATGAGATGGTGTGCTTACCTGTTGACAAGGTTGTTGAATACTCCTCTCATACACCTCTATTCCTTCAATCCACTTTGCAAGTAATGGCAGCGTTGCAATCATGAAGTCAAGCTTCTCTTGAGGGCTGTAATGCCTTGGGAAAGGTCCCACCCATGGACAGGGTGCTCCAAAACTGATTCCAAATGCTTTCATTTGTGCTTGAGCCCTAGATTACACCATGTTTACCTCCATCTTTTGGATTTTCTCCAACATACCAGCATCTTGCATCCGATTGTCTTCATTGTATGCACACCCTTGCTCTTGAAAGCTCCATAGAAAGCTCCATAGCCAAACTCATTTTGAATATGTTCAAAATGCTGATTTGGAGGATTTAAAAACATGTTGGAGGTGGGAAACATTGTTGTTGTTGTAAATGTGAGTTCCATGATGGAAATGAAGTCATGATTACTCAAATTCATGGAATGGAAAAGAATGAAAGAGATGGAAAGAATAATGGATGGAAATGGATGAAAAATAGGTCTCGCAACTTCGTAAATGGGTTGCTTTGATCGGATGGAGTCGCCAGATGTGTTTGCAAGTGCCTCCAAAGGCTGAAAATTCACAGAAAACACCAACCTGCAAAATATGAAGTGGAAGACCTCTAAGGTCCCATGGGCGTTAAAACTATTGTTGCAAATCAGCAAAGCACTGGATGCAAATCAGGTTTCTAAGTTGATGTTTAGGGCATCCAAGTGTGATTGCACAACATTGAAACCTCTCTCCAAGTGTGGGACTTGTAAAATGAGAGAGGAATCTCCAGATTAGAGGCTGGTTCCTCAAACTCCTCGATCGATCTAGTATTTTTGCACAACCGCAGAGGTTCAAATCCTAATTTTATCTTAATTTGCTCATGAGTGGTAAATTGACACAAATCAGAAATTGTAACATAAAACATCATGCACAAGTTGATAAGTTGTAAACAAGGGTTTGAAATGAAGCAAACAACACATACAAAGGACTGAAAGCATTCACAGAGCCTGCATTGTGATTTTCAACATCAAAATCCTTGTATTCCAACACCAAAGAGGTAGAAAAACCTGTTACAATCCCTGGAAGGTCTGATACTTGCCAAAATCACTTGTTGAAAGTGAAAACAGAAGCTTGCTGTGCAAAAAAGTGTTCCCCCTTTGAAAAATGAGCCAAATCCGGCTTTTACAGTGCATGGGTCGAGCCCAGGAGAGAGAAAATGTGAAAAAATGTGGGAGCCATTCCCATTGACCAAAATGCATTAAAAACAACATGGAGGTCCTTACAAACCCATGCCCTAACATTTTTGACCATGTTGGAGAAGAATGCGACCCATTTTGCATTAAAATTGGTTGTTGAAACGTTAGTTCTATCCATGGGCACGTACCAGAAGTGTTTTTTGATTTTCTCCCTCCAAACTGAACCAAAATTCAAAATTTACCATGGAATCTTGTAGAACATTTCACTAGCTTTCCATTGATATAAAGAACGTGAAAATCTGAGCTCTGGATCAAAAGTTATGGTGATTTGAAGTTTTAGGGCAAAAATAGGCCAAAGTCGGATCGCTTTGATATTTTGACTTGGACACGTGGCGAGTTCTCGATTGGTCGGACCTTGCAAGGGAAAATTTTCCACAAAACTCATTGAGCCATAACTTGAAAAATATGTGGAGTTAGGAGGAAATCTTTACCTTTCTAGAAATTTGAGAAAGAGCTCTATCCAATGGTGTCATTTCAGGAAAAGGTTTTGAGTGCCTAAAAAGTAAAAATTTATGACTCGAGGCACAATAGAAGGAAAGATTGAAAGGAGTTAGCCATAAAATGAGTAGGGGGCACATTTGGATAACAGAGCCCAGGAGAGAGAAACATGGGAAAACATGGAAGGGAT
Organism: Taxus wallichiana var. yunnanensis; assembly: GCA_018340775.1. NCBI lineage: Eukaryota > Viridiplantae > Streptophyta > Pinopsida > Cupressales > Taxaceae > Taxus > Taxus wallichiana. The sequence goes on from CM031243.1 coordinate 15,884,010, forward strand.
TCAACCATTGACCAAAACACATTCAAAATAGCATGGGCATCCTTACAGGACCCATCACCTGACATTTTTAGCCATCTTTGGGAGAGAATATGAGCCATTCTTCATTAAAAATGGTGGTTGAAACGTCATTTCTATCCATGACCACGTGCAGAGGATTTTTGATTTTCTCTCTCCAAACTCCATCAAAATGCAGAAATTACCCCATAATCTTGTAGATAATTTTACCAGCTTTCCATTGATATAAAGAACGTGAAAACCGAGCTTTGGATCGAAAGATATGGCCATTTGATGTTTTAGTGCAAAAACAGACCAAATCGGGTTGCGCAGCAAAAATTTGAATTTTTGCACCTTTTTGGTCATTTGGAAAATTTTCCAAAATTTACCTGCAATTCACCACTCTAGGTGCCATGTGGCGGCATCTCATTGGCCGCAGACCTTTCAGGGGAATTTTTTTCCAAAAAACTCTGCTGAGCCATAACTTCAAAAATACATGGAGTTAGGAGGAAAACTTTACCTTCTACGGAAAGCTAAGAAAGAGCTCTATCCAATGGTGTCATTTCAGAAGGTTTTGAGTGCCTTAAAATCAAAATATTATGATTGAGGCACAAGAGAGGAAAAAATGAGAGGAGTTAGCAACAAAAAATGAGCAGGGGCTGATTTTGGATAAAACATTTGGCGACTCGGAGGGGTCATCACTCATTGGATGAAGTTACCATGGTTGCTGAAGCAATCCATTGGGTATGGATTCATTGAATTCTCTGTTTGATACCCCTAACCGACTAGAACACTGCAAGGAGGAACATGGAATATCACCCGATGGAGCAAGGCCTACAAACACATTCCTGGGACATCAAGCTTGTGTTAAAGCACTTAGGGAAAGAAAAACTAATCTACTGAGTAAAACAATGTGAAAAAGCACTTGGAGGAATGAAAACCTAAACTAATATGTACAGGGGTGAAGTATTTCCTTCAGAGCAATGCTTGGGATGGATTCCATTAACTGGAATCTGTAGTTCTTCGCCATCCAATGAAGACAACTGGAAAGCACATCTTGTCCTTACACTTTGTGACCATGTATGGGCCACTCCAAATGGCATCAAATTTTGAATGCCTTCCGGTTTTTTGCTTATGCGCATCCCATTTTAACACCACATCTCCAACTTGGAAGGATCTATTCTTGGCCTTTCTATCAAAGGTCTTATTTATCAAAGCCCGATCCTTCTCCATTGCTTGGGATGCCTGATTTTTGATTTCTTGGAGCTCCATCAGTTCGCATATCGACTTCCATGGGCTCAAACTCCAACAACTCCAACTATTTCATAAGTTCCAATGTTGGCAACTCAAGTGATATGGGAAAAATTGCCTCTCTTCCATAAACAAGCTTGAATGGAGAGTTACCTGTAGATCTTTTAGGAGTTATCCTATCAGCCCATAATGCTGATCTCAATTTGGTATGCAAGACCTCGATTCTCATCAAGAGTCCTAATGATCCTCAACAAGTTCTTGTTTGTAGATTCAGCCTGGACATTACCCTAGGGGTAATAGTTTGATGAAGTACTTAGGTAGATCCCATTCTTGATAGCCAATTCAGTCACCTTGGATCCAATGAATGCCAATGCATTATCTGATATTATTGTAGCTGGTATGCCAAATCTAGTTACTATTCCCTCATATAAGTCTAGGATCTTTGGATTCATTTACTTCCTTGAATGCTACTTGCTTTCATCCATTTGGTGAAGTAATCTGTGGCTGTTAAAATCCACTTGTGCCCTTGGCTCGAATTGGGATTAATAACTCCAATGAAGTCTAAACCCCATTACATGAATGGCTGGTCAACTAAAATTGGATACAATGGGAGGGCAGCTAGCCTCTCTTTACCTGTGAAAAATGCACAATTCTTGCACCTCTTGATCCATGCATAACAATCATTGAAAATCTTGGGCCAATAATAACCAGCCCTCATGATCTTTAGAGTTGTCACTCTTGGTGCAAAATGACCACCAGCTAGTCCACCATGGAACTCTTCCAACACCTTATGAATCTGATTTGTACCAATGCATCTCAGCAATACTCCATTCACATCTCTTTTGAATAAAACACCATCAACAAGGGCATATGGGACAGCTTACAATCTGAAGTTTCTTCTTTGGGTCTTGTTCATCTACGGAGGGCATAGGCCTCGTGCTTAGGAAGTGCATTATACTTTGGGTCCAGCAAGGAGTGGGGACACCATTATTTTCCTCTTGAGTGTTTCCTTTCTCACGGTTGTCTGCAACGCCAAAACAGCCTCCTTCTCGTAGCATGATTCCTCTGTTTGCTCAAGATCAGCTGCTCACACAATCCTTTTCCTCTTACCAACTTGGTGACATTGATCTCAATGTCATACTCCATGACACGAGTAATCCAACCTGCCCTTTTTCATTCAAGTCTTTGTTGAGGAGGAAGTTTTTAACCCCGCATGAGAAACCAACAATTGGACCTTATTGTTTGAAACTAGATGCTTGAATTTCTTCAAGCTCCCGATTCATCGTAAGAACATGCTTCTCAATGAAATAATATCTCACCTCATAGTCCTCTAGGATTTGGCTGAAGAAAGCAATTGGTGTTCATCATTGTCTTTTATTCTACCTGCACCAAAATTACAGAAATAGTATCATCACCTCCAAACGCATAGAGGATGAAATCCTTGGAGAAATCTCGGGTTGATGAGAGTTGGGGCTTGAGAGATGGCTTCTTTGATTGCTTCAAAACTTTCCTTTCCTTACATTTGTCCATTTGAAAGCCATGCTTTTCTTTAGCATCTTGGTGATAGGTCCGACAAGAGCTGCAAAATTTGGGACAATCCATGTATTTTTAAGTTATGGCTCTAATCATGAGTTTTTGGAAAAATTTTCCCTGAAAGGCCCGCGGCCAATGAGATGCCACCACATGGCATCTAGAGTGGTGGAGCATAGGAAATTTTGGAAAATTTTCCAAATGACCAAAAAGGTGCAAAAATTCAAATTTTTGCCCGCCAACCCGATTTTGACCGTTTTGCCCTAAAACTTCAAATGGCCATATCTTTCGATCCAGAGCTTGGTTTTTCACGTTCTTTATATCAATGGAAAGCTGGTGAAATTATGTATAATATTATAGGGTAATTTTTGAATTTTGATGGAGTTTAGAGAGATAAAATTGAAAAACACCTCTAGAATGTGGTCATGGATAGAAATGACATTTCAACCCTTGTTTTTAATGAAGAATGGCTCGCATTCTCTCCAAAGATGGCTAAAAATGTCGGGGGATGGGTTTGTAAAGATGCCCATGCTATTTTGAATTTGTTTTGGTCAATGGTTGAATCCCTTCCATGTTTTCCCACGCTCTCTCCTAGGCTCATCCTTGCACTTTGTAAAAGCTAGATTTGGCTCATTTTCAAAGTGTTGAACATTTTTGTGTATTGGAGGTCCCCTTTCTCACCTTAGAAGTGATTTTGGTGGAATATCGACCTTTCTAAGAGCTGCAACTTTATTTTTCCTCTCGGTGTTGTAATGCAAGTGATTTTGATGATTAAAATAAGAATACAACCTCTCGTGATTAGTTTTCATCCTCTTGCTGTGTTGTTTGGTTAATTTACGATCCTTCATTACAATTATTAGTTTGTGCATGAGGTTCTTTGTTGCATTTTTATGGACTATGTCAATCATGTTGAGAAGTAAAAATACTCACCACTCCTTTGGTGCATCACCTATTAGCATTAGTTTTATCTTTTTGCATTCTCTATCTCTGTCTCCTTTGGAATTTAGGTTAGGTTAGGAATATAGACCTCTGTAATGCAACTTGTAAGTGATAAATCGACTAGAGGAACTAAGGAACCACCTCTAAACTCGGAGATTTCTTTCTCATTTTTCAAGTCCACACTTGGGGAAAGGATTCAATGTTGTGTAATCACACCGGATGCTAGTATGATCAAACTAGAAATCGATCAACATCCGTGGGTGCTTGATTTGCAACAACAGCACTAGAAGATGAAGTGGAAGCTTCACTTAAATTCGATTTCTAGGAGTGGGAATGAAGGTAAATTAGGCACTTGGCTAGTACTTGGGCTCTCTAAACTTGGAAATAATGGCATTGGAGGCTCAGGAGCTAGCTTGTCACCTTGAATCAAACAATTTTCAGCTCTAATGGCAATGTTATAAGCAATGGGGATAGTTGTCCCTCCCATGGACTGAATTAACATAGAAATATCGAATTTAAAGCTTTAAGGTAATAAAGAAAAGCACCTTCTGTTGTTGGCCTAACTGCCACTGGAATTCTCTCCCAAGTCCTTTGAAATTTGAAATTAAAATCAGTCAGCTGCTCATTGGGAGCTCTTTTGATAGTTGTCAGCTGCTCCAAAAGGGACAAGTTGTCTCCCTTTTCCCCAAACTGCTCATGGAGGGCTATACATAGCTGATTCCAATTTTGAATAGAACTTGAGGTAAGACTCCTGAACCATTGCAAAGCTTTCCCTTTGAATGAAGATGCCAGTAGTTTGACAACAACTTGCATCTCATTGATCTCATGGATTGCACAAATGTTAGCAATATCCTTAACATGATCACTAGGTGATGTCTGATTTTCTCCAGTGAAGTATGGAATGTTCTTCAATGCTGCAACTGGGATTGGATTTTGTGCATTGAGAGAAAGTGGGTTGCTACCGGTGAAATCGACATAGGGGTTGTTTTATGCCATTTTGATTGGCCTTAGAACCCTTGTTGATTGAATGAAAGGCCTACCAGGTGGAGGAGTTGAGAGAGTTCTGTTTGGTGGAGATGGAGACCTTTGGATTCTCCTCCCACTTTGCCTTATTCTTGCCAACTTTCTTCTGAGATAATCGCAGATATTCAAACAACACCTCTTCCTCTCTAACTCTTGATCTTGTGTTGATTCTTCTCATGAGTTTTCAGGTCTGCACTGCTAAAACCAGCTGATTCTTCTTCCTTGGAGTCACCAGATGTGTAATTTATAGCTCTTTTAAAGCAAGAAACTTGCAACAAATGCACATCAATTTTGTTGCAATGAAGATGAAGACCTCTAAGGTCCCACCGGTGTGCCAAAACTATTGTTACAAATCACCAAAGACCCCCGGATGTTGATCGATTTCTAGTTTGATCATACTAGCATCTAGTTTGATTGCACAACATTGAATCCTTTCCCCAAGTGTGGGACTTACAAAATGAGAAAGGAATCTCCGCTTTAGAGGTTGGTTCCTCGGTTCCTCTTGTTAGATTTATCACTTACAAGTTATAGAGGTATATATTCACCATCAAGGGGATTTTTGTAATCCCGAATTTAAGAGCCCAACTCTTGAGAATTTGAATTTCTTCATCCTTGTTTGGCTCTTCTTTCTACTATTGTTTTCCTTGATTGGCATTCTGATTTTTATCCTCCCAACATGGATTTAGGAATGCAAGAGGAGAAGTGGATTGTAACTCAATTGATTTTGCAATTTTTGTGGTGGTGAAGGAGGTAGGAACTCTTGTTTCTTTGGAGGGAATGGCTGTTTGGAAGGGAAAAGGACAAAAGAATTAAGATGGGGTGGAAGACTAGGGAATGGAGAAATGGATTCAACACTTGGGACAGCAGATGGAGAGTTTAAAACTTGGCATTCTTTGAGATAAAACAGATTGGGAAAGAGGGAGAGAAAAGGCATGAGATGGTGTGCTTACCTGTTGACAAAGTTGTTGAATACTCCTCTCATACACCTTTATTTCTTCAGTCCACTTTGCAAGTAATGGTAGTGTTGCAATCATGAAGGCTAGCTTCTCTTGAGGGCTATAATGCCTTGGAAAAGGTCCCATCCATGGACAAGGTTCTCTACAACCGATTCTAAATGCTTTCATTTGTGCTTGAGCCCTGGATTGCACCATGTTTACCTCCATCATTTGGATTTGTTCTAGCAGATCTGCATTTTCTTCTTGACTACCCTCACAACCAGCATACCCTTGTGCTTGACATGTTTCATATCCAAACTGACTTTGGCACTGCTGCTCATATGAGTAGACATGCTGATTTTGAATTTGATCAAAATGTTGATTTGGAGAATTTGTAAAACATGTTGGAGGTGTGATATACTGTTGTTGTAAATGTGAATTCCATGATGGAAATGAAGTCATGATTACACAAATTCATGGAATGGAAAAGAATGAAAATGATGGAAAGAAGAATGGATGGAAATGATTGGAAAATAGGTCTGCAACTTAGAGAATGAGTTGTTTACCAGATGGAGTCGCCAGATGTGCTTTTGAAAGTACCTCCAAAAGTCTGAATCTTTAACAGGAACACACCAACCTGTCAAAGATAAAGTGGAAGACCTTTAAGGGTACCACCAGGGCATGCCAAAATTGTTGTTACAAATCAGCAGCACCCCCTGGATGTTGATCAGATTTCTAGTTTGATCATACTAGCATCCAGTGTGATTGCACAACATTGAATCCTCTTCCCAAGTGTGGGACTTGCAAAATGGAAGAGGAATCTCTAGATTAGAGGCTAGTTCCTCAACTCCTCTGATCAACTAATTCACTTGTACAATTGCAGAGGTTTAAATTCCTAAATCTACCCTAAATTCCAAGGAGACAGAGATAGAGAATGTAAAAAAGAAGGAACTAATGCTAATAGGTGATGCACCAAAGGAGTTGTAGACACCTAATGCTACATGAAATACACAATCCACAAGGAAACACAACACAAAACATGCACAAATGCTCAAAATGTAATGAAAGATCAAGAAAGCAATGATAGATATATGAAAGGATTGAGGGATTTTAATCACAGAACATATATCAACATCTCAGATCCAATACAAGACTTACATTACGGTGATCCAGAGAGGCAAGAAAAGGTGTTGCATTACATGGAAAGGTAAAATTTCTTCACAAATTCGCAAGGAGGAAGAAAAAGGAAGTTGCAGAGCTGAAAAAGTGTCTCCTCTTTGCAAAATGAACTCATCCTGGCTTTTACAGTGCAAACCACGACCCCAGGAGAGAGAAACGTGGGAAAACATGCAAGGGGTTCAACCATTGACTAAAATTCCATCAAAATAGCATGGGCACCCTGATGCACTCCATTCCCTGACATTTTTAACCATGCTGGGAGAGAATGCGAGCCATTCTTCATTAAAAACGGTGGTTGAAACGTCATTTTTGTCCATGACCACGTGCCAGAGGTGTTTCTTGATTTTCTCTCTACAAACTCTATCAAAATACAAAAATGACCCCATAATCTTGTAGATAATTTTACCAGCTTTCCATTGATATAAAGAACGTGAAAAACCGAGCTCTGGATCGAAAGATATGGCGATTTGAAGTTTTAGGGCAAAACAGGGCCAAATCGGGTCGGTGGGAAAAATTCGAATTTTTGCACCTTTTTGGTCATTTGGAAAATTTTCCAAAATTTCCCGCACTCCACCACTCTAGGTGCCACATGGCGGCATCTCATTGGCCGCGGGCCTTTCAGGGGAAATTTTTTCCAAAAAACTCCGCCGAGCCATAACTTGAAAAATACATGGAGTTAGGAGGAAAACTTTACCTTTCTAGAAAGCTGAGAAAGAGCTCTATCCAATGGTGTCATTTCCAGAAGGTTTTGAGTGCCTGAAAAGCAAAATATTATGACTCGAGGCACAAGAGAGGAAAAAATGAGAGGAGTTAGCCACAAAAAATGAGCAGGGGCACATTTTGGATAACACATACTAGCATCCAGTGTGATTGCACAACATTGAGTCCTTTCCCCAAGTGTGGGACTTGCAAAATGAGAAAGGAATCTCTAGTTTAGAGGCTAGTTCCTCAATTCCCTCCGGCCATGATTTATCACTTACAAGTTCATGCAGAGGTCTATATTCCTAACCCACCCTAAATTCCAAAGGAGACAGAGATAGAGAATGCAAAAAGCTAAAACTAATGCTAACAGTGATGCACCAAAGGAGTGGTGAGCATTTTTACTTCTCGAAGATTGACACATCCATAAAAATGCAACAAAGAATCTCATGCACAAACTGATAATTGTAATGAAGGATCATAAATTAACCAAACAACACAGGCAGAGGATGAAAACTAATCACAGAGGTTGTATTGTTATTTTTATCATCAAAATCACTTGCATTACAACACGGGAGAGGCAAAAAAAGTTGCAGCTCTTAGAAAAGGTCTGATATTCCACCAAAATCACTTCCAAGGTGAGAAAGGGTACCTGCAATACACAAAGAATGTTCCACCTTTGAAAATGAGCCAAATCTGGCTTTTATAGTGCAAGGGACGATCCGGGAGAGAGAAACGCAGAAAACGTGGGAGAGGTTCAATTATTGACCAAAATGCATTCAAAATAGCATGGCAATCCTTACACACCCATTCCCGACATTTTTAACCATCTTTGGGAGAGAATGTAAGCCATTCTCCTTAAAAACGGTGGTTCAAATGTCATTTCGCTAGCATCACCACACTGCCAGAGACGTTTTTCAATTTTCTCTCTCCAACCTCAACAAAAATGAAAAATTGACCCGAAATCTTGTAGAGAATTTCACCATCTTTCCATTGATATAAAGAACGTTAAAAACCGAGCTCTGGATCGAAAGATATGGCCATTTGAAGTTTTAGGGAAAAATAGGGCCAAATCGGGTTGGTGGGCAAAAATTCAAATTTTTGCACCTTTTTGGTCATTTGGAAAATTTTCCAAAATTTCCCCGCGCTCCGCCACTTTAGGTGCCACGTGGCGGCATCTCATTGGCTGCGAGCCTTTCAGGGGAAAATTTTCCGAAAAACTCCGCCGAGCCATAACTTCAAAAATACATGGAGTTAGGAGGAAAACTTTACCTTTCTGGAAAGTTGAGAAAGAGCTCTATCTAATGGTGCCATTTTCAGAAGGTTTTGAGTGCCTAAAAGAAAAATATTATGACCGAGGCACAAGGGAGGGGAGAATGGAAGGAGTTAGCAAATAAAAATGAGTAGGGGCACATTTTCG
>CM031243.1:15911358-15928858 GCA_018340775.1 Taxus wallichiana var. yunnanensis
TAGTCCACTTGGTGAAGTAGTCCGTGGTCATCAAAATCCATTTGTGCCCTTGGCTTGAATTGGGATTAATGACTCCAATGAATTCCAAACCCCATTGCATGAATGGCTGGTCAACTGAGATTGGATGCAATGGAAGGGCAACAAGTCTCTCTTTTCCTGTGAAGAATGCACAATTCTTACACCTCTTGATCCATGCAAAGAAACCACTGAAAATCTTGGGCCAATAATAACCAGCCTTCATAATTTTTAGAGCTATCACTCTCGGTGTAAAATGACCACCAGATGGTCCACCATGGAACTCTTCTAACACCCTATGAATCTGATTTGTGCTAATGCATCTCAGCAGCACTCCATTCACATCTTTCTTGAACAAAACTCCATCAACAATGGCATATGGAACAACCTTCAATCTGAAGTATCTTCTTTAGGTCTTGTTCATCTCTCCGGAGGGCATAGGCCTATGCTTAGGAAGTGCATTATACCTTGGGTCCAGCAAGGAGTGGGGACAACATTATTTTCTTCTTGAGTGCCACTTGGCTCATAGCTGTCTTGAACTGTCAAAACAGCCTCTTCTTCATTACATACTTCTTTTGCTTACCCAAAATCAGATGCTCACACAATCCTTTTCCTCTTACCATCTTGGTGAACTTGATCTCAATGTCATACTCCATGACACGAGTGATCCAACCACGCCCTTTTCTCATTCAAATCTTTGTTGAGGAGGAAGTCTTTAACCCAAGCATGAGATACCAGCAATCTGGACCTTATTGTTTGAGACTAAATGCTTGAATTTCTTCAAGCTTCGATTACTACAAGTACATGCTTCTCAATAAAAGAATCATTGTTGCAAATCAGCAGCACCCTGGATGCAAATCAAGGTTCTGAATTGATGTTTTAGGCATCCAAGTGTGATTGCACAACATGGAAACCTCTCTCCAAGTGTGGGACTTGTGAAAATGAGAGAGGAATCTCAGATTAGAGGTTGGTTCCTCAAACTCCTCTGATTTAGATCTATATTTTGCACAACTACAGAGGTTCAGATCCTAATCCTACTCTAAATTGCAAGGAGACAGGGATAAAAATGTAAAAATGAAACTAAACTAAAGATGGTGATGCACCAAAAGGAGTGGTGAAACATTTTTTGCCATGTAAATAGATATAAATTCATGAAATGCAACAAGGGAAAACATACACAAGCTGATAGATGTAATTAGAGGTCTTAAAATGAAGTAAAACATTACAAACAAAGGATCAGAAAGCATTCATGATTTTACACCTGTCAATTCCATGTAAAAATCTCTTGCATTCCACCCTCAAAGAGGTATAAACCTACTACAATACTTGAAAAGGTCTGATTCTTACAACTATCACTTGCTAGAGGTGAAAGAAGAATTTTTTCTGCGCCAAAAGTGTTCAACCCTCAAGAAATGAGCCAAATCGCTTTACAATGCATGGGTCGAGCCGGGAGAGAGAAAACGTGAAAAATACATGGGAGCCATCCTCATTGATGGAAAATACATTAAAATAGCATGGAGGACCTTATAAACCCATACCTGTCATTTTTGACCATATTAGAGAAGAATGCGACCCATTCTCGTATTAAATTTGGTTGTTGAAATGTCATTTACGGCCATGGACACGTGCGAACTATTTTTGAATTTTCTCTCTCTCCAAAATGAACCAAAATTAGAAATTGACCATGGAATCATGTATAGAATTTTAATATCTTTCCAATGATATAAAGAACGTGAAAATCGAGTGTGGATCAAAAGGTATGATCATTTGAAGATTTAGGGCAAAAACGGCCCAAAAATAGATCGACATGGGAAATTTTTTCAAATTTTACCTTTTTTGTCTTTGGAAAGATTTTCAAAATTCCCCACACATGTGCTGGTCGGATGCCACATGGCAAGCTACGATTCGCTTTGGAATTCTCTCTCCTTCTATTTTCCGCGGGTTTTCCTTTGAAAATCGACCTTTTATACTCTTTTGGAAAAAAATTCATATTTGCCTCCAACCCCGAACTCCTCGCCATGTGGCGAGCCTTCCTATCGGTGCGGGCCTCAAATGGGAAAATTTTCCACCTCCACCGAGCCATAACTTGAAAAATATAAGGAGTTAGGAGGCAAACTTTACCTTCTCGGAAAGCTGAGAGAGAGATCTATCTAATGGTGCCATTTCAGAAAGCCTTAAGTGCCTGAAAAATAAAAATGTAGGCGAGGCACAAGAGAGGCAAGAACATAAGGAGTTAGCCACAAAAGCGAGTCAGGGCACCATTTTGGATAACAATTTTGGCAACTCGGAGGGGTCATCACCGCTTAGATGAAAATACCAGGTTACTGAAGCGAGTCCATTGTGAATGGAGTCATCAAATATTCTTTTTAGAACCTCACTGACTTAGAATGTGCAAGGAGGAAGATGGAATATCACATGATGGAAGCAAGGATTGCAAAACATCTCCAAGGACAGCAAGTGTCAAAGCACTTAGGGAAAGCAAAACTAACCTACAAAAAAACAATGTGCAAAGCACTTGGAGGAATGAAAATATAATCTAATATTTACAAGGTGGTAAATTTCCCTCTAGAAGCAACGCTTGAGATAGATTCCATTGACTGGAATCTACAGTTCTTCAACATCTAATGAGGCCAATTGGAAAGCATTGCTATTCTTGCACTTTGTGACCATGTATGGGCCACTCCAAATGGCATCAAATTTTGAATGCCTTCGCGGTTTTGCTCTATCCACATCCCATTTCAACACTAGATCTCCAACCTGAAAAGATCTATCCTTGGCCTTCCTATCAAAGGTATTTTTGATCAAAGCTTGATACTTTTCCATTGCTTGGGATGCCTGATTTCGACCTCTACGCAGCTCCATCAACTCTACATATCTCACCTCCATGGGCTCAAACTCTAGCAACTTTAATTGCTTCATGATTTCCAATGTTGGCAACACAAGTGACATGGGCAAGATTGCCTCTCTTCCATAAACAAGCTTGAATGGAGAGTTACCTATGGATCTCTTGGGAGTTATCCTATCAGCCCATAAGGTTGATTTTAGTTTGGTATGCCAAGACCTATGATTCTCATCAAGAGTCCTCCTAATGATCCTCAACAAGTTCTTGTTTGTAGACTCGGCCTGGCCATTACCTTGAGGGTAATAGTTTGATGAAGTGCTTAGGTAGATCCCGTTCTTGACAGCCCACTCAGTCACCTTGGATCAATGAATGCCAATGCATTATCTCGAAATTATTGTAGCAGGTATGCCAAATCTGGTTACTATGCCCTCATAGAAGTCTAAGATGCTAGACTCATTTCCCTCTTTGAGTGCTACTACTTCAGTCCACTTGGTGAAGTAGTATGTGGCTATCAAAATCTATTTGTGCCCTTGGCTTGAATTGGGATTAATGACTCCAATGAATTCCAAACCACATTGCATGAATGGCTGGTCAACCGAGATTGGATGCAATGGAAGGGCAGAAAGTCTCTCTTTCCCGTGAAGAATGCACAATTCTTACACCTCTTGATCCATGCATAGAAATCATTGAAAATTTTAGGCCAATAATAACCAGCCTTCATGATTTTTAGAGCTATCACTCTCGGTGTAAAATGACCACCAGACTGATCCACCATGGAACTCTTCTAACACCCTATGAATCTGATTTGTGCTAATGCATCTCAGCAAAGCACTCCATTCACATCTTTCTTGAACAAAACTCCATCAACAATGGCATATGGGATAGCACCCGCAATCGAGGTGTCTTCTTTGGGTCTTGTTCATCTCGGAGGGCATAGGCATGTGCTTAGGAAGTGCATTATACCTTAGGCCTAGTAAGGAGTGGGGGCAACATTGTTTTCTTCTTGAGTGCCACATGGCTCATGGCTGTCTTGGATCATCAAAACAGCCTCTCCTTCATTACATGCTTCTTTTTGCTTCCCCAAAACCAGCTACTCACACAATCCTTTTCCTCTTACCAGCTTGGTGATCTTGATCTCAATGTCATACTCCATGACACGGGTGATCCAACCTGCCCTTTTCTCATTCAAATATTTGTTGAGGAGGAAGTCCTTAACCCCAGCATGTGAGACCAGCAACTGGACCTTGTTGTTTGAGACTAAATGCTTGAATTTCTTCAAGCTTCTGATTACTGCTAGCACATGCTTCTCAATAAAAGAGTACTTCACCTCATAGTCATCTAGGCTCTGGCTGAAGAAGGTAATTGGCTACTCATCATTATCCTTGTTCTGCTATACCAAAATGGTAGAAATAGTGTCATTACCTCCAAATGCATAGAGGATGAAATCCTTGGAGAAGTCCGGGTTGATGAGAGTTGGTGCTTGAGAAATGGCTTCTTTGATTGCTTCAAAACTCTCCTTGCCTTCTGCTATCCACTTGAAAGCCATGCTCTTCTTTTACCTTTTGGTGATGGGCTTGACAAGGGCTGCAAAATCTGGGACAAACCTCCGAACAAAGTTTATCCTCCCAAGAAACTCTGAAGGGATTTCTTGTGGCTTGGAAATGGTAGTGCTCTTATGGCTTCAACTCTCTCTAGATCAATTGCTAATCCTTCTTTGGAGACAATATGGCCAAAGAGTTTTCCTTCATGTGCAAGAAAGATACACTTCTTAGGATTCAAAGACACTCCAAATTTCCTACACCTCGTGAAAACTTGTCTCAAATGAGAGAGGTGGTCTGCTGCATTTTTGGAAAAAACAGTGATATCATCAAGGTAAATCAGCACCACATTGTTAATCAAACCTTTGAACGCCATGTCCATTTCTCTTTGGAAGGTAGCACCAATGTTGGACAGCCCAAATGGCATCTTCCTGTATGCAAAAGTCCCCCATTTGGTTGTGAAGGCTGTCTTGAACTGGTCTTCTTCCTTCACCATAATCTGATTGTAGCCGGAGTAGCCATCAAGTAGTGAAAACCTCTCGGAGCCAGCCACAACTTGCAAGATTTTCTCCATGGAAGGGAGTGGGTAATGGTCCTTGAGAGATGCTCTATTTAAGTCTCTGAAATCAACACACAATCTGATCTCTCCACTCTTCTTTTTGACTGGAACCAAGTTGGCAACCCAACTAGAATGCTTGATTGGGAATATGATTCTTGACTCAATCAGCTTGTCCAATTCTTTCCTCATGAGAGGCTCCATGTGTGGATTGAATGGTCTTTGTTTTTTCCTGACAGGCTTAGTATTTGGATCCAATTCAATGGTATGCTGAGCTAAGTTGGGATTGAAACCTTTCAAATCTTCATAACTCCATGCAAACACATCAAGGAACTCTTGACACATCCGCATGCGAACTCATACCTTTCTTGATCGGTCGTCATATTTCCAATGTGTAATGGTTTGTTCTCTTCTACAAAGATGGATACTGAATCCTCTCTCTTGACTTGAATGTTTTCTTTCTCCTTTCTAAACTGATCATTGGGATTAAAAATGGACTCCAAAGTGATAAGTCCCTTGGGTAGCTTGTTAGTTCTCAGCTATACCACTTGGTCACCATACTGTTGTTCCAATTTTTCTTGATTCTTAGCTGAGAACTTGGCTTCTTCTTGCAAGAAATGGATGATTTGCTAGTCATTCTCAAACACTTACCAACTGACATTGTTATCTAGCACTGAAGGCCTCACAATCACGTGGATGTTTGGTTGTACCTTGTCTTGTTGAATGCTTTCCACAATGTCAAAGGCTGCCCCTACTGCTGCAAGTCTGTCAGCAGCTTGATTCTCTTTCCTAGGAATGGATTTGATGCCAAAACCCTCAAAATATTCCACGAGGTCCCACACCCTGTTCTTGTAGCACCTGAGTAGATCATTCTTGACAACATGTTGTCCCTTGACCTGATTTACAATCAATTCACTGTCACCAAAGACTTGCAAGCTCTTTATTTTTTCTTGATTGTCCAATGCATCCCTTGCACTAAGGCTTCATATTCAGCAGTGTTATTAGAGCATGCAAACTGAAATCTAAAATCTGAATAGTACCTTACTCCTTGAGGTGAAACAAGCATGGCTCCACCTCCTACACCTTGTCTACTTCTTGATCCATCAAAAAATAGTTGCCATACCTCATTGTCATCCTTGTTGTTTGGCTTGGTGATGTTAGGAATAGGCTGATTTTCTTCATGTATACTGATAGACCTTTAGCTTAGATTCTTCTACTTCTTGATAAGGATCAAAAGCATGTACCTTATTTTCCCATTCATCAAGAGTTAGATCTGGGATGCTCCCAACCTTGGTGTCGCTTCATCGGTTCTTGGGTGGTCTTCTTGATCAAATGCTTTGAACAATTGATGTTAATCGACTTGGAGTGTAAGGCTCAATGTGGAAGTTTGCAATAGGTTCAGACCTGATTGTAGCCTTAGTTCCATACCTCATTCGAACAAAGCATGTGTGACCAATCGGTAGACAAATATCCCCAATCTTCGTTTGTGAAGTCCTTGACAAGAAAGGGCAAAGAGTGGTGGAAGGTCTATGACTGATACATCTTGTAAAACAACAACATTTGGACATGCATGCAAGTTAAGACTCAAGTTTCTAATCACCCCAACTATTTTTATTGTTGTCCCATCTAGCTGCACTACCTCTTTGGATATGGTTTCATACTGGAGCCCTAGCTGATCAGCTATTTGTTTAGGCATCACTGAGCTACTTGCCCCGGAATCTATCATGTAATTGTGCACTAACTGATTTCCAATGATTAATGAAACATAGAAAGGAGGGGGCTTCAACATTTTACCTTGCTATCCTCCATGATTTCCCTCAGGCTGGGCAGCATTTGTGAGCACTTTCTCTTGCATCTGAACTTGCTGATTCGAAGTTGGCCAGTCCTTCATGGTAGCTTCTAACAAGTCTCTTTGGCCTGAGATAGATAGGGATTCCCACATTGATATATTAACATTTGTCTTCTTCATTTGATCAATGATATTGAATGGTGATGAAGGATCTCTTTGCTCTCCCTTTGCTTGCACATTCACTCCTTGCATGTGGGCAGCAACAACCTGGTATTTGAGTTGGCCTAGGAGTTGTTCTTGGCTGTCCTTGTGCATTTACAACTAAATTTTGTTTCCAACCATTTGTGGAGCCATAGAGGGTTGGAGATTAGTTGGAGCTAATGGCTGTTATTCACCCAAATTCCTTCTTTTTGACCTTGTGTTGGCTGCCACACCTTGAGAGACCATTTGATTCATGGCACAAAAATCCTCTGCTTGCCAATTTACCAACGTGGTGTCATTTGGAGCTAATTGCTGTTGGAATGTTTCTTGTTGTTGGTTGTTTCCTGAACGCCCTCACCCTCCACACCAGTAGTTGTCACCATTAATGCTTGATTCAAAGCACCATTGAAGCACATGGATTGGTTATGAGGTTCATTGCATGGAAAACACCAGTCATACTCCTAAGCAATGTTGTTTTGTGTTGGCACCAATGCCTTAGAGGTAGATATGGCATTTGGATTGTAGGGCTGAAATGGTCTATTGGTAGGAGGCCTTGTTTGATTCATATTTGTAGCTGGATTAGGAGGTCTTTGTGGTTGGTATGGCTACCTGTTGGGCTGAGCTTGGGGCTGGTAAGAAGGTCTAAAACCTTGGGCTTGCTACCTCTTGAGAGTGACTAGCTCATTACCTAGGTTTTGCAATTGCTTCATGACTTCTTGAAGCTCATTTGGGGCACTTGGAGATGAAGTAGAAGCTTCATTTGAACTCTAATTTCTAGGAGTGGGAGAAGGAGCCAAATTAGGTGCTTGATTGGTATTTGGACTCTCTAAACTTGGAAACAATGGCATGGGAGGTCTAGGGGCTAGTTTTCCAGCTTGGATCAAACAATTTTCAGCCCTAATGGCAATGTTATAAGCCATAGGGATAGTTATGCCTCCCATGGACTGAATCAACATAGAAATATCAAAATTTAGAGCTTTGAGATAGTAGAGAAAAGCACCTTCTGCTATTGGTCTGACTGCCACTGGAATTCTCTCCCAAGTCTTTTGAAATCTGAAGTTGAAATCAGTCAGCTACTCATTGGGAGCTCTCTTGATGGTTGTCAGTTGCTCCAAAAGAGACAAGTTGTCTCCCTTCTCTCCAAATTGCTCATGAAGTGTTATACATAGCTGATTCCAATTTGTGATAGAACCAGCTCCAAGGCTTCTAAACCATTGCAATGCTTTCCCCTTGAATGAAGATGTCGGTAATTTGTGACCACTTGCATCTCATTGATTTCATGAATTGCACAAAGATTGGCAATGTCTTTAACATGATCACCTGGAGTAGTCTGATTTTCTCTAGTGAAGTAGGGAATTTTCTTCAAGGCTACAATTAGAATTGGATGTTGTGCATTGAGGGCATGTGGGCTGTTGCCTGTGAAGTTGACATAGGGGTTGTTTTGTGCCATTCTAATTGGTCTTAAAACCCTTGTTGATTGAATGAAAGGCCTACGAGGTGGAGGAGTTGAGAGAGTTTCATTTAGTGGAGATGGAGACCTTTGGATTCTCCTCCCACTTTGCCTTACTCTTGGAGATAACTACAGATATTCAAACATCACCTCTTCTTCTCTAACTCTTGACCTTGTGGTGATTCTTCTCATGAGTTTTCAATCTGCCTTCTTTGAAACTAGTTGATTCTTCCCCTTAGAGTTGCGGATATGTAAATTATAGCTCTTTTCAAGTAAGAAAATTGCAACAGATGCACATCAACTTTGCTGCAATAAAAATGAGACCTCTAAGGTCCCACCAGAGTGTGCCAAAACTGTTGTTGCAAATCAGCAACACCCCTGGATGCAAATCAAGGTTTTGAATTGATGTTTTAGGCATCCAGTGTGATTACACAACATGGAAACCTCTCTCCAAGTGTGGGACTTGTGAAAATGAGAGAGGAATCTCTAGATTAGAGGTTGGTTCCTCAAACTCTTCTGATTTAGATCTATATTTTACACAACTACAGAGGTTCAGATCCTAATCCTACTTTAAATTACAAGGAGACGGGGATAAAAATACAAAAATGAAACTAAACTAAAGATGGTGATGCACCAAAAGGAGTGGTGAAACATTTTTGCCATGTAAATAGATACAAATTCATGAAATGTAATAAGGGAAAACATTAACAAGCTGATATATGTAATTAGAGGTCTTAAAATGAAATAAAACAATACAAACAGAGGATTTGAAAGAATTCTGAATTTACACTATCAATTCCATGTAAAAACTCTTGCATTCCAATCTCAAAGAGGTATAAACCTACTACAATACTTGAAAAGGTCTGATTCTTACAATTATCACTTGCTGGAGGTGAAAGAAGAAGTTTTCTATGCCAAAAAGTGTTCAACCCTCAAGAAATGAGCCAAATCTGGCTTTTACAATGCATGGGTCGAGCCGGAGAGAGAAAATGTGAAAAACACATGGGAGCCATCCCTCATTGATGGAAAATACATTAAAATAGCATGGAGGACCTTACAAACCCATACCCTATCATTTTTGACCATATTGGAGAAGAATGTGACCCATTCTGTATTAAATTTGGTTGTTGAAATGTCATTTCTGGCCATGGACACGTACTAGAACCATTTTTGAATTTTCTCTCCAAACTAAACCAAAATTTAAAATTGACCATGGAATCATTTAGATAATTTTAACAGCTTTCCAATGATATAAAGAACGTGAAAATTTGAGCTCTATATCAAAAGATATGATCGTTTGAAGATTTAGGGCCAAAACGGCCCAAAAACGGATCGGCGGGAAAAAATTTCAAATTTTACCTCTTTTTTGTCTTTGAAAAGATTTTCAAAAATTCCCCACACTCTGCTTTGGTTAGATGCCACGGGAAGCTTTGATTTTCTCTGGAATTCTCTCTCCTTGTCTTTTCCATGGGTTTTCCTTTGAAAATTGACCTTTTTATACTCTTTTGGAAAAATTTCATATTTGCCTCGACCCCGAACTCCTCGCCACGTGGCAGCTTCCTATTGGCTGCGGGCCTCAAATGGGAAAAATTTCCACAAAAACTCCACCAAGCCATAAATGAAAAATATAAGGAGTTAGGAGGTAAACTTTACCTTCTCGGGAAAGCCGAGAGAGAGCTTCATCCGATGGTGCCATTTCCCAAAGCCTTGAGTGCTCGAAAATAAAAAAATATAGACTGAGGCACAAGAGAGGAAAGAACACAAGGAGTTAGCCACAAAAACGAGCTACGGCACCATTTTGGATAACAAATACCTCAGCTCATAGTCATCTAGGCTCTGGTTTGAAGAAAGCAATTAGCTGCTCATCATTGTCCTTGTTCTCATTGTACCAAAATGGCGAAATAGTATCATTACAACCAAATGCATAGAGGATGAAATCCTTGGAGAAGTCCAGTTGATGAGGGTTGGTGCTTGAGAGATGGCTTCTTTGATTACTTCAAAACTCTCCTTGCCTTCTGCTGTCCACTTGAAAGCCATACTTTTCTTTAACATTTTGGTGATAGGTTTGACAAGGGCTGCAAAATCTGGGACAAACCTCCGAACAAAGTTTATCCTCCCCAAGAAACTCTGAAGGGCTTTCTTGTGGCTTGGCAATGGTAGTGCTCTTATGGCTTCAACCCTCTCTGGATCAATTGCTAATCCTTCTTTGGAGACAATATGGCCAAGGAGCTTTCCTTCATGTGTAAGAAAGATACACTTCTTAGGATTCAAAGACACTCCAAATCTCTTGCACCTCGTGAAGACTTGTCTCAAATGAGAGAGGTGGTCTGCTGCATTTTTGGAAAAAACAGTGATATCATCAAGGTATATCAGCACCATGTTGTTAATCAAACCTTTGAACACCATGTCCATTGCTCTTTGGAAGGTAGCACCAGTGTTGGACAACCCAAATGGCATTTTCCTGTATGCATAAGTTCCCCATTTGGTTGTGAAGGCTGTCTTGAACTGGTCTTCTTCCTTCACCATAATCTGATTGTAGCCGGAGTAGCCATCAAGTAGTGAAAACCTCTCAGAGCCAGCCACAACTTGCAAGATTTGCTCCATGGAAGGGAGTGGGTAATGGTCCTTGAGAGATGCTCTATTCAAGTCTCTGAAGTCAACACACAATCTGATCTCTCCACTCTTCTTTCTGACTGGAACCAAGTTGGCAACCCAACTAGAATGCTTGATTGGGAATATGATCCTTGATTTAATCAGCTTGTTTAATTCTTTCCTCATGAGAGGCTCCATGTGTGGATTGACTGGTCTTTGTTTTTGCCTGACAGGCTTAGTATTTGGATCCAATTCAATGGTATGCTAAGCTAAGTTGGGATTGAAACCTTTCAAGTCTTCATAGCTCCAAGAAAACACATCAGGGAACTCTTGACACAGCTGCATGAACTCATACCTTTCTTGTTCAGTTGTCATCTTTCCAATTTGCAATGGTTTGTTCTCTTCCACCAAGATGGATACTGAATCCTCTCTCTTGACCTGAATGTTTGCTTTCTCCTTCCTAAACTGATCATTGGGATTAAAAATGGACTCCAAAGTGATAAGTCCCTTGGGCAGCTTGTTAGTTCTCAGCTGTACCACTTGGTCACCATACTGCTGTTCCAATTTTTCTTGATTCTTAGCTGAGAACTCAGCTTCTTCTTGCAAGAAATGGATGATTTTCTGGTCATTCTCAAACACTTGCCAACTTACATTGTTGTCCAACACCTTTGAAGGCCTCACAATCACGTGGATGTTTGGTTATACCTTGTCTTGTTGAATGCTTTCCACAATGTCAAAGGCTGCCCCTACTGCTGCAAGCTTGTCAGTAGCTTGGTTCTCTTTCCTAGGAATGGATTTGATGCCAAAACCCTCAAAATCTTCCATGAGGTCCCATACCCTATTCTTATAGCACTTGAGTAGATCATTCTTGGCAGCATGTTGTCCCTTGACCTAATTTACAATCAATTCACTATCACCAAAGACTTGCAAGTTCTTTATTCCTCTCTTTATTGCCCAATGCATCCCTTGCACCAAGGCTTCATATTTAGCAGTGTTATTGGAGCATGCAAACTGAAATCTAAAAGCAGAATAGTACTTTACTCCTTGAGGTGAAACAAGCATGGCTCCACCTCCTACACCTTGTCTACTCCTTGATCCATCAAAAAACAGCTACCATACCTCATTGTCATCCTTATAGTTTGGCTTGGTGATGCTAAGGATGGGCTGATCTTCTTCATGTATGCAATAGACCCCTAGCTCAAATTCTTCTACTTCTTGATAAGGATCAAAAGCATGTACCTTGTTTTCCCATTCATCAAGAGTTAGATCCGGGATGCTTCCAACCTTGGTGTTAGCTTCATCAGTGCTTGGGTGATCTTCTTGATCAAATGTTGAACAATTGGCATTGATCTGACTTGGAGTGTAGGGCTCAATGTGGAAGTTTGCAATAGGTTCAGACCTGATTGTAGCTTTGGTTCCATACCTCATTCTAAACAGCATGTGTGACCAATCAGCAGACAAATATCTTCCAATCTTGGCCGTGTGAAGTCCCTTAACAAGCATATGGAAAAGAGTGGTGGAAGGTCTATAAATCGATACATCTTTTAAAACAACATTTGGACATGCATGTAAGGTAAGACTCAAGTTTCTAATCACTCCAACTATTGTTACTATTGTCCCATCCATTCGCACTACCCCTTTGGATATGGTTTCATCTTTGGAGCCCTAGTGATCAGCTATTTGTTTAGGCATCACTGAGCTACTTGCCCTGAATCTATCATGCAATTGTGCACTAACTGATTTCCAATGATTAATGAAACATAGAAAGGAGGGGGCTTCAACATTTTACCTTGCTGTCCTCCATGATTCCCTTCAGGCTGGGCAGCATTTGTGAGCACTTTCTCTTGCATTTGAACTTGTTGATTCGAAGTTGGCCAGTCCTTCATGGCAGCTTGTAGCAAATCTCTTTGGCCTGGGATAGATAGGGATTCCCACATTGATATATTTACATTTGTCTTCTTCATCTGATCAATGATACTGAATGGTGATGGAGGATCTCTTTGCTGTCCCTTGGTTGGCACATTCACTCCTTGCATGTGGGCAGCAACAACTGGTATTTGAGTTGGTCTAGGAGCTGTTCTTGGCTGCCCTTGTGCATTTGAAATTGGATTTTGCTTGCCAACCATTTGTGGAGCCATAGAAGGTTGGAGATTGGTTGGAGCTAATGGCTGCTCTTCACCCAAATTCCTTCTTTTTGACCTTGTGTTGGTTGTAACACCATGACAAATTGCTTGATTCATGCCACAGACATTTTTTGCTTGCCAGTTTACCAATGTGGTGTCATTTGGGGCTGATTGTTGTTGGAATGTTTCTTGTTGTTGGTTGTTTCCTTGATTGCCTTCACCCTCCACACCAGTAGTTGTCACCATTAATGCTTGATTCAAAGCACCATTGAAACACATAGATTGGTTATGAGGTTCATTGCATGGAAAACACCAATCATACTCCTAAGCAACGTTGTTTTGTGTTGGCACCAATGCCTTAGAGGCAGATATGACATTAGGATTATAGGGCTGAAATGGTCTATTGGCAGGAGGCCTTGTTTGATTTATATTTACAGCTGGATTAGGAGGTCTTTGTGGTTGGTATGGCTGCTGTTAGGCTGAGCTTGGGGCTGATAAGAAGGTCTAAAACCTTGGGCTTGTTGCCTCTTGAGAGTAACCAGCTCATTGCCTAAATTTTGCAATTGCTTCATGACTTCTTGAAGCTCATTTGGGGCACTTGGAGATGAAGTAGAAGCTTCATTTGAACTCTAATTTCTAGGAGTGGGAGAAGGAGCCAAATTAGGTGCTTGATTAGTGTTTGGGCTCTCTAAACTTGGAAACAATGGCATGGGAGGTCTAGGGGCTAGTTTGCCAGCTTGGATCAAATAATTTTCAGCCCTAATGGCAATGCTATAAGCCATAGGGATAGTTATGCCTCCCATGGACTGAATCAACATAGAAATATCAGAATTTAGAGCTTTGAAGTAGTAGAGAAAAGCACCTTCCACTGTTGGCCTGACTGCCACTAGAATTCTCTCCCAAGTCCTTTGAAATCTGAAGTTGAAATCAGTCAGCTGCTCATTGGGAGCTCTCTTGATGGTTGTCAGCTGCTCCAAAAGAGACAAGTTGTCTCCCTTCTCTCCAAATTGCTCATGAAGTGCTATACATAGCTGGTTCCAATTCTGAATAGAACCTGAGGCAAGACTTCTAAACCATTGCAATGCTTTCCCCTTGAATGAAGATGCCAGCAATTTGACAGCCACTTGCATCTCATTGATTTCATGAATTACACAAAGGTTGGCAATGTCTTTAACATGATCACCTGGAGTAGTCTGATTCTCTCCAGTGAAGTATGGAATGTTCTTCAAGGCTGCAATTGGAATTGGATGTTGTGCATTGAGAGCAAGTGGGCTGCTGCCAGTGAAATTGACATAGGGGTTGTTTTGTGCCATTCTAATTGGCCTTAGAACCCTTGTTGATTGAATGAAAGGCCTAGCAGTGGAGTTGAGAGAGTTCTGTTTGGTGGAGATGGAGACCTTTGGATTCTCCTCCCACTTTGACTTACTCTTGGAGATAACTACGAGATATTCAAACAACGCCTCTTCTTCTCTAGCTCTTGACCTTGTAGTGATTCTTCTCATGAGTTTTCAGGTCTACACTGCTAAAACCAGCTGATTCTTCCCCTTGGAGTCACCAGATGTGTAATTTATAGCTCTTTTGAAGCAAGAAAATTGCAGCAGATGCACATCAACTTTGCTGCAATAAAAATGAGACCTCTAAGGTCCCACCGGGCATGCCAAAACTGTTGTTGCAAATCAGCAGCACCCCTGGATGCAAATCAAGGTTCTAAGTTGATGTTTAGGGCATCCAGTGTGATTGCACAACATTGAAACCTCTCTCCAAGTGTGGGACTTGCAAGATGAGAGAGGAATCTCTAGATTAGAGGCTGGTTCCTCAAACTCCTCTGATTAGATCTATTATTTGCACAACTGCAGAGGTTCAGATCCTAATTTTATCCTAATTTGCAAGGAGACAGGGATAAGAAATGCAAAAATTAAAACTAAACTGATAAGGGTGATACACCAAAGGAGTGGTGAGCACTTCTTGCTCATGCAAATTGACACAAATCAGAAATTGCAACATAAAACATCATGCACAGGTTGATAAGCTGTAAACAAGGGTTTGAAATGAAGCAAACAACACATACAAAGGACTGAAAGCATTCACAGAGCCTGCATTGTGATTTTCAACATCAAAATCCTTGTATTCCAACACCAAAGAGGCAGAAAAACCTGTTACAATCCCTGGAAGGTCTGATACTTGCCAAAATCACTTGTTGAAAGTGAAAACAGAAGCTTGTTGTGCAAAAAAGTGTTCCCCTTGAAAAATGAGCCAAATCTGGCTTTTACAGTGCATGGGTCGAACCCAGGAGAGAGAAAACGTGAAAAAATGTGGGAGCCATTCCTCATTGACCAAAATGCATTAAAAATAGCATGGGTGACCTGACAGACCCATCCCCAACATTTTTGACCATGCTGGAGAAGAATGCGACCCATTTTGCATTAAAATTGGTTGTTGAAATGTCGGTTCACCCATGGGCACATACAGAAGTGTTTTTGATTTTCTCCTCCAAACTCATGAACCAAAATTCAAAATTGACCACGAGAATTTCACTGACTTTCCATTGATATAAAGAACGTGAAAATCCAATTTGTGGATCGAAAGTTATGGCCATTTGAAGATTTAGGGAAAAAACAGGCCCAAAATGGATCGGCGGGAAAAATTTCAAATTTTACCTCTTTTTTGCATTTGGAAATTTTTTTCAAAATCCCGCACTCCGCCACTTGGATGCCACGTGGCATGATGTGATTGGCCACGGGCTCATCCTTGAAATTTTTCTTACGGGCCCTTCCTTAGAAATTTTTTGCCACTTGGACACGTGGCACTACTTTATTGGCTCGGGCCAAAATTCAAAAATTTTCTGCGCAAAACACTTAGCAAAATTTTTCACTTCGCCTCCCCTGCTGACACGTGTCACGTCCTGATTGGCTCGCAGGGCTGCATGGCAAAAAATTTCCTTTTTCAAATTTTGTCCAAAACTTGAAAATTTTTCTAAGTTTTTTTTTTTTTCCGCCACCTCCTGGGACACGTGGCAGACTTCCTATTGGCTGCGGGATTCCAAGGGGAAAATTTCCCACAAGAACTCGCCGAGCCATAACTTGAAAAATATGAGGAGTTAGGAGGAAAACTTTACCTTCTGGAAAGTTGAGAGAGAGCTCTATCTAATGGTACCATTTATAGAAATATTTGAGTGCCTGAAAACCAAAAAATGGAGATTGAGGCACAAGAGAGGCAAAAACACAAGGAGTTAGCCACAAAAATGAGCAGGGGCACATTTTGGATAACACACGCACATGCACGCACACCTTTACACACACACTAACATGCACACACACACACGCGCATCTCTACATGCACACGCACTCCCACACGCACATGCACACATACCCCCACACATGCGCGTGCACCTCTACATGCACACTAACATTCACACGCACACGCACATGCACGCGCATCTCTACACGCACACGCACTTTGTTATCCAAAATGTGCCCCCTACTCATTTTGTGGCTAACCCCTCTCATTCTTCCTTCTCTTGTGCCTCAGACATAATATTTTGCTTTTTAGGCACTCAAAACCTTCTGGAAATGACACCATCAGATAGAGCTCTTTCTCAGCTTTCCAGAAAGGTAAAGTTTTCCTCCTAACTCCATGTATTTTTGAAGTTATGGCTCACAGAGTTTTGGTGGGAAATTTTCCCCTTCAAGGCCCGCAGCCAATGAGATGCTACGCACGTGTCATGGAAGTGGCGGGGGTCGGAGGAGAACTTGGTTTTTTACCAAGTGTTTTGGCAAAATTTTCAAAAGGAAAATTTCCCCTGAAAGGCCCGCCGACGAATCAGAAGCTGCCACGTGTCAAGGGGTGGAATTTGGAAAATTTGGCTAAGTGTTGGCACATGGAAATTTTGGAGGGATGGCCCCATGGCCAATAAAAACACGCCACGTGTCCTAAGGAGCCTAAACCGGCGGAGCGCGGGGAAGAGTTAGAAAATTTGGCGAAGTGTTTTGCCAAAAATCCAAAAGGTGAGTTTTGGCCCGCTGCCCCCGCCAACCAATTATATCTCGCCACGTGTCCTGAAGTGGCGAACGAGGAGAATTTGGGAAATTTTCCCAAGGAGAAAATAAAGGAAAATTCAGAAGGGAAAGCCCACCCCCTTATTGCGAGCCAATAGAATCTCGCCACGTGTCAGCTAACGGCAAAAACTAAGGTCAAGCCCGCGAGGAAATTTTGGAAGGTCTAACCCGCATCGAATGGGGTTTTGACATGTGTCTAGGTGAAAATTATCAAAGCGACCCGTGAAAAATTTAGGAAAGACAGGCCCGCGTCTAATCAGCGCCCGCCACGTGTCCTCAGCTCACCACCGGCCGTGGGAATTTTGGGAAAATTTTCCAAAGGCAAAAACAAAGGGAAAT
>CM031243.1:15933858-15936358 GCA_018340775.1 Taxus wallichiana var. yunnanensis
CTCGATATTGTTGTGATTTGGATTTAATAATTGTATGTTGCTTATATCATTTGGATGTTCTGATATGGCCACGAGGCCGAAGGGGTATTTTGCATTTTGCAGGTTAAAAATCACAACAATGTCGGGGGACTGGAGACTAACTATATTGGAATTCAGTGTGAAATCAACAAGGTCACCATGGCAACTGTGTTGATTTGTGTGTTGTGTTGTGTTAGGATTTCCACTTTTGTGACCATGGGGCATATGTGTGTATGTTTATTATGTGTTCCCTTTTTATTTATTGTTGTGTGTATTTTATTTTGTAATGTGCTTTTATTGTAATTATTTAAATATGATAGTATTATGTGGGAGTCATATAGTTAAAATTTAATTAAATTAAATGGGATGTGGAATGTGAAATTAAATGTTTTTGCCTTGGTTGAAAATGAAATTTGATTTATATATTTTATAACCTTATGGTAATTAAATAAATCTTATGTCAAAAGGTTGTCATAAATAAATGTCATAGAAGTTAATGCATTTTAGAAGAGTGTGTAAGTTACCAAGTATGGGTTGTGTAAGAATTTGTAAGAGGTTGTAAGGCTGATTTTGGAAGGTCAAACACTCCTTCCTCTTTGAAATTCGAATTTGAACTTGGAGGACAAATTTGGAGGCTTGTGGGACAAGTTAAACTTGTCCCACACCTCTCAAAATCCTCCACCAACCATGTCTATTAATTTGGAGTCAAAATCAGATTATTTTATTACATTTTGACATGTTTTTGTTTAAGTATTGATTGCACTTGTCTTACAAAATTTAAATGCATTCCTTTTGGGGTATGGGCTACATTGTGTATGTAAGTAATTTTTTCATTTTCATTTATTATGATTTATTTTTCCTTGATGTTGAATGCTTTTGGGATGAGGAACAATGATGTGGCATCCCACTTGGAATCCACATCATCCTCTCCCTCCATCTCCTTTAAAAATTAAAATTTCCTCTCATTTGAGGTTGTTGAAAGTTGGAGATTGCACTCTTGGGTCAAATTTCTCTTGCTTTTTGGGAGCTTTCTTGGTGGAAGAAGTGGAATTACTTGTGCATGCATTCCCCTTGCTGATTTGGGACTAGTTTTTGGTGAATTAAAGACTGCTATTTTGGAAGCAAGTCTCCATTATGGAGAGGTAGGCTCTCACTTTTTTAAAATTGTTGTTTTTCCTCTTTTAGCATGATTTGAATGTGTTGTGTTTGTAATTTTTTTAGAGGGATGGGTAGAATGCTTAGGGCATGGTGTGGAGAGAAGACTATGAGGTTTATCAGAGGAGGGATAAGGAAATTGTCATTCTTATTTTTTCTTGGGAGGGAATGTTGGTTTGGGATCCACCTAGGAAAGGAAATTGCTTGCATTTCCTACTTTGGGGGAGGTATAAGGGATAAATTTGGAGGAGGGATAAGGAGGGGTTGAGGAGGGATAAGGTTTATGGGATTGCTATGATCTTGGCGGTTTGCTCTTGGTGGATGCCCAAAATTCAACTTGGGAGGCATAAGGAGACCTCCATAGTTCTTGCTCTTGTTGGCTTGCTTGCTTGGAGAAGGAGCCTTTGTTTTGTTTGGAATTGATTGTTGTAGTAGAGAACTACATCTTCTTGCCTTGTGTTTATTTGTGTTTGTGAATGTATGCTTGTATGTGAAGAAGCTATGTTGCCATGTGTTGTTTTATCATGTTCCATTCCAATATGGTTGGGGCTCGGGGGCCAATGTGGAAAGATGGCTTCTCTTTTCCCATTGGATGTCTTGGTTGGGTGGAGAGCGTTGCCTTTCCCCCTTCCTTGTTGTGATGAGAAGAATGAAGATGAAGAACTTAGCTTGCTGTTGTTTGGAGAAGAAAGACAACAGTTTGACAGTCATCCTTTTTGTAAATTTTAAATGTAATCCTTCCCACTTCAAGTGGATGCATGTAATTGATTTGAGACGGGAAATGTTTACCGTGTAATTTGAAAGTTGTAATTGATTGTGAAATGTAAATGATATCCTAGGTTTTGTATTTGAAAAGAGAAAGAGTCACTTTCCCTTCCTCTGTTTTAAAAAGAAGAATATGATACAGTTTGTAATTTTCAATTTAGAATGTAAAGAAAGGAGATCAATTGTAAGATTGTTTAAATTCAATAAAGGAATCGAAGTTCTCTTGATATACCTTGTTGCAATATTGTTGTTGGAGATAGATGAATGAAATACATTACTTTCCCAATTGCATTGTTATCTTGGAAATCACATGACTGTTAAATTCACAATTGTTTTGGAAAGAAAAAAAGAAAAAAAAAAAAAAATTGGATCTTTGAAATGAGTTGATAAAAGTTAGAAATCAACATTGCATACTGTATACATGTCTTTGTTGAATCAATTGGATGTCTTAGAAATGAAATGGATATGTTTTCCTTAATTGAAAATTGCATAATAAATTGTAAATTCGTGGAGAAGAGAACTCTGTTTTAAGTTCATAATTTTGGCATCTTCCTTTTTAAAT
>CM031243.1:15953858-16071358 GCA_018340775.1 Taxus wallichiana var. yunnanensis
AGGTCTGTTAACAATAGATATGATTTCCCATATCTTTATTTTCTGAATTTAAACATTCGAGGTTATTAACGGAGTCCGAATACAAGGTTTGGCTGTACCTAAGTTATTTGA
The DNA here is from genome assembly GCA_018340775.1 of Taxus wallichiana var. yunnanensis. NCBI lineage: Eukaryota > Viridiplantae > Streptophyta > Pinopsida > Cupressales > Taxaceae > Taxus > Taxus wallichiana. The sequence continues at coordinate 15,953,970 of CM031243.1, forward strand.
TATCCCTTAGCTTTCAAACTAATCCCGAATACCTTCCAATTAGGATTTTGTGTTTATCTAAATATTTTTAATGTCAATTTAAAATTCATCTTAACCCAAGTATGAACTAATTACACATTTCAACGTAAAAGTTACATTCAGGTAAAGAATAGATGTTATTTCCTTTTAAATTCATCCATTAACATTTGAATAATTCCAAGTCAAGGAATAATGTTATATTCTCAAACTTATTCAACAATATCAAACTGATACAGTTATTGAAAATATCACACTTTTACTTGTATTCATCCATCATATTTACAATCTATACATTTTCCAGTCCAAACGACTGGACTTGTTTATATCAAACAACATTACAACTCATAAAGATAGAAGAATGTAATTTCTTCCTTTCTCATTTCCTCGTAGAGGAGTAATAGCTATCAATACAATCCATCTTCAGTTAATCAAAAGAAGTATCAGAAAACAACCATGTCTTCATTTGTAATCAAGTTTCATCTGCAAAATTACTTGCACGGGTCAGTTCATTGAACTGAGCATATTAAGCACTTGTCTTTAAAATGAGGTGCTTTTAATTAACTGTCTCAATAAAAGAACCCTGCTTTTATGAAACGTTAAAAATGAACATCATCCAAGAATTAAGTACCGAAAAGGATGAACAACATAACAACTCAATCATCTAATTACCATCCCAATCAGACAAAGGATTACCGCCTCTTTCCCAAATAATTATTACATGAAGTAATTTCCTTCTAACATTTCCAAATTACAAACATCCTGTAAGAACCTGAAAATATAATTACGCAAACTGCAGCTTCTAATCATAAATGTTGTAATTTACATTCCCTTACATTAGTTAGAGAAAGATTCACAATTAGATTTTTAAATAAGACTTCCAGCAGAACCATTCCCTTTCCTTTCATGCTACTCATCTAATTTCAACAATCGAACGCTGAAGGGAAAAGTAAACAGCAATTAAATGCAGAGATGTTTAAAGCAAGGCAGTACAAAATTCATTTCATAAGGAAGATTGATTTACCAACAATGTATGAAAGAAGAATTGAACACTAATTCAAATTATCCATCCACACTCTTTTTCTTTTCTCTTAGCTACACTTGAGTATTTAATCTAGGTGTGATACCAATCCATGTAATGTTGTTCAAATCAAAGCAAAGCACCCCGGATGCAAATCAAGGTTCTAAGTTGATGTTTTAGGCATCCAAAGTGTGATTACACAACATTGAAACCTCTCCAAGCGTGTGGGACTTGTAAAAATGAGAGAGGAATCTCTAGATTAGAGGCTGGTTCCTCAAACTCCTCCGATTAGATCTATTATTTGCACAACCAGCAGAGGTTCAAATCCTAATTTTATCCTAATTTTACAAGGAGACAGGGGATAAGAAATGCAAAATTGAAACTAAACTAATGATGGTGATGCACCAAAGGAGTGGTGAACATTTTTGCTCATGCAAATAGACACAAATCAGAAATTGCAACATAAAACATCATGCACAGGTTGATAAGCTGTAATCAAAGGTTTGAAATGAAACAAACAACACATACAAAGGACTGAAAGCATTCACAGAGCCTGTATTGTGATTTTCAACATCAAAATCCTTGCATTCCAACACTAAAGAGGCAGAAAATTGTTAAATCCACGAAAAGGTCTGATCCTTGCAAAAATCACTTGCTTAAGGTGAAAACAGAAGCTTGCTATGTAAAAAAGTGTTCCCTTTGAAAAATGAGCCAAATCTGGCTTTTACAGTGCATGGGTCGAGCCCAGGAGAGAGAAAACATGAAAAAACATGGGAGCCATTCCTCAATGACCAAAATGCATTAAAAATAGCATGGGTGACCTGACAAACCCATCCCCTAACATTTTTGACCATGCTAGAGAAGAATGCGACCCATTTTGCATTAAAATTGGTTTTGAAATGTCGCCTGGTCCATGGGTGCGCTATTGGCAGAAGCCAAAATTTTTTATTTTCTCCTCCAAACTAAACCAAAATTCAAAATTGACCATGGAATCATGTAGATAATTTTACCATATTTCCAATTATATAAAGAACGTGAAAATATGAGCTCTGGATCAAAAGTTATGGCTGTTCAAGATTTAGGGCAAAAACAGCCCAAAACGGATCGCTTTGATATTTTTGACCTAGACACGTGGCGAGTTCGATTGGTGCAAACCTTGCAAGGGAAAATTTCCCACAAAACTCTGCCGAGCCATAATGTGAAAAATATGTGGAGTTAGGATGTAAACTTTACCTTTCTCGGAAAGCCGAGAAAGAGCTATCCAATGTTGTCATTTCGTAAGGTTTTGAGTGCCTAAAAGTAAAAATTTATGACTGAGGCACAATAGAAGGAAAGAATGAAAGGGAGTTAGCCACAAAATGAGTAGGGGGCACATTTGGATAACAATTTTGGTGACTCAGAGGGGTCATCTAGCTTGCTGGATGAATGATCAGTAGCCTGAAGCAATCCATTGGGCATGGAGTCATGAGTAGTAGCCTGAAAACTTATCTGAACTTTGAAAACTTCCCTCTGAACCACTTGAATCCCACTGGACATGGAGTTGTTCCCACCAAAATGCCATCAAAACAAACTGTGCAAGAGTGAAACCAGCAGCACCAAAACTATGTACAAACTGAAAATCATACATGCTCTAAATGGAACATGTAGAGTGTGCACAAGCACTTCTTTTACTGAAAGCAAAACTACCTATCCTACTCTAATCGGAAGCAAAAGTGGGCTAAACAAACCTCAGAATCTGGTCATGCAAAATAGCTTCCTTTCTTCAAAATTGGTAGCCATGCAAATGTTTTGGAGCTGAGTATGGCTGATTGGATGAGTGGAAAATCAACAAGAAGCTGGTCTTCTACCCAAATTAGCAAGGTGTCAGCTAAAAAATAATCCAATACCTATTTTAGTTGCTCTGCATTTGGATTGGAGAGGTATGACAGCTGATCCTTGGAACTTTGCAGCTCATCCTCATGCTTAGAAGCAAGCATGACTGGTTGTGGCTTCTCCTTTGGCTCTAATGAAGCCAAACACCCAATTGGGCAAGGTCTGATCTATTGAGTATGCCCATAATTCTGATTTTCAACTCCAAGAATGGAGTTCTCTTGAGACCTTGAATGGATGGTGTGGAAACAATGGTAGAACCCTTCTGCCCTTTCTCTTCCTCCAATGAAGGACATGAAAGATTAAAATCTTCCAATATTGGTTCCAAAGAGCTTCTATAAGATGCAGGCGGCTGCAAATGAATACTCTCCTCCATGACAATAGGCTCTCATGTTTGAAAGATGGATGATGAAAGAGAGAATGGTGGAAACTCAACCAGTTCTTCATCAAAACAGTCCTCCAAATCAGACAGGTAAACTGCCTCATTGTTGTCCTGTTGCAAATGTTCAACCTCTCCCATGGTTTTCTCTTGATCTGTAACTTGATCACCATGGTTTCTTTCATCCTCTAGCATTGAGTTTGAGGGATCAAACTCTTCTTCAGTACTAGAACTTGAGAGAGATGAAGTAGAGAGAAGAACTGAAGGTTCTTCTATAACCTGCTTTGTGCTCAAAGCCTTTGGATCTGCACTTTTCTCCCCACAGCTAGAATGTGCTCCTCTTCTTTTGGATTTGGAGCAGCTTCTCCTTCCTCTTGCTGTCCCTCATGACTGATTTTTGCAATTTGAATTGGATCAGCATTTCCTTCAAATAGGGTGCCAACATGGACACTATATTCTGAACAAATTGATTGCTGATCTGCAACTCCTTTTTGCTCTTCTTCTGCTGCAACAAAATCAGTCCTGACCACCATTTGTTCTTTAACTCCAACCTCTTTTGAAGGTTTCATCAGCAAAGGGATCTTCTTCATCCCAAATTTAAGAGCCCAACTCTTCAAAATTTGAATTTCTTCATCCTTGTTTGGCTTCTCTTTTTGCTGTCCTTCATGACTGATTTTTGTAATTTTTTGTGGTGGTGGAGGAGGTAAAACCTCTTGTTTCTTTGGAGGAGAGGGTGTTTCATTTAGCTCTTGTGGAGGGGATGACTGTTTGGAAGGGAAAAGGACAGAAGAATTGAGATGAGGTGGAAGACTAGGGGTGGAGAAATGGATTCAACACTTGGGACAACAGATGGAGAGTTTAAAACTTGACACTGCTGAGATAAAACAGATTGGGAAAGAGGAAAAGAAAAGGCATGAGATGGTGTGCTTACCCGTTGACAAGGTTGTTGAATACTCCTCTCATACACCTCTATTCCTTCAATCCACTTTGCAAGCAATGGAAACATTGCAATCATGAAGTCAAGCTTCTCTTGAGGGCTATAATGCCTTAGGAAGGGTCCCACCCATGGACAGGGTGCTCCACAACCGATTCCAAATGCTTTCATTTGTGCTTGAGCCCTGGATTGCACCATGTTTACCTCCATCTTTTGGATTTTCTCCAACAGACCAGCATCTTGCATCTGATTGTCTTCATTGTATGCACACCCTTGCTCTTGGAAAGCTCCATAGCCAAACTGATTTTGAATTTGTTCAAAATGCTGATTTGGAGGATTTAAAAAACATGTTGGAGGTGGGAAACATTGTTGCTGTTGTAAATGTGAGTTCCATGATGGAAATGAAGTCATGATTGCACAACTTCATGGAATGGAAAAGAATGAAAGAGATGGAAAGAATAATGGATGGAAATGGATGAAAAGCAGTCCGCAACTTTAAATGGGTTGCTAATCGATGGAGTCGCGGATGTGTTTGCAAGTGCCTCCAAAGGATAAAATCTTCACAGGAACACACCAACCTACAAAAGGTGAAGTGGAAGACCTCTAAGGTCCCACCGGGCATGCCAAAACTATTGTTGCAAATCAGCAGCACCCCTGGATGGAAATCAAGGTTCTAAGTTGATGTTTTAGGCATCCAGTGTGATTGCACAACATTGAAACCTCTCTCCAAGTGTGGGACTTGTAAAAATGAGAGAGGAATCTCTAGATTAGAGGCTGGTTCCTCAAACTCCTCTGATTAGATCTATTATTTGCACAACTACAGAGGTTCAAATCCTAATTTTATCCTAATTTGCAAGGAGACAGGGATAAGAAATGTAAAAATTGAAACTAAACTAATGATGGTGATGCACCAAAGGAGTGGTGAACATTTTTGCTCATGCAAATAGACACAAATCAGAAATTGCAACATAAAACATCATGCATAGGTTGATAAGCTGTAATCAAAGGTCCAAATGAAATAAACAACACATACAAAGGACTCAAAGCATTCACAGAGCCTGTATTGTGATTTTCAACATCAAAATCCTTACATTCCAACACCAAAGAGGAAGAAAACTATTACAATCCCTAAAAAGGTTTGATCCTTGCAAAAAATAACTTGCTTAAAGTGAAAATGAAGCTTCATGTGTAAAAATGTTCCCCTTTGAAAAATGAGCCAAATCGGCTTTTTACAGGTGTATGGGTCGAGCCCAGGAGAGAGAAAATGTGAAAAATGTGGGAGCCATTCCTCATTGACCAAAATGCATTAAAAATAGCATGGGTGACCTAACAGACCCATCCCCCGACATTTTTGACCATGCTGGAGAAGAATGCGACCCATTTTGCATTAAAATTGGTTGTTGAAACATCAGTTCTGTCCATGGGTGCGTACCAGAAGAGTTTTTTGATTTTCTCCCTTCAAACTAAACCAAAATTCAAAATTTACCATGGAATCATGTAGATAATTTTACCAGCTTTCCAATGATATAAAGAACATGAAAATCTGAGCTCTGGATCAAAAGTTATGGCCGTTTGAAGATTTAGGGCAAAAACAGGCCCAAAACGGATCGCTTTGATATTTTGACTTTGGACACGTGGCGAGTTCGATTGGTCGTGGACCTTGTAAGGGAAAATTTCCACAAAAAATCCATCGAGCCATAACGTGAAAAATACATGGAGTTAGGAGGTAAACTTTACCTTCTCGGAAAGCCGAGAAAGAGCTATCCAATGTTGTCATTTCTAGAAGGTTTTGAGTGCCTAAAAAGTAAAAATTTATGATGAGGCACAATAGAAGGAAAGAATGAAAGGGAGTTAGCCAAAAATGAGCAGAGGGCACATTTGGATAACAAAAGTAACAATTCAAGTGAAATATATAAAATCATTAATCGGATACAAGGAAGAAGGATCATATTACCTCTTTGCATTGTTTAACCAAATATCCGCTATTTAGCACAGACATGATCCAACAATATGATTCTTTCCGCATAATATATTTCCCTTTAAAATAATTCACTCTACAGACATTTACGTCTTTATAACATGTAGATTGTACAGCAATCACAACAAGTCACACTTTCATCCTAATAATGAGAGAATTCACTTTCCAACAGCAAGGAATAAATCCATTCATATTCTGCTTTTAATGAAAACAATAAAGAATTTATCATCTGTATATTATATATATATATATATATATTGAGTTCAGCAAGATGCAACATATAACTTGCATGTTCTACCCAGTCCATTCTATAGACTGGCTATCCTATTCCCATCCATATCAAAACTTCCTTTCAATCAGGCACATACGAATACCAAGAACAAGTAGGTAGAACATCGTATCCATCATAGAGCAAACAATGTAAAGATGCTTTCGTTATCCAAAATGTGCCCCTCGCTCATTTTGTGGCTAACTCCTCTCATTCTTCCCTCTCTTGTGCCTCGCCACAAAATTTTGCTCTTCCGACACGTGGTCATGAACAAAAATGATGTTTCAACCACCGATTTCAATGAAGAATGGCTCGCATTCTCTCCCAAAGATGGTTAAAAATGTCGTGGAATGGGTCCGCTCACAGTCGCCCATCGCTGTTTTGATGGCATTTTGGTCAATGGTTGAATCCCTTCCACGTTTTCCCGCGTTTCTCTCTCCGGGCTCGCCCTTTTGACCGTAAAGCGATTTGGCTCATTTTTCAAAGGGTTGAACATTTTTGTGTATGGCAAGCTCCCTTTTTCACCTTGGAAGTGATTTAGTGGAATAATAGACCTTTTCTAGAAACTTGCAACTGTATTTTTGCCTTTCAGGTGTTTGAATGCAAGTGATTTTGATGTTAAAATAACAATACAAGCCCTGTGATTAGTTTTTATCCTCCTCTACCGGTATTGTTTGCCTACTTTCTAACACTTCATTATAGCTATCAGTTTGTGCATGTTGTTTTTGTTGCATTTTATGAACTGTGTCAATTTGCAGAAGTAAAAAATGCTCACCACTCCTTTGGTGCATCACCTATTAGCATTAGTTTTAGTTCTTTCTTTTGCATTTTCTATCCTTGTCCCTTTGAAATTTAGAGTAGATTTAGGAGTTTAAACCTCTGTAATTGTGCAAGTAAAATAGCTGATCGAGGAGTTGAGGAACTAGCCTCTAACTGGAGATTTATCTTCCATTTTTGTAAGTCCCACACTTGGAAAGAGGATTCAATGTTGTGCAATCACCTTTGGATGCTAGTATGATCAAACTAGAAATCGATCAACATCCGAGGGTGCCGCTGATTTGCAACAACAATTTTGGCATGATCGGTGGGACCTTAGAGGTCTTCCACTTTATCTTTGACAGTTGGTGTGTTCCCGTTAAAGATCTAGCCTTTGGAGGCACTTTCAAAAGCACATCCGGTGACTCCATCCGGTAAACAACTCATTCTCTAAGTTGCAGACTGTTTTCCATTCATTTCCATCCATTCTTCTTTCCATCATTTTCATTCTTTTCCATTCGATGAAGTCGTGCAATCATGACTTCATTTCCATCATGGAATTCACATTTACAACAGCAAGTATATCACACCTCCAACATGTTTTACAAATCCTCCAAATCAGCATTTTGATCAAATTCAAAATCAGCATGTCTACCCATATGAGCAAAGAAGCAAAGTCGGTTTGGATATGAAGCATGTCAAGAACTAGGGTATGCTGGTTGTGAGGGCAGTCAAGAAGAAAATGTAGATCTGCTGGAACAAATCCAAAAGATGGAGGTAAACATGGTGCATTCCAGTGGCTCAAGCACAAATGAAAACATTTAGAATCGGTTGTAGAGCACCTTGTCCATGGGTGGGACCTTTTCAAGGCATTACAGCCTTCAAGAGAAGCTAGACTTCATGATTACAACACTACCATTGCTTGGAAAGTGGATCAAGGAATAAAGGTGTATGAGAGGAGTATTCAACAACCTTGTCAACAGTAAGCACACCATCTCATGTTGTTTCTCTCCCTCTTTCCCAATCTATTTTATCTCAGCAGTGTCAAGTTTCAAACTCTCCATCTATTATCCCAAGTGTTGAATCCATTTCTCCATTCCCTAGTCTTCCACCCCATCTCAATTCTTCTGTCCTTTTCCCTTCCAAATAGCCATTCCCTCCAAAGAAACAAGAGTTCCTACCTCCTCCACCACCACAAAAAATTACAAAATCAATTGAGTTACAATTCACTTCTCCTCTTGCATTCCCAAATCCATGTTGGGAGGATAAAAATCAGAATGCCAATCAAGGAAAATAGCAGCAGAAAGAAGAGCCAAACAAGGATGAAGAAATTCAAAGTCTGAAGAGTTGGGCTCTTAAATTTGGGATGACAAAGATCCCCTTGATGGTTAAGCCTTTAGAAAAGGTTGGAGTTGGAAAACAAGTGGTGGTTAGGACTGAATTTTTGCAGGAAGATAAGAGCAAAAAGAAGAAGCATATCAGCAATTAGTTTACACAGAAAGTAGTTTCCATGTTAGCATTCTATTTGAAGAGAATGCTGATTTAATTCAAGTTGCACAATCAGCCATGGAGGAAGAAAGCTCTGAAGAAGATCCTACAGTCCCAACTTGTCCTCTAGAGTAGCAGATCGAAGAGTTTGACTTAATGAACTTCGTGCTAGAGGAAGAGTTCTATCAAGAACAAGATTGTCTTCAAGTAGTAGAAGAGGGAGAAGCTGCTCTAAATCCAAAAGAAGAGGAGCACATTCTAGTTGTGGAGGATAAAATTGCAGATCTAAGGGCTTTGAACACAAGGCAGGCTACAGGAGAACCTTTAGTTCTTCTTTCTACTTCATCCCTCTCATGTTCTAGTGCTGAAGAAAAGTTTGATCTTTCAAACTCAATGTTGGAGGATGAAAGAAACCATGATGATCAAGTTATAGATCAAGAGGACACTATGGAGGAAGTTGAGCATTTGCATCAGGACAACCATGAGGTAGTGTATCTGTCAAATTTGGAGGACTGTTTTGATGAAGAAGAACCGGTTGAGTTTCCACCATTCTCTCTTTCATCTTCCACGTCCCAAATACTTGAGCCTGCTGTCATGAAGGAGAGCATTCATTTGTAGTAGCCTGCATCTTATAGCAGCTCTTTGGAACCAAGATTGGAAGATTTTAATCTTTCATGTTCTTCATTGGAGGAAGAGAAAGGGCAGAAAAGTCCTACCATTGCTTCCACATCACCCACCCAAGAAGGTCTACAAGAAGACTCCATTTTTGGAGTTGAAAATCAGGGCAATGGGTATACTCAAAGGACCATACCTTGCCCAATTAGGTATTTGGCTTCATTGGAACCAAAGGAGAAGTCACAATCAGTCATGCTTGCTCCTAAGCATGAGGATGAGCTACAAAGAACCAAGGATCAGCTGTCATACCTCTCCAATCCAAATGCAGAACAACTAAAAGAGGTATTGAATTTGCCTTCACCTGATACCTTGATGATTTGGGTGGAAGACTAGCTTCTTGTTGATTTTCCATTCATCCAATCAGCCATGTTCAATGCCAAATCAGTTGCATGGTTGCCAATTTTGAAGAAAGGAAGCTATTTTGCACAACCAATTGGCAGGTTTGTTTAGCCCACTTTTGCTTCCAGTTAGAGTAGGATAGGTAGTTTTTCTTTCAGGAAAAGAAGTGCTTGTGCACACTCGCATGTTCCATTTTGGAGCATGTATGACCCTTTAGTTTTGAACATAGTTTTTGTGGTGCTAGTTTTGCTCTTGCTACCCATTTCATTGGTTTCCAAGTGGCTCAGAGAGGAGTTTTTCAAAGTTCGAGATCAGTTTGCATAGGCTACAACTCATGACTCCATGCCCAATGGATGCTTCTGTGCAATCGGTAACTTCATCCAACGGGTAGAAGACCCTCTCGAGTCACCAAAATTGTTATCCAAAATGTGCCCCCTCCTCATTTTGTGGCTAACTCCTCTCATTCTTCCCTCTCTTGTGCCTCGACCACAACATTTTGCTCTTCTCGCACGTGGTCATGAACAGAAATGACGTTTCAACCACCGATTTTAATGAAGAATGGCTCGCATTCTCTCCCAGCATGGTTAAAAATGTTAGGGAATGGGTCTGTCAGGTCGTCCATGTTGTTTTGATGGCATTTTGGTCAATGGTTGAATCCCTTCCACGTTTTCCCACGTTTCTCTCTCCTGGGCTCGTCCCTTGCACTGTAAAAGCTAGATTTGGCTCATTTTTCAAAGGGTTGAACATTTTTTGTGTATGGCAAGCTCCCTTTTTCACCTTGGAAGTGATTTAGTGGAATAACATACCTTTCCTAGAAAACTCGCAATCGTATTTTTGCCTTTCAGGTGTTTGAATGCAAGTGATTTTGATGTTAAAATAACAATACAGGCCCTGTGATTAGTTTTTATCCTCTGCTGGTGTTGTTTGCCTAATTTCTAACACTTCATTATAGCTATCAGTTTGTGCATGTTATTTTTGTTGCATTTTATGAACTGTGTCAATTTGCAGAAGTAAAAAATGCTCACCACTCCTTTGGTGCATCACCTATTAGCATTAGTTTTAGTTCTTTCTTTTTGCATTTTCTATCCTTGTCCCTTTGAAATTTAGAGTAGATTTAGGAGTTTAAACCTCTGCAATTGTGCAAGTAAAATAGCTGATCAGAGGAGTTGAGGAACTAGCCTCTAATCTGGAGATTTCTCTTCCATTTTTGCAAGTCCCACACTTGGGAAGAGGATTCAATGTTGTGTAATCACACTGGATGCTAGTATGATCAAACTAGAAATCGATCAACATCTAAGGGTCTTTGCTGATTTGTAACAATAGCTACTATGCTCTTCTTTGTTACTAGAAGAATTCATACCTCTTACACTGTATTATAACCAGAGGAACAGTTATACAACCGCCTTGTCAAATATTTTCACATGGCTTTCTATATCCATCAACGCACACAATTCATAAATAACAAATTGCACTTTGCTGTTACCCACAACAAGTTCAACCCGTAATGCACAGTGAAGCTCTACTGCCATTATTCCAGAATTCAAACAACAGGAAGAGAAAAATTCATTCCATTAATTATTTTAATAAGAAAACACTCATTTTCCTCAAAACACAACAAGAATACTCAAGTCGAGTTCGTTTTATAATGACAGCTCAAACCAGACATCATACGAATCATTTCATCCTTCCATTTTTACAAAAAAAGCACAAAGAAATAATGCACGCATAGCTAATACATTCCACCACTCAAACCCATATTGGCAATAGAACGAATGTCCAACACTGTCAAAACAAACTCACACAGCTTGAACAATTTCATTCAATTTACCCAATTGCAAAGAAATACCCAATTCGAATTCTTTCCCAACAGACATTTCAACCTAAAAATCACATTAACTAATCAACCATTCCATTCAAAACAGCAACATCAGTAAATTAAGTCGCCCCTCAAGAACAGACTTATTTCATTCACCTATTTCACAAAAGAATTATCCAAGTCGTACTCAGCAAGGAAAAACGACTCAACCAAAATCGCTTCAACATAACAATCGAATCAAATAGCCAAAACCCCCATCATAAGAGCAGGGTTGTTTTAATGAGACTATTAAACAAAAGCAAACGGTTTAAGGAGAAGGGCTTAACATGCTTGTTTTTTTTTGCGATTTGAAGAAAACCGTGCCCACTGGAGTTGTTTCTCTCCACGGCATCCTCGGCTAGGATTTCCAACCAGTCCCCTAACTTCCACAGGCTCCAAAAATAGCCTCGCTTCTCCAAGAACAGAGATAATAACCAAATTACAGCAGGTTTGATAGAACCATGGAGGAACAAATGCAGAGCAACTAAAAACCCAATGCACACAACAACAAACAAACTTCCTTCGCAATCCTCTTTCCAGGGTGAGCTGGTCACTAAGACCAATGCCATTGAATGCATTGAATGCATTCCTTTTTCCTTTTCCTCACACCACAGCCAACTCAAGTTGGAAAGTTACTAATTTCAAATTTTTGCATGCAATCATGGTTTAGTTTCACAACTAGTTGGATGCCTCCAACTTTCCCCATGTTCTCGCCAAACTTGGCGCTGCAACCTGTAAGGACACCATTCATTGTCCTAATAAATTTCCAACCTTCCCTCCTTATCCTTTCCTTCCACATGGGTCCATACGTCCCCTTCCTTAGGTTAGGATTAGTTTAGGATTTTAATAGTCCATATCTAGGTCATTCGCCTAGTTCGTAGGTTAATAGAATTTATATCTATTTTCACCCTTATAAAATCTAAAATCCATATAGGATAGTAGTTAGGGTATAAGATAAAACTTAGGGGTAGGTTAGGGTTTAATCTCCTAATATTTAATTAATTAGTTTCCAATCAAGTCTTTCCGCCTGACAGTCATATTCAACACAATGCAGGACGTTTCGTCCCCTATGTTCCACATACCTGTGCCACTTGCATCTAGGTCCTTATCGTCTTATGCTGTCTAGCATTACAACAGTGTGTGGTTCGAGAATCGAACCTTTTTCATTGGCATCTATGTACCAGATATTCATACCTGTAATCAGGTGCTGCAACCTTTATATCAACCTTCAGTCTGGTTTAGAAGTAAATCGACAAAGCGATCACAAGAAAGCCACAGCATACCTTGGATCAATGGAATTGATTCAAGGTGTGTTGTCAATCAGCAAATAGAGTTCATCAAGCATACGACAAGTCTGTTGTCTCATCAGCAATCACACAAGCAATAATAACTTCTGTCCCAAGTAAACAAATTACAACAAACAAGGGTCCAGATTAGCAACACATTCCTTTAAGATCAAAGATATATCTTAACATGTTTATCTTCATTTCAGCATTCTGATAATATTATGAAAAGTAATTACCATGATAACTTACGAAATCAAGGCGTTACATATCTCCTTCTTAAAGAATCATCGTCCCGATGATCAAATTAACCAATTCAAGGAGTTTCTAGGACAAAATTTAGTTATTGTTCTTCCATTCATAAGTTCATACCAAAAATAGATTCACTCTTTAAAACAGTGTTTTAAGATAACTGTAAAATAGACCAATAATTGTCTAAATTTGGTAGAATTATCAGTTTTTTTTTTTTTCGAATTTCAATTCCAATCAAACAAGTATGGAAAAACAGATCTCATTTCTTCGATATTTTCCAAAGTTGCACTTTCTTCGCTAAACCGGTCCCACTAGACCTTACATTGATTCACTTCGCGATTTATTAACCACAACCGGTGAGTTCCCAAAGCACTCAAATGGGCTTAATCACGATTATTCCTGGGTCTTGGACCTACAAGGAATTCCAATTCAGCACATGTGATAAATCTGTTACGTATTTCTTAAGCAAAGAAATATGAAAAACATCATGCATTTGTGATAAAGCAGGAGGTAATGCTAGACGATAAGCTACAGGGTTGATTATTTCAACAATTTCAAAAGGTCCCACGTAACGTGGCGACAACTTGGTAGCCTTGCCAAAAGTTATTGAGCTCTTTTTCGGCTTAACCCAAAGAAAGACCTTCTCACCAAGTTTATAATTCCTATCAACCCGCTTTAAGTCTACATAACTCTTTTGCCTATTGGCAGCCTCCTTAAGATGTTCCCGAATCATTTTGATTTGTTGTTCCATTTCCTTGAGGATTTCTGGCCCAATTACCTCTCTGTCCTCTATGCTGTCCCAGCTAACAGGGGTTCTGCATCTTCTTCCATATAATGCTTCAAAGGGCACCATTTTTAAAGAGGCGTGATATGTATTATTGTAGGCAAATTCAACCAGCGGAAGGTATTCCTCCCATTTATACTGCTGGTCCATGCAATACATTCTTAACATGTCCTCTAAAACTTGATTGACTCTCTCGGTCTATCCATCTGTCTCCGGATGATATGCAGAGCTGAAGTTTAATTTAGTTCCCAAGGCCGCATTAAGCATTTTCCAAAACCTTGATGTCATCCTCGATCTCTCGTCTCGATATGATCAATTCGGGTATTCCATGCAATCTAAAAATTTCATTTACAAATCTCCTTGCTAACACCTTGGTGTATCGTCTTTCAAATTACAAGCAATGAAGTGTACCACTTTGGTTAATTTTTCAATGACAACCAGGATGATATCATGCTTGTTCCTTGACATAGGCAATCCTTGAACGAAATCCATCATTATCACTTGCCATTTGTACTGTGGAACGTTGTGGGGATACAATAATCCAGTGGGATGCATATGTTCCGCCTTAACATGCTGACATTCCAAGCAGTGTGTTACAAATTCCACCACATCCTTTTTCATTCCCTTCCAGAAGTATTGCTTCTTAAGATCAGCAAGCATTTTCGTAATGCCAGGGTGTCCAGAAAAAGGTGAATTATGAAATTCAGTTAACAATTTCCTTCTTAAATCATTTGCCAAGGGTATATAGACCCTGTTTTCGAATCTCAGAATTCCTTCGCTATCAAAGTGAAATCCTTTATACTTCACATCCTTTAAATCTGCAGCAAGTGATATTTTAACTTGCTGGAAATAAGGATCTGATTCCAAGGCATCTTTCACCTCATCCTTAAATTGAGTTCTTAACGTTATAAGAGCAGAGATGTGCTTCCTTCGACTCAGAGCATCTGCCACTCTATTTTCCTTGCCTTTGATGTAGCTTATATCAAAATCATACTGAGAAATAAATTCTAACCATCTTCACTGTTTTGCATTCAAATTTGGCTGAGTAAAAATATACTTCAACCCCAGATGGTCAGTTTTTAACTCAAAAGGTTTGCCTAAAAGGTAATGCCTCCACATTTGAAGTGCATGTACAATGGCAGCGAGCTCTAGGTTGTGTGGAGCATAATTCTATTCATGTAACTTAAGCTTTCTACTTTCATAAGCTATAACATGGTCATTCTGTAATAGAATACCTCCAAGGCCTTCTCCGATGCATCCGTTACAACCATAAAATTTCCATTTGGATCTAGTACAGTTAAAATAGGTGTTGTAGTTAACTGTTCCTTTAAATTTTTAAAGGCAGATTCACATTTGTCAATCCAGACAAATTTCTTATCCTTCTTTTGCAGTGAAGTGATTGGGGCAGCAATTTTTGAAAAATCCTTAACGAACTTTCTATAATATCCTGCCAAGCCCATGAAGCTTTTTACTTCATGCACATTCTTAGGTGTAGGCCACTCGGTTATAGCTGCTATCTTTGAAAGATCTACAGCTATTCCATTCTTTCTTATAATGTGTCCCAAATAATGCACCTCTGCATCATAAAAGGAACATTTAGACAGTTTACCATACAACTTCCTTTTTCTTAAAACTTCCTGTTATCCAAAATGGTGCCCCAGCTCATTTTTGTGGCTAACTCCTTGTGTTCTTGCCTCTCTTGTGTCTCAATCCACATTTTTTGATTTTAAGGCACTCAAGGCTTTCTAGAAATGGCACCATCAGATAGAGCTCTCTCTCAGCTTTCCAGAAAGGTAAAGTTTGCCTCCTAACTCCTTATATTTTTCAAGTTATGGCTCGGCGGAGTTTTTGTGGAAATTTTTCCCATTTGAGGCCCGCAGCCAATAGGAAGCTGCCACATGGCATCCGACCAACGGAGCGCGGGAATTTTTGAAAAATTTTCCAAAGACAAAAAAGAGGTAAAATTTGAAATTTTTTTCCCGCTAATCCATTTTTGGGCCGTTTTTGCCCTAAATCTTCAAACGATCATATCTTTTGATCCAGAGCTCAGATTTTCACGTTATTTATATCATTGGAAAGATGTTAAAATTATCTACATGATTCCATAGTCAATTTCTAATTTTGGTTCAGTTTGGAGAGAGAAAATTCAAAAACAGTTCTGGTATGTGTCCATGGCCAGAAATGACATTTCAACAACCAAATTTAATACAGAATGGGTCGCATTCTTCTCCAATATGGTCAAAAATGATAGGGTATGGGTTTGTAAGGTCCTCCATGCTGTTTTAATGCATTTTCCATCAATGAGGAATGGGCTCCCACATTTTTTACGTTTTCTCTCTCCTGGGCTTGACCCATGCACTGTAAAAGCCAGATTTGGCTCATTTCTTCATGGTTGAACACTTTTGGCATTGCAAACTTCTTCTTTCACCTCCAGCAAGTGATAGTTGTAAGAATCAAACATTTTTCACAGTTTGTAACAGGTTTATACCTCTTTGATGGTGGAATACAAGACATTTTTACATGGAATTGAAAGTGTAAACTCTGTGAATGCTTTCACCTCCTCTCTGTTTGTATTATTTTAGTTTGTTTTAAGACCTCTAATTACATCTATCAACTTGTGTATGTTTTCCCTTGTTGTATTTCATGAATTTGTGTCTATTTACATGGCAAAAATGTTTTTCCACTCCTTTTGGTGCATCACCATCTTTAGTTTAGTTTCATTTTTACATTTTGATCCCTGTCTCCTTGCAATCTAGGGTAGAATTAGGATTAGAACCTCTGTAGTTGTGTAAAATATAGATCTAAATCAGAGGAGTTTGAGGAACCAGCCTCTATTCTAGAGATTCCTCTCTCATTTTCACAAGTCCCACACTTGGAGAGAGGTTTCCATGTTGTGCAATCACACTGGATGCTCTAAACATCATTTAGAACCTTGATTTGCATCCAGGGGTGTTGCTGATTTGCAACAACAGTTTTGGCACACCCGGTGGGACCTTAGAGGTCTCATTTTTATCATAGCAAAGTTGATGTGCATCTGGTGCAATTTTCTTGCTTGAAAAGAGCTATAATTTGCATATCTGGTGACTCCAAGGGGAAGAATCAACTAGTTTCAGCAGTGCAGGCTTGAAAACTCATGAGAAGAATCACCACAAGGTCAAGAGTTAGAGAAGAAGAGGTGATGTTTGAATATCTGCAGTTATCTCCAAGAGTAAGGCAAAGTGGGAGGAGAATCCAAAGGTCTCCATCTCCACCAAACAAAACTCTCTCAACTCCTCCACCTGGTAGGCCTTTCATTCAATCAACAAGGGTTCTAAGACTAATTAGAATGGCACAAAACAACCCCTATGTCAACTTCACAGCAAAGAACCCACTTCCCTCAATGCACAACATCCAATTCCAATCGCAGCCTTAAAGAACATTCCCTACTTCACTGGAGAAAATCAGACTACTCCAGGTGATCATGTTAAAGACATTGCCAATCTTTGTGCAATTCATGAAATCAATGAGATGCAAGTGGTTGTCAAATTGCTGGCATCTTCATTCAAGGGGAAAGAATTGCAATGGTTTAGAAGCCTTGGAGCTGGTTCTATCACAAATTGGAATCAGCTATGTATAGCACTTCATGAGAAATTTGGAGAGAAGGGAGACAACTTGTCTCTTTTGGAGCAGCTGACAACCATCAAGAGAGCTCCCAATGAACAGCTGACCGATTTCAACTTCAGATTTCAAAAGACTTGGGAGAGAATTCCAGTGGCAGTTAGGCCAACAGCAGAAGGTGATTTTCTCTATTATCTCAAAGCTCTAAATTTTGATATTTCTATGTTGATTCAGTCCATGGGAGGCATAACTATCCCTATGGCTTATAGCATTGCCATTAGGGCTGAAAATTGTTTGATCCAAGCTGGAAAACTAGCCCCTAGACCTCCCATGCCATTGTTTCCAAGTTTAGAGAGTCCAAATACCAATCAAGCACCTAATTTGGCTCCTTCTCCCACTCCTAGAAATTAGAGTTCAAATGAAGCTTCTACTTCATCTCCAAGTGCCCCAAATGAGCTTCAAGAAGTCATGAAGCAACTACAAAACCTAGGCAATGAGCTAGTTACTCTCAAGAGGCAACAAGCCCAAGGTTTTAGACCTTCTTACTAGCCCCAAGCTCATCCTAACAGGAAGCCATACCAACCACAAAGACCTCCTAATCCAGCTGCAAAGGTAAATCAAACAAGGCCTCCTGCCAATAGACCATTTCAGCCCTACAATCCAAATGCCATATCTGCCTCTAAGGCATTGGTGTCAACAAAAAACAACATTGCTCGTCAGAGTATGACTGGTGTTTTCCATGAAATGAACCTCATAACCAATCCATGTGCTTCAATGGTGCTTTGAATCAAGCATTAATGGTGACAACTACTGGTGTGGAGGGTGAGGGCAGTCAAGGAAACAACCAACAACAAGAAACATTCCAACAACAATCAGCCCCAAATGACACCACGTTGGTAAATTGGCAAGTAGAGGATTTTTGTGGCATGAATCAGGTAGTTTCCCAAGGTGTTGCAGCCAACACAAGGTCAAAAAGAAGGAATTTGGGTGAAGAACAGCCATTAGCTCCAACCAATCCACAACCTTCCATGGCTCCACAAATGGTTGGCAAGCAAAATCCAATTTCAAATGCACAAGGGCAGCCAAGAACAACTCCTAGACCAACTCAAATACCAGTTATTGCTGCCCACGTGCAAGGAGTGAATGTACAAGCAAAGGGACAGCAAAGAGATCCTTCATCACCATTCAGTATCATTGATCAGATGAAGAAGACAAATGTTAATATATCAATGTGGGAATCCCTATCTATCCGTGCCAAAGAGACTTGTTACAAGCTGCCATGAAGGACTGGCCAACTTCGAATCAACAAGTTCACATGCAAGAGAAAGTGCTCACAAATGTTGCCCAGCCTAAGGGAAATCATGGAGGACAACAAGGTAAAATGTTGAAGCCCCCTCCTTTCTATGTTTCATTAATCATTGGAAATCAGTTAGTGCACAATTGCATGATAGATTTCGGGGCAAGTAGCTCAGTGATGCCTAAACAAATAGCTGATCAGCTAGGGCTCCAGTATGAAACCATATCCAAAGGGGTAGTGTAGCTGGATGGGATGTAGTAACAACAGTTGGGGTGATTAGAAACTTGAGTCTTACCTTGCATGCATGTCCAAATGTTGTTGTTTCACAAGATGTATTAGTCATAGACCTTCCACCACTCTTTGCCCTATGCTTGTCAAGGGACTTCACAACCAAGATTGGGGGATATTTGTCTGCTGATTGGTCACACATGTCTTTGTTGTAATGAGGTATGGAACTAAGGCTACAATTAGGTCTCGAACCTACCGCAAACTTCCACATTGAGCCTTACACTCCAAGTCAAATCAACGTCAATTGTTAAACATTTGATTAAGAAGACCACCTAAGCACCGATGAAGCCGACACCAACGTTGGGAGCATCCCGGATCTAACTCTTGATGAATGGGAAAACAAGGTATATACTTTTGATCCTTATCAAGAAGTAGAAGAATCTCGATCTAAGGGTCTATTGTATACATGAAGAAAATCAGCCTATTCCTAACATCACCAAGCCAAACCACAAGGATGACAATGAGGTATGGCAAGCATTTGTTTTTGATGGATCAAGAAGTAGATAAGGTGCGGGAGGTGGAGCCATGCTTGTTTCACCTCAAGGAGTAAGATACTATTTAGCTTTTAGATTTCAGTTTGCATGCTCCAATAACACCGCTGAATATGAGGCCTTGGTGCAAGGGATGCATTAGGAAATCAAGAAGAAAAAAATAATTTGCAAGTCTTTGGTCACAAAGTGAATTGATTGTAAATCAGGTCAAGGGACAACATATCGCCAAGAATGATCTACTCAGGTGCTACAAGAATAGGGTGTGGGACCTCATGGAAGATTTTGAGGGTTTTGGCATCAAATCCATTCCTAGGAAAGAGAATCAAGCTGCTGACAGGCTTGCAGCAGTAGGGGCAGCCTTTGACATTGTGGAAAGCATTCAACAAGACAAGGTACAGCTAAACATCCACGTGATTATGAGGCCTTTAGTGCCAGATAACAATGTCAGTTGACAAGTGTTTGAGAATGACCAGCAAATCATCCATTTCTTGCAAGAAGAAACCGAGTTCTCACTTAAGAATCAAGAAAAATTAGAACAACAAGATGGTGACCAAGTGGTACATTGAGAACTAACAAGCTGCCCAAGGGACTTATCACTTTGGAGTCCATTTTTAATCCCAATGACCAGTTTAGAAAGGAGAAAGCAAACATTCAGGAGTCAAGAGATAGGATTCAAAGATCCATCTTGGTAGAAGAGAACAAACCATTGCAAATTAGAAAGATGACAACCTGATCAAGAAAGGTATGAGTTCGTATACAGCTATGTCAAGAGTTCCCTGATGTGTTTGCATGGAGTTATGAAGATTTGAAAGGTTTTAATCCCAACTTAGCTCAGATACCATTGAATTGCATCTAAATATTAAGCCTGTCAAGTAGAAACAAAGACCAATCAATCCACACATTCATCCTCTCATGAGGAAAGACATGGACAAGATGATTGAGTCAAGAATCATATTCCCAATCAAGCATTCTAGTTGGGTTGCACAACTTGGTTCCAAATGTCAGAAAGAAGAGTGGAGAGATCAGATTGTGTGTTGATTTCAGAGACTTAAATAGAGCATCTCTCAAGGACCATTACCCACTCCCTTCCATGGAGAAAATCTTGCAAGTTGTGGCTAGCTCCGAGAGGTTTTCACTACTTGATGGCTAATCCGGCTACAATCCAATTATGGTGAAGGAAGAAGACCGGTTCAAGACAGCCTTCACAACCAAATGGGGACTTTTACATACAGGAAGATGCCATTTGGGCTATCCAACGTTGGTGCTACTTTCCAAAGAGCAATGGACATGGTGTTCAAAGGTTTGATTAACAACGTGGTGCTAATTTACCTTGATGATATCACTATTTTTTACAAAAATGTAGCAGACCACCTCTCTCATTTGAGACAAGTTTTCACGAGGTGCAGGAGATTTGGAGTGTCTTTAAATCCTAGAAAGTGTACCTTTATTTCACATGAAGGAAATCTCCTTGGCCATATTGTCTCCAAAGAAGGATTAGCAATTGATTTAGAGAGGGTTGAAGCCATAAGAGCACTACCATTGCCAAGCCACAAGAAAGGCCTTCAGAGTTTCTTGGGGAGGATAAACTTTGTTCGGAGGTTTGTACCATATTTTGGCAGCCCTTGTTAAGGCCATCACCAAAATGTTAAAGAAGAGCATGGCTTTCAAGTGGATAGCAGAAGGCAAGGAGAGTTTTGAAGCAATCAAAGAAGCCATTTCTCAAGCACCAACTCTCATCAACCTGAGACTTCTCCAAGGATTTCATCCTCTATGCATTTGGAGGTAATGACACTATTTTTGCCATTTTGGTACATCAGAACAAGGATAATGATGAGCAGCCAATTGCCTTCTTCAGCCAGAGCCTAGATGACTATGAGGTGAAGTACTCTTTTATTGAGAAGCATGTGCTAGCAGTAATTAGAAGCTTGAAGAAATTCAAGCATTTAGTCTCAAACAACAAGGTCCAGTTGCTGGTCTCACATGCTAGGGTTAAGGACTTCCTCCTCAAAAAATATTTGAACGAGAAAAGGGTAGGTTGGATCACCCATGTCATGGAGTATGACATTGAGATCAAGATCACCAAGCTGGTAAGAGGGAAAGGATTGTGTGAGCAGCTGGTTTTGGGGAAGAAAAAAGAAGTATGCAATGAAGAAGAGGTTGTTTTGACAGTCCAGGGCAGCCATGAGCCAAGTGGCAATCAAGAAGAAGACAATGCTACCCCCACTCCCTACTGGACCCAAGGTATAATACACTTCCTAAGCATAGGCCTATGCCCTCCGGAGATGAACAAGACCCAAAGAAGACACTTCAGGTTGTAGGCATTCCCATATGCCATTGTTGATGGAGTTTTGTTCAAGAAAGATGTGAATGGAGTGCTACTTGAGATGCATTAGCACAAATCGATTCATAGGGTGTTGGAAGAGTTCCATGGTGGACCAGCCGGTGGTCATTTTGTGCCAAGAGTGACAACTCTAAAAATCATGAAGGCTAGTTATTATTGGCCTAAAATGTTTAGTGATTGCTATGCATGGATTAAGAGGTGTAAGAATTGTGCATTCTTCATAGGAAAAGAGAGACTTTCTCGCCCTTCCATTACATCCAATCTTAGTTGACCAGCCATTCATGCAATGGGGTTTGGACTTCATTGAGTCATTAATCCTAATTCAAGTCAAGGGCACAAATGGATTTTGACAGCCATGAACTACTTCACTAAGTGGATCAAGACAAAGAGTAGCAATCAAAGAAGCAAATGAGTACAAAGATCTTAGACTTTTATGAGCGGATAGCAACAGATTTGGTATCCCCGCTACAATAATCTCGAGATAATGCATTGGCATTCATTGGATCCAAGGTGACCGAGTGGGCTGTCAAGAACGGGATCTACCTAAGCACTTCATCAAACTATTACCCTCAAGGTAATGGCTAGGCCGAGTATACAAACAAGAACTTGTTGAGGATCATTAGGAGGACTCTTGATGAGAATCAGAGGTCTTGGCATACCAAATTGAAATCAGCCTTATGGGTTGATAGGATAACTCCCAAGAGATCCACAGGTAACTCTCCATTCAAGCTTATTTATGGAAGAGAGGAAATCTTGCCCATGTCACTTGAGTTTCCAACATTGGAACTCATGAAGCAGTTAGAGTTGTTAGAGTTTGGGCCCATGGAGGTGAGATATGCAGAGTTGATGGAGCTCAAGAGATCAGAGATTAGGCATCCCAAGCAATGGAGAAGGATCAAGCTTTGATCAAGAAGACCTTTGATAGGAAGGCCAAGAGTAGATCTTTCCAAGTTGGAGATCTAGTGTTAAAATGGGATGCAGATAGAGTAAAGCGGGAAGGCATTCAAAATTTGATCCCATTTGGAGTGGCCCATACATGGTCACGAAGTGCAAGAACAACAATGCCTTCCAATTGTCTTCATTGGATGGTGAAGAACTACAGATTCCAGTCAATGGAATCTATCTAAAGCATTTCTTCTAAAGGGAAATTCTCTACCTTGTAAATATTAGCTTAGGTTTCCATTCCTTCAAGTGCTTGTGCACATTGTTTTTCTTGTAGGTTAGTTTTTCTTTCCCTAAGTGCTTTGGCATAGCTTGCTGTCCCTGGAGATGTTTTGCGTCCTTGCTTCCATCATGTGATATTCCATCTTCCTCCTTGCACATTCTAAGTCAGTTGGGGTTCTAAACTAGAATATTTGATGGCTCCATGCCCAATGGACTGCTTCAAGCTACTGGTACTTTCATCTAGCAGGAAGATGACCCTCTGAGTCGCCAAAATTGTTATCCAAAATGGTGCCCTAGCTCATTTTTATGGCTAACTCCTTGTGTTCTTTCCTCTCTTGTGCCTCAGTCCACATTTTTTTGATTTTAAGGCACTCAAGGATTTCTAGAAATGGCACCATTAGATAGAGTTCTCTCTCAGCTTTCCAGAAAGGTAAAGTTTGCCTCCTAACTCCTTATATTTTTCAAGTTATGGCTCGGTAGAGTTTTTGTGGAAAATTTTCCCATTTGAGGCCCGCAACCAATAGGAAGCTACCACGTGGCATCGACCGGTGGAGTGCGGGAATTTTGAAATTTTTCCAAAGACAAAGAAGAGGTAAAATTTGAATTTTTTCCCCAGCCGATCCATTTTTGGGCCGTTTTTGCCCTAAATCTTCAAATGATCATATCTTTTGATACAGAGCTTGGATTTTTGTGCTCTTTATATCATTGGAAAGCTATTAAAATTCTCTACATGATTCCATGGTAAATTTCTAATTTTGGTTCAGTTTCGAGAGAGAATGTTCAAAAATAGTTAAGTACGTGTCCATGGCCAGAAATGACATTTCAGCAACCAAATTTAATACAAAATGGGTCGCATTCTTCTCCAATATGGTCAAAAATGATAGGGTATGGGTTTTTAAGGTCCTCCATGCTGTTTTAATGCATTTTCCATCAATGAGGAATGGGCTCCCACATTTTTTACGTTTTCTCTCTCCTGGGCTCAACCCATGCACTGTAAAAGCCAGATTTGGCTCATTTCTTCATGGTTGAACACTTTTTGGCATTGCAAACTTCTTCTTTCACCTCTAGCAAGTGATAGTTGTAAGAATCAAACCTTTTTCACAGTTTGTAATCAGGTTTATACCTCTTTGATGGTGGAATGTAAGAGATTTTACTTGGAATTGACAGTGCAAACTCTGTGAATGCTTTCAGTCCTCTGTTTGTATTGTTTTACTTCATTTTAAGACCTCTAATTACATCTATCAGCTTGTGTATGTTTTCCCTTGTTGCATTTCATGAATTTGTGTCTATTTACATGGAAAAAAATGTTTCACCACTCCTTTTGGTGCATCACCATCTTTAGTTTAGTTTCATTTTTGCATTTTTATCCCTGTCTCCTTGCAATCTAGGGTAGAATTAGGATTAGAACCTCTATAGTTGTGTAAAATATAGATCTAAATCAGAGGAGTTTGAGGAACCAACCTCTATTCTGGAGATTCCTCTCTCATTTTCACAAGTCCCACACTTGGAGAGAGGTTTCCATGTTGTATAATCACACTAGATGCTCTAAACATCATTTAGAACCTTGATTTGCATCCGGGGTCTTTGTTGATTTGCAACAACACTTCCAACACTACCCTTAAATGTTCTTGGTACTCTTCAGCATTTTTAGAGTATATAAGAATGTCATCTAAGAATACAAGCACAAACTTGTCTAGGTATTGTTATCCTAAATGTGCCCCCTGCTCATTTTGTGGCTAACTCCTTTACATCTTTCCTTCTCTTATGCCTTAGTCAGAATATTTTGTTTTCTAGGCACTCAAAACCTTCTGGAAATGGCACCATTGGATAGAGCTCTCTTTTAACTTTCGAGAAAGGTAAAGTTTTCCTCCTAACTCCTCATATTTTTCAAGTTATGATCGGCGGAGTTTTTGTGGGAAATTTTCCCTTAGAGGGCCACACTAATCGTAACATGCCACATGGCACTGGAGTGGCGAGCGTGGGGAAAATTTGAAAAAAATTTCCAAAGACCAAACGGGTAAAAATTCAAACCTTTTGCCCACCGATCCAATTTTGGCCTGTTTTTGCCCTAAATTTTCAAATCGCCATATCTTTCGATCTAGAGCTCAGACTTTTGCGTTCTTTATATCAATGGAAATCTGGTGAAATTATCTATATGATTCCGAGGTCAATTTTGAATTTTGGTTCAGTTTGTAGAGAGAAAATCAAGAAACGTCTCTAGCACATGGTGACCGAGTGGGCTGTCAAGAATGAGATCTACCTAAGTACTTCATCAAACTACTACCCTTAAGGTAATAGCCAAAGTTGAATCTACAAACAAGAACTTGTTGAGGATCATTAGGACTCTTGATGAGAATCAGAGGTCTTGGCATACCAAACTGAAATCAGCCTTATGGGCTGATAGGATAACTCCCAAGAGATCCACGGGTAACTCCCGAGATGCCCGGCTGAGGGAAATCATGGAGGACAAAGCAAGGTAAATGTTGAAGCCCCCTCCTTTTTATGTTTCATTAATCATTGGAAATCAGTTAGTGCAAAATTGCATGATAGATTCCGGGGTAAGTAGCTCGGTGATGCCTAAACAAATAGCTGATCACTACGGCTCCAAAGATGAAACCATATCCAAAGGGGTAGTGCAGCTGGATGGGATAGTAGTAACAACAGTTGGGGTGATTAGAAACTTGAGTCTTACCTTGCATGCATGTCCAAATGTTGTTGTTTCACAAGATGTATTAGTCATAGACCTTTCACCACTCTTTGCCCTATGCTTGTCAAGGGACTTCACAACCAAGATTAGGGGATATTTGTCTGCTGATTGGTCACACATGCTGTTCAGAATGAGGTATGGAACTAAGGCTATAATCAAGTCTGAACCTATTTCAAACTTCCACATTGAGCCTTACACTCTAAGTCAGATCAATGCCAATTGTTCAGAATTTGATCAAGAAGACCACCCAAGCACCGATGAAGCTGACACCAAGGTTGGGAGCATCCCAAATCTAACACTTGATGAATGGGCAAATAAGGTACATGCTTTTGATCCTTATCAAGAAGTAGAAGAATTTGAGCTAGGGTTTATTGTATACATGAAGAAAATCAGCCTATTCCTAACATCACCAAGCCAAACCACAAGGATGACAATGAGGTATGGCAGGCTGTTTTTGATGGATCAAGAAGTAGACAAGGTGCAGGAGGTGGAGCCATGCTTGTTTCACCTCAAGGAGTAAGGTACTATTCATCTTTTAGATTTCAGTTTGCATGCTCCAATAACACTGTTGAATATGAAGCCTTAGTGCAAGGGATGCATTGGGCAATCAAGAAGAAAATAAAGAACTTGCAAGTCTTTGGTGATAGTGAATTGATTGTAAATCAGGTCAAGGGACAACATGCTGCCAAGAATGATCTACTCAGGTGCTACAAGAATAGGGTGTGGGACCTCATGGAAGATTTTGAGGGTTTTGGCATCAAATCCATTCCTAGGAAAGAGAATCAAGCTGTTGACAGGCTTGCAGCAGTAGGGGCAGCCTTTGACATTGTGGAAAGCATTCAACAAGACAAGGTACAGCCAAACATCCACGTGATTATGAGGCCTTCAGTGCCAGATAACAATGTCAGTTGGCAAGTGTTTGAGAATGACCAGCAAATCATCCATTTCTTGCAAGAAGAAGCTGAGTTCTCAGCTAAGAATCAAGAAAAATTAGAATAGCAGTATGGTGACCAAGTGGTATAGCTGAGAACTAACAAGCTACCCAAGGGACTTATCACTTTGGAGTCCATTTTTAATCCCAATGATCAGTTTAGAAAGGAGAAAGCAAACATTCAGGTCAAGAGAGAGGATTCAGTATCCATCTTGGTAGAAGAGAACAAACCATTGCAAATTGGAAAGATGACAACTGATCAAGAAAGGTATGAGTTCATACAGCTGTGTCAAGAGTTCCCTGATGTGTTTGCATGGAGCTATGAAGATTTGAAAGGTTTCAATCCCAACTTAGCTCAGCATACCATTGAATTGGATCCAAATACTAAGCCTGTCAGGCAGAAACAAAGACCAGTCAATCCACACATGGAGCCTCTCATGAGGAAAGAATTGGACAAGCTGATTGAGTCAAGAATCATATTCCCAATCAAGCATTCTAGTTGGGTTGCCAACTTGGTTCCAGTCAGAAAGAAGAGTGGAGAGATCAGATTGTGTGTTGATTTCAGAGACTTAAATAGAGCATCTCTCAAGGACCATTACCCACTCCCTTCCATGGAGAAAATCTTGCAAGTTGTGGCTGGCTCGAGAGGTTTTCACTACTTGAAGGCTACTCAGGCTACAATTAGATTATGGTGAAGGAAGAAGACTAGTTCAAGACAGCCTTCACAACCAAATGGGGGACTTTTGCATACAGGAAGATGCCATTTGGGCTGTCCAACGCTGGTGCTACCTTCCAAAGAGCAATGGACATGGCGTTCAAAGGTTTGATTAACAACGTGGTGCTGATTTACCTTGATGATATCACTATTTTTTCTAAAAATGCAGCAGACCACCTCTCTCATTTGAGACAAGTTTTCACGAGGTGTAGGAAATTTGGAGTGTCTTTGAATCCTAAGAAGTGTATCTTTCTTGCACATGAAGGAAAGCTCCTTGGCCATATTGTCTCCAAAGAAGGATTAGCAATTGATCCAGAGAGAGTCGAAGCCATAAGAGCACTACCATTGCCAAGCCACAAGAAAGCCCTTCAGAGTTTCTTGGGGAGGATAAACTTTGTTCAGAGGTTTGTCCTAGATTTTGCAGCCCTTGTCAATCCCATCACCAGAATTTTAAAGAAGAGCATGGCTTTCAAGTGGACAACAGAAGGAAAGGAGAGTTTTGAAGCAATCAAAGAAGCCATTTCTCAAGCACCAACTCTCATCAACCTAGACTTCTCCAAGGATTTCATCCTCTATGCATTTGGAGGTAATGACACTATTTCTACATTTATGGTACAGCGAGAACAAGGATAATGATGAGCAGCCAATTACCTTCTTCAGCTAGAGCCTAGATGACTATGAGGTGAAGTACTCTTTCTTTGAGAAGCATGTCTTTGGCGTGTCGAAGCTTGAAGAAATTCAAGCATTTAGTCTCAAACAACAAGGTCCAGTTGGTGGTCTCACATCTTTGGGGTTAAGGAGTTCCTCCTCAACAAATATTTGAATGAGAAATGGGCAGGTTGGATCACCCGTGTCATGGAGTATGACATTGAGATCAAAATCACCAAGCTGGTAAGAGGAAAAGGATTGTGTGAGCAGCTAGTTTTGGGGAAGCAAAAAGAAGTATGTAATGAAGGAGTGGCTGTTTTGACAGTTCAAGACAGCCATGAGCCATGTGGCACTCAAGAAGAAAACAATGCTACCTCCACTCTTTGCTGGACCCAAGGTATAATGCACTTCCTAAGCACAGGCCTATGCCCTCAGGAGATCAACAAGACCAAAAGAAGACACTTCAGATTGCAGGCTATCCCATATGCCATTGTTGATGGAGTTTTGTTCAAGAAAGATGTGAATGGAGTGCTGTTGAGATGCATTAGCACAAATCAGATTCATAGGGTGTTGGAAGAGTTCCATGGTGGATCAGCTGGTGGTCATTTTGCACCGAGAGTGACAACTCTAAAAATCATGAAGGCTGGTTATTATTGGCCTAAAATTTTCAGTGATTGCTATGCATGGATCAAGAGGTGTAAGAATTGTGCATTCTTCATAGGAAAAGAGAGACTTGCTACCCTTCCATTGCATCCAATCTCAGTTGACCAGCCATTCATGCAATGGGGTTTGGACTTCATTGGAGTCATTAATCCTAATTCAAGTCAAGGGCACAAATGGATTTTGACAGCCACAGACTACTTCACCAAGTGGACTGAAGCAGTAGCACTCAAAGAAGCAAATGAGTCCAGCATCTTAGACTTTTATGAGGGGATAGCAACCAAATTTGGTATACCTGCTACAATAATCTTAGATAATGCATTGGCATTCATTAGATCCAAGGTGACTGAGTGGGCTGTCAAGAACGGGATCTACCTAAGCACTTCATCAAACTATTACCCTCAAGGTAATGGCTGGCCGAGTCTACAAACAAGAACTTGTTGAGGATTATTAGGAGGACTCTTGATGAGAATCCAGAGGTCTTGGCATACCAAACTGAAATCAGCCTTATGGGTTGATAGGATAACTCCCAAGAGATCCATAGGTAACTCTCCATTCAAGCTTGTTTATGGAAGAGAGGCAATCTTGCTAATGTCATTCGAGTTGCCAACATTGGAACTCATGAAGCAATTAGAGTTGCTTTAGAGTTTGAGCGCATGGAGGTGAGATATGTAGAGTTGAAGGAGCTGGGAGGTCGAAATCAGGCATCCCAAGCAATGGAAAAGGATCAAGCTTTGATCAAAAAGACCTTTGATAGGAAGGCCAAGGATAGATCTTTTCAGGTTGGAGATCTAGTGTTGAAATGGGATGTGGATAGAGCAAAGCGGAAAGGCATTCAAAATTTGATGCCATTTAAAGTGGCCCATACATGGTCATGAAGTGCAAGAACAATAATGCTTTCCAATTGGCCTCATTGGATGGTGAAGAACTGCAGATTCCAGTCAATGGAATCTATCTCAAGCATTTCTTCTAGAGGGAAATTTACCACCTTGTAAATATTAGATTAGATTTTCATTCCTCCAAGTGCTTTGCACATTGTTTTGTTGTAGGTTAGTTTTACTTTCCCTAAGTGCTTTGGCACAACTTGCTATCCCTGGAGATGTTTTGTAGTCCTTGCTTCCATCATGTGATATTCCATCTTCCTCCTTGCACATTCTAAGTCAGTTGAGGTTCTAAACAGAATATTTGATGACTCCATGCCCAATGGACTGCTTCAGGCAACTGGTATTTTCATCTAGCAGGTAGATGACCCCTCTGAGTCACCAAAATTGTTATCCAAAATGGTGCCCCAACTCATTTTTGTGGCTAACTCCTTGTGTTCTTGCCTCTCTTGTGCCTTAGTCTACATTTTTTTATTTTCAGGCACTCAAGGCTTTCTAGAAATGGCACCATCAGATAGAGCTCTCTCTCAGCTTTCCAGAAAGGTAAAGTTTGCCTCCTAACTCCTTATATTTTTCAAGTTATGGCTCGGTGGAGTTTTTGTGGAAAATTTTCCCATTTGAGGCCCATAGCCAATAGGAAGCTGCCATGTGGCAGAGGAGTTCGGGGGTCGGAGGCAAATTTGAAATTTTTCCAAAAGAGTATAAAAAGGTCGATTTTCAAAGGAAAACCCATGGAAAAGAGAAGGAGAGAGAATTCTAGAGTGAATCAGAGCTTGCCATGTGGCATCCGACCAGTGGAGTGTGGGGAATTTTTGAAAAATTTTCCAAAGACAAAAAAAAGGTAAAATTTGAAATGTTTTCCGCCAATCCGTTTTTGGGCCATTTTTACCCTAAATCTTCAAATGATCATATCTTTTGATCCAGAGCTCAAATTTTCACGTTCTTTATATCATTGGAAAGCTGTTAAAATTCTCTACATGATTCTATGGTCAATTTCTAATTTTGGTTTAGTTTGGAGAGAGAAAATTCAAAAATGGTTCTAGTACGTGTCCATGGCCAGAAATGACATTTCAACAACCAAATTTAATATAGAATGGGTTGCATTCTTCTCCAATATGGTCAAAAATGATAGGGTATGGGTTTGTAAGGTCCTCCATGCTGTTTTAATGCATTTTCCATCAATGAGGGATGGCTCTCATGTGTTTTTCATGTTTTCGCTCTCTGGGCTCGACCCATGTATCTTTGTAAAAGCTAGATTTGGCTCATTTCTTCATGGTTGAACACTTTTTGTCATAGAAAACTTCTTCTTTCACCTCCAGAAAGTGATAGTTGTAAGAATCAGACCTTTTTCAAGTATTGTAGCAGGTTTATACCTCTTTGAGGGTGGAATGCAAGAGATTTTTACATGGAATTGACAATGCAAACTCTGTGAATGCTTTTAGTCCTCTGTTTGTATTGTTTTACTTCATTTTAAAACCTCTAATTAAATCTATCAACTTGTGTATGTTTTCCCTTGTTGTATTTCATGAATTTGTGTCTATTTACATGGCAAAAAATGTTTCACCACTCCTTTTGGTGCATCACCATCTTTAGTTTAGTTTCATTTTTGCATTTTTATCCCTGTCTCCTTGCAATTTAGAGTAAAATTGGGATCGAACCTCTCTGTAGTTATGTAAATAATAGATCTCGATCGAGAGGAGTTTGAGGAACCAACCTCTAATCTGGAGATTCCTCTCTCATTTTATAAGTCCCACACTTGGAGAGAGGTTTCAATGTTGTGCAATCACACCGGATGCCGAAACATCAACTTAGAAATATGATTTGCATCCGGAGTCTTTGCTGATTTGTAACAACAATGACCAAGTGGTAAAGTGAGAACTAACAAGCTGCCCAAGGACTTATCACTTTGGAGTCCATTTTCAATCCCAATGATCAGTTTAGGAAATAGAAAGCAAACATTCAGGTCAAGAGAGAAGATTCAAGTATCCATCTTAGTGGAAGAGAACAAACCATTACAATTGGAAAGATGACAAGCTGAAAAAAAAGGTATGAGTTCATACAGCTGTGTCAAGAGTTCCCTGATGTGTTTGCTTGGAGCTATGAAGATTTGAAAGGTTTCAATCCCAAGTTAGCTCAGCACACCATTGAGTTGGATCCAAATACTAAGCCCATCAGGCAGAAACAAAGGCCAGTCAATCCACACATGGAACCTCTCATGAGGAAGGAATTGAACAAGTTGATTGAGTCAAGAATCATATTCCCAATCAAGCATTCTAGTTGGGTTGCCAACTTAGTTCCAGTCAGAAAGAAGAGTGGAGAGATCAGATTGTGTGTTGACTTCAGAGACTTGAATAGAGCATCTCTCAAGGACCATTACCCACTCCCTTCTATGGAGAAAATTTTGCAAGTTGTGGCTGGCTCCGAGAGGTTTTCACTACTTGATGGCTACTCGGGCTACAATCAGATTATGGTGAAGGAAGAAGATCAGTTCAAGATAGCCTTCACAACCAAATGGGGAACTTATGCATACAGGAAAATGCCATTTGGGCTGTCCAACGCTGGAGCTACCTTCCAAAGAGCAATGGACATGGCGTTCAAAGGTTTGATTAACAATGTGGTGCTGATATACCTTGATGATATCACTATTTTTTCAAAGAATGCAGCAGACCACCTCTCTCATTTGAGACAAGTCTTCCAAAGGTGCAGGAGATTTGGAGTGTCTTTAAATCCTAAGAAGTGTATCTTCCTAGCACAAGAAGGAAAGCTCCTTGGCCATATTGTCTCCAAAGAAGGATTAGCAATTGATCCAGAGAGGGTTAAAGTCATAAGAGCACTACCATTGCCAAGCCACAAGAAGGCCCTTCAGAGTTTCTTGGGGAGAATAAACTTTGTTCGAGGTTTGTCCTAGATTTTGCAGCCCTTGTCAAACATATCACCAAGATGTTAAAGAAAAGCATGGCTTTCAAATGGATAGCAGAAGGTAAGGAGAGTTTTGAAGCAATCAAAGAAGCCATCTCTCAAGCCCCAACTCTCATCAACCCGGATTTCTCCAAGGATTTCATCCTCTATGCGTTTGGAGGTGATGATACTATTTTTGCCATTTTGGTACAGCAGAACAAGGACAATGATGAGTAGCCAATTGATTTCTTTAGCCAAATCCTAGATGACTATGAGGTGAGATATTCTTTTATTGAGAAGCATGTACTTGCAAAGAATCGAAGCTTGAAAAATTCAGAATCTAGTCTCAAACAACAAGGTTCATTTGTTGGTCTCTCATGGGAGTAAAGGAATTCCTTCTCAACAAGGATTTGAATGAGAAAAGGGAAGGTTGGATCACTCATGTCATGGAGTATGACATTGAGATCAAGGTCACCAAGCTGGTAAGAGGAAAAGGATTATTTGAGCAGCTGATTGGGCAAAAAAAGGAGTATGCAATAAAGAAGAGGTTGTTTTGACAGTTCATTACAGCCATGTGCAAGGTAGCATTCAAGAAGAGGATAATGATGTCCCCACTCCTTGTTGGACCCAAGGTATAATGCTTTTCCTAAGCACGAGTCTATGCCCTCCAGAGATGAACAAGACCTAAAGAAGACACTTCAGATTGAGGCTGTCCCATATGCCATCTTGGGATGGTGTTTTGTTCAAGAAAGATGTGAATGGAGTGCTCTTTGAGATGCATTAGTACAAATCAGATTCATAGGGTGTTGGAAGAGTTCCATGGTAGACCAACTGTGGTCATTTTGCACCAAGAGTGACAGCTCTAAAACTCAAGAAGGTTGGTTATTATTGGCCTAAGATTTTCAGTGATTTCTTTGCGTAGATCAAAAGGTGCAAGAATTGTGCATTCTTCATAAGTAAAGAGAGGCTTGCTTCCCTTCCATTGCATCCAATTTCAGTTGACCAGCCATTCATGCAATGGGGTTTGGACTTCATTGGAGTCATTAATCCCAATTCAAGCCAAGGGCATAAGTGGATTTGATGACCACAGACTACTTCACCAAGTGGACTAAAGCAAGTAGCACTCAAGGAAGTAAATGAGTCTAGCATCTTAGATTTATATGAGGGGATAGTAAGTAGCTTTGGCATACCTACTACAATAATCTCGAGATAATGCATTAGCATTCATTGGATCTAAGGTGACCTGATGGGCTATCAAGAACGGATCTACCTAAGTACTTCATCAAACTCCTACCCTCAGGGTAATGGCCAAGTTGAATCTACAAACAAGAACTTGTTGAGGATCATTAGGAGGACTCTTGATGAGAATCAGAGGTCTTGGCATACCAAACTGAAATCAGCCTTATGGGCTGATAGGATAACTCCCAAGAGATCCACAGGTAACTCTCCATTTAGGCTTGTTTATGGAAGAGAGGAAATCTTGCCCATGTCACTTGAGTTTCCAACATTGGAACTCATGAAGCAATTAGAGTTGCTAGATTTTGGGCCCATGGAGGTGAGATATGCAGAGTTGATGGAGCTCTAAGAGATCAGAGATCAGGCATCCCAAACAATGGAGAAGGATCAAGCTTTGATCAAGAAGACCTTTGATAGGAAGGCCAAGAGTAGATCTTTCCAAGTTGGAGATCTAGTGTTAAAATGGGATGCAGATAGAGAAAAACCGGGAAGGCATTCAAAATTTGATGCCATTTGGAGTGGCCCATACATGGTCACAAAGTGTAAGGACAACAATGCCTTCCAATTGTCTTCATTGGATGGCGAAGAACTGCAGATTCTAGTCAATGGAATCTATCTAAAGCATTGCTACTAGAGGGAAATTCTCCACCTTGTAAATATTAGCTTAGGTTTTCATTCCTCCAAGTGCTTGTGCACATTGTTTTGTTGTAGGTTGTTTTGCTTTCCCTAAGTGCTTTGGCACAACTTGTTGTTCCTGGGAATGTGTTTGTAGGCCTTGCTCCATCAGGTGATTTTCCATGTTCCTCTTTGCAATGTTCTAGTCAGTTGGGGTATTAAATAGAGAATCAAGTGACTCCATGCCCAATGGATTGCTTCAGGAAACTGGTAACTTCATCCAGCAGGTAGATGACCCCTCTGAGTCGCCAAAATTGTTATCCCAAATGTGCCCCCTGCTCATTTTGTGGCTAACTCCTTTACATATTTCCTTCTCTTGTGCCTCAGTCAGAATATTTTGTTTTCTAGGCACTCAAAACCTTCTAGAAATGGCACCATTGGATAGAGCTCTCTCTCATCTTTTCAGAAAGGTAAAGTTTTCCTCCTAACTCCTCATATTTTTCAAGTTATGGCTCGGCGGAGTTTTTGTGGGAAATTTTCCCTTAGAGGGCCCGTAGCCAATCAGAATGTGCCACGTGGCACCTGGAGTGGTGGAGCGTGGGGAAAATTTGAAATTTTTTTCCAAAGACCAAACGGGTAAAAATTCAAACTTTTTGCCCGCCGATCCGATTTTGGCCTGTTTTTGCCCTAAATTTTCAAATCGCCATATCTTTCGATCCAGAGCTCAGATTTTCATGTTCTTTATATCAATGGAAAGCTGGTGAAATTATCTACATGATTCCATGGTCAATTTTGAATTTTGGTTTAGTTTGGAGATAGAAAATCAAGAAATGTATCTGGCACGTGGTAATGGCCAGAAATGACGTTTCAACAACCAGTTTTAATGCAAAATGGGTCACATTCTTCTTCAGCATGGCCAAAAATGTCAAGGCATGGGTCTGTAAGGACGCCCATGCTATTTTAATGCATCTTCATTCAATGGGGAATGGCTCCCACGTTTTTACATGTTTTCTCTCTCCTAGGCTCGACCCATGCGTTGTAAAAGCCAGATTTGGCTCATTTTTTTGTTGGTTGAACATTTTTTTGGGACAGCAAGCTTTTTGTTCACCTTCAACAAGTTATTTTTGCAAGTACAGACCTTCTTCATGATTGTAACAGGTTTTTTTCCTCTTTGATGTTGCAAATGCAAGGATTTTGACAAATGAAAATGACAATGCGAGACTCGTGATCAATTTTCAGTCCTTTGTTTGTATTGTCTTGCTTCATTTCAGACCTCTAATTGCATCTTATCAGCTTGTGTATGATGTTTCATGTTGAATTTCATGAAATTGTGTCAATTTTCATGAACAAGATGTGTTCACCACTCCTTTGGTGTATCACCTATTAGTTTAGTTTTAATTTTTGCACTTTATATCTCTATCTCCTTGGAATTTAGAGTAGGATTAGGATTCAAACCTCTGTAATTGTGAAAATAACAGATCTGATCAGAGGAGTTTGAGGAACTAGCCTCTAATCTGGAGATTCCTCTCTCATTTTACAAGTCCCACACTTAGAGAGAGGTTTCAATGTTGTGCAATCACACTGGATGCCTGAAACATCAACTTAGAAACCTGATTTGCATCTAGGGGTGCTGCTGATTTGCAACAACAGTTTTGGCACACCCGGTGGGACCTTAGAGGTCTCATTTTCATTGCAGCAAAGTTGATGTGCATCTGCTGTAATTTTCTTACTTAAAAGAGCTATAAATTGCACATCTGGTGACTCCAAGGAAGAAGAATCAGCTGGTTTTAGCAGTGCAGACCTGAAAACTCATGAGAAGAATCACTACAAGGTCAAGAGCTGGAGAAGAAGAGGCACTGTTTGAATATCTGCAGTTATCTCCAAGAGTAAGGTAAAGTGGGAGGAGAATCAACAAGGGTTATAAGGCCAATTAGAATGGCATAAAACAACCCCTATGTCAATTTCACTTTGGCAGCATCCCACTTGCTCTCAATGCACAAAATCCAATTCCAATTGCGGCCTTGAAAAACATTCCATACTTCTTGGAGAGAATCGGACTACTCCGGTGATCATGTTAAAGACATTGCCAACCTTTGTGTAATTCATGAAATCAATGAGATGCAAGTTCTTTGTCAAATTGCTAGCATCTTCATTCAAGGGGAAGGATTTGTAATGGTTTAGAAGCCTTGCCTCGCCTTCTATTCAAAATTTGAACTAGCTATGTGTAGCACTTCATGAGCAATCTGGAGAGAAGGGAGACAACTTGTCTCTTTTGGAGCAGGTGACAACCATCAAGAGAGCTTCCAATGAGCAGCTGACTGATTTCAACTTTAGATTTCAAAGGACTTGGGAGATAATTCCAGTGGTAGTCAGGCCAACAGCAGAAGGTTCTTTTCTTTACTATCTCAAAGCTCTAAATTCTGATATTTCTATGTTAATTCAGTCCATGGGAGGCACAACTATCCCCATTGCTTATAGCATTGCCATTAGAGATGAAAATTGTTTGATCCAAGCTGGAAAACTAGCCCCTAGACCTCCCATGCCATTGTTTCCAAGTTTAGAGAGCCCAAAACTAATCAAGCACCTAATTTGGATCCTTCTCCCACTCCTAGAAATCAGAATTCAAGTGAATCTTCCACTTCATCTTCTAGTGCCTCAAATGAGCTTCAAGAAGTCATGAAGCAATTGCAAAATTTAGGTAATGAGCTGGTTATTCTCAAGAGGCAACAAGCCCAAAGTTTTAGACCTTCCTTCCAGCCTCAAGCTCAACCTAACAGGCAGCCATATCAACCTCATAGACCACCCAATCCAGTTGCAAATCTAAATCAAGCAAGGCCTCCTGCCAACAAACCATTTCAACCCTATAATCTAAATGCTATATCTACCTCTACGGCATTGGTGCCAACACAAAACAACGTTGCTCATGAGTATGATTGGTGTTTTCCATGCAATGAACCTCACAACCAATCTATGTGCTTTAACGGTGCCTTGAATCAAGCATTAATGGTGAAAACTACTGGTGTGGAGGGTGAGGGAAGTCAAGGAAACAACCAACAATAAGAAACATTCCAACAACAATCAGCTCCAAATGACACCACACTTGTGAACTGGCAGGCAGAGGATTTTTGTGGCATAAATCAAATAGTCTCTCAAGGTTTGTAGCCAACACAAGGTCAAAAAGAAGGAATTTGCTTGAGTAAAAACCATTAGCTCTAACCAATCCACAACCTTTTATGGCTCCACAAATGGTTGGAAAACAAAATCCAGTTGTAAATGCACAAGGGC
Organism: Taxus wallichiana var. yunnanensis; assembly: GCA_018340775.1. NCBI lineage: Eukaryota > Viridiplantae > Streptophyta > Pinopsida > Cupressales > Taxaceae > Taxus > Taxus wallichiana. The sequence goes on from CM031243.1 coordinate 15,991,620, forward strand.
AGCCAAGAACAGCTCTTAGACCAACTCAAATACCAACTATTGCTGCCCACATGCAAGGGATGAATATGCAAACCAAGGGACAATAAAGAGATCCTTCATCACCATTTAGTATCATTGATCAGATGAAGAAGACAAATGTAAATATATCAATGTGGGAATCCCTATCTATCCCAGGCCAGAGAGATTTGCTACAAGCTGCCATGAAGGACTGGCCAACTTTGAATCAGCAAGTCCAAATGCAAGAGAAGGTGCTCACAAATGTTGCCCAGCCTGAAGGGAATCATGGAGGATAGCAAGGTAAAATGTTGAAGCCCCCTCCTTTTTATGTCTCATTAATCATTGGAAACCAATTGGTGCACAATTGCATGATTGATTCCGGGGCAAGTAGCTCAGTGATGCCCAAGCAAATAGCTGATTAGCTAGGACTTCAATATGAAACCATATCCAAAGGGGTAGTGCAGTTGGATGGGATAACAATAACAACAGTTGGGGTGATTAGAAACTTGAGTCTTACCTTGCATGCATGTCCAAATGTTGTTGTTTTACAAGATGTATCAGTTATAGACCTTCCACCACTCTTTGCCCTATGTTTGTCAAGAGATTTCACAGCCAAGATTGGAGGATATTTGTCTACTGATTGGTCACACATGCTGTTTAGAATGAGGTATGGAACCAAAGCTACAATCAGGTCTGAACCTATTGCAAACTTCCACATTGAGCCCTACACTCCAAGTCAGATCAATGCCAACTATTCGGCATTTGATCAAGAAGATCACCCAAGCACTGATGAAGCTGACACCAAGGTTGGAAGCATCCCGGATCTAACTCTTGATGAATGGGAAAACAAGGTGCATGCTTTTGATCCTTATCAAGAAGTAGAAGAATCTGAGCTAGGGGTCTATTACATACATCAAGAAGATCAGCCCATTCCTAGCATAACCAAGCCAAACCACAAGGATGACAATGAGGTATGGTAGCTATTTTTGATAGATCAAGGAGAGTAGACAAGGTGTAGGAGGTGGAGCTATGCTTACTTCACCACAAGGAGTAAAGTACTATTCAGCTTTTAGATTTCAGTTTGCATGCTCCAATAACACTGCTGAATATGAAGCCTTGGTGCAAGGGATGCATTGGGCAATAAAGAGAGGAATAAAGAACTTGCAAGTCTTCGGTGACAGTGAGTTGATTGTCAACCAGGTCAAGGGGCAGCATGCTGTCAAGAATGATCTACTCAAGTGCTACAAGAACAGGGTGTGGGACCTCATTGAATATTTTGAGGGTTTTGGCATCAAATCAATTCCTAGGAAAGAGAACCAAGCTGCTGATAGGCTTGCAGCAGTTGGGGCAGCCTTTGACATTGTGGAGAGCATTCAAAAAGATAAGGTATAGCCAAACATCCATGTGATTGTGAGGCCTTCAGTGCCGGATAACAATGTAAGTTGGAAAGTGTTTGAGAATGACCAAGAAATCATCCATTTCTTTAAGAAGAAGAAGCTGAGTTCTCAGCTAAAAATTAAGAAAAATTGGAAAGCAAGTATGGTGACCAAGTGGTATAGCTGAGAACTAACAAGCTACCCAAGGGACTTATCAATTTGGAGTCCATTTTCAATCCCAATGATCAGTTTAGGAAAGAGAAAGCAAACATTCAGGTCAAGAGAGAAGATTCAGTATCCATCTTGGTGGAAGAGAACAAACCATTACAAATTGGAAAGATGACAACTGAACAAGAAAGGTACGAGTTCATACAGCTGTGTCAAGAGTTCCCTGATGTGTTTGCTTGGAGCTACAAAGATTTGAAAGGTTTCAATCCCAAGTTAGCTCAGCACACCATTGAGTTAGATCCAAATACTAAGCCCATCAGGAAGAAACAAAGGCCAGTCAATCCACACATGGAACCTCTCATGAGGAAGGAATTGAAAAAGTTGATTGAGTCAAAAATCATATTCCCAATCAAGCATTCTAGTTGGGTTGCCAACTTAGTTCGGAAAGAAAGTAGAGTGGAGAGATCAGATTGTGTGTTGACTTCAGAGACTTGAATCGAGCATCTCTCAAGGACCATTACCCACTCCCTTCTATGGAGCAAATTTTGCAAGTTGTGGTTGGCTCCGAGAGGTTTTCACTACTTGATAGCTACTCGGGCTACAATCAGATTATGGTGAAGGAAGAAGATCAGTTCAAGAAAGCCTTAATAACCAATTGGGGAACGTATGCATATAGGAAAATGCCATTTGGGCTGTCCAATGCTAGATCTACCTTCCAAAGAGCAATGGACATGGCGTTAAAAGGTTTGATTAACAATGTGGTGCTGATATACCTTGATGATATCACTTTTTTTTTCAAAGAATGCAGCGAGACCACCTCTCTCATTTGAGACAAGTCTTCCAAATGTGCGGGAGATTTGGAGTATCTTTGCATCCTAAGAAGTGTACCTTCCTAGCACATGAAGGAAATCTCCTTGGCCATATTGTCTCTAAAGAAGGATTAGCAATTGATCGAGAGAGGGTTGAAGCCATAAGAGCACTACCATTTCCAAGCCACAAGAAGGCCCTTGAGTTTCTTGGGGAGAATAAAATTTTCGGAGGTTTGTCCTAGATTTTGTAGCCCTTGTCAAACCTATCACCAAGATGTTAAAGAAAAGAATGGCTTTCAAATGGACAGCAAAAGGCAAGGAGAGTTTTAAGCAATCAAAGAAGCCATCTCTTAAGCCCCAACTCTCATCAACCCAGATTTCTCCAAGGATTTCATCCTCTATGCATTTGGAGGTGATGATATTATTTCTACCATTTTAGTATAGCAGAACAAGGACAATGATGAGCAGCTAATTACTTTCTTCAGCCAAAGCCTAGATGACTATGAGGTGAGATATTCTTTTATTGAGAAGCATGTACTTGCAGTAATCAAAAGCTTGAAGAAATTCAAGCATCTAGTCTCAAACAACAAGGTTCAGTTGTTGGTCTCTCATGCGGGAGTAAAGGACTTCCTCCTCAACAAGGATTTGAATGAGAAAAGGGTAAGTTGGATCACTTGTGTCATGGAGTATGACATTGAGATGAAGGTCACCAAGCTGGTAAGAGGAAAAGTATTGTGTGAGCATTGATTCTAGGCAAGTAAAAAGGAGTATGTAATAAAGAAGAGGCTATTTTGATTCAATACAACCATGTGCAAGGTAGCACTCAAGAAGAGGATAATGATGTCCCCACTCCTTGCTGGACCGAAGGTATAATGCATTTCCTAAGCACGAGGCCTATGCCCTCCGAGAGATGAATAAGACCTAGAGAAGGCACTTTAGATTACAGTATGTCCCATATGCCATAGTAGACGGTGTTTTGTTCAAGAAAGATGTGAATTGAGTTCTTTGAGATGCATTAGCACAAATTAGATTCATAGGGTGTTAGAAGAGTTCCATGGTGGACCAGCTGGTGGTCATTTTGCACCAAGAGTGACAACTCTAAAAATCATGAAGGCTGGTTATTATTGGCCCAAGATTTTCAGTGATTGCTTTGTGTGGATCAAAAGGTGCAAGAATTGTGCATTCTTCACAGGTAAAGAGAGGCTTGCTGCCCTTCCATTGCATCCAATTTCAGTTGACCAGCCATTCATGCAATGGGGTTTGGACTTCATTAGAGTCATTAATCCCAATTCAAGCCAAGGGCATAAGTGGATTTTGACAGCCACAGACTACTTCACCAAGTGGACTAAAGCAGTAGCACTCAAGGAAGTAAATGAGTCTAGCATCTTAGACTTCTATGAGGGATAGTAACCAGATTTGGCATACCTACTACAATAATCTTAGATAATGCATTAGCATTCATTGGATCAAGGTGGTGAGTGGGACTCATCAAGAGCAGGATCTACCTAAGTACTTCATCAAACTACTACCCTCAGGGTAATGGCCAAGCTGAATCTACAAACAAGAACTTGTTGAGGATCATTAGGAGAACTCTTGATGAGAATCAGAGGTCTTGGCATACCAAACTGAAATCAGCCTTATGGGCTGATAGGATAACTCCCAAGAGATCCATAGGTAACTCTCCATTCAAAGCTTATTTATGGAAGAGGGAAATATTGCCCATGTCACTTGAGTTGCCAACATTGGAACTCATGAAGCAATTAGAGTTGCTAGAGTTTGGGCCCATGGAGGTGAGATATGCAGAGTTGATGGAGCTCTAAGAGATCAGAGATCAGGCATCCCAAGCAATGGAGAAGGATCAATCTTTGATCAATAAGACCTTTGATAGGAAGGCTAAGAGTAGATCTTTCCAAGTTGGAGATCTAGTGTTAAAATGGGATGCAGATAGAGCAAAACTAGGAAGGCATTCAAAATTTGATGCCATTTGGAGTGGCCCATACATGGTCACAAAGTGTAAGGACAACAATGCCTTCCAATTATCTTCATTGGATGGCGAAGAACTATAGATTCCAGTCAATGGAATCTATCTAAAGCATTGCTACTAGAGGGAAATTCTCCACCTTGTAAATATTAGCTTAGGTTTTCATTCCTCCAAGTGCTTGTGCACATTGTTTTTCTGTAGGTTGTTTTGCTTTCCCTAAGTGCTTTGGCATGACTTATTTGTTCACGGGAATTTGTTTGTAGGATTTGCTCCATTAGGTGATTTTCCATGTTCCTCTTTGTAATGTTCTAGTCAGTTGGGGTATTAAACAGAGAATCAAGTGACTCCATGCCCAATGGATTGCTTCAGGAAACTGGTAACTTCATCCAAAGGCGGTAGATGACCCTCCGAGTCGCAAAATTGTTATCCCAAATGTCACCCCCTGCTCATTTTGTGGCTAACTCCTTTAAATATTTCCTTATCTTGTGCCTCAGTCAGAATATTTTGTTTTCTAGGCACTCAACACCTTCTAGAAATGACACCATTGGATAGAGCTCTCTCTCATCTTTTCGAAAGGTAAAGTTTTCCTCCTAACTCCTCATATTTTTCAAGTTATGATCGGCGGAGTTTTTGTGGGAAATTTTCCTTAGAGGGTCCACTGACCCAATCAGAACATGCCACGTGGCACCTAGAGTGGCAGAGGTTGATGAAAATTTGAAAAAAATTTCCAAAGACCAAACGGGTAAAAATTCAAACTTTTTGCCCGCCGATCCGATTTTGGCCTGTTTTTGCCCTAAATTTTCAAATCGCCATATCTTTCGATCCAGAGCTCAGATTTTTGCGTTCTTTATATCAATGGAAAGATGGTGAAATTATCTACATGATTCCAAGGGTCAACTTTGAATTTTTGTTTAGTTTGGAGATAGAACATCAAGAAACATCTCTGGCACATGGTAATGGCTAGAAATGACATTTCAACAACCAGTTTTAATGCAAAATGGGTTGCATTCTTCTTCAGCATGGCCAAAAATGTCAGGGCATGGGTCTGTAAGGATGCCCATGCTATTTTAATGCATCTTCATTTAATGGGGAATGGCTCCCATGTTTTTTACACATTTTCTCTCTCCTGGGCTCGACCCATGCGTTGTAAAAGCCAGATTTGGCTCATTTTTGTTGGTTGAACATTTTTTGGATAGCAAGCTTCTTCTTTCACCTTCAACAAGTGATTTTTGCAAGTATCAGACCTTCTTCATGATTGTAACAGGTTTTTGCCTCTTTGATGTTGCAAATGCAAGGATTTTGATAGTGAAAATGACAGTGCAGACTCTGTGATCAATTTTCAGTCCTTTGTTTGTATTGTCTTGCTTCATTTCAGACCTCTAATTGCATCTTATCGCTTTGTGTATGATGTTTCATGTAACACCCGAATTGTTACTTCCTCCGAGCACTCAAGTGTTGATATATGATTTCTTCGTATAAGGACGTGTTCCTTTGATTGTGAAGTCATCCTTGATCTGGATTGTATCATCTTTGCATTTAAAGATCTTTGGTGAGTCGGAATATGTTTGGACTCTTTTATTTCTTTCATTTTTAGCACCTGAGTTCAATCTGATTTCGGGATGAATTTTAGATTTATCCATCTTTATGACTTAGCCTTTGATCAGTGGCATTGATCCAAGAGATGTTTTAAGTTTATTCATGATGTACAAAATTTATTGACCTTACGAAAGTTGCAAGGTCTGAATGAGTTGAATGAGCAATTCAGAGTTAACTCAGGCTGATCTTGTTAAATGAAAATCAGTTCCAAATACTGTAACATCGGGAAGGCCTAGACCTTAAGCCAGGTAAGATGTTCCTGGGTATTCAGTAAGCTTATTTAGCAATACCTGATAGGATCCTATACAGGGATGTTTTACCCTGTTTGGTTCTAATACGGATCGGTCCTACTTGGGAGACCTAGACTGGATTTGTTAAGGTTAATAACCTTAACCTAAACTATAACCTATCGGTTAAATTATTATTAATCTAACCTAGCCCTAAACTATAAGCTAAATGTTCCTAAGGTTAGCTACACCTAGCACTATGAAGTAAGACTAATGTCTTACCTTATGATCTACCTATGTTTCTAACCTATCTTAACTAATGATCATGGTTGGAGGGGGACCTATGAAGGGGCACGAGTCATAGGCGGTGGTTTCTATGGCATTTATGAGGTGGATAAGGATGAAGGACTTGGGATTTGGCGGAGGTTGTAAACATCTATTGAGACCTGACGTGGCGGTATCACCAAATTTGGGAATGGTTGTTTGTGTTCAATTGGCAATCACCAACTTTGGCGGTCGGTGGCAATGGAGATTAGGTGGGAATATGGGAGTTAATGCTATTGATGAACTTCGGTTCCCGAGTGCGTGAGATTGCTTGGGAAGGCATGCAAAAGGAAAATTTGTTGGTTGTTTGGTTTTCCATGTGTTCCATTTTTCTCTCTGCTTGATCACTGGTTCTTCGAACCAGTCTACTTTGTGTTGCATGGCAACTATGAGAATATCTAGCTCCTTTCTCGGTTGGGGAAGGTTTATAAGGCATGAAGGTAACAGATTATTGTTGTTTAATCTATCATGGAAGAAGAAGAGAAGGTGTGAGCACATTCAGAGGTCTTCTTCAGATTTTTAAGTGACACTATCAGGCATGATAGGCCCTAACTTTTAAAAATCTTTCTTTCCTTCAAATGATTTCATTAAAACAACTCTGTTCAGGTGATTTTTAGTATAGTTGGTTTGAAGCAATGTATTGGTTCTTCTTTTCCTGAGGATTTAGGAATCTCTGGTTATGTGAAGACTCTGTTGAAATGTTTCCTGTGTTTATTTCTTCTTCTTGGATTCTTTTCGGTTGAAGACGTGTGTTATCATGTGTTATCATGTTCTTGAATCTGTTGAATCTTGCTGGGTATACTTAAAGTTCCTTCTGAATGGGATGCTTGTTGTGATTATTTTACTGGAAAGTGACTTCTGTAGAAGCTTTTTGTGAATACTTATTAGTATAGACTCTGTTGGAGTCCTTGAAATGTATCTTGTATTTTGACTTCTGTATAAGCTTAGTTGTGAATACTTATTGATATTGACTCTATTGGAGTCCTTGAAATGTATCTTGTATTTCGACTTCTGTAGAAGTTTAGTTGTGAAGACTATTGGTATTGACTCTGTTGGAGTCCTTGAATGTTTTCGTATGAATTCGACTTCAATCTAAACCCTGGTTATGAGTTCTTGTTGGATACGACTCCGTTGGAGTCCTTGCAGTATTTCCATGTGAACATGACTCCTGTTGAAGTCCTTGATGTGTTTGCGTGTTGGCTCGACTTCTGATGTAAGTCCTCGTTGTGCATACTTATTAATTCGACTCTTTCTAAATGTTGTTGTGTTTATATTCAGTTCAATTATGTGGAATGTGTGCTGGGTTTACATTACAAGCACGACTCTATTTGAGTCCCTGCTGTATTTTCGTATTAGCTCGACTTAGGTTAAAAATTTGATGAGCTTTTGTAATGGAGGTGACTTCTGTAAAGTCCTTGCTGTATAAACTATAGGGATTAGACTCAGTTGAATGTTTGTTATGTTTCGACTCAGTGGAATTGTCGTTGTGTTTGCATCTGGATACGTCTTCTATTTTTGGAGTTATCTAGACTACTGGTTGGTGAGATAAAGGGTTCTAGCTGTGCCATGTCAGGTGATGGCGTTGGGTATTTTTTATGTTTAATGAATGATATGGAAAGATCTGTTGAGTATATTTTGGTCCGATTATTTATTATTGCTTGTCGCGGGAGCTCTAGTATTGCTTAATAGCTACAGGTGATTTTTATAATTGGATTTAGATGAAACTGTAGTTCTTCTTGTAATCTCGACTGTTTAGTCACATGTGTAAATGTAATTGCGTTATTCTAGAGGAGTCGGTACAGTCCAGAACATGATTGATATGGGAATCTTGTCTCTGTTTCTTTTCCTATGCTTTGTAAAGTATATGTTGATGCATAATAGGAGGAATAAGAAAATACTCTCTCCTAGTCTGGAAACTGTGTGTGCTTTCTTCTTGTATCCTTATGTGATCTCTATGGTAAGGGCATAACAAGAATAGACTGTGGTATTGTATGGAGAGACCGGTATAAAATGTGTGTTGCTTTGTATAAGTAGGTATACTTGTCAATACCATTGAAATATGTTATGATTATAAAAGAATCCTATCAGTTGAGCTTGCGGAATGTTATAAACTGCCTTTGTGGAAGGGTAAAAACATATTTGTTGGATACATGAACTGTTAGGAAATTCATTTGTGTTGTTGAATGGAATAATTTGTGGATTATTGCTGTCCTAGTGATTCAGATGGATGGTTGTTTTGGATACATTTGTTCTTCTTAGTCTCTAATATATATGATGAAACATCTGAAAAGTATTTAGGACTAATTGGTAACTATAATATGAGTTATGCATTAAAAGTCATGTTTGAATTATAGAAAGAGCATAGTCTGAATTATGTTTACATGTTTGATGAAATGATTTCATTTAAACAGGGTGTTTAATGAGAGCAATTGGTGGATTGCAATTGTTTTAAGAATTAGTGCTTATCATGCTCAGTTCACCGAACTGACCCGTGTTGACAATTTTTGCAGATGGTTGTCGTAAGTGGTAAAGGCACGTCAGATCTGATATGATGTTCAGATTGTTTAATTTGGTTTATGATGAATTCCAACTTGATTCTCTAAATGTACTACACTGAGAAAGTTGTTCTCTTGCTGTTGTGTATTGTATCAAATATGTTGAATGCATAAATTGTAATTGATTAGCTTAGAAATGAATGAAATGAGGGGATTGTTACTTATGTGGCTGCATTTGTATCTTGATGAATTGAACTTCTTCGGTTCGAATGTTTTTAAGTGCATTTTTATTATTTTTATACCTTGAAGATATTAGGATTCTCTAAGTAAGCCTTGTAAAGATTATGTGGCTGGATACTTGTAAATGATTGGTAGTTCTGTTATGTTCTATATAAGGCTAAATTAGAAATTAGCCCACTGTTCTTCGAGAAGCTAAGGTTAAAATAAACCTTAACAGGAAGCTGAACGGGAAGAGTAATTTATTACTCCTAACCTTGATCTAAGTCAAGACAACATATTAAATGATTTAAAATTACTATATCTTAATACAAATAAGCATGATATAATACAGTTTTGGAAAACCGATTTAAACCTAAAAAGGTATATTTATCATCCTTAAGAGGAGACTTAGGGCTACTGCCCATTTTCGTTGATTAAGATTATGGTGAATAAAGGAACTCTTGACGAGATCTCAAATCTTATTAATTTCTCTCTGTGAAATGGATCTTAATTAAGTAAGGCAACTCAATGATGAGGAGCCCAGGAGTTGGGATAAGACTAATCGGAAAGGAGAGTCTTAAAGTATAATTTCAACTCAATGTATGTAACACCTTAGGATAAGTAGATCTTTCGAGATGGTTTTGTAGGATGTCGGCACATGTCGACTGCAGGGTTGTACCCTCGAGAAGATTAGGATCTTCTCGAGGATACAACAATGCAGGTGGCTTATGGTGACACCCTTTGCATTGATCGTTAAGATTTACACCTTAAACTCGAACAATTTTTACTCGGGATCTAGTTAGGAACATGGTCATGTTATGAGGCTGCCCTTGGAGATTTGGGGTACATTGACACCTTTGGGTTGACTAGGGTTTATCCAAAGTATTCAGCTTATCCCTAGTCCTCAAGAGCATCCTTATAACGTTGTCATGTTATTAATATGTTCCTGAGTGAATGACTTGGGGGAGGGATGACTGACAGAAGTCAGTATGGGACATTCTATATAACATCAGAGTAGGGTGGAGGACATATTCTAGATTGACGAGTATGCCGTCAAGGAATATGAGACATGAACAATATGTTTCAAAACTTTGGCCAAAGTATCGCAAGCTGCTGATTGCGTTGTCCTATGTCACCTAGTCTAAGGGATGAGATGCCAATGAATAATGGTAATGATTATTCAGATAGGTTCCTTGGACAGAGCATTCTGAAATCCCAGATTAGGGAAGAGAACCACAAGAGTGAAGAGTTTGTAAAAATGCCAACTCTGTGAAACACATGAATAGATCGGTAGATCACCGAGTCATGGAATGAATAGATCGGTGGTGCACCGAGTCATTACAGCTGCATATGGTTATCTATTATAAGAATGGTTGTTTTGATTTGTGAGTTCTAAATTATGTATTTAGAACTAGGAAGCATTTATCAAAAAAAAAAATTACTTGTTCTAATGTACTAATTTGGGGAATGTTACATCTTGGTATCAGAGCTGAAGGTTACAGCTCTTGGACCTATTGTGTCCATAATCTGATAAAAACCTGAATTTTCTTGTAACAGAAAATGGTTAGAACAAGGGGGAACGTTGCGAATAATGCTCCACCTGAAGAAGGGGCAGCAACAACCCAAAAAATTGATGAGATCCTTGCTGCCCTATTGGACACAAGAGATCGTTTGGCTGTACTTAAGAAGCAAGTAATGGGAAATGAGGAGGATGATGAAGCTGATAACGACAATCAGCAACCTCCTGAGGACAACCCTGATATGGGTGTTGATTATAACGCTAGAAATGCACCTATCCAACTAGAAAAAAAAAAGACCAGGTTGGCAGTGGAACTCACTAATGATATAAAAAGGATAAGCCCACCTAAATATGATGGCACCACATTAGGAGATGGAGTTGAGAATTGGCTCAGTGAAATGGAGAAGTACTTTGCAATAAGAAACTTCTCGGAGGAAACCAAAGCTATTTGGGGAGCCTATCAACTTTCCCATGAAGCATCTTCGTGGTGGGATAGCCGTAAAGCTGAGCTAAATATTGATGAGACCAATATCACTTGGGATCAATTTAAGGGCTATTTTAGGCAACGTTGGCTGCCACAACTTTTCTATGATCAGAAAATGACAGAATTCTAGAACTTAGCTCAAGGGAAGCTAATGGTAACTGAATATTGGGAGCGGTTTATGAAACTCCTCAAGTACGTACCACAATATCAAACTGACGAGAAGTTCAGAATATGAAAATTTATCATGGGGCTAAATCCCGTGATAGGAGGAGAGGTCGATGTTCACAGCCCAACCACTATGGAAGGAGTTGTTGAAAAGGCCATAAGGCAAGAACAGAAATTAAAGGCTATTTCTGCTCATAAAGAAGAAGTGCAGAAGAAGATTGTAAATCCTTCTTCAACTTCACTTGCACCCAAAAAGGGACCATGGAAAAAGTTTGGAAACAGAAGTAAGTTTCCAGGGGATAATAGTAAGAAAACAGTAGCAAATAAGCCTGCTGGAAATGTAAGGGATAGTTTTGCCAAAAATTATAACAATGGGCAGAAACCCTATGGAGGACAACGTGATAACTTTAAGGCTGGAAGTAATTTTGAGCCTAAAAAGGGACCTGTAGGAGGCTGCTACAATTGTGGCAAAGACCACTACGCCAATCAGTGCCCTTTGAAGAAGGATGATCGTAATCAGCAGCATAAGATATATGCTGCAGTAGCAGACAAGCAAGCTGAAAAGCAAGTGACACCTATAGAAGTTTTGGGTAAGTTATTTGGCATACTTGTCACTATTCTTTTGATAAAGGAGCTTGAACATTTTATTTCTATTAAACTTGCTTCTAAACTTAAAAAAGAAATTTGGAAAAATGGATAAATCTTGGGCATGCAGTATGATTGTAATAATTTTGTTCATACAGTGAGTATGTGTCTTTTTGGGGCAGTCCTTGACTTACCTAACTTTTCCACGGAAGTTGACCTCTATGTTACACCCTTGGGATCTTATGACATTGTCATCGGTGTCAATTGGTTAGCTGACCATAAGGCAAAAGTAGATTGTTTTGAAAAGAACATAAGATGTTTAGATGATCGGCTGGAAACAACAGAGATTCAAGGGGTGAAACGGGAAATTTCAGTTAGGAAACTATCAGCTATGCAACTTAAAAAGGCTAAAAACAAAGGATGTACCTTATATGCAGTAAAGATATCTGAATTTTCAGAAGAAGATGGTGATTCCATGAAACGATTCCCTCTGTTGCAAAGTTTCAAGGATGTATTTCCAGAGGAATTACCGGGTTTACCACCCAAAAGGGAATTTGACTTCACTATTGAAATCAAACCAGGAACGGAACCTATTTCCAAAGCACCTTATCGGATGACTACTACAGAGTTAGTCGAGCTTAAGGCACAATTGCAAGAACTTTTGTCTAAGGGTTTGATTAGACCAAGTGTTTCACCTTGGGGAGTGCCAGTAATATTTGTAAAAAAGAAGGATGGAACACTTAGGCTGTGTATTGACTATCGGATGTTAAACAAGGCAACAATCAAGAACAGATACCCACTTCCAAGGATCGACGATCTATTTGATCAGATGCGTGGGGCAGCGGTTTATTCCAAGATAGATCTTCGATCTGGTTATCATCAATTAAGGATTAGAGAAGAAGATATTCATAAAACGACTTTTCCGAACAGTGCGGACATTATGAATTCACGGTTCTACCCTTTGGATTAACTAATGCACCCGCACTTTTATGAACTTAATGAATAATATCTTTCAAGAATATTTGGACAAGTTTGTACTTGTATTCTTGGATGATATTCTCATTTATTCTAAAAGTGTTGATGAGCATAATGAGCATTTGAAGATAGTTTTGGAAATTTTGAGAAAAAGAAAGTTATATGGTAAGTTATCCAAATGTTCTTTCTTTGATACAGAAGTTCACTATTTGGGTCATGTCATTAGTAAGGAAGGAATTGTTGTGGATCCTTCAAAAATAGTGGCAATAACTGAGTGGCCTGCACCAAAGAATGTACATGAAGTAAGAAGCTTCATGGGCCTTGCTGGTTATTATAGAAAATTTGTTAAGGATTTTTCTAAAGTGGCTGCACCAATAACTTCATTACAGAAGAAGGATAGGAAATTTATTTGGAATGATAAGTGTGAAACAAATTTTAAAAATTTGAAAATCTAGCTGACTTCTTGACACCTATTTTAGTTATGCACAGACCCTAACGGGAACTTTCTTGAATGGCGATGCTTTTGGGGAAGGCCTTGGTGGTGTTTTGTTATAGAATGATCAAGTTATAGCATATGAAAGTAGAAAACTTAAGTTACATGAGCTGAATTATGCGCCTCATGATTTGGAGCTTGCTGCCATTGTTCATGCACTTCAAGTCTGGAGACACTATTTACTTGGGAAACCTTTTGAGTTGAAAACTAATCACTTAGGACTGAAATATATTTTCACTCAGCCTAATCTAAATGCCAGACAGAGAAGGTGGTTAGAGTTTTTATCCCAATATGATTTTGATATTAGCTACATCAAAGGGAAAGAGAATAGAGTAGCAGATGCTCGAGTTGTAGGAAGCACATTTCTGCTCTTATAACATTAAAACTTAGTTTAAGGATGAGGTAAAAATGCCTCGAGAATCGATATATACTTTCAGCAAGTAAAAAGCGAGTGCTTGCAGTGAGAACCTAATGATGAAAGGTATAAAGGTTTTCATTTTGATAAGGAAGGAATCTTACGTTATGAAAACAAGGTATACGTACCTTTGCTAAATGATTTGAGAAAGAAGTTGTTAGTTGAATTTCATAATTCACCTTTCTCTGGACACCGGGTATCACAAAAATGCTTGCTGATTTAAAACAACAATACTTTTGGAAAGGTATGAAAAAGGATGTTATTGATTTTGTGACACATTGTCTGGAATGTCAGCGTGTTAAGGCAGAACACATGCACCCTGCTGGACTATTATATCCCCATAGCATACCGCAGTACAAATGGCAAGTAATAAGCATGGACTTTGTACAAGGGTTACCTATGTCCAGGAATAAACATGATGTTATCCTAGTAGTTGTAGATAAACTAACTAAGGTAGCTCATTTCATCAGCTGGAAATCTAAAGGATGATTCACCATTGTTGGCCAAAAGATTCGTGCACGAAATTTTTAGGTTACATGGTGTACCAGAATTGATTATATCTGACAGGGATCCTAGAATGACATCAAGATTTTGGCAAACGCTAAATACAACTCTTGGAACGAAACTAAACTTCAGTTCTGCATATCATCCGGAAACGGATGGACAAACAGAGAGAGTAAATCAAGTGTTGGAAGATATGTTGCGAATGTATTACATGGATCAATAGTATAAATGGGAAGAGTATCTCCCATTAGTTGAGTTCGCATACAACAACACTTATCACTCATCTCTTAAAATGGCACCTTTTGAAGCACTTTATGGAAGAAAGTGTAGAACCCCTGTTAGTTGGGATAGTATTGAGGACAGAGTGGTAATTGGGCCAGAAATCCTCACTGAAATGGAACAGCAAGTAAAGATGATTCGTGAACGATTGAAGGAAGCAGCGGATAGGTAGAAGAGCTATGCTGACCTAAAGTGGGTTGATCGAAAGTTTGAACTTGGTGAAAAAGTTTTTCTTCGTGTTAAACCAAGAAAGAGTTCTATAACTTTTGGCAAGGCTACTAAGTTGTCACCTCGTTATGTGGGACCTTTCGAAATTGTCGAAATAATCAATCATGTAGCTTATCGATTAGCATTACCACCTGCTTTGTCTTGCATGCATGATGTTTTCCATATTTCTTTACTTAATAAATACGTTTCAGATTTGTCACATGTTTTAAATTGGAATTCCTTGCAGGTCCAAGACCCAGGAATAATCGTGGTTAAACCCACACGAGTGCTGGAAACTCACCAATTGCATTTGAGAAATCATGAAATACAGCAATGTAAGGTCCAATGGGACCAATTTAATGAAGAAAGTGCAACTTGGGAAAATCTGGAAGAGATGAAAATTGCTTTTCCCTTTCTTTTTGAACAGAAAGAAATTTGTTGACAAAACATTTTTTTATGAACTTATCTTTTCATGTCTTTATGAAAGCAGATTGAGGCAAACATTATTCAGGTTGAATAAAATGTATCGTGACATTGATTTCTGGAACTATTCAAGTTGGAAATAGTCTCTTGTATTGTGAACTAATAAATTGGTTGACCTGAAGGTAAATCAAAAATATGTAATCATCGGGATGATGAATCTTTTAGGAGGGAAGCATGTAACGCCCTGAACTGTTGTTACTTCCTCCTGAGCACTCAAGTGTTGATATATGATTTCTTCTGTATAAGGACGTGTTCCTTTGATTGTGAAGTCATGCTTGATCTGGATTGTATCTTCTTTGCATTTGAAGATCTTTGACTGAGTCGGAATATGTTTGGACTCTTTTATTTCTTTCATTTTTAGCACCTGAGTTCAATCGATTTGGGATGAATTGTGGATTTATCCATCTTTATGACTCAGCCTTGGATCAGTGGCATTGATCCAAGAGATGTTTTAAGTTTATTCATGATGAACAAAATTTATTGACCTTACGAAAGTTGCAAGGTCTGAATGAGTTGAATGAGCAATTCAGGAGTTAACTCAGGCTGATCTTGTTAAATGAAAATCGGTTCCAAATACCGTAACATCGGGAAGGCCTAGACCTTAAGCCAGGTAAGATGTTCCTGGGTATTCAGTAAGCTTATTTAGCAATACCTGATAGGATCCTGTACAGGGATGTTTTACCCTGTTTGGTTCTAATACGGATCGGTCCTACTTGGGAGACCTAGACTGGATTTGTTAAGGTTAATAACCTTAACCTAAACTATAACCTATCGGTTAAATTATTATTAATCTAACCTAGCCCTAAACTATAAGCTAAATGTTCCTAAGGTTAGCTACACCTAGCACTATGAAGTAAGACTAATGTCTTACCTTATGATCTACCTATGTTTCTAACCTATCTTAACTAATGATCATGGTTGGAGGGGGACCTATGAAGGGGCGCGAGTCATAGGCGGTGGTTTCTATGGCATTTATGAGGTGGATAAGGATGAAGGACTTGGGATTTGGTAGAGGTTGTAAACATCTATTGAGACCTGACGTGGCGGTATCACCAAATTTGGGAATGGTTGTTTGTGTTCAATTGGCAATCACCAACTTTGGTGGTCGGTGGCAATGGAGATTAGGTGGGAATATGGGAGTTAATGCTATTGATGAACTTCGGTTCCGAGTGCGGATTTCTTGGGAAGGCATGAAAAAGGAAAATTTGTTGGTTGTTTGGTTTTCCATGCGTTCCATTTTTCTCTCTGCTTGATCACTGGTTCTTTGAACCGAGTCTACTTTGTGTTGCATGGCAAGCTGTTTGTGAGAATATCTAGCTCCTTTCTCGGTTGGGGAAGGTTTATAAGGCATGAAGGTAACAGATTATTGTTGTTTAATCTATCATGGAAGAAGAAGAGAAGGTGCGAGCACATTCAGAGGTCTTCTTCGGATTTTTAAGTGACACTATCAGGCATGATAGGCCCTAACTTTTAAAAATCTTGCTTTCCTTCAAATGATTTCATTAGAACAACTCTGTTCAGGTGATTTTTAGTACAGTTGGTTTGAAGCAATGTATTGGTTCTTCTTTTCCTGAGGATTTAGGAATCTCTGGTTATGTGAAGACTCTGTTGAAATGTTACTGTATTTATTTCTTCTTCTTGGATTCTTTTTCGGCTGAAGACGTGGCTGTGTTATCATGTTGTTGAATCCTGTTGAATCTTGCTGGGTATACTTAAAGTTCCTTCTGAATGGGATGCTTGTTGTGATTATTTTACTTGGAAAGCGACTTCTGTAGAAGCTTTGTTGTGAATACTTATTAGTATAGACTCTGTTGGAGTCCTTGAAATGTATCTTGTATTTTGACTTCTGTATAAGCTTAGTTGTGAATACTTATTGATATTGACTCTGTTGGAGTCCTTGAAATGTATCTTGTATTTCGACTTCTGTAGAAGTTTAGTTGTGAAGACTGTTGGTATTGACTCTGTTGGAGTCCTTGAATGTTTTCGTATGAATTCGACTTCAATCTAAACCCTGGTTGTGAGTTCTTGTTGGATACGACTCCGTTGGAGTCCTTGCAGTATTTCCATGTGAACACGACTCCTGTTGAAGTCCTTGATGTGTTTGCGTGTTGGCTCGACTTCTGATGTAAGTCCACTGTGCATACTTATTAATTCGACTCTTTCTAAATGTTGTTGTGTTTATATTCAGTTCAATTCTGTGGAATGTGTGTTGGGTTTACATTACAAGCACGACTCTATTTGAGTCCCTGCTGTATTTTCGTATTAGCTCGACTTAGGTTAAAACTTTGATGAGCTTTTGTAATGGAGGTGACTTACAGCAAAGTCCTTGCTATATAAAGCGAAGGGATTAGACTCAGTTGAATGTTTGTTGTGTTTCGACTCAGTGGAATTGTCGCTGTGTTTGCATCTGGATACGTCTTCTGTTTTTGGAGTTATCTAGACTCTGGTTGACTGAGATAAAGGGTTCCTAGTTGTGCCATGTCAGGCGATGGCGTTGGGTATTTTTTTATGTTTAATGAATGATATGGAAAGATCTGTTGAGTCTATTTTGGTCGGATTATTTATTATTGCTTGTCGCGGGAGCTCTAGTATTGCTTAATAGCTACAGGTGATTTTTATAATTGGATTTAGATGAAACTGTAGTTCTTCTTGTAATCTCGACTGTTTAGTCGCATGCGTAAATGTAATTGCGTTATTCTAGAGGAGTCGGTACAGTCTAGAACATGATTGATATGGGAATCTGACTGTCTCTGTTTCTTTTCCTATGCTGTAAAGTATATGTTGATGCATAATAGGAGGAATAAGAAAATACTCTCTCCTAGTCTGGAAACTTTGTGTGCTTTCTTCTTGTATCCTTATGTGATCTCTACGGTAAGGGCATAACAAGAATAGACTGTGGTATTGTATGGAGAGACTGGTATAAAATGTGTGTTGCTGTATAAGTAGGTATACTTGTCAATACCATTGAAATATGTTATGATTATAAAAGAATCCCGTCAGTTGAGCTTGCGGAATGTTATAAACTGCCTTTGTGGAAGGGTAAAAACATATTTGTTGGATACACGAACTGTTAGGAAATTCATTTGTGTTGTTGAATGGAATAATTTGTGGATTATTGTTGTCCTAGTGATTCAGATGGATGGTTGTTTTGGATACATTTGTTCTTCTTAGTCTCTAATATATATGATGAAACATCTGAAAAGTATTTAGGACTAATTGGTAACTATAATATGAGTTATGCATTAAAAGTCATGTTTGAATTACATAAAGAGAATAGTCTGAATTATGTTTACATGTTTGATGAAATGATTTCATTTAAACATGGTGTTTAATGAGAGCAATTGGTGGATTGCAATTGTTTTAAGAATTAGTGCTTATCATGTTCGAGTTCATAAAGCCCGACCCGTGTTGACAATTTTTGCAGATGGTTGTCGTAAGTGGTAAAGGCACGCAGATCTGATATGATGTTCAGATTGTTTAATTTGGTTTATGATGAATTCCAACTTGATTCTCTAAATGTACTACACTGAGAAAGTTGTTCTCTTGCTGTTGTGTATTGTATCAAATATGCTGAATGCATAAATTGTAATTGATTAGCTTAGAAATGAATGAAATGAGGGGATTGTTACTTATGTGGCTGCATTTGTATCTTGATGAATTGAACTTCTTCGGTTCAAATGTTTTTAAGTGCATTTTTATTATTTTTATACCTTGAAGATATTAGGATTCTCTAAGTAAGCCTTGTAAAGATTATGTGGCTGGATACTTGTAAATGATTGGTAGTTCTGTTATGTTCTATATAAGGCTAAATTAGAAATTAGCCCACTGTTCTTCGAGAAGCTAAGGTTAAAATAAACCTTAACAGGAAGCTGAATGGGAAGAGTAATTTATTACTTCCTAACCTTGATCTAAGTCAAGACAACATATTAAATGATTTAAAATTACTATATCTTAATACAAATAAGTATGATATAATACAGTTTTGGAAAACCGATATAAACCTAAAAAGGTATATTTATCATCCTTAAGAGGAGACTTAGGGCTACTGCCCATTTTCGTTGATTAAGATTATGGTGAATAAAAGAACTCTTGACGAGATCTCAAATCTTATTAATTTCTCTCTGTGAAATGGATCTTAATTAAGTAAGGCAACTCAATGATGAGGAGCCCAGGAGTTGGGATAAGACTAATCGGAAAGGAGAGTCTTAAAGTATAATTTCAACTCAATGTATGTAACACCTTAGGATAAGTAGATCTTTCCGAGGTGGTTTTGTAGGATGTCGGCACATGTCGACTGTAGGGTTGTACCCTCGAGAAGATTAGGATCTTCTCGAGGATACAACAATGCAGGTGGCTTATGGCGACACCCTTTGCATTGATCGTTAAGATTTACACCTTAAACTCGAACAAGTTTTTACTCGGGATCTGGTTAGGAACATGGTCATGTTATGAGGCTACCCTTGGAGATTTGGGGTACATTGACACACTGGGTTAACTAGGGTTTATCCAGTATGTCAGCTTATCCCTAGTCCTCAAGAGCATCCTTATAACGTTGTCATGTTATTAATCCGTTCCTGAGTGAATGACTTGGGGGAGGGATGACTGACAGAAGTCAGTATGGGACATTCTATATAACATCGGAGTAGGGTGGAGGACGTATTCCAGATTGACGAGTATGCCATCAAGGAATATGAGACATGAACAGTATGTTTCAAAACTTTGGCCAAAGTATCACAAGCTGTTGATTACGTTGTCCTATGTCACCTAGTCTAAGGGACGAGATGCCGATGAATAATGGTAATGATTATTCAGATAGGTTCCTTGGACAGAGCATTCTGAAATCCCAGATTAGGGAAGAGAACCGCAAGAGTGAAGAGTTTGTAAAAACGCCAACTCTGTGAAACACATGAATAGATCGGTAGATCACCGAGTCATGGAATGAATAGATCGGTGGTGCACCAAGTCATTACAGCTGCATATGGTTATCTGTTATAAGAATGGTTGTTTTGATTTGTGAGTTCTAAATTATGTATTTAGAACTAGGAAGCATTTATCAAAAAAAATTTACTTGTTCTAATGTACTAATTTGGGGAATGTTACATTTCATGAAATTGTGTCAATTTACATGAACAAGAAGTGTTCACCACTCCTTTGGTGTATCAGCTATTAGTTTAGTTTCAATTTTTACACTTTATATCTCCGTCTCCTTGGAATTTAGAGTAGGATTAGGATTCAAACCTCTATAATTGTGCAAATAACAGATCGATCGGAGGAGTTTGAGGAACCAACCTCTAATCTAGAGATTCCTCTCTCATTTTACAAGTCCCACACTTAGAGAGAGGTTTCAATGTTGTGCAATCACACCTTGGATGCACGAAACATTAACTTAGAAACCACGATTTGCATCCGGGGTGCCGCTGATTTGCAAATAACAGGTATTCTTGAAAAATATTGTTCATCAGATTCATGAAGGTGGCAGGTGCATTTGTCAACCCAAAAGGTAACACCGTGAATTCATAATGCCCGTACCTTGTTCTAAAAGTTGTTTTATGAATATCTTCTTCCTTTATTCTCAGCTGATGATACCCAGATCGAAGATCTATTTTTGAATAGATTGATGCTCCACGCATTTGGTCAAATAGATCATCAATCCTAAGAAGTGGGTATCGATTCTTAATAGTTGCCTTGTTCAACATTCTATAATCAATGCACAGTCTCAATGTGCCATCCTTTTTCTTTACAAAAATTACCGGTGCTCCCCATGGTGAGACGCTTGGTCTTATCAGCCCCTTAGTCAAAAGTTCTTGTAATTGAGCCTTTAACTCTACCAACTAGAGGGTGGTCCTTCTATAAGGTGTCTTAGATATGGGTTTAGTTCTTGGCTTGATTTCTATTGCAAAGTCAAACTCTCGTTTGGGTGGAAGACCTGGTAATTCCTCCGGAAATACATCACTGAAATCCCTTAATAATGGATATCTTTCCATGAAATCATTATCCTCCTCAACATTTTCTATCATTTTTACTGCATATAAGGTGCAGCCTCTATTTTTAGCCCTTTTTAGTTGCATAGCTGTTAGTTTTCTAACTGCAACTTCACGCTTTACACCTTGAATGACTGCTGCTTTCTACAGGTCGTCAAAACAACAAATTTGTTTTTCATAACAGTCGACCTTTGCCTTATGACTCGGAGTTTCAGCGATCTCTTATTTCATGACTTGGCTACTTACCGATCCTTCATGTTAATCATGTATTATATAATGAATATACTGGGGTTCTCTTACCGTTTCCATTATCGAAGTGATCCATTTAAGAAGCCTACTTGAATATCATTATCGATATTCTTCTCGACATCTTGCATCTTAAACTAGGTGATTAGGACAACGTAACTAGCACTTGCGATACTTTGGCCAAAGATTTTCACATGCTTTGCATGATCATATTCCTAGATGTGGTACACATCATTAGAATACATCCTTCACCTCACTTCATCTGTTATCTAGAATGGTCTTTCCTGGTCTCTTCCAGTCCTTCCGTTTAAGGTCAAGCTCTAATCCCCAACTAGCAATATGAACGAGTATAGGAAGTTACTCATGGTAACTAAAGATACGCAGACATATGACGTCGTCCCTAGATGACTCCGTGTGTCTAGTTACCTTTAGTCCTCCAGGAGTCACTCCGTATACGTGATCACATTCCTATCCCTAGCCAAGAACTTAGTATCCAGCTTATGTAAACTTGATGAATTAATTCGGGAGGGCATTGTAATATGTCAGCTATAACATTGTGTCGTCATGAAGGTCCCGCCTTCATGAAGACACCATATTGTAGCTGGCATATGTCAATGTTCTACGGAATCCTCTCATCGAGAGTACACATCCAGCTCAAGTGTGATTTGGTTGTAATCTTAATATTTAAGATCTACTTTCAGCAACCATGCTGATCCTTAAACCTCGTTCTCGTTACAGTTGTATGCAGCTAAGAGAGACTTAATCTATCTTCTAGCTTAATACACATCTCCTCCTTCATACCGAAGGGTTGCATATTCTATTCTTGGTTCTTTTCTTAATCTTTGGACTAATCAGTCCATTATCGATAAACCTAATAAGTTTAACCTATTAAACTTAACCAAGTTTTTCCACAACTGTAAACAAATTCAGAATTCCATCTTATTAGACGCCATTTAAATGAGGTCTAATTCTAAATGAATTTATTCATTTATCCTCCTTAACCTTACTTAGTTAAGGTTTGTTAACAATAGATATTGTTTTTACAAATCGAAGCACCCCTGGATGCAAATCAAGGTTACGAATTGATGTTTTAAGCATCCGGTGCGATTGCACAACATGGAAACCTCTCTCCAAGTGTGGGACTTGTGAAAATGAGAGAGGAATCTCCAGATTAGAGGCTGGTTCCTCAAACTCCTTTGATTTAGATCTATATTTTACACAACTATAGAGGTTCAGATCCTAATTTTATCATGGATTGTAAGGAGACAGGCTAAGAAATGAAAAAATTGAAACTAAACTAATGATGGTGATGCACCAAAGGAGTGGTGAACATTTTTGCTCATGCAAATAGACACAAATCAAAAATTGCAGCATAAAACATCATGCATAGGTTGATAAGTTATAATCAAAGGTTTGAAATGAAACAAATAACACACACGAAAAGGACTGAAAGCATTCACAGAGCTCGCATTGTGATTTTCAACATCAAAATCCTTGCATTCCAACACCAAAGAGGTAAAAGGCACATTACAATCCCTAGAAGGTCCGGTACTTCTAAAATCACTTTGAAGATGAAAATGAAGCTCATTGTGTAAAAAAGTGTTCCCCTTTGAAAAATGAGCCAAATCTGGATTTTTACAGTGCATGGGTCGAACCTAGAGAGAGAAAATGTGAAAAATGTGGGAGCCATTCCTCATTGACCAAAATGCATTAAAAGCAGTATGGGTGACCTAATGAGACCCATCCCCGACATTTTTAACCATCTTTGGAGAAGAATGTGACCCATTTCAAATTAAAATTGGTTGTTGAAACGTCAATTAATACTATGGGCGCATACCAAAATCATTTTTGATTTTCTCCTCCAAACAAAACTAAAATTCAAAATTGACCATGTAATATTGTAGATAATTTCACCACTTTCCATTGATATGAAGAACGCAAAAATCGAGCTCTGGATCGAAAGTTATGATCATTTGAAGATTTAGGGAAAAAACGGCAAAAAGGGATCCGCGGGAAAAATTTCAAATTTTACCTTTTTTTTGTCTTTGGAAAAATTTTCAAAAATCCCCACACTCTACTAGTTGGATGCCATGTGGTAAGCTCTGATTCACTCTGGAATTCTCTCTCCTTCTCTTTTCCGTGGGTTTTCCTTTGAAAATCAACCTTTTTATACTCTTTTGGAAAAATTTCAAATTTGCCTCCGACCCCCGAACTCCTCTGCCACGTGGCAACTTCCTATTGGCTGCGGGCCTCAAATGAGAAAATTTTCCACAAAAACTCTGCCGAGCCATAACTTGAAAAATATAAGGAGTTAGGAGGTAAACTTTACCTTTCTGGAAAGCTGAGAGAGAGCTCTATCTGATGGTGCCATTTCTAGAAAGCCTTAAGTGCTTGAAAATCAAAAAAGTAGGCGAGGCACAAGAGAGGCAAGAACACAAGGAGTTAGCCACAAAAATGAGCTGGGGCACCATTTTGGATAACAATTTTGGCGACTCAGAGGGGTCATCTACCTGCTAGATGAAAATACCAGTTGCCTGAAGTAGTCCATTGGGCATGGAGTCATCAAATATTCTGTTTAGAACCTCAACTGACTTAGAATGTGCAAGGAGGAAGATGGAATATCACATGATGGAAGCAAGGACTGCAAAACATCTCCATGGATAGCAAGCTGTGCCAAAGCACTTAGGGAAAGCAAAACTAACCTACAAAAAAACAATGTGCAAAGCACTTGGAGGAATGAAAATCTAATCTAATATTTACAAGGTGGTAAATTTCCCTCTAGAAGCAACGCTTGAGATAGATTCCATTGACTGGAATCTATAGTTCTTCACCATCCAATGAGGCCAATTGGAAAGCATTGTTGTTCTTGCACTTCGTGACCATGTATGGGCCACTCCAAATAGCATCAAATTTTGAATGCCTTCCCGGCTTTACTCTATCCACATCCCATTTCAACACTTTGGATCTCCAACCGAAAAGATATATCCTTGGCCTTCCTATCAAAGGTCTTTTTATCAAAGATTGATCCTTTTCCATTGCTTGGGATGCCCGATTTCGACTTCTGCAGCTCCATCAACTCTACATATCTCACCTACATGGGCTCAAACTCTAGCAACTCTAATTTCTTCATGAGTTCCAATGTTGGAAACTCAAGTGACATGGGCAAGATTGCCTCTCTTCCATAGATAAGTTTGAATGGAGAGTTACCTGTGGATCTCTTGGGAGTTATCCTATCAGCCCATAAGGCTGATTTCAGTTTGGTATGCCAAGACCTCTGATTCTCATCAAGAGTCCTCCTAATGATCCTCAACAAGTTCTTGTTTGTAGACTCGGCTTGGCCATTACCTTAAGGGTAATAGTTTGATGAAGTGCTTAGGTAGATCCCGTTCTTGACAGCCCACTCAGTCACCTTGGATCCAATGAATGCCAATGCATTATCTGATATTATTGTAGCAGGTATACCAAATCTGGTTGTTATCCCCTCATAAAAGTCTAAGATGCTGGACTCATTTGCTTCTTTGAGTGCTCTTGCTTGATCCATTTGGTGAAGTAGTCTCGTGGGTGCCAAAATCCATTTGTGCCCTTGACTTGAATTAGGATTAATGACTCTAATGAAGTCCAAACCCCATTGCATGAATGGCTGGTCAACTGAGATTGGATGCAATGGAAGGGCAGCAAGTCTCTCTTTTCCTGTGAAGAATGCACAATTCTTACACCTCTTGATCCATGCATAGCAATCACGAGAAAATTTTAGGCTAATAATAACCAGCCTTCATGATTTTTAGAGCTGTCACTCTCGGTGCAAAATGACCACCACTGATCCACCATGGAACTCTTCCAACACCCTATGAATCTGATTTGTGCTAATGCATCTCAAAGAACACTCCATTCACATCTTTCTTGAACAAAACTCCATCAACAATGGCATATGGGATAGCCTGAAATTTGAAGTGTCTTCTTTGGGTCTTGTTCATCTCACGGAGGGCATAGGCCTGTGCTTAGGAAGTGCATTATACCTTGGGTCTAGCAAGGAGTGGGGGCAACAACTCTTGTTTTCTTCTTGAGTGCCACATGGCTCATGGTTGTCTTGAACTGTCAAAACAACCTCTCCTTCATTACATGCTTCTTTTTGCTTCCCCAAAACCAAGCTGCTCACACAATCCTTTTCCTCTTACCAGCTTGGTGATTTTGATCTCAATGTCATACTCCATGACACGGGTGATCCAACCTTCCCTTTTCTCATTCAAATCTTTGTTGAGGAGGAAGTCCTTAACCCTTGACATGTGAGACCGAAGAATCTGGACCTTGTTGTTTGAGACTAAATCCTTGAATTTCTTCAAGCTTCTGATTACTACCTACACATGCTTCTCAATAAAAGATTACTTCACCTCATAGTCATCTAGGCTTTGGCTGAAGAAGGAAATTGGCTGCTCATCATTATCCTTGTTTTGCTGTACCAAAATGGCAGAAATAGTGTCATTACCTCTAAATGCATAGAGGATGAAATCCTTGGAGAAGTCCGGGTTGATGAGAGTTGGTGCTTGAGAAATGGCTTCTTTGATTGCTTCAAAACTCTCCTTGCCTTCTACTATCCACTTGAAAGCCATGCTCTTCTTTAACATTTTGGTGATGGGCTTGACAAGGGCTGCAAAATCTGGGACAAACCTCTGAACAAAGTTTATCCTCCCCAAGAAACTCTGAAGGGATTTTTTGTGGCTTGGCAATGGTAGTACTCTTATGGCTTTGACTCTCTCTGGATCAATTGCTAATCCTTCTTTGGAGACAATATGGCCAAGGAGCTTTCCTTATTGTGTAAGAAAGATACACTTTCTAGGATTTAAAGACACTCCAAATCTCCTGCAGCTCGTGAAAACTTGTCTCAAATGAGAGAGGTGGTCTGCTGCATTTTTTGAAAAAACAGTGATATCATCAAGGTAAATTAGCACCACGTTGTTAATCAAACCTTTGAATGCCATGTCCATTTCCTTTGGAAGGTAGCACCAGCATTGGATAGCCCAAATGACATTTTCTGTATGCACAAGTTCCCCATTTGGTTGTGAAGGCTGTCTTGAACTGATCTTCATCCTTCACCATAATATGATTGTAGTCTAAGTAGCCATCAAGTAGTGAAAACCTCTCTGAGCCAGCCACAACTTGCAAGATTTGCTCCATGGAAGGGAGTGGGTAATGCTCCTTGAGAGATGCTCTATTTAACTCTCTGAAATCAACACATAATCTGATCTCTCCACTCTTCTTTCTTTGGAACCAAGTTGGCAACCCAAATATAATGCTTGATTGGGAATATGATTCTTAACTCAATCACCTTGTGCAATTCTTTCCTCATGAGAGGCTCCATGTGTGGATTGGTGGCCTTTGTTTCTACTCGACGGGCTTAGTATTTGGATCCAATTCAATGGTATGCTTTGAGCTAAGTTGGGATTGAAACCTTTCAAATCTTCATAACTCCATGCAAACACATAAGGGAAATCTTGACACACTGCATTGCGAACTCATACCATACCTTTGATCATTGTCATCTTTCCAATTTGTAATGGTTTGTTCTCTTCTACCAAGATGGATACTGAATCCTCTCTCTTGACCTGAATGTTTGCTTTCTCCTTTCTAAACTGATCATTGGGATTAAAAATGGACTCCAAAGTGATAAGTCCCTTGGGCAGCTTGTTAGTTCTCAGCTGTACCACTTGGTCACCATACTGCTATTCCAATTTTTCTTGATTCTTAGCTGAGAACTCGACTTCTTCTTGCAAGAAATGGATGATTTGCTAGTCATTCTCAAACACTTGCCAACTGACATTGTTATCCGGCACTAAAGGCCTCACAATCACGTGGATGTTTGGCTGTACCTTTTCTTGTTGAATGCTTTCCACAATGTCAAAGGTTGCCCCTCTTACTGCTGCAAGCCTGTCAGCAGCTTGGTTCTCTTTCCTAGGAATGGATTTGATGCCAAAACGCTCAAAATCTTCAATGAGGCCCCACACCTGTTCTTGTAGCACTTAAGTAGATTATTCTTGGTAGCATGTTGTCCCTTGACCTGATTTACAATCAATTCACTGTCACCAAAGACTTGCAAGTTCTTTATTCCTCTCTTTATTGCCCAATGCATCCCTTGCACCAAGGCTTCATATTCAGTAGTGTTATTGGAGCATGCAAACTGAAATCTAAAAGCTGAATAGTACCTTACTCTTTGAGGTGAAACAAGCATGGCTCCACCTCCTTTACCTTGACTACTTCTTGATCCATCAAAAAATAGCTGCCATACCTCATTGTCATCCTTGTGGTTTGGCTTGGTGATGTTAGGAATAGGCTGATTTTCTTCATGTATACAATAGACCCCTAGCTCAGATTCTTCTACTTCTTGATAAGGATCAAAAGCATGTACCTTGTTTTCCCATTCATCAAGAGTTAGATCCGGGATGCTCCCAACCTTGGTGTCAGCTTCATCGGTGCTTGGGTGGTCTTCTTGATCAAATGCTGAACAATTGGTGTTGATCTGACTTGGAGTGTAAGGCTCAATGTGGAAGTTTGCAATAGGTTCAGACCTGATTGTAGCCTTAGTTCCATACCTCATTCTGAATAGCATGTGTGACCAATCAGCAGACAAATATCCCCCAATCTTGGCTGTGAAGTCCCTTGACAAGCATAGGGCAAAGAGTGGTGGAAGGTCTATGACTGATACATCTTGTGAAACAACAACATTTAGACATGCATGCAAGGTAAGACTCAAGTTTCTAATCACCCCAACTATTGTTACTGCTGTCCCATCCAGCTGCACTACCCCTTTGGATATGGTTTCATACTGGAGCCCTAGCTAATCAGCTATTTGTTTAGGCATCACTGAGCTACTTGCCCCGGAATCTATCATGCAATTGTGCACTAACTGATTTCCAATGATTAATGAAACATAGAAAGGAGGGGGCTTCAACATTTTACCTTACTATCCTCCATGATTTCCCTCAGGCTGGGTAGCATTTGTGAACACTTTCTCTTGTATCTGAACTTGCTGATTCGAAGTTGGCTAGTCCTTCATGGCAGCTTGTAACAAGTCTCTTTGGCCTGGGATAGATAGGGATTCCCACATTGATATATCAACATTTGTCTTCTTCATCTGATCAATGATATTGAATGGTGATGAAGGATCTCTTTCTGTCCCTTTGCTTGTAAATTCACTCCTTGCACGTGGGCAGCAATAATCGGTATTTGAGTTGGTCTAGAGCTGTTCTTGGCTGCCCTTGTGCATTTGAAATTGGATTTTTCTTGCCAACCATTTGTGGAGCCATGGAAGGTTGTGGATTGGTTGGAGCTAATGGATGTTCTTCACCCAAATTCCTTCTTTTTGACACGGTGTTGGCTGCAACACCTTGGGAAACTACCCGATTCATGCCACAAAAATCCTCGCTTGCCAATTTACCAACGTGGTGTCATTTGGGGCTGATTGCTGTTGGAATGTTTCTTGTTGTTGGCTGTTTCCTTAATCGCCCTCACCCTCCACACTAGTAGTTGTCGCCATTAATGCTTGATTCAAAGAACATCATTGAAGCACATGGATTGGTTATGAGGTTTATTACATTGAAAACACCAGTCATACTCTGAGCAATGTTGTTTTGTGTTGGCACCAATGCCTTAGAGTTAGATATGGCATTTGGATTGTAGGGCTGAAATGGTCTATTGGCGGGAGGCCTTGTTTGATTCATATTTGCAGATGGATTAGGTGGTCTTTGTGTTTGGTATGGCTACCTGTTAGGATGAGCTTGGGGCTGGTAAGAAGGTCTAAAACCTTGGGCTTGTTGCCTCTTGAGAGTAACCAGCTCATTGCCTAGGTTTTGCAGGTTGCTTCATGAATTGTTGAAGCTCATTTAGGGCACTTGGAGATGAAGTAGAAGCTTCATTTGAACTCGATTTCTAGGAGTGGGAGAAGGAGCCAAATTAGGTTCTTGACTTGTATTTGGACTCTCTAAACTTGGAAACAATGGCATGGGAGGTCTAGGGGCTAGTTTACCAGCTTGGATCAAACAATTTTCAGCCCTAATGGCAATGCTATAAGCCATAGGGATAGTTATGCCTCCCATGGACTGAATCAACATAGAAATATTAGAATTTAGAGCTTTGAGATAGTAGAGAAAAGCACCTTCTCTTTGTTGGTCCGATCGCCACCTGGAATATTTTGAAATCTGAAGTTGAAATCGGTTGCTCATTGGGAGCTCTCTTGATGGTTGTCAGCTGCTCCAAAAGAGACAAGTTGTCTCCCTTCTCTCCAAATTACTCATGAAGTGCTATACATAGCTGATTCCAATTTGTGATAGAACCAGCTCCAAGGCTTCTAAACCATTGCAATGCTTTCCCCTTGAATGAAGATGCCAGTAATTTGACAGCCACTTGCATCTCATTGATTTCATGAATTGCACAAAGATTGGCAATGTCTTTAACATGATCACCTGGAGTAGTCTGATTTTCTCCAGTGAAGTAGGGAATGTTCTTCAAGGCTGCAATTGGAATTGGATGTTGTGCATTGAGGGAAAGTGGGCTGCTGCTGTGAAGTTGACATAGGGGTTGTTTTGTGCCATTCTAATTGGTCTTAGAACCCTTGTTGATTGAATGAAAGGCCTACCAGGTGGAGGAGTTGAGAGAGTTATGTTTGGTGGAGATGGAGACCTTTGGATTCTCCTCCCACTTTGCCTTACTCTTGGAGATAACTACAGATATTCAAACAAAGCACCTCTTCTTCTCCAAAGACTTGACCTTGTAGTGATTCTTCTCATGAGTTTTCAGGCCTGCACTGCTGAAACCAGTTGATTCTTCCCCTTGGAGTCGCCAGATATGCAAATTATAGCTCTTTTCAAGCAAGAAAATTACAGCAGATGCACATCAACTTTGCTGCAATAAAAATGAGACCTCTAAGGTCCCACCGGGCATGCCAAAACTGTTGTTACAAATCAGCAGCACCCCTAGATGCAAATCAAGGTTCTGAATTGATGTTTTAGGCATCCAGTGTGATTGCACAACATGGAAACCTCTCTCCAAGTGTGGGACTTGTGAAAATGAGAGAGGAATCTCCAGATTAGAGGCTGGTTCCTCAAAATCCTCTGATTTAGATCTATATTTTGCATAACTACAGAGGTTTAGATCCTAATTTTATCTGGATTGCAAGGAGACAGGGGATAAGAAATGCAAAAATGAAACTAAACTAATGATGGTGATGCACCAAAGGAGTGGTGAACATTTTTGCTCATGCAAATAGACACAAATCATAAATTGCAGCATAAAACATCATGCACAGGTTGATAAGCTGTAATCAAAGGTTGGAAATGAAATAAACAACACATGCAAAGGACTGAAAGCATTCACAGAGCCTGCATTGTGATTTTCAACATCAAAATCCTTGCATTCCAACACCAAAGAGGTAAAAAGGCCTGTTACAATCCCTGGAAGGTCTGGTACTTCTAAAATCACTTGCTAAAGATGAAAACAGAAGCTTGCTATGTAAAAAAGTGTTCCCCTTTGAAAAATGAGCCAAATCTGGCTTTTTACAGTGCATGGGTCGAACCTAGGAGAGAGAAAATGTGAAAAAATGTGGGAGCCATTCCTCATTGACCAAAATACATTAAAAATAGTATGGGTGACCTGACAGACCCATCCCCTAACATTTTTGACCATGCTGGAGAAGAATGTGACCCATTTTGCATTAAAATTGGTTGTTGAAACGTCAGTTCTGTCCATGGGCGCATACCAGAAGTGTTTTTTTATTTTCTCCCTCCAAACTAAACCAAAATTCAAAATTGACCATGGAATCTTGTAGATAATTTCACCATCTTTCCATTGATATAAAGAACGTGAAAATTTGAGCTCTGGATCGAAAGTTATGATCGTTTGAAGATTTAGGGCAAAAACGCCCAAAAAGGGATCCGCAGGAAATTTTTTCAAATTTTACCTTTTTTTTGTCTTTGGGAAAATTTTCAAAATTCCCGCGCTCCACTGGTCGATGCCACATGGCAAGCTCGATTCACTCGGAATTCTCTCTCCTTCTCTTTTCCGTGGGTTTTCCTTTGAAAATCGACCTTTTATACTCTTTTGGAAAAATTTCAAATTTGCCTCCGACCCCCGAACTCCTCTACCACGTGGCAACGTCCTATTGGTTGCAGGCCTCAAATGGGAAAATTTTCCACAAAAACTCTTCCAAGCCATAACTTGAAAAATATAAGGAGTTAGGAGGTAAACTTTACCTTTCGGAAAGCCGAGAGAGAGCTCTATCTCGATGGTGCCATTTCTAGAAAGCCTTGAGTGCACGAAAATCAAAAAAATGTAGACTCGAGGCACAAGAGAGGCAAGAACACAAGGAGTTAGCCACAAAAATGAGTGGGCACCATTTTGGATAATGAGATATGATTTCCCATATCTTTATTCTCTCGTATTTAAACATTCGAGGCTATTAACGAAGTCCGAATACAAGGTTTGGCTGCACCTAAGTTATTTGATATCCCTTAGCTTTCGAACTAATCCCGAATACCTTCCAATTAGGATTTCATGTTTATCTAAATCGTTTTAATGTCAATTCAAAATTCATCTTAACCCAAGTATGAACTAATTACACATTTCAATGTAAAAGTTGCATTCGGAGTAAAGAATAGATGTTATTTCCTTTTAGATTCATCCATTAACATTTGAATAATTCCAAGTCAAGGAATAATGTTATATTCTCAAACTTATTCAACAATATCAAACTGATACAGTTATTGAAAATATCACACTTTTACTTGTATTCATCCATCAGATTTACAATCTATACATTTTCCAGTCCAAACGACTGGACTTGTTTATATCAAACAACATTACAACTCATAAAGATAGAAGAATGTAATTTCTTCCTTTCTCATTTCCTCGTAGAGGAGTAATAGCTATCAATACAATCCATCTTCAGTTAATCAAAAGAAGTATCAGAAAACAACCATGTCTTCATTTGTAATCAAGTTTCATCTGCAAAATTACTTGCATGGGTCAGTTCATTGAACCGAGAATATTAAGCACTTATCTTTAAAATGATGTGTTTTTAATTAATTGTCTCAATAAAAGAACCCTGCTTTTATGAAACGTTAAAAATGAACATCATCCAAGAATTAAGTACCGAAAAGGATGAACAACATAACAACTCAATCATCTAATTACCATCCCAATCAGACAAAGGATTACTGCCCTCTTTCCCGAATAATTATTACAGGAAGTAATTTCCTTCTAACATTTCCAAATTACAAACATCTGTAAGAACTGAAAATACAATTATGCAAACTGCTGTTCTAATCATAAATGTTGTAATTTCCATTCCCTTACATTAGTTAGAGAAAGATTCACAATTAGATTTTTAAATAAGACTTCCAGCAGAACCATTCCCTTTCCTTTCATGCTACCCGTCTAATTTCAACAATCAAACGCTGAAGGGAAAAGTAAACAACAATTAAATGCAGATGTTTAAAGCAAGGCAGTACAAAATTCATTTCATAACAGTTACAGATTTACCAACGGTATGAAAGAAGAATTGAACACTAATTCAAATTATCCATCCACACTCTTTTTCTTTTCTCTTAGCTACACTGAGTATTTAATCCAGGCGTGATACCAATCAATGGTAACAATTCAAGTGAAATATATAAAATCATTAATTGGATACAAGGAAGAAGGATCATATTACCTCTTTGCACTGTTTAACCAAATATCCGCTATTTAGCACAGACATGATCCAACAATATGATTCTTTCCGCATAATATATTTCCCTTTAAAATAATTCACTCTACAGACATTTACGTCTTTATAACATGTAGATTGTACAACAATCACAACAAGTCACACTTTCATCCTAATAATGAGAGAATTCACTTTCCAAAGAGTAAGAGGAATAAATCCATTCATATTCTGCTTTTAATGAAAACAATAAAGAATTTATCATCGTATATTATATATAAATATATATATATATATATATATTGAGTTCAGCAAGACGCAACATATAACTTGCATGTTCTACCCAGTCCATTCTATAGACTGGCTATCCTATTCCCATCCATATCAAAACTTCCTTTCAATCAGGCACATACGAATACCAAGAACAAGTAGGTAGAACATCGTATCCATCATAGAGCAAACAATGTAAAGATGCTACTATGCTCTTACTGTTACTAGAAGAATTCATACCTCTTACACTGTATTATAACCAGAGGAACAGTTATACAGCCGCCTTGTCAAATATTTTCACTGACTTTCTATATCCATCAACGCACACAATTCATAAATAACAAATTGCACTTTGTTGTTACCTACAGCAAGTTCAACCCGTAATGCACAGTGAAGCTCTACTGCCATTATTCTAGAATTCAAACAACAGGAAGAGAAAAATTCGTTCCATTAATTATTTTAATAAGAAAACACTCATTTTCCTCAAAACACAACAAGAATACTCAAGTCAAGTTCGTTTTATAATGACAGCTCAAACCAGACATCATACGAATCATTTCATCCTTCCATTTTTACAGATTTTAAAAAAAAAAAAAAAGCACAAGACTCAGAAATAATGCACGCATAGCTAATACATTCCACCACTCAAACCCATATTGGCAATAGAACGAATGTCCAACACTGTCAAAACAAACTCACACAGCTTGAACAATTTCATTCAATTTACCCATTGCAAAGAAATACCCAATTCGAATTCTTTCCCAACAGACATTTCAACCCGAAAATCACATTAACTAATCAACCATTCCATTCAAAACAGCAACATCAGTAAATTAAATCGCCCCTCAAGAACAGACTTATTTCATTCACCTATTTCACAAAAGAATTATCCAAGTCGTACTCAGCAAGGAAAAATGACTCAACCAAAATCACTTCAACATAACAATCGAATCAAATAGCCAAAACCCCCATCATAAGAGCAGGGTTGTTTTAATGAGACTATTAAGCAAAAGCAAACGGTTTAAGGAGAAGGGCTTAACATGCCTTTTTTTTTTTGTGATTTGAAGAAAACCGTGCCCACTGGAGTTGTTTCTCTCCACGGCGTCCTCGGCTAGGCTTTCCAACCAGTCCCCTAACTTCCACAGGCTCCAAAAATAGCCTCACTTCTCCAAGAACAGAGATAATAACCAAATTACAGCAGGTTCGACAGAACCATGGAGGAACAAAATGCAGAGCAACTAAAAACCCAATGCACACAACAACAAACAAACTTCCTTCCCAATCCTCTTTCCAAGGCGAGCTGGTCGCTAAGACCAATGCCATTGAATGCATTGAATGCATTCCTTTTTCCTTTTTCCTCACGCCACCGCCGACTCAAGTTGGCGAGTTACTAATTTCAAATTTTTGCATGCAATCATGGTTTAGTTTCACAACTAGTTGGACACCTCCAACTTTCCCCATGTTCCCGCCAAACTTGGCGCTGCAACCTGTAAGGACGCCATTCATTGTCCTAATAAATTTCCAACCTTCCCTCCTTATCCTTTCCTTCCACATGGGTCCATGCGTCCCCTTCCTTAGGTTAGGATTAGTTTAGGATTTTAATAGTCCATATCTAGGTCATTCGCCTAGTTCGTAGGTTAATAGAATTTATATCTATTTTCACCCTTATAAAATCTAAAATCCATATAGGATAGTAGTTAGGGTATAAGATAAAACTTAGGGGTAGGTTAGGGTTTAATCTCCTAATATTTAATTAATTAGTTTCCAATCAAGTCTTTCCGCCTGACAGTCGTATTCAACACAATGCAGGACGTTTCGTCCTATGTTCCACATACCTGTGCCACTTGCATCCAGGTCCTTATCGTCTTACACTGTCTAGCGTTACAACAGTGTGTGGTTCAAGAATCAAACCTTTTTCATTGGCATCTATGTACCAGATATTCATACCTATAATCGTGCATCGCAACCTTTATATCAACCTTTAGTACATTTTAGAAGTAAATCGACAAAGCGATCACAAGAAAGCCACAACATACCTTGGATCAATGGAATTGATTCAAGTGTGTGTCAATCAATCAGAAAATAGAGTTCATCAAGCATACATAAAGTCTGTTGTCTCATCAGCAATCACACAAGCAATAATAACTTCGTCCCAAGTAAACAAATTACAGCAAACAAGGGTCCAGATTAGCAACACATTCCTTTAAGATCAAAGATATATCTTAACATGTTTATCTTCATTTCAGCAGTTATAATATTATGAAAATTAATTACCATGATAACTTACAAAAATCAAGGCATTACACCCACGCACACATGCACACGCACATGCACACACACCGTGTACATGCACGTAACATGCACATGCACGTGCATCTCTACATGTAAACACACTCGCACATGTATATGCACACGCACGTGCACATGCACTTGTACATGCACATAAATATACACACACATGCACACACGCACTCGCACATGCACATGCACGCGCACACGTACTCAAACATGCACTCGCACATGCAATCACACACACATGCACACACGCACTCACACTCACACACGCACACACACATATGAACATGCACATGCACGTGCACACACACACGCATGTGCACACGAGAATGTACTCGCACACACACACACACACACACACACTCACACATGCACACGCATGCTTACACATGCATGGATGCACACCCGCACCCGCACACACGCACACACATGCACACAAACACATATGCACACACGCACATGCACACGCACCTACACCTACACATGCACACACACACATAAACACACATGCACACACGCACATGCACACTCGCACACGCACACTCACACATGCACGCACACCTCTACATGCACACACACATGCACACGTACACGCACACACACTCGCACACGTACACACGCACATACACACATACACACACACGCACATGCACATGCACATGCACTCCTACATGCATGCGCACACGCACTCAAACACACACGCACCAACACACACACACACACACACACACACGTGTAAGAGAATGTATGATGGAAAAGTGACAAGTGAGCGTGGGAATCTACAAGTAACTCTTCCTCGCACCCGACCTCCCGAGGTCGTGCCGAGACAACCGGTGGGGATGGAATATGTATGGGATGTAGACAAACTAGTTAGGCAATCTAATGTCTTCAATACGCACTAGTGGAATTTGTGAATCTAAGGCAAAGAAGGCCCTCCTAACCTAAACTGGTGTGATAGATCAATCGACAAGGATGACTGCTCGAAGGCTCCAATCAATATCAAGCTCTGGCGTGATTCGATCTATGGGTTGTGGAATACGTGGAAAATGACCTGGGATAGTTTCGTGTATGTCTCCGGATAAGGTCATATGGTGGATGGTAAATATAGTTGACTCTATGGACGATTCTCTGGCCTAGTCCAGAACTCTCTAGCTTTGTTAGTTGTTGTATCTAGTAAGGATAACTATTCGATGATGATAGGTGGAAGTGGAGTGGATCTGAATACTAGTGTGTGTAGGCCAGTGTCTATGTCTGATTGACTTACGGATTCGTTGGGTTGCGGGATTTGTGGATCGCAACCGTAGACTCTTGGTTGTTGTGGTCCTGCTATGGTCATGTATGGAATCAATCCCTAATCCCTAGTATCCAATAATCATATGCTTTCTCAACTTCTATATTTAGAATCAATAACTATGTGATCTTCTCAGAATATCTTACAGGTGTTCGTGCAACCTGAATCCTTAAGCTAGTATCTATATCCGTGAGGGTGTCTCCCGTGTCCGGTTTGTGGGACCAAAGGATCACAACCAAACATTTGCTCTCTTTCAAACCCCTTTACAGCCATATGGATTTTACCTAGGGTAATCTGTAATTTGGTTGATTTGACCAAAACGTGTGCACTTGGTCATCTTCTATGTTTAATCCACTCAATTGGGAATTGATTTGTTGCAAGCTTACCGTTGTTCGGAAGACTTGGATCCTAAGATTTTGATCTATATCATTTATTTTTGTGATGAGATTGGGCTGGGGCACGATTGGCTCGAATACGTATTCTCTGGGCTCCCTAGGTCCCGTGATTGTCATACAAAAGTAACAATGTAAAACGAACTATAGAAAAATAAAATTTAACTATGTGAAGTATATCTATAGCATATATGATTTCTCTATTTTTGTATTTTCTGATGAAATTTTATGAAGGAATTTTTAAAAGAGCAACTACTTTAACATACCTAGAATTTGACAATTAATCTAATGACGAAATTAAAACAAACAAGATAACCGAGTGTAGTTATTTTGTCGTGCAATTTTGAACCTATTCTAAACAATGAAATAATTGACTTAATCTATTTGTAAGGCTCTCGATCCTACCTCAGAAGTGAGGAATGAATCATAGTTTCTTAGAAACTATCAATCCCCACAGCTTCCCTGGCAATATCGAGAGTAGAATTGACTAAAATAAAGTGATTAGCTACTTTATTTGATATGTTTCTAACTAGAACTTTGAAAGCTAGAACCTGGATTCCGTAGAACAGTGGCAAATCCGATGGTGTGTGTGATCTTGTCCCCTCAGTGTGATCTCCTCATTCCTTCGTGTCCATGTGGATCCAGAAAAGCGTGTAATGCTAGCATCAACAGAAGTAGATATTGGGATAAAGGCAGCTCAAGATATAGACTGAATACAATGTGAGTAGGAGAGGGATAGTGCAAGAGTACAGAGCTTGGCTTATGCAATTCCTAGTGGGATTTATTGCGAGTCATGCAACATAAAATGTCCAGAACCTGAAACTATCCTGTTTGAAGAACAAAACCTGCAACTTTAATGGCTTCCTATTGAAAACAAACTATTCTACTCCAATGGATTGGATAAAATGTCAACAACACTTGCACAAGATGGATATGTGGCTTCCTAACAGCAAAACAATACTAACTAGGCATGCAATGAAAGAAACTAAGAACTCTAAGAAAAATGAAAACTAAATCTATTGCAAAGAGAAATTTAGAGGTAAATTTGAGGGGCCATTTGCTTGAGCACAAGCCAACTATTTATAGCATTTGCATTTACCCAAGGTAAAAACCAAATAGAACTCTTAAACTATAAACAATGGAAAAACACTATTCCAGGGAACCAGAATCATAAATGCAAGCTTATGGCGGTGAAAGAAAGCTAGTAAAACATTGAAATTACGTGAGTCATGTTAAAAGAGCTTTCTGGAAAATGCATAAAGGACCGCCACCCTGAGCAGTAGGGTGGTGGTTACAGAGGCTGCCCCGCCTGTTCGTGGCGGCGGTCATGAGACCACCACCCAGGCAGGGTGGTGGTTTCGTCACTGAAGAGAAAAAGGCCAAGAAAAGAGGGGAAAAGGGAAAACAAAGCACACGGGGGCTAAGCGGGGCATGCGAGATGTTAATGCACACTTGGAGATCTTTTCCAGATCCGAACACCTTGCGAGGAGACCTGTATCATCATGGGGCACCTGTTACGTTGTTTCGGCAATACAGTACCTTACAATTTTGGGTACGTACATATTGCCCCCTCGGAGAAGCATTTTAGCCATGAAGAGGCATAAAATGGTGGGTCCGAGTATGGCGGTCCCAAAATGGGAAGTTAGAAGTTATACCTAATACGTCCGTGTGTTGAAATGATGCCATCCAAAATTCCCGCTACCTGTAAAATGAAAAGAGAACTCAAGTGCAGATAGACACAATAGTTTGGAAAATAAATGCTAAAACAATAGGAAATGAGAACGTACCATTTGTGCGGGGATAAGAACTTACCTCTGTCGGCGCTCCAAACCTGTGAAAAAGGCATTTAAAACGAATCAGGGTGCTATATATATGAAAGTGGGCCCATTTTCCTATTCATTTGTGCGAGTTGATTTGATTGATTTTGAGCTCTGGAACCCACGGTGACGGTTTCTTGCGTGAGTAGAGTCAAAACGTCCGTGACGGGATAGTGATCATGCCTCCGTGAGTGGAACATCGACCCGCGAGATCATAGGTTAGTTTTCTTCAATTTATCCTTTTACCCCCTTAATTTTGAAATGCTAAAATCTTTGTCGTGGGGGGGTAATTTTTGAAAATGTTAGTGTTAAAAGGTCCATCTAGGGGGCGCTCTTTGGGTAGGCTTTTTTTTAGTAAAATGGTTACTTTTAGTAGTGCTTTTAGGCTTTTTAGGTTTAAAAACCCGCGTGGGTTTTCGGGTCACACGACCACCACCGCCTGGGCGGTGGTTACATGACCGCCGCCCTGTTCAGGGTGGCGGTTACACGACCACCGCCCTTAAGGCGGCGGTTACAAAACCGCCTCCCTGCTCAGGGCGGTGGTTTCGCATAGAATGCCAAAAGAACATCTGTTTGAGATTGTTTTTGCATTTTTAGCATTTCTACATGTTTTCATGATTTTTCTAGTATTATTTGGATGCTAACTTGCTTTGTTTTGTGTGTTTTTGGGTGTATGCAGGTGAGAGAGGAGTATATCCAGTGGAGCTGAGAGAGGGAGTGTGACTGGCTCCCAGGAGTGTTAGATGCCCTCTCACAGGATGAGGAGGATACTCTTCAGAGGGCTGGTATACTGCGTATATCACGCGTGCCCCACGTTGCTCCTTCCAGTCACATTCTTTGTGACTTGTTCTCATATTGGGATGCTGATCGGAACACCTTCCGATTACCAGGGGTCCGCGGTGAGTGGACCATTACTTTGGAGGATGTCTATCACATTCTGGGGGTCCCGATTATTGGGAGACGTCTCACCCTTGAGACAAGAGTTCGCGGGCCCAGATAGCACAGTGGGCTTCCTATATGGGAGATGCAGTCATCTCCACGGGGTCGAAGAAGGGGGTTAGAGTTTGATCTATTCCTAGTTTGCCCATCCCCCTACTTTGCCAGGCCATTATGGGGATCCTTGCCTCGAGACTGATCGGGGACAAGGGAGGAGATACATTGTTATATTGCTGGTCCCCCATTATTGCACAGATAGAGGGACATGGCCGGATATATGCCTGGGGAGTAGACATACTTGGGACCACCTACCATGATTTATACAGGGTAGTCCATTTACAGGGGCAGTCCTTGAGCCACCCGACCCTAGTCATGAGTTGGGTCTATGAGCACTTCATCCCCTATGGCAGAGGTGTAGAGGTGGCAGATCCGGAGCTGTGAGGGCAGCTAGATGGACAGATATGTCGGTGCTCCGAGCACCTCATCAGCCAGTTGCTTCTCTGACCACTACTGACATGGAGGCCACACCGTATCAGACTATGGCAGGTATATGGGGTGAGGAGGCTCTTACTTTGATCTCCTGCTCCACCACAGGGAAGCTTATTGATAGAGTGGGGTGAGTGGAGATACACCCCTTTGGCCGAGTTCCTCAGCAGTTTGGCCTACCCTATATGGGCATGCTTCCCCTAGTAGTGCCAGTATATAGATCAGTCCGAGAGGCCAGAGGGGGGCCTAGAGGTCGGGGTTGGATAGTGGTTACTCTTGGTGTTCCTATTGCGGCCAGGAGGGTAGTACGTGCCAGAGGGAGAGCCGGTGCGCCTCAGGCACCCTTGCTTCAGATTACCATGGGTCCTGCCCATAGCAGCGATGACCCCATTGACATAGACTCGAGTCCGAGGAGTTTACGGGGGAGAGAGAGGAGAGGAGGACAGCGATCCCGAGTGGCATGACACTCGGGATATTATGCGCAGCAAGCGAGGGCCGAGCAGAGTGCAAAGAGAGTGACTCTGGTTTTAGAGGAGCCACTCTCCCAGGGCCATGGTGGGGAGGATGAGTCCGTTGCAGGGCACTACATTGCTCCAGTCACAGGAGCAGCCCCTCAGTCAGCGATAACATCCATGGCAGGTGCTGATCCTATAGATCCATCCTGGAGGCCTGGTGATCCGAGTAAGTTACCCTCTCTCCTTTTAATGTTTGTTTTTAGTTAGGATCTCCTTAGTTGTTATCTCTCCTTTTGTTTTATCTTGTATTTCTAATCTCTTGTTTGGTTTCTAATTTGTTTTCTCCTTTGTTTGCAGAGACCGCCGATGAGTGGCGGGACTTGATTCGTAGGGTATGCACCGATACCCTGATGATCCCCATGGAGAGGACCCGTGCAGAGTTGTCTGTAGATGTTGGGGAGCCCTCAGCAGCTGGTAGACACACTGACGTCTTTTCCCTAGTCTGGCATGTGGCCAGGATGGTATCGACTCTCCACACGGAGCTAGCGGGGTATAGGACGGCCGAGCACTTGATGAGGAGCCATTCTCGTGGTGAGACTATGGCTGCCCCTTAGGATCCTGAGCCCTCCGTGCACTCAGAGTGCCGGCGTAGCTAGAGTCCTAGGCATGGGCGTGCACCTTCAGAGGGGTCTCGTAGGGATTGAGAAGCCACTTGGCTCTCCTAGATTTTGTATGATACATTCTTTTGTATATCCGGGCTCTTTGAGCATTTTGACCATGCTTAGTGCATGATGGCATTGTATAGAAACTTTGATCATTCATATATATATATCTTTTTGGATCAAAACCCTTGGTATCTATGGTTTACTTTCCATTTCCAGTTTCCTTATGTAGATTATGATGTATGTATGCATGCTCTCTAGAATGTATGTAATGGAGAACAAATGATGCAAGTGTTTATTTTCCTTTTGTATTTCATGATGCTGATATGTGATAATGTAGATACAATGTGATTTTGAATCTTAGTTTCTTTAAGCAATTTTTGATACTTCATATTTGTTTTGGCAAAGTGATGAATATAAACCGGTATGATGAGAAAATAAACCTACCCCTACCCCCAACTCCACGCAACTAGTAAGATGTGAGGGCTCATCACCGAGAGTTGGGAAGGGCACAAGTTATGAGATGTGTTGAAATGATATTGATGAAAGATAGACAAAGCTTTGGTGGAACCAAATTAGGATACCACAAGCCCACTCCACTCAAGTGACTTCATAGTTTTGGATGCAACTTGCTTTGCGGTTTATCTAGACTTAGATCCGTAGATGGCCACATAGTAGACAAAATATGGGTTATTAGGCTTTTAACTCTTTTGGAATTTTGGACATCTGATTCATTTGTTTTTGACTCAAAGACTTCGAGATTTGAATTGTTTGTGTATGACCTTTTGCATTTGTTTGTCAAGAGGACCCCCTACACTTTACCCCATGCTACTAGTAAGAAGTGTGGGTTTATCACCGTGGAAAAAGCATAGGCGAGTAAGGGCATTTCCATCCTTCCCCAACCCTACGTCACTAGTAAGAGACGCAAGCTCATCACCAAAGGTTGGTGGGGCAAGGAAATGTGTAAAATTAAAATTTTCTGTTTGATCAATATTTGACTTGTTTACTTGAGTAAAATGTCAGTATGTGCTTATTTCCAAAGAGATATACATATGGGATAGATGTGACACCATGAAGCTTCTAGAACAGACCATAGGCAAGACACCTATCCTAAGAAGAAACCAAAAGTGAGAATAAACCCGCAGATCTTGGCATGGGTACCATTAAGACTTTGTCATATCTAGCTTTATTTGATAAAATGATTCCAAGATAGTTTGATGATATCATGAAAATGGAGAAGTATGATTAGATTTTC
Organism: Taxus wallichiana var. yunnanensis; assembly: GCA_018340775.1. Classification (NCBI taxonomy): domain Eukaryota; kingdom Viridiplantae; phylum Streptophyta; class Pinopsida; order Cupressales; family Taxaceae; genus Taxus; species Taxus wallichiana. Next base: position 16,034,696 of record CM031243.1, read on the forward strand.
ATGCCAACAACATCATGAGTTTGTAATGAATTGCTTTGAGAACAAAATTCCTTGATCACAATTTGTGTACGAAACAAGCGGACAAAATGATCTTAATCTATATGAAGATGCAATGTAAATGTAATTATAAATAGTGCTAGTTGCTTACGCATAGAACATTTGAGGTGTAGGGAATTGACTATTTCACCAAATTCCTTACCTCCAAAGTGTACATAAGAGGTATGCACCATGTCCATAGTCCTTCATGACTCGGTATGGGCCCAACCATTTGGGCGGAACTTCCTTCCTTCGCGGTCTTCTTGTCGATCTGGGGTTGTCTAGCCTTAGAACTAGATCACCTTCATATATGTCGTGTTCATAGACTTTCTTGCTATACTATCGGCACATCCGGTGGTGTCAAGATAGGCTCTGTGCCATTGTTCAACATATAACCTAGCTTCATCTAGGCTTTCTAGTTGGGAAAGACATGCTTCTCTGTAAGCGTCTTCATCCGAGTAATCCCTTGTAATGAAATACGGAGATCGGGTATTGTTATCCAAAATTCACCCCTCAAGGTAATTTTGATAACATGCATCAAATTATTGAGATCCGAGCAAGTAGATTGATTGAGGCCTGAAATCATGTTTTGGGGCCCTAAGGCTTCTCTCTAACTCTCCCATCCAAGAAGAAATCCCAACAAGATTTTGAGAAAATGGAAAAATGCAAAAATTAAGGTCATGTAAGACTATTTTAAAGCATTTGGTCGAAGGGTTTGGGTAGAATATGAGGTTTTTCGTACTCAAGTTGGGGCAAAAAAAAAAGAAAATCAGCTAAGTCGGACATTTTTGTCCCGGGCGGTCGAGGGACGGTTGGGACATCGGGACGTGAGGGACGTAAAAAGCTGAATCACCGCAAAAAGGGGAAAATCATCAAGTTTTTGATTTTGCATGGTTTGGGACTTCGGAAAAAATACGCATGGGATTTTGAATCGGCTAATTTCTTTGAAGACGGTCCATTTAAGGTAGTTTGGGGATTTTGTCCGGGGACACCGTAGGACACAAGTACGCGATGTATTTCCCTAGGCGTGCGGGGACGCTAAAAGATGAAAAGGCCGCAAAAGAGACAAGGAAGCCCGAATCAGCTGATGTGGGAGAATGTGTTTGGGATTTGTGGGAAAAAAGTATGCATGGGACACAAAAATCTAAAAAATGTGTTTAGCCAAGGCAAAGAAGAAAAGTCAATGTTTGACCCGTGAACTTCAAACGGCCATAACTTTTGACTCGAGCTCCGATTTTCACAAAATTGGACTTTCTACGGAGTGAAACTGACGTTTGATTTCTTATTTTTAACAAGGGTAGATATATTTAAATAAAAAAACATATTCGGCTCCAATCAGTTAATGCTCATTCCCGTCAAATGACAGAAAACGCCTGCTAGAACCAAAATAGCTTCCCGCACTCAAAAGGCCATAACTTTTGCATTTCTCAACAAAATCACATAAAATTGGTACCGTTGGAATTGTGGCTAATGAGCCCGATGTATAGAAATTAAGAAATTCTAGATTTGATGAGATATTTGGTGTTTTCACAAAATGTGGATGGGTTCAAAATAACAAGTTGTTTTATTTGGTGGTTGGGAGTGCAATTAAGAGGCATGGTCATCATTCTTTCTCTGCTGCAGCACTTGGGACAGTATGGGGAGCCTTTTTCAAGTAATATATAATCATTTTACTCCATTTAATGCCTCTTACAAGTGGTTGAAGGACAGATTTTGGGATTTCCATTTTCCCTTCTCTTTCCCTTCTCATTTTTCTATAAATTGGAGTGTTGGGATCATTGTAAAGGGGGTAGTTTTTGTAGCAAAGCTCTACCAAAATTGCTTTGTGAGTATGATGTGTTATAGCCCTACTTGTGGAAGGAAAATGGTGATCAAAAGGCCCTATCTTCTTATAACCGATTGAATTCTTGTAGCATACCAGAAGCAATAAAATACAAGTTTGTGGATGTATCTTCCCTGCACTTATGTGTTTTCTTGCATTCTTCTTGCCCCTTTAACCTTGATTACAAGAATATTGTGTCTATTATTATGTTGCACAGACTGGACCGCCGCTTGTTCAGGGGGCGCTCAACCGAGGGATCCATTATCATTGTGTATGTTTGAAATATTGTTGTAAAATGCATTTTGCTAGATTATGGAGAAGCTGTCATCACCCCTTCTAATGTGCACTTTGAAAAAGGGTATCTCACGCATTTGAAGTTACTCACACCCTCCTTTTCAAGGTGTATCACCACTGTATAGTGTAGGATTTCATTATGCATTCTCTCTCCTGGTCCCTTGGAAATTTAGGTTAGAATAGTTAGGCCCAACCATTAGAGTAGAACTTCCTTCCATGCGGTTTAGTCGAGCAAGAACTAGATCACTTTCTATAGGTCTATCTCATAGAATTTCTTGTTATAGCAAGTCCCACAACTTGGAGATAGTACCCATGTTATCTAACCTATCATCATCGAGAGTTCAAGTATATGCACTTTCATAAATAATCCCTTGTAATGAAATTTGGTGATGGGTATTTCAACCTCAAGTGGGGAGAACCGCTCTAACCCAAATACTAGTGAGAAAGGAGTTGCTCCCGTTGGTGTTCTATTATTGAGGTTCGGTGGGCTCATAAGGCCGGATATAACTTCAAGTGACAATCTCGTTTGTTTTCTTTCACTATTTTAAGGAGAATGGATTTTAGTGTTTTATTTGTCACTTCACTGTCATCTGTTGGCTTGAGGGTAATACAAGGAAGCTGTATGATGGCTTATTTTAAATTTATTGCATAATTCGCGAACTTCGTCATTCTTAAAAGAAGTTCCATTATCTGAGATAATGATTTGCAGGATACCATACCTACAAATGATTTGGTTCAAAATGAACTTGGTGATTACAAAACCCGGTACATTAGTAAGAGGCATAGCCTCTACCCACTTGGTAAAATATTCGGTGGCCGTGATTATAAAATTATGGCCGTCTGTAGATGAGGGAGAGAATTTCCCTATTAAATCTAGGCCCCACGTAGAAAAGGGCCATGGAGTCGTGATTGGTTGTAGAGTTTGTGCCGGCATGTGGATCTCATGGGAGAACTCTAGCACTTATGACACCTGCGTACAAACTCTACCGCGTCGTGTTCTAAAGTGGGCCAGAAATAGCCCATTCGATGTATTTTATGAGCGGTGGCATGGCCACCGAAGTGGTCTCCACACATTCCACTGTGAGATTCATGGAGAATTTTCTTGGATTCTTCTATGTCGACACATCTTAGAAGCATTCCATCGAACACTTTCGATAGAGCACTTGCTCTATAATGACATATTTTACTACGATAATGCGTAACCGCCTTCTATGTTGTGGTGTAGCCCCTTCTGGATACATATGGTCCATGATATAATTAATGATATCAGTGTACCAAGGACACTCAGAGATAGGAGGTCTGGTTTCAATGTAGTATACGCACTCATCTGGAAAATCCAGATCTACTAGATCGCCTCCATCTAATGGGTTATCAGCTAACCAATCTGTGATGATTTGTCCCTTAACAGATTTCTGATTTACAAATGTTAATTCGAATTCTCCCATTAAGGTTATAAAATGTCCATCCTTTTAGACAAGGACCCTTGTGTGAGAAAAGTTTGTAAATGGTCTATTTTTACCATGACCCTTGTTTCTTGATTTAGCATATAATGTCTTAAGCGTTTGGTTGTAAAGACTATGGTGAGGCATTCTCATTCTGCTTGTGTATAACGTGTTTCATAGTCGAGAAACATTCGGCTAATGAAATAAATCACACGTTCTCTCTTGTCATCATCTTCTTGAGCCAGCATATAGGCTAGTGAGACATTGGTAGCTCGCGAGTATAAAATTAACGAGCGATCTAGCTTAGGTGGCATTAGCGTAGGTGGTGATAACAGGAAACACTTAACTGCATCAAAAGCTTCATTGTAGTCTTCGGTCCAATCAATACTATAATCTTTCTTGAGTAGATTGTTGATTGGATGGATGGCGAAGCTTAAGTCCGGGATGAATCTCTCGGATTGCACCAAGTTTTCCGAGAAATGACCTGATTCCAGATTCATTCGAAGGTGGGACCATTTCGAGGATAGCCCAAATTTTGGTTGGGTCAACATCTATCCCTCGTGACGATATGATGTAACCTAGGAGCTTCCCTCCTATTACACCAAAGACACATTTTTCTGGATTTAGCGTGACTCGTATTCTATCAAATATGAAAGAATGATGCGGAGTACTTCCGGATGGTCACAACGCTTCTTGGCCTTAGCCAACAAGTCATCTACGTAGGATTCCATGATTTTATGAATTAGATCATGAAATATATATGTCATAGCTCGCTGGTATGTAGCACCAGCGTTCTTGAGACCAAATGGCATAACAACATAGCAATAAGTTCCCCAAGGAGTTATAAACATGGTTTTAGCTTGATCTTGTTCAGATATTCTGATTTGATTGTATCCCGAGAATCCATCCATGAGAGACAAAAGTTCAAATCCAGCTGTCACATCAACAATGACGTCAATGGATGGTAACGGGAAGTCATCTTTAGGACACGCTTTGTTAATGTCTCGGAAGTCTATGCAGATGCGTATCTTTCCATTTTTTTGAGAACGGGAACGATATTAGATACCCATTGAGAGTAATCGACTGGTTTGATGAATCCTACTTGGAGGAGTTTCATTACCTCCTCTTTTACCATGAGAGCTACTTTGGGTTTCATCGGTCTCGACTTTTGTTTGAACAGCTTTGCATCAGATTTAGTGACGAGGTTGTGCACCACAATGTGGGGTGCAACTCCTGTCATTTCCTTATAATTGAATGCAAAAGCCTTCTGATGTTCTTTGAGGATCCGAGTGTGTATTTCTACTTCTAATGGAGTTAACGAGGATCCTAACTTCAATATCCTTGGTTCATCTTCCATTCCGATGTTAACATCAATTGTTTCTTCGATTAAAGAGGCATTACCTTCTTCAAACTCAGGTGGGGCTGGAGGTAAATCCAAATCATCCCCATTGTCTACTGTGTATACGCTAGGTTCCATTTGCGAGGGAAGCTCCATCATGGGATTTCTAAAGTAGGAAGATGAATGTGGGATTAAGGACAAATCTATCATATGATAGGAGAGATGTAATGCCGCATAGGTGTTTAAGTAATTCAAGAGTGGCCATATCACTATCAATGTGGTCTAGGATAGTATATTTGTTTTCATTTCCGTTTAAAAGAGAATTTTTCATTATTTTTATCAATGGTTCATCATGAAGGGATACTATGAAATGGGTATCCTCTAACTTACTATTTGGAGTAAAACGTGATGCTGAAGTTTCTATTGAATCAGCGAGAAGATTTTTTCTCGTGGGATTGCTTCAATTGATATGAAGTCAAAATCCTTGCTTAAATTCAATATAGTTGTTTTGTAAAGTTGTAAGTGCTCGGCTTTGGTTTCATATATCTCAGAGACTTGGTTTTCTACCAATTGTGAGTCTCCTAAGACTCTGATGTTATCAACACCGATTCTCTTAGCTAAGATGAGGCCAAGGAGGAGGGCTTCATACTCAGCGCCGTTTTTTGTGCATTCAAAATTTAGTTTAAAGGTAAATGGTAGGACTTTCCCCTCGGGAGAAGTAAGGATTATACCTGCCCCAGCTCCATAACGACATCTAGCCCCATCAAAATGGAGATTCAATATTTAGCTGGGAGTATAGATGTTGGGATATTTGTTGTGTTAACATCTTCTACCTCTACCATGCAGAGATCTACCGTTGGGAGAGAACCGACACCCAGGGAATATCCCACGCCTACAGAATCAAATGGTAAGAACATTGGTAGATCTTGTTCTATCAATTCAATGATTTTTGCAGTAGTTCCTAATGATATTGTTTCTACAGTGTTAGCCCCATCTTTGGGGGTTGGGGTTTCCTTGGCTAGGCTCATAGTTTCAAGATCTGTCATAGGTACCAACTTTTCTTTTGGTTTTCTGCGTCGGTAGGTTTATTAAGTTGGTTTTTTGGGAGTTCAAACTCGAGTGCACACTGGTTTTTCTTTAAGTCAGCTAGGTGTACATCGAATGGTTTTGGATCACCTTTGGCTACAAATATCTTTCCTAAGTGTAAAAACCTTACTTCTTGAAATAGCGTAGAAGGGATTGCCTTCATGCGGTGTATCCATGGTCGGCCGAGGATCATATTATAGTTGTTTCCGATCTATAATATAAAACTCAGTCAAGATGGTTTTGGGTCCTAAGGTGACCGGTAATATTATAGTTCCAACCAAGGTGGCTTTAAGGCTATCATAGCCCCGTAGTGTGTTTCGAGTTGTGGAACAATTGGTTTCTCCATACCCTATCTTTTGAAGGAAAGAGAAGGGGACTATGTTAACCGCTGCCCCATCGTCTATCATTGCATGCTTTACATAGTTGTTATAAACCCATACTTGCAAATGTAAGGCTGGATCACCTCGACGTGCAATCTCAACATCTGTCCGGCATTTTGTTTATCTTGAATATGAATTCGACATCCCTATCCGCCTGGCCCGGAGGATGAACATCAAAGTCTATATGATTTACTGTGTTTAGGAGGTGGAGTGATGTTAATTAAATGGCATAAACCTAATGATTCTAAAAGAGAAGCCCTATGGGTAGGGGAGTTCTTTAGTAAGTCTAAAAATGAAATGTGTGAGAAGGTTTTTGTTAGGTCATTAATTAAATCATAGGCACCCACAGGATGTGCTACTATTTGTTGGAAGTTATCTGTCCCTGGCAGGTGGCTTGGACTTGGCTGAGAGAAATACTCTCGCGTCCTTGTTACAGCTTTGATGGGTAGTTTGACGTCTAACTCTACTAAACCGATTATCTTAGGTCGTGGTGACTTCCTAGTTGTGGCGCAACTAATGGATTTAGCAAATTCAAAGCTTCATGATCATTGTTTCTGTCATTACACTCTTGTTCGTCCTGTTAGATTTAGCTTTGTTATTATCGTGATTTGGGAGTGGATCATTAAAGATCTTTGAGGGTGCGTTTTGAGGGAAACTACCCTAAAAAAGTATTTGATCTTTGGTGACGTATGATCTACCAAAACATATCTATGAAAAGTTCTCTTTGTTCATCGGCAAGCATTGCATGAATTTATTGTAGTCACGGCACATTCTAGTGTCATGGCCCGAATTTTGTGGAAACACACGATCACGAATTAGGATTGTAATTCCTAGTTTGTTGGTTTGGTGCGTATTGTGGCCCAAAATTTTGATCAAACCATTGTCTATTAGGATTAAAATTTTATGTTTATTGTCTTTGGTTTGAATTCTGGTTTTGCATCTTGTTGTTGCAAATTAGCAAAGCACCCCACGGATATTGATTAGATTTCTAGTTTGATCATACTAGCATCTAGTGTGATTGCACAACATTAAATCCTCTTCCCAAGTGTGGGACTTGCAAAATGGAAGAGGAATCTCAAGATTAGAGGCTGGTTCCTCAAAATCCTCGATCATATCATTATTTACACAATTGCAGAGGTTTGAATCCTAATCCTACTCTAGATTCCAAGGAGACAAAGATAGAAAGTGTAAAAATTGAAACTAAACTAATAGGTGATACACCAAAGGAGTGGTGGACACTTCTTGTTCATGAAATTGACACAATTTCATGAAATGCAACATGAAACATCATACACAAAGTTGATAAGATGTAATTAGAGGTCTGAAATGAAGCAAGACAATACAAACAAAGGACTGAAAATTAATCACGAGTTTGCACTGTCATTTTCATTATCAAAATCCTTGCATTTGCAACATCAAAGAGGTAGAAAATTGTTACAATCATGAAGAAGGTCGATACTTGCAAAAATCACTTGTTGAAGATGAAATAAGAAGCTTGCTATCCAAAAAAATGTTCAACCCTCAAAAATGAGCCAAATCGACTTTTACAATGCATGGGTCGAGCCCGGGAGAGAGAAAATGTGTAAAAATGTGGGAGCCATTCCCATTAAATGAAGAACCATTAAATATTATGGGCATCCTTACAGACCCATGCCTTGACATTTTGGCCATGCTGAAGAAGAATGTGACCCATTTTGCATTAAAACTGGTTGTTGAAACGTCATTTCTAGCCATTACCACGTGCCAGAGATGTTTCTTGATTTTATCTCTCCAAACTGAACCAAAATGAAAAATTGACCCCGTAATCATGTAAAAATTTCACCAGCTTTCCATTGATATAAAGAACACGAAAATATGAGCTCTAGATCGAAAGATATGGCAATTTGAAAATTTAGGGCAAAAATAGGCAAAATCGGATCGGCGGGCAAAAAGTTTGAATTTTTACCCGTTTGGTCTTTGGAAAATTTTTCAAATTTTCCCCATGCTCCGCTTACTCAGGTGCCATGTGGCACGTCCCGATTGGCTACGGGGTTTTCTAGGAAAATTTTCCCACAAAAACTCCGCGAGCCATAACTTAAAAAATACGTGGAGTTAGGAGGAAAAATTTACCTTTCTGGAAAGCTGAGAAAGAGCTCTATCCAATGGTGCCATTTCCAGAAGATTTTGAGTGCCTGAAAATAAAAATTTTATGTCTGAGGCACAAGAGAAGGACAGATGAAAGGAGTTAGCCAGAAAGTGAGCAGGGGGCACATTTTGGGTAACAATTTTGGTGACTCAGAGGGGTCATTTTCCTACTGGATGAAGTTACCAGTTACCTAAAGCAATCCATTGGGCATGGAGTCACCTGATTATTTGTTTATTACCCCAACTGACTAGAACGTTGCAAGGAGGAAGATGGAATATCACCTGATGAAGTAAGGCCTGCAAACACATTCCCAAGAACAACAAGCTGTGCCAAAGCACTTAGGGAAAGTAAAACTAACCTACGGCAAAACAATGTGCACAAACATTTGGAGGAATGAAAACCTAAGCTAATATTTACAAGGTGGAGAATTTCCCTTTAGTAGCAATGCTTTAGATAGATTCCATTGACTAGAATATGCAGTTCTTCACCATCCAATGAAGACAATTGGAATGCATTGCTGTCCTTACACTTTGTGACCATGTATGGGCCACTCCAAATGGCATCAAATTTTGAATGCCTTCCTGGTTTTGATCTATCTGCATCCCATTTTAACACTAGATCTCCAACTTGGAAAGATCTACTCTTGGCCTTCCTATCAAAGGTCTTTTTGATCAAAGCTTGATCCTTCTCCATTGCTTGGGATGCCTGATCTCTGATCTCTTGGAGCTCCATCAACTCTACATATCTCACCTCCATGGGCCCAAACTCTAGTAACTCTAATTGCTTCATGAGTTCCAATGTTGGCAACTCAAGTGACATGGGCAAGATTGCCTCTCTTCCATAAACAAGCCTGAATGGAGAGTTACCTGTGGATCTCTTGGGAGTTATCCTATCAGCCCATAAGGCTGATTTCAGTTTGGTATGCCAAGACCTCTGATTCTCATCAAGAGTCCTCTTAATGATCCTCAACAAGTTCTTGTTTGTAGATTCAGCCTGGCCATTACCCTGAGGGTAGTAGTTTGATGAAGTACTTAGGTAGATCCCATTCTTGACAGCCCACTCAGTCACCTTGGATCCAATGAATGCTAATGCATTATCTAAGATTATTGTAGCAGGTATGCCAAATCTGGTTACTATCCCCTCATAGAAGTCTAAGATGCTAGACTCATTTTCTTCCTTGAGTGCTACTGCTTCAGTCCACTTGGTGAAGTAGTCTGTGGCTATCAAAATCCACTTATGCCCTTGGCTTGAATTGGGATTAATGACTCCAATGAAGTCCAAACCCCATTACATGAATGGCTGGTCAACTGAAATTGGATGCAATGGAAGGGCAGTAAGCCTCTCTTTACCTATGAAGAATGCACAATTCTTGCACCTTTTGATCCACACAAAGCAATCTTTGAAAATCTTGGGCCAATAATAACCAGCCTTCATGATTTTTAGAGCTATCACTCTTGGTGCAAAATGATCACCAGTTGGTCCACCATGGAACTCTTCCAATACCCTATGAATCTGATTTGTGCTAATGCATCTCAAAGCAAAGCACTCCATTCACATCTTTCTTGAAAAAAACACCGTCTACTATGGCATATGGGACAGCCGCAATCTGAAGTTTCTTCTTTTGGTTTTTTTCATCTCTGGAGGTCATAGGCCCGTGCTTAGGAAGTGCACTATACCTCGGGTCCAACAAGAAGTGGGGAGAACATTATCCTCTTCTTAAGTGCTACCTTGCACATGGCTGTCTTGAACTGTCACAAACAGCCTCTTCTTTATTGCATACTCATTTTTGCTTACCCGAAATCGATTGCTCACACAATCCTTTTCCTCTTGCCAACTTTGTGACCTTGATCTTAATGTCATACTCCATGACATGAGTGATCCAACCTACCCTTTTCTCATTCAAATCCTTTTTGAGGAGGAAGTCCTTTACTCCCACATGAGAGACCAACAATTGAACCTTGTTATTTGAGACTAGATGCTTGAATTTCTTCAAGTTTCGATTCTGCAAGTACATGCTTATCAATAAAAGAATATCTCACCTCATAGTCATCTAGGCTTTGGTGAAGAAAGCAATTGACTACTCATCATTGTCCTTGTTCTGCTGTACCAAAATGGCAGAAATGGTATCATTACCCCCAAATGCATAGAGGATGAAATCCTTGGAGAAATCTGGGTTGATGAGAGTTGGTGCTTGAGAGATGGCTTCTTTGATTGCTTCAAAACTCTCCTTGCCTTCGCTGTCCATTTTAAAGCCATGATTTTCTTTAATATTTTGGTGATAGGTTTGACAAGGGTGTAACATCCGGGACAAACATCTCGAAAAATTTTATTCTCCCAAGAAACTCTAAAGGGCCTTCTTGTGGCTTAGCTTGGCAATGGTAGTGCTCTTATGGCTTCAACCCTCTCTGGATCAATTGATAATCCTTCTTTGGAGACAATATGGCCAAGGAGTTTTTCTTTATGTGCTAAAAAGATACACTTCTTAGGATTCAAAGACACTCCAAATCTCCCTGCACCTTTGGGAGACTTGTCTCAAATGAGAGAGGTGGTCTGCTGCATTCTTTGAAAAAATAGTGATATTATCAAGGTATATCAACACCACGTTTTTAATCAAACCTTTAAACGCCATGTCCATTGCTCTTTGGAAGGTAGCTCTAGCGTTGGACAGCCCAAATGGAATTTTCCCGTATGCATAAGTTCCCCATTTGGTTGTGAAGGTGTCTTGAACCTGATCTTATTCCTTCACCATAATATGATTGTACCCTAAGTAGCCATCAAGCAATGAAAACCTTTCAGAGCCAGTAGCAACTTATAGAATCTGCTCCATAGAAGGAAGTGGGTAATGGTCCGAGAGAAGTTCTATTCTAATCTCGAAATCAACGCACAATCTGATCTCTCCACTCTTCTTTCTGACTGGAACTAAGTTGGCAACCCAACTAGAATGCTTGATTGGGAATATGATTCTTGACTCAATCAACTTGTTCAATTCCTTCCTCATGATAGGTTCCATGTGTGGATTGACTAGCCTTTGTTTCGCTCGATGGGCTTAATATTTGGATCCAACTCAATGGTGTCTTTGAGATAACTTGGGATTGAAACCTTTCAAATCTTCGTAGCTCCAAGCAAACACATCAGGGAACTCTTGACATAGCTGTATGAACTCATACCTTTCTTGTTTAGTTATCATCTTTCCAATTTGTAATGGTTTGTTCTCTTCCACCAAGATGGATCTTTGAATCTTCTCTCTTGACTGAATGTTTGCTTTCTCTTTCCTAAACTAATCATTGGGATTGAAAATGAACTCCAAAGTGATAAGTCCCTTGGGCAACTTGTTAGTTCTCAACTGTACCACTTGGTTACCATATGCATTGTTTCAATTTTTCTTAATTTTTAGCTGAGAACTCAGCTTCTTCTTGTAAGAAATGGATGATTTGCTGGTCATTCTCAAACACTTGCCAACTTACATTGTTATCCGACATTGAAGGCTGTTATCCAAAATGTACCCCAACTCATTTTTGTGGCTAACTCCTTGTGTTCTTTCCTCTGTTGTGCATCAATCCACATTTTTTTATTTTAAGGCACTCAAGGCTTTTTGGAAATGGCACCATCAAATAGAGATCTCTCTTAGCTTTCCAGAAAGGTAAAGTTTGCCTCCTAACTCCTTATATTTTTCAAGTTATGGCTCGGCGGAGTTTTTGTGGAAAATTTTCCCATTTGAGGCCCGCAGCCAATAGGAAGCTATCACGTGGCATCGACTAGCAGAGCACGGGGAATTTTTGAAAATTTTTCCAAAGACAAAAAAGAGGTAAAATTTGAAAAAAATTCCCGCCGATCCGTTTTTGGGCCGTTTTTTCCCTAAATCTTCAAACGATCATATCTTTTGATCCAGAGCTCATATTTTCATGTTATTTATATCATTGGAAAGCTGTTAAAATTATCTACATGATTCCATGGTCAATTTATAATTTTGGTTTAGTTTGGAGAGAGAAAATTCAAAAATGGTTCTGGTACGTGTCCATGGCCAGAAATGACATTTCAACAACCAAATTTAATATAGAATGGGTCACATTCTTCTCCAATATGGTCAAAAATGATAGGGTATGGGTTTGTAAGGTCCTCCATGCTGTTTTAATGCATTTTCCATCAATGAGGAATGGGCTCCCACATTTTTATGTTTTCTCTCTCCTGGGCTCGACCCATGCACTGTAAAAGCTAGATTTGGCTCATTTCTTCATGGTTGAACACTTTTTGGCATAGAAAACTTCTTCTTTCACCTCCAGCAAGTGATTGTTGTAAGAATCAGACCCCTAATTGCATCTTAAGACCCCTAATCGCAGTCCTCTATTTGTATTGTTTTACTTCATTTTAAGACCCCTAATTGCATCTATCACCTTATGTATATTTTCCCTTGTTACATTTCATGAATTTTTGTCTATTTACATGGAAAAAATGTTTCACCACTCCTTTGGTGCATCACCATCATTAGTTAGTTTCAATTTTTGCATTTCTATCCCTCTCCCCTTACAATTTAGAGTAGCATTAGGATCTCGAACCTCCGTAGTTGTGAAAAATATAGATCTAAATCGAGGAGTTTATGGAACCAGCCTCTAATCTGGAGATTCCTCTCTCATTTTCACAAGTCACACACTTGGAGAGAGGTTTCCATGATGTACAATCACACTGGATGCCTAAAACATCAATTCAGAACCTTAATTTGCATCTAGGGGTGCTGCTGATTTGCAACAACAGTTTTGGCCACACCGGTGGGACCTTAGAGGTCTCATTTTTATTACAGCAAAGTTGATGTGCATCTGCTGCAATTTTCTTGCTTGAAAAGAGATATAATTTGCATATCTGGCAACTCCAAGGGGAAGAATCAACTGGTTTCAGCAGTACATGCCTGAAAACTCATGAGAAGAATCACCACAAGGTCAAGAGTTGGAGAAGAAGAAGTGTTGTTTGAATACCTATAGTTATCTCCAAGAAGAAGGAAAAGAGGAAGAAGGATTCAAAGGTCTCCATCTCCACCAAACAGAACTCTCTCAACTCCTCCACCTGGTAGGCCTTTCATTCAGTCAACAAGGGTTTTAAGACCAATTAGAATGGTGCAAAACAACCCCTATGTCAATTTCACAGGTAGCATCCCACTTGCCCTCCATGCACAACATCCAATTCCAATTGCAGCCTTGAAGAACATTCCATACTTCACTGGAGAGAATCAGACTACTCCAGGTGATCATGTTAAAGACATTTCCAACCTTTGTGCAATTCATGAAATCAATGAGATGTAAGTGGCTGTCAAATTGCTGGCATCTTCATTCAAGGGGAAAGCATTGCAATGGTTTAGAAGCCTTGGAGCTAGTTCTATCACAAATTGGAAACAATTTGTGTATAGCACTTCATGAGTAATTTGGAGAGAAGGGAGACAACTTGTTTCTTTTAGAAGCAATTGACAACCATCAAGAGAGCTCCCAATGAATAGCTGACCGATTTCAACTTCATATTTCAAAAGACTTGGGAGAGAATTCCAGTGGCAGTTAGGCCAACAACAGAAGGTGCTTTTCTCTATTATCTCAAAGCTCTAAATTCTGATATTTCTATGTTGATTCAGTCCATGGGAGGCATAACTATCCCTATGGCTTATAGCATTGCCATTAGGGCTGAAAATTGTTTGATCCAAGCTGGAAAACTAGCCCCTAGACCTCCCATGCCATTGTTTCCAAGTTTAGAGAGTCCAAATACCAATCAAGCACCTAATTTGGCTCCTTCTCCCACTACTAAAAATCGAGTTCAAATGAAGCTTCTACTTCATCTCCAAGTGCCCCAAATAAGCTTTAAGAAGTCATGAAGCAATTGCAAAACCTAGGCAATGAGCTGGTTATTCTCAAGAGGAAACAAACCCAAGGTTTTAGACCTTCTTACCAGCCCCAAGCTCAGCCTAACAGCAACCATACCAACCATAAAGACCATCTAATCCAGCTGCAAATATGAATCAAACAAGGCCTCCTGCCAATAGACCATTTCAGCCCTACAATCCAAATGTCATATCTACCTCTAAGGCATTGGTGCCAACACAAAACAACATTGCTCAGGAGTATGACTGGTGTTTTCCATGCAATGAACCTCATAACCAATCCATGTGCTTCAATGGTGCTTTGAATCAAGCATTAATGGTGACAACTACTAGTGTGGAGGGTGAGGGCAGTTAAGAAAATAGCCAACAACAAGAAACATTCCAACAGCAATCAGCCCCAAATGACACCACATTGGTAAATTGGCAAGCAGAGGATTTTTGTGGCATGAATCAGGTAGTTTCCCAAGGTGTTGCAGCCAAGACAAGGTCAAAAAGAAGGAATTTGGGTGAAGAACAGCCATTAGCTCCAACCAATCCACAACCTTCCATGGCTCCACAAATGGTTGGCAAGCAAAATCCAATTTCAAATCCACAAGGGCATCCAAGAACAACTCCTAGACCAACTCAAATACCAATTATTGCTGCCCACGTGCAAGGAGTGAATGTACAAGCAAAGGGACAGAAAAGAGATCCTTCATCACCATTCAGTATCATTGATCAGATGAAGAAGACAAATGTTAATATATCAATGTGGGAATCCCTATCTATCACGAGGCCAAAAGAGACTTGTTACAAGCTGCCATGAAGGACTGCCAAGTTCGAATCAACAAGTTCGGATGCAAGAGAAAGTGCTCACAAATGCTGCCACCGAGGGAAATCATGGAGGACAAAGAAGGTAAAATGTTGAAGCCCCCTCCTTTCTATGTTTCATTAATAATTGGAAATCAGTTAGTGCATAATTACATGATAGATTCCGGGGCAAGTATCTCAATGATGCCTAAACAAATAGCTGATCAGCTAGGGCTCCAGATGAAACCATATCCAAAGGGGTAGTGCATTTGGATGGGACAGCAAGATAATAATAGTTGGGGTGATTAGAAACTTTAGTCTTACCTTGCATGCATGTCCAAATGTTGTTGTTTCACAAGATGTATCGTCATAGACCTTTCACCACTTTTTGCCCTATGCTTGTCAAGGACTTCTGACCAAGATTGGGGGATATTTGTTTATTGATTGGTCACACATGCTATTCAGAACGAGGTATGGAACTAAGGCTACAATCAGGTCTGAACCTATTACAAACTTCCACATTGAGCCTTACACTCCAAGTTAGATCAACGCCAATTGTTCAGCATTTGATCAAGAAGACCACCCAAGCACCGATGAAGCTGACACCAAGGTTGGGAGCATCCCGGATCTAACTCTTGATGAATGGGCAAACAAGGTACATGCTTTTGATCCTTATCAAGAAGTGGAAGAATCTGAGCTAGGGGTCTATTGCATACACGAAGAAAATCAGCCTATTCCTAGCATCACCAAGCCAAACCATGAAGATGACAATGAGGTATGGCAGCTATTTTTGATGGATCAAGGAGTAGACAAGGTGCAGGAGGTGGAGCCATGCTTGTTTCACCTCAAGGAGTAAAGTACTATTTAGCTTTTAGATTTCAGTTTGCATGCTCCAATAACACTGCTGAATATGAAGCCTTGGTGTAAGGGATGCATTGGGCAATCAAGAGAGGAATAAAGAACTTGCAAGTCTTTGGTGACAGTGAATTGATTGTAAATCAGGTCAAGGGACAGCATGCTGCCAAGAATGATCTACTCAGGTGCTACAAGAATAGGGTGTGGGACCTCATGGAAGATTTTGAGGGTTTTGGCATCAAATCCATTCCTAGGAAAGAGAATCAAGTTCTTTGATAGGCTTGTAGCGAGAGGGGCAGCCTTTGACATTGTGGAAAGCATTCAAAAAGACAAGGTACAACCAAACATCCACGTGATTGTGAGGCCTTCAGTGCCGGATAACAATGTTAGTTGGCAAGTATTTGAGAATGACCAATAAATCATCCATTTCTTGCAAGAAGAAGCTGAGTTCTCAGCTAAGAATCAAGAAAAACTGGAACAGCAGTATGGTGACCAAGTGGTACAGCTGAGAACTAACAAGCTACCCAAGGGACTTATCACTTTGGAGTCCATTTTTAATCCCAATGATTAGTTTAGGAAAGAGAAAGCAAACATTCAGGTCAAGAGAGAAGATTCAGTATCCATCTTGGTGGAAGAGAACAAACCATTGCAAATTGGAAAGATGACAACTGAACAAGAAAGGTATGAGTTCATACAGCTATGTCAAGAGTTCCCTGATGTGTTTTCTTGGAGCTATGAAGACGTGAAAGGTTTCAATCCCAACTTAGCTCAGCATACCATTGAATTGGATCCAAATACTAAGCCTGTCAGGTAGAAACAAAGACCAGTCAATCCACATATGGAGCCTCTCATGAGGAAAGAATTACACAAGCTGATTGAGTCAAGGATCATATTCCCAATCAAGCATTCTAGTTGGGTTTCCAACTTGGTTCCAGTCAGAAAGAAGAGTGGAGAGATCAGATTGTGTGTTGACTTCAGAGACTTTAATAGAGCATCTCTTAAGGACCATTACCCACTCCCTTCCATGGAGCAAATCTTGCAAGTTATGGCAGGCTCGAGAGGTTTTCACTACTTGATGGCTACTCAGGCTACAATCAAATTATGGTGAAGGAAGAAGACCATTTCAAGACAACCTTCACAACCAAATGGGGAACTTATGCATACAGGAAAATGCCATTTGGGCTGTCCAACGCTAGTGCTACTTTCCAAGGAGCAATGGACATGGCATTCAAAGGTTTGATTAACAATGTGGTGCTGATTTACCTTGATGATATCACTATTTTTCCAAGAATGCAGCAGACCACCTCTCTCATTTGAGACAAGTCTTCATGAGGTGCAGGAGATTTGGAGTGTCTTTGAATCCTAAGAAGTGTATCTTTCTTACACATGAAGGAAAGCTCCTTGGCCATATTGTCTCCAAAGAAGGATTAGCAATTGATCCAGAGAGGGTTGAAGCCATAAGAGCACTACCATTGCCAAGCCACAAGAAGGCCCTTTAGAGTTTCTTGGGGAGAATAAACTTTGTCCGAGAGGTTTGTCCCAGATTTTGCAGCCCTTGTCAAGCCCATCACCAAAATGTTAAAGAAGAGCATGGCTTTCAAGTGGACAGCAGAAGGCAAGGAGAGTTTTGAAGCAATCAAAGAAGCTATCTCTCAAGCACCAACTCTCATCAACCCAGATTTCTCCAAGGATTTCATCCTCTATGCATTTGGAGGTAATGATACTATTTCTGCCATTTTGGTACAGCAGAACAAGGACAACGATGAGCAGCCAATTAATTTCTTTAGCCTTGAGCCTAGATGACTATGAGGTGAGGTTTTCTTTTATTGAGAAGCATGTGCTAGCAGTAATCGAAGCTTGAAGAAATTCAAGCATTTATTCTCAAACAACAAGGTCCAGTTGCTGGTCTCACATGTTGGGGTTAAGGAATTCCTCCTCAACAAAGATTTGAATGAGAAAAGGGTAGGTTGGATCACCCATGTCATGGAGTATGACATTGAGATCAAAATCACCAAGCTGGTAAGAGGAAAAGGATTGTGTGAGCAGCTGGTTTTGGGGAAGTAAAAAGAAGCATGTAATGAAGGAGAGGTTGTTTTGATAGTTCAAGACAGCCATGAGCCATGTGGCACTCAAGAAGAAAACAATGCTGCCCCCACTCCTTGCTGGACCCAAGGTATAATGCACTTCCTAAGCATAGGCCTATGCCCTCCGGAGATGAACAAGACCCAAAGAAGACACTTCAGATTGCAGGCTATCCCATATGCCATTGTTGATGGAGTTTTGTTCAAGAAAGATGTGAATGGAGTGCTTCTTTGAGATGCATTAGCACAAATCAGATTCATAGAGTGTTGGAAGAGTTCCATGGTGGATCAGCTGGTGGTCATTTTGCACCGAGAGTGACAGCTCTAAAAATCATTAAGGCTAGTTATTATTGGCCTAAAATTTTCAAAGTGATTGCTATGCGTGGATCAAGAGGTGTAAGAATTATGCATTCTTCACAAGAAAAGAGAGACTTGCTGCCCTTCCATTGCATCCAATCTCAGTTGACCAGCCATTCATGCAATGGGGTTTGGACTTCATTGGAGTCATCAATCCCAATTCAAGTCAAGGGCACAAATGGATTTTGACACCCACGGACTACTTCACCAAGTGGACTGAAGCAGTAGCACTCAAAGAAGCAAATGAGTCCAAAGCATCTTAGACTTTTATGAGGGGATAACAACCAGATTTGGTATACCTGCTACAATAATCTCAGATAATGCATTGGCATTCATTGGATCCAAGGTGACCGAGTGGGCTATTGAGAATGGGATCTACCTAAGCACTTCATCAAACTATTACCCTCAAGATAATGGCAGTGAGTCTACAAACAAGAGCTTGTTGAGGATCATTAGGAGGAATCTTGATGAGAATCGAGGTCTTGGCATACCAAACTAAAATCATCCTTATGGGGTGATAGGATAACTCCCAAGAGATCCACATGTAACTCTCCATCCAAGCTTGTTTATGGAAGAGAGGCAATCTTGCCCATGTCACTTGAGTTGCCAACATTGGAACTCATGAAGCAATTAGAGTTGCTAGAGTTTGAGCCCATGGAGGTGAGATATGTAGAGTTGATGGAGCTGCAGGAGGTCAGAAATCAGGCATCCCAAGTAATGGAAAAGAATCAAGCTTTGATAAAAATACCTTTGATAGGAATGGCAAGGATAGATATTTTCAAGTTAGAGATCTAGTGTTGAAATGGGATGTGGATACGCCAAAACCAGAAGGCATTCAAAATTTGATGTCATTTGGAGTGGCCCATACATGGTCACAAAGTGCAAGAACATCAATGCTTTCCAATTGGCCTCATTGGATGGTGAAGAACTCAGTAAATTCCAGTCAATGGAATCTATCTTAAGCGTTGATTCTAGAGGGAAATTTACCACCTATTAAATATTATATTAGATTTTCATTCCTCCAAGTACTTTGCACATTGTTTCTTTGTAGGTTAGTTTTACTTTCCCTAAGTGCTTTGGCACAAACTTGCTGTCCCTAGAGATGTTTTGCATCCTTGCTTCCATCATGTGATATTCCATCTTCCTCCTTACACATTCTAAGTCATTTGGGGTTCTAAACAGAATATTTTATGGCTTCGTGCCCAATGGACTGCTTCAAGCTCATCGGGTACTTTCATCTAACAGCAGATGACCCCTCTGAGTCGCCAAAATTGTTATCCAAAATGTGCCCCATCTCATTTTTGTGGCTAACTCCTTATTTTCTTACCTCTCTTGTGCCTCATTCCAAATTTTTTAAGGCACTCAAGGCTTTCTAGAAATGTCACCATCAGATAGAGCTCTCTCTCACTTTCAAAAAGGTAAAGTTTGCCTCCTAACTCCTTATATTTTTCAAGTTATGGCTCGCAGAGTTTTTGTGGAAAATTTTCTCATTTGAGGCCCATGACCAATAGGAAGCTGCCACCGGCATCCGACCAATGGAGCATTAGGAATTTTTGAAAAATTTTCCAAAGACAAAAAGAGGTAAAATTTGAAAAAATTCCCACCGATCCGTTTTTGGGCCCTTTTTGCCCTAAATCTTCAAACGATCATATCTTTTGATCCGAGCTCGGATTTTCATGTTCTTTATATAATTAGAAAGATGTTAAAATTATCTAGATGATTCCATGGTAAATTTCTAATTTTGGTTTATTTTGGAGAGATAAAATTCAAAAATGGTTCGGTACGTGTCCATGGCGAAATGGCATTTTAACAACCAAATTTAATACGTAATGGGTTGCATTATTCTCCAATATGGTTTAAAATGACAGGTATGGGTTTGTAAGGTACTCCATGATATTTTAATGCATTTGCCATCAATTAGGAATGGGCTCCCATATATTTTACATTTTGTCTCATCCGGCTCGACCCATGCACCTTTGTAAAGCCGATTTGGCTCATTTCTTCATGGTTGAACACTTTTGGCATAGAAAACTACTTATTTCACCTCCAGCAAGTGATTGTTGCAAGAATCAGACCTTTTCAAGTATTGTAGCAAGTTTATACCTCTTTGAGGGTGGAATGCAAGAGATTTTACATGGAAATGACAAAGGCAAACTCGTGAATGCTTTCGGTCCTCTGTTTGTATTGTTTTACTTCATTTTAAGACCCCTAATTGTCTCTATCAGCTCGTGTATGTTTTCCCTTGTTGCATTTCATGAATTTGTGTCTATTTACATGGCAAAAAATGTTTCACCACTCCTTTGGTGCATCACCATCATTAGTTAGTTTCAATTTTTGCATTTCTATCCCTGTCCCCTTGTAATTTAGAGTAGGATTAGGATCTGAACCTCTGTAGTTGTGTAAAATATAGATCTAAATTAGAGGAGTTTGAGGAACCAGCCTCTAATCTAGAGATTCCTCTCTCATTTTCACAAGTCCCACACTTGGAGAGAGGTTTCCATGTTGTGCAATCACACTGGATGCCTAAAACATCAATTCAGAACCTTGATTTGCATCTAGGGGTGCTGCTGATTTGCAACAACAAGGCCTCACAATCACATGGATTTTTGGTTGTACCTTGTCCTTTTGAATGCTTTCCACAATATCAAATGGTGCCCCAACTACCGCAAGCTTGTCAGCAGCTTGGTTTTCTTTTCTAGGAATGGATTTTATGCCAAAGCCTTTAAAATCTTCAATGAGGTCCCACACCCTGTTCTTGTAGCACTTGAGCAGATTATTCTTGACAGCATGCTGCCCTTTAACTTGGTTTACAATTAATTCACTGTCACCAAAGACTTGCAAATTCTTTATTCCTCTCTTTATTGCCCAATGCATCCCTTGCACCAAGGCTTCATATTCAGCAGGTGTTATTGGAGCATGTAATTTGAAATCTAAAAGCTGAATAGTACTTTACTCCTTGAGGTGAAATAAGCATAGCTCCACCTCCCGCACTTTATCTACACCTTGATCCATCATAAAACAGCTGCCATACCTCATTGTCATCCTTGTGGTTTAGCTTGGTAATGCTAGGAATGGGCTGATCTACTTCTTGATAAGAATCAAAAGCATGCACCTTGTTTGCCCATTCATCAAGAGTTAGATCCGGATGCTTCCAACCTTGGTGTCGGCTTCATCGTGCTTGGGTGATCTTCTTGATTAAATGCCGAATAGTTGGCATTAATCGACTTGGAATGTAGTGCTCAATGAGGAAGTTTGCAATAGGTTCAGACTGATTGTAGCTTTGGTTTCATACCTCGCTCAACAAAGCATGTGTGACCAATCAGCAGACAAATATCCTCCAATCTTGGCTGTGAAATCTCTTGACAAACATAGGGCAAAGAGTGGTGGAAGGTCTATAACTCGATACATCTTATAAAACAACAACATTTGGACATGCATGCAAGGTAAGACTAAAGTTTCTAATCACCCCAACTATTGTTACTGCTGTCCCATCCAACTGCACTACCCCTTTGGATATGGTTTCATATTGAAGTCCTAGTTGATCAGCTATTTGCTTGGGCAACATTGAGCTACTTGCCCCAGTAATCAATCATGTAATTGTGCACCAATTGGTTTCTTATGATTAATGAGACATAAAAATGAGGGGGCTTCAACATTTTACCTTGCTTCCCTCCATGATTCTTTTCAGGCTAGGTAGCATTTGTGAGCACCTTCTCTTACATTTGGACTTGCTGATTCGAAGTTGGTCAGTCCTTCATGGCAGCTTGTAGCAAATCTCTCTGGCCTAGGATAGATAGGGATTCCCACATTGATATATTTACATTTGTCTTCTTCATCTGATCAATGATACTAAATGGTGATGAAGGATCTCTTTGTTGTCCCTTGGTTTGCATATTCATCCCTTGCATGTGGGTAGAAACAACTAGTATTTGAGTTGGTCTAGGAGTTGTTCTTGGCTTCCCTTGTGCATTTACAACTGGATTTTGTTTGCCAACCATTTATGGAGCCATAAAAGGTTGTGGATTGGTTGGAGCTAATGGCTGTTCTTCACCCAAATTCCTTCTTTTTGACCTTGTGTTGGCTGCAACACCTTGAGAGACTGTTTGATTTATGCCACAAAAATCCTCTACCTGTCAGTTCACAAGTGTGGTGTCATTTGGAGCTGATTGTTGCTGGAATGTTTCTTGTT
This sequence comes from Taxus wallichiana var. yunnanensis, assembly GCA_018340775.1. Lineage (NCBI taxonomy): Eukaryota > Viridiplantae > Streptophyta > Pinopsida > Cupressales > Taxaceae > Taxus > Taxus wallichiana. The sequence goes on from CM031243.1 coordinate 16,057,345, forward strand.
GTTGGTTGTTTCCTTGACTGCCCTCACCCTCCACACCAGTAGTTGTCACCATTAATGCTTGATTCAAGGCACCGTTGAAGCACATAGATTGGTTGTGAGGTTCATTGCATGGAAAACACCAATCATACTCCTGAGCAATGTTGTTTTGTGTTGGCACCAATGCCTTAGAGGCAGATATAGCATTTGGATTATAGGGCTGAAATGGTCTGTTGGCAGGAGGCCTTGCTTGATTTAGATTTGCACTGGATTGGGTGGTTTATGAGGTTGACATGGCTGCCTATTAGGCTGAGCTTGAGGCTGGAAGGAAGGTCTAAAACTTTGGGCTTGTTGCTTCTTGAGAGTAACCAGCTCATTACCTAAATTTTTCAATTGCTTCATGACTTCTTGAAGCTCATTTGGGGCACTTGGAGATGAAGTAGAAGCTTCATTTGAACTCTGATTTCTAGGAGTGGGAGAAGGAGACAAATTAGGTGCTTGATTAGTGTTTGGGCTTTGTAAACTTGGAAACAATGGCATGGGAGGTCTAGGGGATAGTTTGCCATCTTGGATCAAACAAATTTCAGCCCTAATGACAATGCTATAAGCCATAGGGATAGTTATGCCTCCCATGGACTGAATCAACATAGAAATATCAGAATTTAGAGCTTTAAGATAGTAAAGAAAAGCATCTTCTGTTGTTGGCCTGACTACCACTGGAATTCTCTCCTAAGTCCTTTGAAATTTGAAATTAAAATCAGTCAGCTGCTCATTGGGAGCTCTTTTGATAGTTGTCAGTTGCTCCAAAAGGGACAAGTTGTCTCCCTTTTCCCCAAACTACTCATGGAGGGCTATACATAGTTGATTCCAATTTTGAATAGAACTTGAGGCAAGACTCCTGAACCATTGCAAATATTTCCCTTTGAATGAAGATGTCAGTAGTTTGACAACAACTTGCATCTCATTGATCTCATGGATTGCACAAATGTTAGCAATATCCTTAACATGATCACCAGGTGAGGTCTGATTTTCTCCAGTGAAGTATGGAATGTTCTTCAATGCTACAACTGGGATTGGATTTTGTGCATTGAGAGCAAGTGGGCTGCTGCCAGTGAAATTGACATAGGGGTTGTTTTGTGCCATTCTAATTGGTCTTAGAACCCTTGTTGACTGAATGAAAGGCCTACCAGGTGGAGGAGTTGAGAGAGTTCTGTTTGGTGGAGATGGAGACCTTTGGATTCTCCTCCCACTTTGCCTTATTCTTGGAGATAACTGTAGATATTCAAACAACACCTCTTCCTCTCCAGCTCTTGACCTTGTGTTGATTCTTCTCATGAGTTTTTAGGTCTGCACTGCTAAAACCAGCTGATTCTTCCCCTTGGAGTTGCCAGATGTGCAATTTATAGCTCTTTTAAGCAAGAAAATTGTAGCAGATGCACATCAACTTTGCTGCAATGAAAATGAGACCTCTAAGGTCCCACCGAGTGTGCCAAAACTGTTGTTGCAAATCAGCAGCACCCCCTGGATGTTGATTAGATTTATAGTTTGATCATACTAGCATCAAGTGTGATTGCACAACATTGAATCCTCTTCCCAAGTGTGGGACTTGCAAAATGGAAGAGGAATATCCAAATTAGAGGCTGGTTCCTCAAAATCCTCTCGATCAGATCTATTATTTGCATAATTACAGAGGTTTGAATCCTAATCCTACTCTAGATTCCAAGGAGACAGAGATAGAAAGTGCAAAAATTGAAACTAAACTAATAGGTGATACACTAAAGGAGTGGTGAACACTTCTTGTTCATACAAATTGACACAATTTCATGAAATACAACATGAAACATCATACAAAGCCGATAAGATATAATTAAAGGTCGAAATAAAGCAAGACAATACAAACAAAGGACTGAAAATTGATCACAGAGTCTGCACTGTCATTTTCACTGTCAAAATCCTTGCATTTGCAACATCAAAGAGGTAGAAAATTGTTACAATCATGAAGAAGGTCTGATACTTGCAAAAATCACTTGTTGAAGGTGAAATAAGAAGCTTGCTATCCAAAAAAATGTTCAACCCTCAAAAAATGAGCCAAATTTGGTTTTTACAATGCATGGGTCGAGCCCAGGAGAGAGAAAATGTGTAAAAATGTGGGAGCCATTCCCCATTAAATGAAGATGCATTAAAATAGCATGGGCATCCTTACAGACCCATGCCTTGACATTTTTGGCCATGCTGAAGAAGAATGCGACCCATTTTGCATTAAAACTGGTTGTTGAAATGTCATTTCTGGCCATTACCACGTGCTAGAGATGTTTCTTGATTTTCTCTCTCCAAACTGAACCAAAATACAAAATTGACCCCAGAATCATGTAGATAATTTCACTAGATTTCCATTGATATAAAGAACGTGAAAATCTAAGCTCTGGATCGAAAGATATGGTGATTTGAAAATTTAGGGCAAAAACAGGCCAAAATCGGATCGGCGGGCAAAAAGTTTGAATTTTTACCCGTTTGGTCTTTGGAAAAATTTTCAAATTTTCCCCGCGCTCCACCACTCCAGGTGCCACGTGGCACGTCCTGATTGGCTGCGGGCCTTCTAGGGGAAAATTTCCCACAAAAACTCCGCCGAGCCATAACTTGAAAAATACGTGGAGTTAGGAGGAAAAATTTACCTTTCTGGAAAGCTGAGAAAGAGCTCTATCCAATGGTGCCATTTCCAGAATATTTTGAGTGCTTGAAAAGCAAAATTTTATGTCTGAGGCACAAGAGAAGGAAAGATGAAAGGAGTTAGCCAGAAAATGAGTAGGGAGCACATTTTGGGTAACAGTACCTAGTTGAATTTTTGCTTGGACCCCTGTGTGGGATTTTGCCGTTGTTGTTGTTGTTGTTGTGGATGGTTAAAATCCACCGTATTGATTTCCGGGGTAAAGTTGTTGTTTCGTTGGTTGTTTATTTGTGATGTAGTATTGACAACATTTACCTTCTTAGGCTGGTCGGTTACTCCATCTCGCTGTTACACCCCAATTTTTATTAAGGATTTAGGTCCTTGATTGACGTTCGTGGTAGTAGGATAAGTTGTAGTGTTCGGTTGGAGGTGACTAACCTCCCATTTGCTCCATATGTTTTGCAACCACTATCAATTCTTTCGCTTGATCTATTTGAAGAGCACTCTCAAGTACTTCATCATAAGTTCTTAATGGGAACTTTTGGACTTCTTCCTTCACCTCTCTCGCTAAGAGAATGAAGGAATAAATCACATAGTTCCATTTGATCCATGTTTAGAGCACTTGCCGAAGAATAAAGAATTGTACACCACCTTTGGATTAAATGGGTGATGATTCGTTGCGTTCTTGCTTGATGTGTAAGAATTCCCGATTCTGTCCTTAATAATTTGTTCATGTCAAAGGCCTTGATGAATTCTGACATGAGCTGCTTGAACGAATGGATGGAAGCCTTAGGTATTCTATAATACCAATCGAGAGCAATGCCTTCCAAGGCTTTTGGGAATATCTCGAATGGCTGTAGCGTAAGCTTTGATATGTGCGTTTGGATCTCCTCGCCTTTGTATTTAGGAAAGTCGGGAAGAGGTATTGGAAGCATGACGCTTCGTATGGTGAAATCTAAGGGCTCTTTCAAATATTCTGAATAAGTCCCTATCGCATAGGTTTCGACCATTGATGGTGCTTGCTGAGGGAGCGGAGGTGGAATGGGTTGTTGATATGGCGTAGCATATGCATTGGTAGGGGCATAAGGAAACACCTGTGTTTGAGCAAACATGCTGGGAGAGGAGAACATATCCCCTTATGGTGATTTGGAGTACATGTTTAAGTATGACGGGGTATTGTCCAGGAATGGATTGTTTTGTACTAGACCGGGAGCAACAGTGTTAGAGATGGTGGGTCTAGTTGGCGTTTATTGTGAATACTGAGGAGTCATGCCTAACGTGCCTACTTCGGTGAGGAGGTCTAATTGGCTAGGATGGTGTGGAGGATTGGAACTTCCTGCTTGCATGAATTGAGAATTTTGACCTGTTTGGGTAAGTTCTAACTCCCTAACCTTTTCTACTAGAGCTGAAATGACTTCATTTGGTGAAGTCACAATACTTTGCCTTGATGGTGTTTGTTGTATATCATGGTGTTGTTTAGGCATGTGATATCTTACTATGAACTGATCGCTGCCCTGCCAAGTTTCCCGAGGGCATTTCCTATATGACATGGTATGGAGGTATTTTCTTGGAAAGAGGTTTCAGGTTGTGTTTGTAAACCTCCTATAGGTGGGTACATACTTCGAGAACGTTGGTCATTCCTAGCATAACGTACCGAATGTTCATCGTCTAAACCTTGGTATGAGTCTGATTGTCTACTAATTTGTGGTCTAAGCAGCACCTGAGGAGATGAACCAGATTCTCCGGTGAATGTCATATTATTCGAGCCTGAAGGCTCTATTTGTTGCGTTTGAGCGAGCTGATCTAACTCCTCAGTTTGAAAAGATGAGTTATATCTAATCCTTGGAGTTTGTGTTGACAACTGGTTGGCTGAGTAGTTGTCACCCCATACTAAGAGTGAGGGTGATGATTGCCTATTTTTGGGCATGGTATGCCTCAAGGCCCAAGAGGGGCCTGCCATATACATCGAATCCCGACATATTCGGGGGGTATATGAATACCCGCAGAATAATGGGAAGGAGCGAAGGTGATGGTGAAAGCTAATGAGGTAGTAAAGATGAAAGAATCGTTTTTAATTTGAAAGAACCAGTAGAAATCTGACTCCAGACTAGAAAGTAGAAAGCTTCACGTTGGGTTCACCAATTTTGTATGATGGAAAAGTGACAAGCGAGTGTGGGAATCTACAAGTAACTCTTCCTCACACCCAACCTCCCGAGGTCGTGCCGAGACAGCCGGTGGGGATGGAATATGTATGGGATGCAGAAAAACTAGTTAGGCAATCTAATGTCTTCAATACACACTAGTGGAATTTACGAATCTAAGGCAAAGAAGGCCCTCCTAACCTGAACTGGTGTGATAGATCGATTGGCAAGGATGACTGCTCGAAGGCTCCAATCAATATCAAGCTCTGGCATGATTTGATCTATGGGTTATGGAATACGTGGAAAATGACCTGGGATAGTTTCATGTATGTCTCCGGATAAGGTCATATGGTGGATGGTAAATATAGTTGACTCTATGGACGATTCTCTGGCCTAGTCCAGAACTCTCTAGCTTTGTTAGCTGTTGTATCTAGTAAGGATAATTATTCGATGATGATAGGTGGAAGTGGAGTGGATCTGAATACTAGTGTGCATAGGCCAGTGTCTATGTCTGATTGACTTACGGATTCGTTGGGTTGCGGGATTTGTGGATCGCAACCGTAGACTCTTGGTTGTTACGGTCCTGCTATGGTCATGTATGGAATCAGTCCCTGATCCGTAGTATCCAATAATCATATGCTTTCTCAGCTTCTATATTTAGAATCAATAATTGTGTGATCTTCTCAGAATATCTTACAGGTGTTCGTGCAACCTGAATCCTTAAGTTGGTATCTATATCTATGAGGGTGTCTCCTACGTCTGGCTATGGGACCAAAGGATCACAACCAAATGTTTTCTCTCTTTCAAACGCCTTTACATTCATATGGATGTTTACCTAGGGTAATCTGTAATTTGGTTGATTCGACCAAAACGTGTGCGCTTGGTCATCTTCTATGTTTAATCTGCTCAACTGGGAATTGATTTGTTGCAAGCTTACTATTGTTTGGAAGACTTGGATCCTAAAATTTTGATCTATATCGATTATTTCGTGATGAGATTGGGTGGGGCATGATTGGCTCGAATATGTATTCTCTGGGCTCCTAGGTCCCGTGATTGTCATACAAAAGTAACAATGTAAAACGAATGGAGCAAAATAAAATTTAACTACGTGAAGTATATCTATAAGAGATATGATTTCTCTCTCCTTTTCTTTTGTATTTTTGATAAAATTTTATGAAGGAATTTTTAAAAGAGCAACTACTTTAACATACCTAGAATTTGAAAATTAATCTAATGATTTAAATTAAAACAAACAAGATAACCGAGTGTAGTTATTTGCGTGTAATTTTGAACCTATTCTAAACAATGAAATAATTGAATTAATCTATTTGCAAGGCTCTCAATCCTACCTCGTAAGTGAGGAGTGAATCATAGTTTCTCGAAACTATCAATCCCCTGCCTTCCCGGCAATATGGAGAGTAGAATTGACTGAAATAAAGTGATTGGCTACTTTATTTGATATGTTTCTAACTAGAACTTTGAAAGCTAGAACCTGGATTCCACATTACAGTGGTGAATCCGATGGTGTATGTGATCTTGTCCCCTCGGTGTGATCTCCTCGTTGCTTTGTGTCCACTTGGATCCGTAAAAGCATGTAATGCTAGCATCATCACCGAAGTAGATATTGGGATAAAGGCAGCTCAAGATACATCTGCATCGAATACAATGTGAGTAGGAGAGGGATAGCGCAAGAGTACAGAGCTTGGCTTATGCAATTCCTAGCGGGATTTATTACAAGTCATGCAACATAAAACATCCAGAACCTGAAACTATCCTGTTTGAAGAACAAAACCTGTAAATTTAATGGCTTCCTATTGAAAAAAAACTATTCTACTCTAATGGATTGGATAAAATGTCAACAAGAGCACTTGCACAAGATGGATATGTGGCTTCCTAACAACAAAACAATACTAATTAGGCATGCAATGAAAGAAACTAATAACTCTAAGCAAAATGAAAACTAAATCTATTGCAAAGAGAAATTCAGAGGCAAATTTGAGGGGCCATTTTCTTGAGCACAAGACAACTATTTATAGCATTTGCATTTACCCAAGGTAAAAACCAAATAGAACTCTTAAACTATAAATAATGGCAAAACACTATTCCAGGAACCAAAATCATAAATGCAAGCTTATGGCGGTGAAAGAAAGCTGGTAAAATGTTGAAATTACGTGAGTCATGTTAAAAGAGCTTTCTGGAAAATGCATAAAGGACCGTCACCCGAAAGCGGGGCAGCGGTTATAGGACCGCCACCTGTTCGGGCGGCGGTCACAAGACCACCTCCCAAGAAGGGTGATGGTTTCATCACTAAAGAGCAAAAGGCCAAGAAAAGAGGGGAAAAGGGAAAATAAAGCACGTAGGGGCTAAATGGGGCATGCGGGATGTTAAGGCACACTTGGAGATCTTTTCGGATCCCGAACACCTGCGAGGAGACTGTATCATCATTGGGACACTGTTATGTTGTTTTGGTAGTATAGTACCTTACCATTTTGGGTACATACAGAGAACATGCACACGATCACGCACACACACACGATCACGCACACGCACACGCACACGTAAAGATGCACGAATGCGCATGCATGCACACGCAAACAGACACGCACACGCACCTGCACTCGCACATGCATACGCACATGTACATGCACACACACACGAACACACACATGCACACGCACATGCACACACACACGCACATGCACTTACACGAAAACGCACACGCACATGCACTCGCATAAGTACACGTACATACACACACACGCACATGCAAAGCAGACACACACGTGCACCTACACATGCAAACACACATGCACATGCACACACACACTCACACATGCACACACACGCGCGTGCATGCACGTGCAAGAGCACATGCACATGTAGACGTAGACGACGCACGCGTACACGTACACATGCACGAATGTGCACGCACACGCAAAATGCACATGCACACGGACCTGCACATGCACACGCACATGCACACACACACGAACACACACACGCACACACACACGTACACGCACACACACATGCACACACACCGTAGTGCCCACTTCCCTTTGACCTTTGTTTGAGATCTCGATCCTGACTCTATTGATCATATTTTGGATATTATTATATTTTGATGTAGCAGGATGTGTATATACTAGCTCATGGATTATTATGGACATTATTATGTTTTGATTAGCATGATGGTTAGATGTTAGACTATGGATTAATATTGATCTAGATTCAGTTATTATGCTTGAGGATCATTGAGACATTTTTATTATTATGTGGATGATGATATACTAGTTGACATGGATAGGTTATTGATGTTGATTGTAAACATGTGACATTGATATTATGAATAACTCTAGTGTAGAGATCTATTTGATGATGATATAGTTGCAAATTGAATTTAATTGATAAATTGTTAAAATCCTGATATTGTTGTGAATTGGATTTAATGTTTATATATCATTTGGATGTTCTGATATGGCCACGAGGCCGAAGGAGGTATTTTGCATTTTGCAGGTTAAAATCACAACAATGTTGGGGGACTGGAGACTAACCATATTGGAATTCAGTGTGAAATCAACAAGGTCACCATGGCAATTGTGTTTGATTTGTGTGTTTAGTTGTTAGGATTTCCCATGGGGGATTTCCATTATTGTGACCATAGGGGCATATGTGTGTTTTTATTATGTGTTCCCTTTTTAATTATTGTTGTGTGTATTTTATTTGTAATGTGCTTTTGTTTTAATTATTTAAAAGTGATAGTATAATGTGAGAGTCATATAGTTAAAATTTAATTTAATTAAATGGGATGTGGAAGGTGAAATTAAATGTTATTGTCTTTGTTCAAAATGAAATTTATTTATATATTTTATAACCATATGGTAATTAAATATATGGTTGTGTCTAAAGTTTGTAATAAATAAATGTCATAGAAATAAATGCATTTTAAAGAGTGTGTAAGTTACCAAGTATGGGTTGTGTAAGTGAAGTGATAGATTGTGTAAGAAATTGTAAGAGGTTGTAAGAAGATTTTGGAAGGTCAGACACTCCATCTCTCTCTTGAAATTCGAATTTGAGCTAGGAGGACAAATTTGGAGGCTTGTGGGACAAGTTAAACTTGTCCCACACCTCTCAAAATCCTCCACCAACCATGTTTATTAATTTGGAGTCAAAATCAACTTGTTTTATTGCATTTTGACATGATTTATTGTAAGATTTGTTTGCACTTGTCTTGTAATTTTAAATGCTTTCCTTTTGGGGTATGGACTTTATTGTGTGTGTAAGTGATTTTGTCATTTTTTTCTTTAATGGTGATTTGTTGTTGATGTGGATTGCACTCTTGGGGAATGAGGAAAAATGATGTGGCATCCCACTTGGAATCCACATCATCCTCTTCCACCCTCTCCTTTAAAATTGGAATTCCTCCTCATTTTGAGGTTGTTGAAAGTTGGAGATTTCACTCTTGGGTCAAATTTTCTTGCATTTTGGAGCTTGCTTGGTGGAAGAAGTGGAATTACTTGTGCATGCATTCCTCTTGTTGATTGGGACTAGTTTTTGTGCAACAAAGAACCTGTTGTTTTGGAAACAAGTCTCCATTATGGAGAGGTAGGCTCCCACTCTTTTAAAACTGCTGTATTTTCCTCTTTTAGCATGAATTTGAATGTGTTGTGTTTGTAATTTTTTTAGGGATGGGTAGAATGCTTAGGGCATGGTGTGGAGAGAAGACTATGAGGTTATCAGAGGAGGGATAAGGGATTTGCCATTGTTATTTGTTCTTGGGAGGGAATGTTGGTTTGGGATCCACCTAGGAAAGGAAATTGCTTGCATTTCCTACTTTGGGGGAGGTATAAGGGATAAATTTGGAGGAGGGATAAGGTTTATGGGATTGCTATGATCTTGGTGGTTTGCTCTTGGTGGATGCCCAAAATTCAACTTGGGAGGCATAAGGAGACCTCCATAGTTCTTGCTCTTACTTGGCTTGCTTTCTTGGAGAAGGAGCCTTTGTTTTGTTTGGAATTGATTGTTGTAGTTGAGAACTACATCTTCTTGCTTTGTGTTTATTTGTGTTTGTGAATTTATGCTTGTATGTGAAGAAGCCATGTTGCCATGTGTTGTATCATCATGTTCCATTCCAATATGGTTGGGGCTCGGGGGCCAATGGGGAAAGATGGCTTCTCTTTTCCCATTGGATGTCTTGGTTGGGTGGAGAGTGTTGCCTTTCCCCCTTCCTTGTTGTGATCACAAGATGAAAGATGAAGAAATCATCATGCTGCTGTTTGGAGAAAGAAGAATACAGTTTGACAGTCATCCTTTTTGTAAATTTTAAATGTAATCCTTCCCACTTCAAGTGGATGCATGTAATTGATTCGAGATGGGAAATGTTTACCTTGTAATTTGAAAATTGTAATTGATTGTGAAATGTAAATGATATCCTATGTTTTTTTAATTTGAAATGAGAAAGAGTCACTTTCCCTTCCTCTGTTTTAAAAAGAAGAATATGATACAGTTTGTAAGTTTCAAATTGGAATGTAAAGAAAGGAGTCCAATTGTAAAATTATTTAAATTCAATAAAGGAATCGAAGTTCTCTTGATATACCTTGTTGTAATATTGTGGTTGGAGATAGATGAATGAAATACATTACTTTCCCAATTGCATTGTTATCTTGGAAATCACATGACTGTTAAATTCACAATTCTGTTTTGGAAAGAAAAAAGAAACGTATAAAAAAAAAAGAATTGGATCTTTGAAATGAGTTGATAAAAGTTAGAAATCAACATTGCATACTGTATACATGTCTTTTTGAATCAATTGGATGTCTTAGAAATGAAATGAATATGTTTTCCTTAATTGAGAATTGCATATTAAACTGTAAATTCGTGGAGAAGAGAACTCTGTTTTAAGTTCATAATTCTGGCATCTTCTTTTTTAAATAAAATGAGCAGTTCGACTTTATACTCAACAATAAATTACAAAACTTGAAATTTACACTTAAGAAGACTTGAGGAATCCAAATTCACTAAAACAGTCAAGAATAAATCTCTAAAACTCAAGGAATTTCAATTCGGAGCTTGCATGGTTGTTTTTCCGTCACAATGAGAAAATTGTAAACTTGAATAAATTGATCATATTGACACCTTTAAAACATTCTAATTCTTCCCTAAGTTGATCCCCCATGTCTGTTTGACATGTTGAGTGGAAGAAGAGTTCAAATTTTATCAAATTTGCAAGTTTAAAACTGCCAGTTTGTAACTTAAAACCCTGCAGATCGATTTCTTAAAATTGACCCTTGAAACTTTACCAAATTCTAAAATTGATGATTGCTATGCAAAGAGGACTCGAGAGATTTCTGGAAAGTCCTTGTTTGCCTAAAATGGAGCTTCCTATCAAAAGTTATGGCCATTTGAAGTTTTACTTCAAAATGGCCATCCCAAACCAAAAATGAAATAATTCGACCTTAGAAAAATTTAAATTTTGAACATTAGAAAAATTTCTCAAAAAGTTTTGCGGCCCCGCCACCCTCTCATCCTATCAGAATTCACCACGTGGCACTTTGGAGGGGTGGACCCTTAATAAAACTTAACATTTTGAAAATTTTGCCTTGGGAAAAATTTCCCTATTTTCCCCGCAACCCCGCGGCCCCCAACCAATCACGTGCTGACACGTGGCAGGAGGGGGTGCATAGATCAAAATGGAAAACTTAACCATTTTTTTGCTTTTGGAAAAATTTTACTTTTTCTTCCGCTGGCCCGCGGCCAATCACAAAGTGCCACATGGCCATTTGAGCAAGTGCGGAGGCATGGAGGAAAATTTTCCTTTGGAAAATTGAGACTTTGGTTTTGGGAAAAATTTCAAATTTTTCCCCGCGACCCGCTCACCCACGCCAATCACGTGATGACACGTGGCATTTGGGAAAATTTTCCCAATTTTCTCCCTAACTTGTTTGTGGACCTAATTCCTTTTGTTTTGGTCTCAAGTGGTAGTTGAAGCAGGCATCACACTTGGTATCAGAGCAGTGGTTCAAAAGCTTGGACCATTGGGCACACTCGAAAACATTGAGACTTGAAACCTAAAACTAGCAAATTGATAATCTAGAAAACAAAACAAATTGAAAAAAATGAACATGTTAGTAAACTTAGAAAACTGAAGAAAACTCAAGGTAATGAACTAACTCCCACTTTGGTCTGTGCAGGGAGCTCAGACGGAGCAGGAGGAATGTTCATAGAGGCTCAGAGTCACCGCCACCACCACCTCCACCACCGCCACTAGACTAGGGTTTAGCAGCTATCCTACCACAGATTTTACAGACCCTCCAGGATGTTAATGCCGCCTTACGCGGAGGATCAGTAGGAGGGCACTCAGGTAGACAGGACAGAGATACTTCCATTGAGGGACATGCACCTCCTCCACACGGTGAGGAAGATGGAGGAGAGAATTTTCATGGAGAGTCAGTCAGAGCAGATTCACCACCTAGGAGGCAGGGTGACAGAGTTCTGGAGCATAGAGATAGGTCTCGGAGCCCTAGGCTTAGGGATGAGCTTATAGAGAGGCCCGAGGCCGTCAGACCACTGCAGATCACATCAGGGAAATCCTTAAGCTTAGGCCATCACATTATTCAGGTGACACAGGGGATTCAGGTAGAGGCCTGGCTGGTTAGCTTGAGTGGTTGCTTCAAGCTTTGTCCTTGTTCTAGCAACACGAAAGCTCATGTTGCGATCCATCTACTGAAGGATGGAGCTGGAGTATGGTGGAGAATAGAGGAGCAGAAGCTCCACATAGACTCAGAGACAGTCACTTGGGAGCTGTTTGAGGAGAGATTCGGAGAGCTAGATACTTGCCACGGAGATTCATACAGCAGAGGATCGATGAGTTCCATGACCTTCAACAGGCTTCCCTTACAGTGGCCGAGTATGAGAGTAGGTTCCTGGACCTGCTTCAGTATGTTGATTACATGTAGGATGAGCAGGTGCGGATCCACAGGTTCATCCGGGGCCTTAATTTGGACATTGGAGGTGCAGTACGGATCCACTGCCCACAGACATTAGCAGAGGCCATTGAGAAGGCCTACATTGCAGAGGAGACTCGGGGTAAAACCTAGCAGGCTAGAGACCGAGTCAGGAGCCGTATTCAGCAGTTACAGGATAGCAGATCGAGGGGGTCAGCTCCTCCTCCCCGTGGTGGTCAGCATTCTTCACAGTCATCTTTCAGGCCACAGCAGCAGCAGCAGCAGCAGCCCCGCCCACCTTTTAGGCCTCCTCAAAGAGTTGATGCACAGAGAGGTCAGAGCATGGGGCCTCCTAGGGGTCCCACCAGGACACAGGGTGGAGCTAGAGCTCAATCAGCAGGAGCTCGACCATGAGGCCATAACAAACTATGGCTAGATCATCAGGGTCCACAGCACCTACCTCTAGGGCACCTTCTGGCAGGTGCTGTAGTTTGGAGGACTTCAGGTGGTTGCTTCGGGTGTGGAGTAGCGGGACACTTTTGGAGAGATTGCCCCAGAACCCTAATAAGGGTAAGGCACCCATCTCAGAGCCTATAGTCGGAGACATGGGGCGAAGTCACATGATCTACGCAGCGGTTGAGAACCGCCAAGCCGAGCACCAGAGTATGGTAATTGAGACTACAAGTAGCATTGGAGGTGTTTGTACTTCTATATTGTTTGATTCTGGTTCTTCTGATTCATTTATTGCACCATGCTTAGTAGAGCGATGCGGTGCAGGTGGTGCATTAGATAGGGTCATAGTTGGGATGTCAAGATGGCTTCAGGAGCCAAGGTCTCTGTAGACTCCTTGGTAAAGGAGTGTGTTATTAACTTGGGACCTTTCACCACCACTTCAGATCTTCGCGTACTTCCTTTGGGCTCGTATGGAGTCATTTTAGGCATGGATTGGTTGTCTACACATAGGGCCAGGATGGATTGCTATCACAAGACTATATCTTGTGCAGACAATCTTGGAGTTGAGTCGGTGATTTCTGGGGTCAGGAGACCTGTTTCTATTCGCACTATCTTTGCTATGTAACTCAAGCGGTTTGTGCAACGGGGTTGTCAGATGTATGCAATCACAGTCAGTGACCGGACAGAGGATGGATCTAGGGGGCCATCGCTAGATGACCATCCCATTTTGAGAGAGTATGCAAATGTTTTCCTAGGGGAGCTACCGGGGATGCCACCCCCACGTGAGATTGATTTCCATATTGATCTGGTTCCAGGAGCAGAGCCTATCTCACGAG
>CM031243.1:16086358-16153858 GCA_018340775.1 Taxus wallichiana var. yunnanensis
ACACAGGAACATGCAAACGCACATGCACACGCACGCGTACACGCACACGAACATGCACACACACTCTTAGCACACACACACATGAACATGCACACCGCACACGTACACACACACAGAACATGCAACATGAACACACGGACACGCACGCACACGCAGCACACACAGCACACACACACGCGCATCTCCACACACACACGCACTCGTAGACACACACACATGAACATGCACACGCACATGCACCTACACACGTACACACACGGGAACATGGAAACGGACACGCACACGCGCACACGCACACACACACGCGCATCTCCACATGCACGCGCGCATACACATGCACATGCACATGCACACGCACACACTCTACATACACACTATGCACATGCACATGCACAGCACATACACACGCATCTCTAGATGTACATGCGCACGTAGATGCACATACACACTTACATGCACATGCACCCTCACATACACATGAACATACACGCACGTACACACACACACACACACAACATACATGCACATGCACACATACACGCACACGTAGGTGCACGCACGCGCATGCGCACACACACTCGTACATGCACACACACAAACGAACATGCACATGCACGCGCACACACACTCACACACACACGAGGAGGTACATGCACAGACACACGCACAAACACACGCACATGCACTCGCACACGCACACACACAAATGAACATGCACATGCACGCACACACGAGGACGCACGTGCACATGCATGTGCACACACACTCACACACACACTCACACACGCACATGCACGCACACGTGAACTCGCACTCGCACACACACACACATACGAACATGCACATGCATGCACACACGCACTCACACACGTACATGCACGGAAAGTGCACCCACATATACACATGCATGCGCACACACACACGCAAATGCACACACACACACACACACGAACATGAACATGCACATGCACACGCACACTTACACGCACTCCCACATGCACATGAACATGCACACTCACTCGCACATGCACACGCACACACACATGCACATGTAAATAGACACACACATGCACTGACACACACATGCATCTCCACATGCATGCACACGCACATGCAAACAGACACGCATGTGCACCTGCACATGCATGCGCAAATGCACTCGCACTCGCACACACACATGCACACGTAAATGAGCACACACATGCACACCTACATAGGAAAATGCACATGCACATGCACATGCACTCGCACATGTAATTCCCACTTCAACTACCACTTGATACCAAGAAACAAACTAGGAAAATTATGGAATAATTTTTTTTTTATAGGAAGAGTCTACAACCAAGTTGTAAGACACTAGTTTGAAACTAAATAGGTTCCGAGAACAAATTCTGATTAACCAAACACAATATTTCCATTTTTATCTTATAACAAGTTTACAAGGTTCCAATTTGGAGGTTACAAGTTTTACTAAGGTTTAGGGAGAAATTTATCCCTAGGCCTGCTCTCTATCAAGCCCTGAAATTCAACTAGATTTTTAACACACTTAGATTTATCAAAACTTTCCTAAATTAGGCTCATTAGATAGGAAATTTTCTCACCTTTCCAACCATATAAAGAAGTCCTCCTAACTCCTTGTAGAACTCAAGTTATGGCCGGGTGGAGTTTTAGGGGAAAATTTTCCCTTGGAGGTCCGCGGGGTTAGGGAGAAAATTGGGAAAGTTTTCCAAATGCCACGTGTCATCACGTGCTTCGTTTGGGCCAGTAGGTCATGGGGGAAAAAATGAAATTTTTCCAAAACCAAGTTTTCAATTTTCCGAAGGAAAATTTTCCTCCGTGCCTTTGCGCTTGCCCAAATTGCCACGTGGTGCTTTTTGATTGGCCGCGGGCGGAGGAAATTTGGATTTTTCGCCCATGAGGTTAAAAGGTTAAAAGAATTGTGTGGACCCGCGCACCCATGGGGACACATGTCAACACCCTATTGGCTGCGGGGATGCGGGTTGGTGGAGGAAAAAGTGAAATTTTTCCCAAAGTGCAAAATGTTAAGTTTTCAATTGTAAATCCGCGGGCCCTCCTTGCCACATGTCAACACTCATTGGTGCGGGGCCGCGGGGTTGCGGGAGGAAAGTGAAAAATTTTCAAAGGAAAAAATGGTTAAGTTTTCCATTTTGATCTGCGCACCCCCTGCCACATGTCATCACGTGATTGGTTGGGGGCCGCGGAGTTGCGGGGAAAATTGGGAAATTTTTCCCAAGGCAAATTTTTTTTTAAAAGTTAAGTTTTTATTAAGGGTCTGCCCCTCCAAGGTGCCACATGGTGAATTCTGATAGGATGAGAGGGTGGTAGGGCCGCATAAATTTTTAGGAAAATTTTCAAAGTTTAAAATTTAAATTTTTCTAAGGTCGAATTATTTCATTTTTGGTTTGGGATGGCCATTTTGAAGTAAAACTTCAAATGGCCATAACTTTTGATAGGAAGCTCCATTTTAGGCAAACGAGGACTTTCTAGAAAGCTCTTGGAGTCCTCTTTGCAAAAAAATTATCAATTTTAGAATTTAGTGAATTTTCAAGGGTCAATTTTAAGAAATTGATCTGCAGGGTTTATAATTTTAAAACTGACAATTTTTAACTTATAAGATTTGATTCAATTTTGATATTTCTTCTTCTGAGCATGTAAATTGAGCATTGGGAAATGGTCTTGGGTAATTTTAAGTATATTTTCAAGGTCCAATTTAGATATTGGGTTGCATTTGGTAAATTTTATGTTTTTGACAGTAAGTTGGATTGTGAAGTTAAAATTGGATTTGATAGAGTTTTTGAGATATTTTCTTAAATATGAAGTTCAATGTGGGTTCAATAGGACCTAATACATCTATAATACTTTGTTTCCTTTCTCAATTTTAACTAAAAATCTGAACTGTACATTTTTATGGAATTCATTGCCAGAATTAAAGAAAGAAACAGAGATCATTTGCTAACAAGTTTATTAACCAATTTGCATCTTCCAAATATGGGGAGGCATTTCAAATCTTATCTAAGACATTCAATTGATTTGAAAAATTAATTGACAGTTCATATGCAAAGTTTAAACTCTAGTTTTGATTTCAAACATAGTACATTTACTGGCAATGCTATTTCTTAATCTCTTTCAAAACAGAGTTTTCATTTCACAACAACAACTCGGATCTAATACAACAATGAAATTTTGAGAAAGGAATGTAATTCTTTATTTGATTTCCAACAATAATTCAACAGTTTATCTCTTTCTTTGAATTTCAAGTTACAATGCACAATACATATTTCTTTCTTTCACATTCTTCTCATAACACAGTATGGAATAATAATTCTTTACAATTCACTTATCACTTTCAACCTTTTAATTTCAATACAAGATGTCTTCTCATTACAATTAACAATACAAATCATCCACTTCAAAGTGGGAAGGTTACAATGAACTTGCTAAAAGGAAATGACTGTCAAACTGATTTCTCCAAGCTCTAAACAAAGCAACAGAGCTGATTTCTTCATCTTTTATCTTTTAATCACAACAAGGAAGGGGGAAAGGCAACACTCTCCACCCAACCAAGATACCCAATGGAAAAATAGAAGTCATATTTCCCCATTGGACTGAGCCCCAACCATATTGAAATGGAGCATGATAATTCAACTCATGGCAACATGGACTTCTTTCACATGTAATCAATGTAATGCCCACTTCAACTACCACTTGAGACCAAGAAACAAATTAGGAAAATTATGGAATAAATTTTTTTTTATAGGAAGAGTCTACAACCAAGTTGCAAGACACTATTTTGAAACTAAATAGGTTTTGAACAAATCCACGATTAACCAAACCCAAGATTTCCATTTTTATCTTATAACAAGTTTACTAGGTTCCAATTTGGAGGTTACAAGTTTTACTAAGGTTCAGGGAGAAATTTATCGCCAGGCCTGCTCTCTATCAAGCCCTGAACTTCAACTAGATTTTTCACACACTTAGATTTATCAAAACTTTCCTAAACTAGGATCATTGGATAGGAAATTTCCTCACCTTTCCAACCATATAAATAAGTCCTCCTAACTCCTTGTAAAACTCAAGTTATGGCCGGGCAGAGTTTTAGGGGAAAATTTTCCCTTGGAGGTCCGCGGGGTTAGGGAGAAAATTGGGAAAATTTTCCCAAATGCCACATGTCATCACGTGATTAGTGCGGGCGAGCGGGTCGCGGGGAAAATTTTGAATTTTTTCCCAAAACCAAATTCTTAATTTTCTAAAGGAAAATTTTCTTCCATGCCTCCGCACTTGCTCAAATGGCCACGTGGCACTTTGTGATTGGCTGCGGGCAGTGGAGGAAATTTGGATTTTTGCCCATGGGGTTAAAAGGTTAAAAGAATTGCATGGACCCATGCACCCATGGGGACATGTGTCAACATCCTATTGGCTACGGGGATGCAGGTCGGCGGAGGAAAAAGTGAAATTTTTCCAAAAGGGCAAAAAGTTAAGTTTTCATTTCTAAATCCACGGGCCCTCCCTGCCACGTGTCAACATGTGATTGGTGGGTCCACGGGGTATCGAGGGGAGAAAAAGTGAAAAATTTTCCAAAACAAAAAAAAAAGTTAAGTTTTCCAGTTTGATCTGCACCCCACGCCACGTGTCAGCACATGATTGGTTGGGGGTGCGGGGTTGCGGGAAATTTGGGAAATTTTTCCCAAGACAAAATTTTAATAAAAGTTAAGTTTTTTTATTTTTTTATTAAGGGCCTTATTATCCAAAATGTGCCCCCTACTCATTTTATGTCTAAATCCTCTCATTCTTCCCTCTCTTTTGCCTCGGTCACAAAATCTTGCTTTTAGGCACTCAAAACCTTCGGAAATGGCACCATTGGATAGAGCTCTTTCTCGCCTTTCCAAAGGTAATGTTTTCCTCCTAACTCCATGTATTTTTCAAGTTATGGCTCGTGAGTTTTTGTGGGAAATTTTCCCCTAGAAGGCCCGCAGCCAATCAGAACTCGCCACGTGTCTAGGCCAAAAATATCAAAGCGACCCGATTTGGCCCTGTTTTGCCCTAAAACTTCAAATCGCCATATCTTTCGATCCAGAGCTTGGTTTTCGCGTTTTTTATATCAATGGAAAGCTGGTAAAATTCTCTATGAGATTCCAAGGATAATTTTGCATTTTGGTGGAGTTTGGAGAGAGAAAATCAAAAATCCTTCTGGCACGTGGTAATGGCCAGAAATGACATTTCAACAACTAGTTTTAATGCAAAATGGGTCGCATTCTTCTTCAGCATGGCCAAAAATGTTAGGGCATGGGTTTGTAAGGACGCCCATGTTGTTTTAATGCATCTTCATTCAATGGGGAATGGCTTCCACATTTTTTACACATTTTCTCTCTCCTAGGCTCGACCCATGCATTGTAAAAGCTAGATTTGGCTCATTTTTTGAAAAGGAACATTTTTTTGGATAGCAAGCTTCTTCTTTCACCTTCAACAAGTGATTTTTGCAAGTATCAGACCTTCTTCATGATTGTAACAGGTTTTTGCCTCTTTGATGTTGCAAATGCAAGGATTTTGATAGTGAAAAATGATAGTGCAGACTCTGTGATCAATTTTCAGTCCTTTGTTTGTATTGTCTTGCTTCATTTCAGACCTCTAATTGCATCTTATCAGCCTGTATATGATGTTTCATGTTGCATTTCATGAAATTTTGTAAATTTACATGAACAAGAAGTGTTCACCACTCCTTTGGTGTATCACCTATTAGTTTAGTTTCAATTTTTGCACTTTCTATCTCTGTCTCCTTGGAATTTAGAGTAGGATTAGGATTCAAACCTCTGCAATTATGTAAATAATAGATCTGATCAGAGGAGTTTGAGGAACCAGCCTCTAATCTAGAGATTCCTCTCTCATTTTACAAGTCCCACACTTGGAGAGAGGTTTCAATGTTGTGCAATCACACTGGATGCCTGAAACATCAACTTAGAAACCTGATTTACATCTAGGGGTGTTGCTGATTTGTAACAACAGTTTTGGCACACTGGTGGGACCTTAGAGGTCTTCCATTTTATCTTTGACAGGTTGGTGTGTTTCTATTAAGGATTTAGCCTTTTGGAGGCACTTTCAAAAGCACATCTGGTGACTCCATCTGGTAAACAACTCATTCTCTAAGTTGCAGACCTGTTTTCCATTCATTTCCATCCATTCTTCTTTCCATCATTTTCATTCTTTTCCATTCCATGAATTTGTGTAATCATGACTTCATTTCCATCATGGAATTCACATTTACAATAGCAGTATATCACACCTCCAACATGTTTTACAAATCCTCCAAATCAGCATTTTGATCAAATTCAAAATCAGCATGTCTACCCATATGAGCAGCAGTGCCAAAGTCAGTTTGGTTGTGAAGCACATCAAGAACAAGGGTACACATGCAATGAAGACAATCAAATGGAAGATGCAGATTTTGTGGAAAAAATCCAAAAGATGGAGGCAAAGATGGTGCAATCAAGAGCAAGCAACTCAAATGAAGGCTTTCAGAATTAGTTACAGGACTCCTTGTCCATGGGGAGGCCCTTTTCCAAGACACTTCAGCCCTCAGGAGAAGCTGGACTTTATGATGAAGATGCTGCCCCAACTTGCACAATGGACAGTAGAAATAGAGGCCTATACACTTGGTGTTGAACAACCTTGTCAATGGGTAAGTTCTACACCATCATCTAGTTTTTCTCTTCCCATTACTCAAGCAGCATCATCTCATTTGGAATTTCAAATTCTAAATCCAGTCAATGCTGCCCCAGGAGTTAATTCCATTTCGCCATCCCCTAGTCTTCCACCCCATCTCAATTCTTCTTTCCCCTTTCCTTCCAAACAGTCATCCCCTCCACAAGAGCTAACAGAAATACCCTCTCCTCCAAAGAAACAAGAGTTTCTACCTCCTCCACCACCACAAAAAATTGCCAAATCATTTGAGTTACAATCCACTTCTCCTCTTGCATTCCCAAATCCATGTTGGGAGGATAAAAATCAGAATTCAGTCAAGGAAAACAACAACAAAAAGAAAATCAAAACAAGGATGAAGAAATTCGAAGTCTCAAGAGTTGGGATCTTAAATTTGGGATGACAAAGATCCCCTTGATGGTTAAGCCTTTAGAAGAGGTTGGAGTTGGAAAACAAGTGGTGGTTAGGACTGAATTTGTTGCAGCAGGAGAAAAGCAAAAAGAAGAAGCAGATCAGCAATCAGTTTGCTCAGAAAGTAGTGTCCATGTTAGCATTCTATTCGAAGAGAATGCTGATTCAATTCAAGTTACACAATCAGCCATGGAGGAAGAAAGCTCTGAAGAAGATCCTACAGTCCCAACTTGTCCTCTAGAGCAGCAGATCGAAGAGTTTGACTTAACGAACTTCATGCTAGAGGAAGAGTTCTATCAAGAAAAAGATTGTCTTCAAGTAGTAGAAGAGGGAGAAGCTGCTCCAAATCCAAAAGAAGAGGAGCACATTATAGTTGTGGAGGAGAAAATTGCAGATCCAAGGGCTTTGAGCGTAAAGCAGGCTATAAGAGAACCTTCGATTCTTCTTTCTACTTTATCTCTCTCGAGTTCTAGTGCTAAAGAAGAGTTTGATCCCTTAAAATCAATGTTGGAGGATGAAAGAAACCATGATGATCAAATTCTAGATCAAGAGGATACCGTGGAGGAAGTTGAGCATTTGCAGCGGGACAACAATGAGGTAGTTTATCAGCGTCGATTTAGAGGATTTGTTTTGATGAAGAAGAACCGGTTGAGTTTCCACCATTCTCTCTTTCATCTTCCACGTCCCAAATACTTGAGCTTGCTGTCATGAAGGAGAGCATTCATTTGCAGCAGCCTGCATCTTATAGCAGCTCTTTGGAACTAAGATTGGAAGATTTTAATCTTTCATGTTCTTCATTGGAAGAGGAGAAAGGGCAGAAAGGTTCTACCATTGCTTCCACATCACCCACCCAAGAAGGTCTACAAGAAGACTCCATTTTTGGAGTTGAAAATCAGAGCTATGGGCATATCAAACGGATCATACCTTGCCCAATCAGGTATTTGGCTTTATTGGAGCCAAAGGAGAAGTCACAACCAGTCATGCTTGCTTCTAAGCATGAGGATGAGCTACAAAGAACCAAGGATCAGCTGTCATACCTCTCCAATCCAAATGCAGAACAACTAAAAGAGGTATTGAATTTGCCTTCAGTTGATACCTTGATGACTTGGGTGGAATACCAACTTCTTGTTGATTTTCCATTCATCAATTAGCCATGTTCAATGCCAAATTAGCTGCATGGTTGCCAATTTTGAAGAAAGGAAGATATTTTTCACAACCAGTTGTAGGGTTTGTTTAGCTCACCTTTGTTTTCATTAAGGTAGAGTAGGTAGGTTTTCTTTCAGTAAAAGAAGTGTTTGTGCACACTCTCATGTTCCATTTGGAGCATGTATGATTTTCATTTTTGTACATAGTTTTTGTGGTGCTGGTTTTCTCTTGCCTGAGTCCATTTCAGTGGGTTTCCAAGTGGCTCGAGAGAGGAGGTTTTCAAAGTTCGGATCAGTTTTGCGAGCTACAACGCATGACTCCATGCCCAATGGATGCTTCAGGAAACTGACAACTTCATCCAGCAGGCAGATGACCCCTCTGAGTCACCAAAATTGTTATCCAAAATGTGCCCCCTGCTCATTTTGTGGCTAACTCCTCTCATTCTTCCCTCTCTTGTGCCTTAGTCACAAAATTTTTCTTTTCAGCACTCAAAACCTTCTGGAAATGGCACCATTGGATAGAGCTCTTTCTCAGCTTTCTAGAAAGGTAAAGTTTTCCTCCTAACTCCATGTATTTTTCAAGTTATGGCTCAACAGAGTTTTTGTGGGAAATTTTCCCCTAGAAGGCCCGCAGCCAATCAGAACTCGCCACGTGTCTAGGCCAAAAATATCAAAGCGACCCGATTTGGCCCTGTTTTGCCCTAAAACTTCAAATCGCCATATCTTTTGATCCAGAGCTCAGTTTTTCACGTTCTTTATATCAATGGAAAGCTAGTGAAATTATCTACAAGATTTTGGGGTCAATTTTGCATTTTGGTTGATTTTGGAGAGATAAAATCAAAAAATTATTCTGCACGTAGTAATGGCCAGAAATGACGTTTCAACAACCAGTTTTAATGCAAAATGGGTCACATTATTCTTGACATGGCCAAAAATGTTAGGGCATGGGTGCGTAAGGACACCCATGTTGTTTTAATGCATCTTCATTCAATGGGGAATGGCTTCCACATTTTTACACATTTTCTCTCTCTGGGCTTGACCCATGCATTGTAAAAGCGATTTGGCTCATTTTTTTGGATAGCAAGCTTCTTCTTTCACCTTCAACAAGTGATTTTTGCAAGTATAAGACCTTCTTCATGATTGTAACAGATTTATACCTCTTTGATGTTGCAAATGCAAGGATTTTGTGATGAAAAATGACGGTGAGACTCGTGATCAATTTTGAGTCCTTTGTTTGTATTGTCTTGCTTCATTTTAGACCTCTAATTACATTTTATCATCCTGTGTATGATGTTTCATGTTGCATTTCAGGAAAAATTTTCAATTTGCATGAACAAGAAGTGTTCACCACTCCTTTGGTGTATCACCTATTAGTTTAGTTTCAATTTTTGCACTTTCTATCTCTGTCTCCTCGGAATTTAGAGTAGGATTAGGATTCAAACATCCGTAATTATGCAAATAACTTGATCGATCGGAGGAGTTTTAGGAACTAGCATCTAATCTGGAGATTCCTCTCTCATTTTACAAGTCCCACACTTGGAGAGAGGTTTAAATGTTGTGCAATCACACCTTTGGATGCCCGAAACATCAACTTAGAAACCTAATTTGCATCCGGGTGTCTGCTGATTTGCAACAACGAGGCTACCCCTCCAAGGTGTCACGTTGCAACTTCTGATAGGATGAGAGGTTGGCGAGGCCATGGAAATTTTTAGGAAAATTTTCCAAAGTTCAAAATTAAAATTTTTCTAAGGTCGAATTATTTCATTTTTGGTTTGGGATGGCCATTTTGAAGTAAAACTTCAAATGGCCATAACTTTTGATAGGAAGCTCCATTTTAGGCAAACGAGGACTTTCGGAAATCTCTCGGAGTCCTGTTTGAATAGAAATCATCAATTTTAGAATTTATTGAAGTTTAGAGGGTCAATTTTAATAAATCGATCTGTAGGGATTATAATTTTAAAACTGGTAATTTTTCCTACTTGGGAGATTTAATTCAATTTTGATATTTCTTCTTCTGAGCATATAAATTGAGCATTGGGAAATGGTCTTGGGTAAGTTTAAGTATATTTTCAAGGTCCAATTTAGATATTGGGTTGCATTTGGTAAATTTTACGTTTTTTGACAGTAAGTTGGATTGTGAAGTTAAAACTAGATTTGATAGAGTTTTGAGATATTTTCTTAAATATGAAGTTTGATGTGGGTTCAATAGGACCTAATACATCTATAATACTTTGTTTCCTTTCTAAATTTTAACTAAAATCTGAATTGTACATTTTTTATGAAATTCATCACCAGAATTAAAGTAAGAAACAGAGATCATTGCTAACAAATTTATTAACCAATTTACATCTTCCAAATATGGGGAGGCATTTCAAATCTTATCTAAGACATTCAATTGATTCGAACAATTAATTGACAATTCATATGCAAAATTTAAACTCTAGTTTTGATTTCAAACACAGTACATTTACTAGCAATGCTATTTCTTAATCTCTTTCAAAACAGAGTTTTCATTTCACAACAACAACTCGAATCTAATACAACAATGAAATTTTGAGAAAGGAATGTAATTCTTTATTTGATTTCAACAATAATTCAACAGTTTATCTCTTTCTTTGAATTTCAAGTTACTGATGCATAATACATATTTCTTTCTTTCACATTCTTTTCATAACACGGTATGGAGTAATAATTCTTTACAATTCACTTATCACTTTCGAA
Organism: Taxus wallichiana var. yunnanensis; assembly: GCA_018340775.1. NCBI lineage: Eukaryota > Viridiplantae > Streptophyta > Pinopsida > Cupressales > Taxaceae > Taxus > Taxus wallichiana. Next base: position 16,097,350 of record CM031243.1, read on the forward strand.
CTTTTAATTTCAATACAAGATGTCTTCTCATTACAATTAACAATACAAATCATCCACTTCAAGGTGGGAAGGTTACAATGAACTTGCTAAAAGGAAAAATTTGTCAAACTATATTCTTCTTTCTCCAAATAGGAGCTTGCTGATTTCTTCATTCTTGTAACTTGAATCACAACAAGGAAAAGGGAAAGGAAATGCTCTCCACCCAACCAAGACATCCAATGGGAAAAGAGAAGTCATCTTTCCTCATTGGCCCCGAGCCCCAACCCTATTGGAATGGAACATGATGATATAACACATGGCAATATGAATTCTTCACATACAAGCATAAATTCACAAACACAAATAAACACAAAGCAAGAAGATGTAGTTCTCAACTACAACAATCAATTCCAAACAAAACAAAGGCTCCTTCTCCAAGCAAGCAAGCCAAGCAAGAGCAAGAACTATGGAGGTCTCCTTATGCCTCCCAAGTTGAATTTTGGGCATCCACCAAGAGTAAACCTCCAAGATCATAGTAATCCCATAAACCTTATCCCTCCTCAACCCCTCCTTATCCCTCCTCCAAATTTATCCCTTATACCTCCCCCAAGTAGGAAATGCAAGCAATTTCCTTTCTTAGGTGGATCCCAAACCAACATCCCCTCCCAAGAACAAATAACAATGGAAAATCCCTTATCCCTCCTATGATAACCTCATAGTCTTCTCTCCACACCATGCCCTAAGAATTTTACCCATCCCTCAACAGAAATTACAAACACAACACATTCAAATTCATGATAAAAGAGGAAAATACAGTATTTTTAAAAGAGTGAGGAGCCTACCTCTCCATAATGGAGACTTGTTTCCAAAGCAAGAGTTCTTTGTTGGACAAAAACTAGTCCCAATCAGCAATAGGAATGCATGCACAAGTAATTCCACTTCTTCCACCAAGAAAGCTCCAAAAATGCAAGAAAATTTGACCCAAGAGTGAAATCTCCAACTTTCAACAACCTCAAAATGAGAGGAAATTTTAATTTTTAAAGGAGATGGAGGGAGAGGATGATGTGGATTCCAAGTGGGATGCCACATCATTGTTTCTCATCCCAAAAGCATTCAACATCAAGGAAAAATAAATCATAATAAATTAAAATGACAAAATTACTTACATACACAATGTAGCCCATACCCAAAAAGGAATGCATTTAAAATTTGTAAGACAAGTGCAATCAAATCTCACACAAAATCATGTCAAAATGCAATAAAATAAATTGATTTTGATTCCTAAATATTAATCATGGTTGGTGGAGGTTTTTGAGAGGTGTGGGACAAGTTTAACTTGTCCCACAAGCCTCCAATTTAGGCTCCCAAGACCAAATCCGAGTTTCAAAGAGGATGGAGTGTTCTACACTCCAAAATCTGCCTTACACAATCTATCATTTTACTTACACAACTCTTACATCCTCTTACAATTTCTTACACATGCATTTATATTTATGATATTTATTTATTACAATCTTTTATAAAGATTTATTTATTTACCACATTGTTATAAAATATACATACATATATATATATATATATATATATCAATTTTCATTTTCAACCAAGACAATAACATTTAAGTTATATTCCACATCCCAATTAATATAATTAAAATTTTAACTATATGACTCCCACATAATACTATCATATTTAAATAATTACAATAAAGAGCACATTACAATTAAAATACATACAACAATAATTTAAAAAAGGGACACAACAAATAAAGCACACAAATACCCCATGGTCACAATAATGGAAATCCCCCCATGGGAAATCCTAACAAAACACAACATATAACTCAAACACAGTTGCCATGGTGACCTTGTTGATTTCACACTAAATTCCAATATGGTTAGTCTCCAGTCCCCCGACATTGTTGTGATTTTTAACCTGCAAAATGCAATATACCCCTTCGGCCTTGTGGCCATATCAGAACATCCAAATGATATAAGCAACATACAATTATTAAATCCAAATCACAACATTATCAAGAATTTAACATTTATCATTTAAATTCAATTTGCAACCATATCATCATCAATAGATCTCTATACTATAGCTATTCATAATATCAATGTCACATGTCTACAATCAAAAGCAATAACTTTGTCCATATCAACCAAGTATGTCATCATCCACATAATAATACTAATGTCTTAATGATCATCAAGTAAAATATCTGAATCTAGATCAATATTAATCCAGGATCTAACATCTAACCATCATACTAATCAAAACATAATAATGTCCATAATAGTCCCTGATACATCATACTACATCAAAACATAATAATATCCAAAATGTGACCAATAGTGTCGGGATCGATTCGAATAGTGTCAAAGGAATGTGGGCACTACAAGTAACACTCATGTATCACAAAAATCAATGAAGACGTAAATCAAAACAAGATAGCAGTTCTCAATTTGCATTTGAAAATAGTCATACAATCACAAAGGCTTGAGCAAGCAAGCCAAACAAGAGCAAGAACTATGGAGGTCTCCTTATGCCTCCCATGTTGAAATTAGACATCCACCTACAACAACCACCAAGAACATAACCATCCCATAAATCTTATCCCTCCTCAACCCCTCCGTATTCCTCCTCTAAATTTATCCCTTATACCTTCCCCAAAGTAAGAAATGCATGCATATTCTTTTCCCGAGTGGATTCTTGTTGTTGCAAATCAGCAGCACCCCTGGATGTTGATCAGATTTCTAGTTTGATATTTTAGACATCCAGTGTGATTGCACAACATTGAATCCTCTCCCCAAGTGTGGGACTTGTAAAATGGGAAAGGAATCTCCAGATTAGAGGCTGGTTCCTCAACTCCTCTGATCAGATTTATCACTTACAAGTTGCAGAGGTCTATATTCCTAACCCTACCCTAAATTCCAAAGGAGACAGAGATAGAGAATGCAAAAAGATAAAACTAATGCTAATAGGTGATGCACCAAAGGAGTGGTGAGCATTTTTTACTTCTGCAGATTGACACAGTCCATAAAAATGCAACAAAGAACCTCATGCACAAACTGATAATTGTAATGAAGGATCATAAATTAACCAAACAACACAGGCAGAGGATGAAAACTAATCACAGAGGTTGTATTGTTATTTTAATCATCAAAATCACTTGCATTACAACACCTGAGAGGCAAAATAAAGTTACAGCTCTTAGAAAAGGTTTGATATTCCACCAAAATCACTTCCAAGGTGAGAAAGGGGACCTACAATACACAAAAAATGTTCAACACTTTGAAAATGAGCCAAATTTGGCTTTTACAGTGCAAGGGATGAGCCTAGGAGAGAGAAATGCGGGAAAACATGGAAGGGATTCAACCATTGACCAAAATACATTCAAAACAAAGCATGGGAATCCTTACGGACCCATCCCCGACATTTTTAGCCATCTTTGGGAGAGAATGTGAGCCATTCTTCATTAAAAACGGTGGTTGAAACGTCATTTCTGTCCATGACCACGTGCCAGAGGCATTTTTTGATTTTATCTCTCCAAAATCCATCAAAATAAAAAAATTACCTCGGAATCTTGTAGATAATTTCACCAGCTTTCCATTGATATAAAGAACGTGAAAAACCGAGCTCTGGATCGAAAGATATGGCCATTTGAAGTTTTAGGGCAAAACAGGGCCAAATCGGGTTGGTGGGCAAAAATTTGAATTTTTGCACCTTTTTGGTCATTTGGAAAATTTTCCAAAATTTCCCCATGCTCTGCCACTCTAGGTGCCACATGGCGGCATCTCATTGGCCGTGGGCCTTTCAGGGGAAATTTTTTCCAAAAACTCCGCCAAGCCATAACTTCAAAAATACATGGAGTTAGGAGGAAAACTTTACCTTTCTGGAAAGCTGAGAAAGAGCTCTATCCAATGGTGTCATTTCTAGAAGGTTTTGAGTGCTGAAAAGAAAAATATTATGACTGAGGCACAAGAGAGGAAAAAATGAGAGGAGTTAGCCACAAAAAATGAGCAGGGGCACATTTTGGATAACAATTCAACCAACACTCCCTCCTTAAGACAACTACCAATGGAAAATCCCTTATCCCTCCTCTCGATTAACCTCATAGTCTTCTCTCCACACCATACCCTAAGCATTCTACCCATCTCCTAAGAATTTCAAACACAAATACATTCAAAATTCATGCCAAAAGAGGCAAAAACAACAATTTTAAAGAGTGAGAGTGAGAGCCTACCTCTCCATAATGGAGACTTGTTTCCAAAACAACAGTTATTTTGATGCTCAAAACATAGTCCCAAATGTACAAGCATGTGAATCAATCCAAGCTCTTCCACAAAGCAAGCTCCAAAGGCAAGAGAAAAGTTTTGACCTAAGAGTGTAATAACAAAGTTTTAACAACCACAAAATGAGGAGGAATTAAAATTTCAAAGGAGAGGGTGGAAGAGGATGATGTGGATTCCAAGTGGGATGCCACATCATTTTTTTTCATTCCCCAAGAGTGCAATCCACATCAAAACAAATCATCGTTAAAGAAAAATAACGAAATTACTTACACACACAAAATAGCCCATACCCCAAAAGGAATGCATTTAAAATTACAAGACAAGTGCAATCAATACTTACACAAATTCATATCAAAACATAATAAAATAGATTTATTTTGACTCCAAAACAATAAACATGGTTGGTGGAGGATTTTGAGAGGTGTGGGACAAGTTTAACTTGTCCCACAAGCCTCCAAATTTGTCCTTCAAGGCCAAATTCGAATTTCAAAGTGGAAGGAGTGTTTGACCTTCCAAAATCAGCCTTACAACCTCTTACAAATTCTTACACAACCTATACTTGGTAACTTACACACTCTTCTAAAATGCATTAACTTCTATGACATTTATTTATGACAGCCTTTTGACATAAGATTTATTTAATTACCATAAGGTTATAAAAATATCTATATATCAAATTTCATTTTCAACCAAAGCAAAAACATTTAATTTCACATTCCACATCCCATTTAATTTAATTAAATTTTAACTATATGTCTCCCACATAATACTATCATATTTAAATAATTAAAATAAAAGCACATTACAAAATAAAATACACACAACAATAAACAAAAGGGAACACATAATCAATGTGCCCCATGGTCATAAAAATATAATCCTAACACAACACAACACACAAATCAACACGGTTGCCATGGTGACCTTGTTGATTTCACTCGAATTTCAATATGGTTAGTCTCCGGTCCCCCAACATTGTTGTGATTTTAACTGCAGAATGTAAAATACCTCCTTGACCTCGTGGCCATATCGAACATCCAAATGATATAAGTAACATATAATTATTAAATCCAAATCACAACATTATCAAGAATTTAACATTTATCATTTAAATTCAATTTGTAACTATATCATCATCCAATACATTTCTATACTAGAGAAATTCATAATATCAATGTCACATGTCTAAAATCAACATCAATAATCTGTCCATGTCAACTAGTATATCATCATCCACATAATAATAATAATGTCTCAATGATCCTCAAGCATAATAACTGAATCCAGATCAATATTAATCCATAGTCTAACATCTAACCATCATACTAATCAAAACATAATAGTGTCCATAATAATCCCTGATACATCATACTACATCAAAACATAATAATATCCAAAATATGATCAATAGTGTCAGGATCAGTATCTCAACAGTGTCTAAGGAGAGTGGGCACTACATCCCCCTCCCCGTAGACTTGACTTCCTCCTAGAAGTCACTGGAACAAATGTGGAAACTACGTTCGTAAAATTGTAGCATCCTCCCGGTGGTTGTAGTCTCATCATATACGTCCCCCTTTGCACCCGTGCACGATCAATCTCTCTGCCTCGAAGGCCCAGGGTCTTGCAATCTATGATATAGATGGGATCCACCATCAACTGTCCATGATCCTACACTTGCAATGATGTCCAATCCAGCACATGAGAAGGATTTGTGATATATCTCATAAGAACATAAACATGAAACACATCACGTACGTGAGACACATTTGGTGGCAATGTTAAAGCGTAAGCCAATGGGCCAATACGCTCCGGGATCTCAAAAGGTCCAACGGGCGAGGAGATAACTTAGAACCTTTTCCATAATGGATCGGGCTCTTATGTGGCCTAACACAAAGGAAAACCTTCATGCCCACATCAAAATTACGCTCGGTTCTATGTTGATCAAAGCATACTTCTTTCGTCTCACATCCTATGCCTCCTGCAATCTCCGCCGATCAACACTACCTCTTTGCTTCATGTCTGTAAAAGAGCTAGTCGAGAGATACTCTATCCTCCAACCTATCCCAGCTAAGGGGTGTCCTGCACTCCCTACCATACAAGGCCTGGAAAGGAGCCATGCCTATAGAACTTTGGAAACTATTATTGTAGGAAAATTCCACAAGATATAGATACTCATCCCACTTAAACTGTTGATCCATCACGTACATCCTGAGCATATCCTCCAAAATTAAATTCACTCACTCGGTCTATCCATCTGTCTCTAGGTGATAAGCTATCTTTGAAGTGAATCTTCATCCCAAGAACATCTTTGCATGGTGGTCTGTTGTTGCAAATCAATGAGCGCCCCTACATGTTGATCAGATTTCTAGTTTGATCATACTAGCATCCAGTGTGATTGCACAACATTGAATCCTTTCCCCAAGTGTGGGACTTGCAAAATGAGAAAGGAATCTCCAGTTTAGAGGTTGGTTCCTCAGTTCCTCTAGTCAGATTTATCACTTACAAGTTGTAGAGGTCTATATTCCTAACCCTACCCTAAATTCGAAGGAGACAGAGATAGAGAATGCAAAAAAGTTAAAACTAATGCTAATAGGTGATGCACCAAAGGAGTGGTGAGCATTTTTTACTTCTACAGATTGACACAGTCCATAAAAATGCAACAAAGAACCTCATGCACAAACTGATAATTATAATGAAGGATCATAAATTAACCAAACAACACAGGCAGAGGATGAAAACTAATCACGGAGAAATTTGTATTGTTATTTTAATAATCAAAATCACTTGCATTACAACACACGAGAGGCAAAATAAAGTTGTAGCTCTTAGAAAAGGTCGATATTCCACCAAAATCACTTCCAAGGTGAGAAAGGGGACCTGCAATACACAAAAAATGTTCAACCCTTTGAAAATGAGCCAAATCTAGCTTTTATAGTGCAAGGGATGAGCCCAGAGAGAGAGAAACGTGGGAAAACATGGAAGGGATTCAACCATTGACCAAAACACATTCAAAACATCATGGGCATCCTTATAGACCCATCCCCTAACATTTTTAGCCATGTTGGGAGAGAATGTGAGCCATTCTTCATTAAAAACGGTGGTTGAAACGTCATTTATGTCCATGACCACGTGCCAGAGGCATTTTTGATGTTCTCTCTCTAAACTCCATCAAAATACAAAAAATGACCCTAGAATCTTGTAGATAATTTCACCAGATTTCCATTGATATAAAGAACGTGAAAAACTAAGCTCTGGATCGAAAGATATGGCCATTTGAAGGTTTAGGGCAAAACTAGGCCAAATCGGGTTGGCGGGAAAAAATTTGAATTTTTGCACCTTTTTGGTCATTTGGAAAATTTTCCAAAATTTCCCGTGCTCCACCACTCTAGGTGCCACGTGGCAGCATCTCATTGGCTGCGGGCCTTTCAGGGGAAAATTTTTCCAAAAAACTCCGCTGAGCCATAACTTCAAAAATACATGGAGTTAGGAGGAAAACTTTACCTTTCTGGAAAGATGAGAAAGAGCTCTATCCAATGGTGTCATTTCTAGAAGGTTTTGAGTGCCTAAAAAGCAAAATATTATGACTGAGGCACAAGAGAGGAAAAAATAAGAGGAGTTAGCCACAAAAAATGAGTAGGGGCACATTTTGGATAACAATTTTGGCGACTCAGAGGGGTCATCTGCCTGCTGGATGAAGTTACTAGTTACTGAAGCAATCCATTGGGTATGGAGTCATTGAATTCTCTGTTTGATACCCCAACTAACTAGAACACTGCAAGGAGGAAGATGGAATATCACTTGATGGAGTAAGGCCTGCAAACACATCTCTAGGAACAACAAGCTTGTGCCAAAGCACTTAGGGAAAGAAAAACTAATCTACAGCAAAACAATGTGCACAAGCACTTGGAGGAATGAAAAACCTAAACTAATATGTACAGGGTGAAGCATTTCCTTCAGTAGCAATGCTTCAGATGGATTCCATTGACTGGAATTTGTAGTTCTTCACCATCCAATGAAGACAACTGGAAAGCATTGTTGTCCTTACACTTTGTGACCATGTATGGGCCACTCCAAATGGCATCAAATTTTGAATGCCTTCCCAGTTTTGCTCTATCCACATCCCATTTTAACACTAGATCTCCAACTTGGAAGGATCTATTCTTGGCCTTTCTATCAAAGGTCTTCTTTATCAAAGCTTGATTCTTCCCCATTGCTTGGGATGCTGATTTACGATTTCTTGGAGCTCCATCAATTCCACATATCTCGACTTCCATGGGCTCAAACTCCAAAACTACAACTATTTCATGAGTTCCAATGTTGGCAACTCAAGTGATATGGGAAAAATTGCCTCTCTTCCATAAACAAGCTTGAATGGAGAGTTACCTGTAGATCTTGTAGGAGTTATCCTATCAGCCCATAAGGTTGATTTCAATTTGGTATGCCAAGACCTCTGATTCTCATCAAGAGTCCTCCTAATGATCCTCAACAAGTTCTTGTTTGTAGATTCATCCTGGCCATTACCCTGGAGGTAATAGTTTGATGAAGTACTTAGGTAGATCCCATTTAGCCCATTTAGTCACCTTGGATCTAATGAATGCCAATGCATTATCTGATATTATTGTAGCTGGTATGCCAAATCTGGTTACTATTCCCTCATAGAAGTCTAGGATGCTAGATTCATTTGCTTCCTTGAGTGCTATTGTTTCATCCATTTGGTGAAGTAATATGTGGCTGTTAAAATCCACTTGTGCCCTTGGCTTGAATTGGGATTAATAACTCCAATGAAGTCTAAACCCCATTGCATGAATGGCTGGTCAACTGAAATTGGATGTAATGGGAGGGCAGCTAGCCTCTCTTTACCTATGAAAAATGCACAATTCTTGCACCTCTTGATCCATGCATAACAATCATTGAAAATCTTGGGCCAATAATAACCATCCCTCATGATCTTTAGAGCTGTCACTCTTGGTGCAAAATGGCCACCAGCTGGTCCACCATGGAACTCTTCCAGCACCTTATGAATCTGATTTGTACCAATGCATCTCAGAAGTACTCCATTTACATCTCTTTTGAATAAAACACCATCAACAAGGGCATATGGGACAGCTTGCAACCTGAAGTGTCTTCTTTGGGTCTTGTTCATCTCTGGAGGACATAGACCTGTGCTTAGGAAGTGCATTATACCTTGGGTCCAGCAAGGAGTGGGGACACCATCATTCTCCTCTTGAGTGCTTCCTTGCTCATGGTTGTCTTGTAACACCAAAAAAACCTCCTTCTCATTGCATGATTCCTCTTGTTTGCTCAAGATCAGCTGCTCACACAATCCTTTTCCTCTTACCAACTTAGTGACTCTGATCTCAATGTCATACTCCATGACACGAGTAATCCAACCTGCCCTTTTTTCATTCAATTCTTTGTTGAGGAGGAAGTCTTTAACCCCCACATGAGAAACCAGCAATTGGACCTTATTGTTTGAAACTAGATGCTTGAATTTCTTCAAGATCCTGATTACTACAAGAACATGCTTCTCAATGAAAGAATATCTCACCTCATAGTCCTCCAGGCTTTGGCTGAAGAAAGTAATTGGCTGCTCATCATTGTCTTTATTCTGCTATACCAAAATTACAGAAATAGTATCATCACCTCCAAACGCATAGAGGATGAAATCCTTGGAGAAATCCGGGTTGATGAGAGTTGGGGCTTGAGAGATGGCTTCTTTGATTGCTTCAAAACTTTCCTTTCTTTCTGCTGTCCATTTGAAATCCATGATTTTCTTTAGCATCTTGGTGATAGGTCTGACAAGGGTTGCAAAATTTAGGACAAACCTCCGAACAAAATTTATTCTTCCCAAGAAACTTTGAAGGGCCTTCTTGTGGCTTGGCAATGGTAGTGCTCTTATGGCTTCGACTCTTTCTAGATCAATTGCTAATCCTTCTTTAGAGACAATGTGGCCAAGGAGCTTTCCTTCATGGGCTAGAAAAACACACTTTTTAGGATTCAAGGAGACTCCAAATCTTCTACACCTTTGGAACACTTGTCTCAAATGAAAGAGGTGGTCTGCTTTGTATTTTTGAAAAAACAATGATATCATCAAGATATATCAATACAATGTTGTTAATCAAACCTTTGAATGCCATGTCCATTGCTCTTTGGAAGGTAGCTCTAGCGTTGGACAACCCAAATGGCATTTTCCTGTATGCATAAGTTCCCCGTTTAGTTGTAAATGCTATCTTGAACTGATCTTCTTCCTTCACCATAATTTGATTATACCCTGAATAGCCATCAAGTAGTGAAAACCTCTCGGAGCTAGCAACAACTTGTAAAATATGATCCATGGAAAGAAGTGGATAATGATCCTTGAGAGATGCTCTATTCAAATATCTAAAGTCAACACACAATCTGATTTCCCCACTCTTCTTTCGATTTGGAACCAAGTTGGCAACCCAACTAGAATGCTTGATAGGGAATATGATTCTTGATTCTATCAACTTATTCAATTCTTTTCTCATGAGAGGCTCCATGTGGGGTTGGTGGCCTTTGTTTCTACTGATGGGCTTAGTATTTGGATCCAATTCAATGGTGTGTTGAGCTAACTCGGGATTGAAACCTTTCAAATCTTCATAGCTCCAAGAAAACACATCAGGGAATTCTTGACAAAGTTGTATGAACTCATACCTTTCTTGCTCAGTTGTCATCTTACCAATTTGGAGTGATTTGCCTCTTTCTACTGAGATGGACACTGAATCTTCTCCCTTCACTTGGATGTTTGCTTTCTCCTTCCTAAACTGATCATTAGGATTGAAAATGGACTCCAAAGTAATAAGTCCCTTTGGTAGTTTGTTGGTTCTCAGCTGCACCACTTGGTCACCATACTGCTGCTCTAACTTTTCCTGATTTTTGGCTGAGAATTCAGCCTCTTCTTGCAAGAAATGGATGATTTGCTGATCATTTTCAAACACTTGCCAACTTACATTGTTATCTGGCACTGAAGGCCTCACAATCACATGGATGTTTGGCTGTACCTTGTCTTTTTGAATGCTCTCCACAATGTCAAAGGCTGCCCCAACTACTGCAAGCCTATCAGTGGCTTGGTTCTCTTTCCTAGGAATGGATTTGATGCCAAAACCCTCAAAATATTCAATGAGGTCCCACACCCTATTCTTGTAGCACTTGAGTAGATCATTCTTGATAGCATGCTACCCCTTGACTTGGTTGACAATCAACTCACTATCACCAAAGACTTGCAAGTTCTTTATTCCTCTCTTGATTGCCCAATGCAGTCCTTGCACCAAGGCTTCATATTCAGTAGTGTTATTAGAGCATGCAAACTGAAATCTAAAAGCTGAATAATACTTAACTCCTTGAGGTGAAACCAGCATGGATCCCCCTCTTGCACCTTGTCTACTCCTTGATCCATCAAAAAACAACTGCCATACCTCATTGTCATCTTTTTGGTTTGGCTTGGTGATGCTAGGAATAGGATGATTTTCTTCATGTATGCAATAGACTCCCAGCTCAGATTCTTCTATTTCTTGATAAGGATCAAAAGCATGCACCTTGCTTGCCCATTCATCAAGAGTTAGATCTGGGATGCTTCCTACCTTGGTGTCAGCTTCATCAGTGCTTGGATAATCCTCTTGATCAAATCGTTGAACAATTGGCATTAATCTGACTTGGAGTGTAAGGCTCAATGTGAAATTTTGCAATAGGTTCAGACCTGATTGTGGATTTGGTTCCATATCTTGTTCTAAACAGCATGTGTGACCAATCAATAGACAAGTAACCTCCAATATTAGCTGTGAAATCCCTTGACAAACATAGGGCAAAGAGTGGTGGAAGGTCTATTACTAAGACATCTTGCAAAACAACCACGTTGGGACAGGCATGCAAAGTAAGACTCAAGTTTTTAATCACACCGACTGTTGTTACTGTTGTCCCATCCAACTGCACCACTCCTTTGGATATGGTTTCATCTTGAATTCCCAATTGATCAGCTATTTGCTTGGGTATTCTTGAACTACTTGCCCAAGAATCAATCATGTAATTGTGTACTAATTGGTTCCCAATGATCAATGAAACATAGAATGGAGGGGGCTTCAATATTCTACCTTGCTTTATCCTCCATGATTCCCCTCGGGCTAGGCAGCATTTGTGAGCACCTTCTCTTGCATTTGGACTTGTTGATTTGAAGTTGACCGAGTCCTTCATGGCAGCTTGTAGCAAATCTCTTTGGCACAGGATAGATAGTGATTCCCATATTGATATGTTTACATTTGTCTTCTTTCATCGATCAATGATCTTGAATGGAAATGAAGTATCCCTCTGTTGTCCCTTGGCCTGCACATTCATTCCTTACACATGGACAACAACAACTGGCATTTGGGTTGGCCTAGGGGCTATTTTAGGCAATCTTTACATTCTTGGGATTGTATTTTGTTTGCCAATAGTTTGTGGAGTGACAGAAGGTCGTGAATTACTTGGGGCCAATGGTTGTTCTTCACCCAAATTTCTTCTCTTTGACCTTGTGTTGGCTGCAACACTTTGGGAAATCATTTGATTCATGCCACAAAAATCTTCTGCCTGCCAGTTTACAAGTGTGGTATCATTTGGAGCTGATTCTTTGTTGGAATGTTTCTTGTTGCTGGTTATTTCCTTGACTACCTTCACCCTCCACACTAGTTGCTGTCACCATTAATGCTTGGTTCAAGGCACCGTTGAAGCACATGGATTGGTTATGAGGTTCATTGCATGGGAAACACCAATCATACTCTTGAGCTATATTGTTTTGTACTGGCACTAATGCTTTAGATGCGAGATGTAGCATTGGGATTATAGGGCTGAAATGGTCTATTGGTAGGAGGCCTTGCTTGGTTACGATTTCTGAGTTGGATTGGGTGGTCTATGAGGTTGATATGGATTCTGTTAGGACGAGCTTGAGGCTGGAAGGAAGGTCTAAAACCTTGAGCTTGCTACCTTTTGAGTGTAACCAGCTCATTGCCTAGATTTTGCAATTGCTTCATGAATTCTTGAAGTTCATTTGAGGCACTAGAAGATGAAGTGGAAGCTTCACTTGAATTCTGATTTCTAGGAGTGGGAATAGAAGCTAAATTAGGCACTTGGCTAGTACTTGGGCTCTCTAAACTTGGAAATAATAGCATTGGAGGCCTAGGAGCCAGCATCAGACTTGAATCAAACAATTTTCAGCTCTAATGGCAATCTTTATAAGTAATGGGGATAGTTGTGCCTCCGATGGACTGAATTAACATAGAAATATCATAATTTAAAGCTTTAAGGTAATAAAGAAAAACACCTTCTGTTGTTGGCCTGACTGCCACTGGAATTCTCTCCCAAGTCCTTTGAAATCTGAAATTAAAATCAGTCAGTTGCTCATTGGGAGATCTTTTGATAGTTGTCGGCTGCTCAAAAGGGACAAGTTGTCTCCCTTTTCCCCAAAGCTGCTCATGGAGGGCTATACATAGCTGATTACAATTTTGAATAGAACATGAGGCAAGACTCTGAACCATTGCAAAGCTTTCCCTTTGAATGAAGATGCCAAGTTTTGACAATGACTTGCATCTCATTGATCTCATGGATTGCAAAATGTTAGCAATATCCTTAACATGATCACCGGTGAGGTCTGATTTTCTCCAGTGAAGTATGGAATGTTCTTCAATCTGTTTGGGATTACATTTTGTGTATTGAGAGCAAGTGGGCTCTGCAAGTGAAATTGACATAGGGGTTGTTTTGTGCCATTCGATTGGCCTTAGAACCCTTGTTGATTGAATGAAAGGCCTACTAGGTGGAGGAGTTGAGAGATTTTTGTTTGGTGGAGATGGATACCTTTGGATTCTCCTCCCACTTTGCCTTATTCTTGAAGATAACTACGAGATATTCAAACAACACGTCTTCCTCTCCATCTCTTGAGCTTGTGTTGATTCTTCTCGTGAGTTTTCAGGTCTACACTGCTAAAACCAGCTGATTCTTCTTCCTTGGAGTTGCCAGATGTGTAATTTATAGCATATTTAAAGCAAGAAACTTACAACAAATGCACATCAATTTTGTTGCAATGAAGATGAAGACCTCTAAGGTCCCACCAGCATGCCAAAACTGTTGTTGCAAATCAGCAGCACCCCCTGGATGTTGATCAGATTTCTAGTTTGATCATACTAGCATCCAGTGTGATTACACAACATTGAATCCTTTCCCCAAGTGTGGGACTTGTAAAATGAGAAAGGAATCTCCAGTTTAGAGGCTGGTTCCTCAGTTCCTCTGGTCAGATTTATCACTTACAAGTTGCAGAGGTCTATATTCCTAACCCTACCCTAAATTCCAAAGGAGACAGAGATAGAGAATGCAAAAAAGCTAAAACTAATGCTAATAGGTGATGCACCAAAGGAGTGGTGAGAATTTTTACTTCTACAGATTGACACAGTCCATAAAAATACAACAAAGAACCTCATGCACAAACTGATAATTGTAATGAAGGATCATAAATTAACCAAACAACATAGGCAGAGGATGAAAACTAATCACAGAGGCTGTATTGTTATTTTAATAATCAAAATCACTTGCATTACAACACCTGAGAGGAAAAATAAAGTTGCAGCTCTTATAAAAGGTTTGATATTCCACCAAAATCACTTCCAAGGTGAGAAAGGGAACTTGCAATACACAAAAAATGTTCAACCGTTTGAAAATGAGCCAAATCTAGCTTTTACGGTGTAAGGGCAGAGCCGGGAGAGAGAAACGTGGGAAAACATGGAAGGGATTAAACCATTGACCAAAACACATTTAAAACAACATGGCAATCCTTACAAACCCATCCCCGACATTTTTAGCCATCTTTGGGAGAGAATACGAGCCATTCTTCATTAAAAACGGTGGTTGAAATGTCATTTCTGTCCATGACCACATGCCAGAGGCGTTTTTCAATTTTATCTCTCTAAACTCCATCAAAATACAAAAATTACCATGGAATATTGTAGAGAATTTCACCAGCTTTCCATTGATATAAATAACGTGAAAAACCGAGCTCTGGATCGAAAGATATGGCCATTTGAAGTTTTAGGGCAAAACAGGGCCAAATCGGGTTGGCGGGCAAAAATTCAAATTTTGCACCTTTTTGGTCATTTGGAAAATTTTCCAAAATTTCCCGCGCTCCACCACTCTAGGTGCCACATGGTGGCATCTCATTGGCCACGGGCCTTTCAGGGAAAATTTTTCCAAAAAAACTCCGCCGAGCCATAACTTCAAAAATACATGGAGTTAGGAGGAAAACTTTACCTTTCTGGAAAGCTGAGAAAGAGCTCTATCCAATGGTGTCATTTCAGAAGGTTTTGAGTGCCTGAAAAGAAAAATATTATGACTGAGGCATAAGAGAGGAAAAAATGAGAGGAGTTAGCCACAAAAAATGAGCAGGGGCACATTTTGGATATGAGTCCATAAATGAGAAGTGTCAAAGGATCGCGGTCACAAATGATCTTTTGCGAAATCTCGTGCAACCCGACAATCTCATCCAAGTAAACACGTGCCAATGCACTAGCTTTATAGGTGGTCTTCGGGGAAAAGTGAGCTACTTTTGTTAATTTATCAACCATGACACAAACACCATCACCTGGCCCGAGCCACGTCCTGCGAAGTCCTCTCGATGATATAACTATCTCAAGGTGGCGTGCATCTTCTTCACCCGAGGATGGGCTGAATAGGGTGCACGATGTGCCTTTGTCAAGATGTCCTTCCTCAAGCCTCCATCTCTAGGAACATAAATCTGACCTCTGTGCCTGAGAAGACAATCTGCCTCTAGTGAGAAACCATCAAATTATAGTAATATGTAAAATATGATCAATAGTGTCGGGATCGGTATCTCAACAAAGTGTCAAAGGAGAGTGGGAACTACAACACACGCATGCGCACATGCACTTGCACACGCACACACATGCACACACATGCGTAAGAGCACATGCACATGCACACGCAGACACATGCGTACATGTACACATGCATGAATGCTCATGCACACGTAATGAGCATGCACACACACCTACACATGCACACGCACACACACACGCACACGCAAATGCACACGCACACGCACATGCACACACACACACACCCACACATGTTTGTGCACATGCACACGCACACAAATGTGCACTGCACACACAAACACACGCACATGAAAAAGCACATGCACATGCACACACACGTGCACACGCACACGTACACGCACATGCACACATACACACACGCGCGCGCACTTTGCACACACACACGCATGTGCACATGCATACGCACACCCATGCACACATGCATGCACACATGCATGCACACATGCACGCACACACACACATGCACGTGCACATGCACATGCCAAACGCACACGCACACACAAATGCATATGAACACGTAAACACACATGCACACGCAAGCGCACCTACACGCACACGCAAGCGCACCTACACACACACGCGCATCTACACACACACACGCACACACATGCACATGCACACGCACACACACATGCGCATGAAAAATCACATGCAAATGCACATGCACACGCACATCCACACGCACACACACCCACACATGCTTGCGCACATGCACACGCACAAAAACGTGCACTGCACACACAAACACACGCACATGCAAAAGCACATGCACATGCACACACACGTGCACACACACACACACACACACGTGCACACATACACACACGTGCACGTGCACACTGCACACACACACGCACGTGCACATGCATATGCACACCCATGCACACACGCATGCACACACGCACATGCATGTGCACATGCACACCCAAACACACACGCACACACAAATGCATATGAACACACAAACACACACGCACGCGCACATGCACTCGACATGAAAATGGACACGCATCACACTTGCACACGCACGCGCATCTACACACACACGCACGCACATGCGCTCACACACATGTACACATGCACAAATGCGCACTATGATGGATCAATGAGCCGGGCTGACAAGCTAAGTGAGCGAGCGGGTTGGCGAGCTAGAAGGCAAGTTGGATGGTGAGTTGGGTGTGATTATACCAGTGTTTGTGCACCGGATCCGATCAGAACTTCATTGTTAAGCACGCTCGGGCCAGAGTAGCGCTGGGATGGGTGACCTCCCGGGAAGTTCCCAGTGTCGCACCATTTTTATGCGGCGGGGGCGGAATCCCTTAAAACTACCACTCGGGCGGAATCCTGTGAAAACTACCAGTTGGGCGGAATCCCGTTAAACTACCAACTCGGGTGGAATCCTGTGAAAACTATCAAGCGGGTGGAATCCTGTGAAAACTAGCAAGTGTATAGTCCTTGTGGGTCTGTAGATCTCGTGAAGCTGGGTGATACCAGAAAGAGAGTGGTCAAGATCTGGGGAGAGGGATTATTCAATGTAACTCCGAGCATTATCGGCAGAGTCGACTCGGTGGTGTGTGTATGTGGTCTAGTGTTGCCTTGGTGTACTTTGGGCTGGGTTGTCCTGTAAGAGTACTTGGCCTGGGGCCTTCCTTATTGTACTTTTGGGTTGTTTTGTCCTGGATGAGTTAATAAGACATATGCATTCTCCCAGTTGTTTCTTGCATTGTTTGTTTCCTCTTGTGTTAGAGTGAATTTCCTTTCAGTGCAGATGTTTTGTGCTTCCGCTAAATTAACCCATGTATTTGCAAGAATGCCATTGTGTTGTGAGTGTTCTTGTGCAGGTAAACACTGAAGGCGTAGTCCGTAGCTTTAGTAGAGTTCTATTCCCACGGAGGAACTTGAAGCAAGCAAGCGGTGCCGCACGGTTAGAGCTCCAGTCGAGCTGGCCCCGTGACAGTTGGTATCAGAGCACAGTTTGTGTCTAGGTTGGGTTGTGTTTACCTCGTCTAGTTGTGTTTTGTTCACCGTTGACCCTGTTTGTCTCCCTAGTTTTGTGAGTCAATGTAACAGGATCAGTATCTGCAGTGCCCTACTATGTTACCAGCAGAGGTGTAGTAGAGGGCAGCAATTGCGGTGGTGTTTGTGGCAGTTGTCACTGGAGTAAGTCGAGAGTCGAGGTCGCAGTTGGCCTTTTTGAGCAAGCTGGTACCAGGTTCCTGGTTTGGGTCGATTCAACAAGCTCATGGAGAAGGTAGTGGCCGTGGAAAGGACGATCGTGGAACTTACTGGAAAGTTGTGGAAGAGTTTGGTGTTCCAGGCTATAAGTTACAGGATGAAGTGACTTTGTGTCAAGCAGTGACACTGAGTCTGGTGAAAGCACTAAGTGTTCAACTCTTCTTCAGTTTCGAAGCTCCTCAAGTTGAAGGAACCAGTGTGATCTACTAAGGGTTTTCTTCTGTGATCTAGGGGAGTGTCTGACAGTTTTGGAGGATTGTCAGGTGCACAGAAAGTGCACGCTACAGTAGAGTACCCCATGGGTATGGCAGAGGTTTGTTGTAGAACCAGAATGATTGACAGTGCATTGTAGAGGAGTGATGGGCAGGTGCAGCTCAGTTTCCATGCAGTGTTGGAAGTCAAAGAAGCCGTTGTTGTAGCAGTTCATCTCTTTGGTTTAAGAGATGTGATTTCATCCATGTACATCCAGAGTCCTTGTGCTTCAAGTGAGGGAGCATTGTTAAGGGACAAAATAAGTCTTCGGGGAAGCTACATAGTGGTGACCAGTGAAGGGAGATTATTCGGTAGTCATGAGAGGGATCTCAAAAGGTCTAGCAAGAACTCCAGCAGTTGTGGCGAGCAGTCGTAGGATGGAGCAGATGGTGGAGACAGTTCTTCATCCGAATGATAGACATGTAGTGGAGTACATTACAGCTGAGATTGTCCGAAGTGGCAGGGGTGTCGGCAGTTCAGATGGAGGATCCAGATGAACGGTGTGAGCAGCAGGTTTGTATGCTCGGTTTGGGCTCAATGCAATGGGTAAGCTTGAGTCCTGGTTAAGATGGTATTGGTGGTGACTTAAGTAAGTTGAATTTTGTGGAGGTGGTGATCTGGGTAAGGAGAACCCTGGTGCTTGTGAACACAGGTGCGATCCACAATGGTGTATAGTTCAACGGGCCTAGGATTTGGACCTCTAGTCCTCCGGAGGTACCAAGTGGCTTGAAATAGTTGTCATCACAACCATGGTTTTAGTTGGCCCTGCATGAGGCAGGTCAACTGGTGGAAAGGAAAGCTGGTGTTGTCCATGATCTAAGTGGATAGATTTGAGCTAGTGCTGGGTAGAAGTTTATCTGAGATGGTAAAGTGACATTACTTCCTGATCTAATATGTGGTTATGTCGGATCCTGAGCAGACGTGCATGGTGAAGATAGTGCAGAGAAGACAGATGAGGAAGGTACAGATGTGTTCAGCTGTGAGCATGTGGGAGCCTGTGCAGAGTTAGGGCGAGTAGTCCAAGTATCTAAGCAGTGCTTGATTTGGTGGTTGGAATGTTGAGGGGATAGCATGTTCCTTTCTAACTAGTGTGGAGAAGCGTCTTCACGTTTACCATAACCGCATGCCCAAGGAGTTGTCATCGTGTTTGTTACTGAGGAAGAACAATATATCATCACGTTGTGTTGGTTCCAGTGGTGAGCTCTTTGTGAGGGTTCTGGACTGTGGTGATTGAGTTGAAGTGGCAGTTGGAAGTGTTGCTGATTGTCAAGAATCCTCATCCTTCGCACTCCTTGTATGGAGTACCAGTACTATTTCAGTGAAATTTGATGGAGCACTTAGGCTTTGTGTGGAGTGCAGAGTCTTGAAGAAGTTAACCATCAAGGACAGATATCCTTTTCCACACCCTTGTGGATTGGCAAGAGCGAGTAGATCTTGTGAGACTGTACTTGCGAGTAGCAGGTGGTTGCATGCAGAAGGGTGCTGAACAGTCTAGACAATTCACGGAATTGGAAGTCAGAGGTAGGGAAAGACTGTGGATGCAGCCAGGTGTTTTCGTGGCTCTTCCTGGAACAGTTGAGTCCTTTCTTCTCCAGTTCATTTGGTCATATGTGTTTGTGACCTGTATTGCCTAAGCAGTCTCAATACATGGAGGTTTTTCATGTAGTCCAGTTTGAATCTTTGTGTCTGTTGATGAAGCTGAGCCAGGATGGTGTTGGCCAAATCGTCCATTTCCTTGTGATGGAGCAGCCGGATCGAGAGTTGGAGTTTGACATTGGAGGTGAAGATTGAGGGCTTGTGGCAATGTGAAGTTAAGGGAGTTCCTAGTGTGTTGGGTTGGTTTTACTTTAACAGCTGGAGCAGTGAACCCTTGGAAGTTTGATAATCAAGGTCAGGTATTTTCTTGCGAAGAATGTTGGCCTTGGTCCCTTGACTTTGTTATGAGTCTGAATAGGGGACCTCCTCTTGTGTACTTGCGGTTGGGTCTTCGCGGCGTCGAGGGCGTCGCCAATTTCAAGTGGGGGAGATTATGACGGATCCGATGAGCCGGGTGACGAGCTAAGTGAGTGAGCAGGTTGGTGAGCTAGAAGGCAAGTTGGATGGCAAGTTGGGTGTGATTATACCAGTGTTTGTGCACCGGATCCGATCAGAACTTCATTGTTAAGTGCGCTCGGGCCAGAGTAGCGTTGGGATGGGTGACCTCCCAGAAAATTCCCGTTGTCCCACCATTTTTATGCGGCCGGGGGCGGAATCCCTTAAAACTACCACTCGGGCGGAATCTTGTGAAAACTACCAGTTGGGTGGAATCCCATTAAATTACCAACTCGGGTGGAATCTGTGAAAACTATCAAGCGGGGGAATCCTATGAAAACTAGCAAGTGTATAGTCCTTATGGGTGTGTAGATCTTGTGAAGTGGGTGATACGAGAAAGAGAGTGGTCAAGATTTGGGGAGAGGGATTATTTAATGTAACTCCTAGCATTATCAGCAGAGTCAGACTTGGTGATGTGTGTATGTGGTCTAGTGTTGCCTTGGTGTACTTTGGGTGGGTTGTCCTGTAAGAGTACTTGGCCTAGGGCCTTATTGTACTTTTGGGTTGTTTTGTCCTGGATGAGTTAATAAGACATATGCGTTCTTCCAGTTGTTTCTTGCATTGTTTGTTTCCTCTTGTGTTAGAGTGAATTTCCTTTCAGTGCAGATGTTTTGTGCTTCCGCTAAATTAACCCATGTATTTGCAAGAATGCCATTGTGTTGTGAGTGTTCTTGTGCAGGTAAACACTGAAGGCGTAGTCTGTAGCTTTAGTAGAGTTCTATTCCCACGGAGGAACTTGAAGCAAGCAAGTGGTGCCACACGGTTATAGCTCCGCCGAGCTAGCCCCGTGACACGCACCTACACACGCACTCGCACACACACATGCACCCACACATGCTTGCGCACGAGCACACGCACACAAACGTGCACCTGCAAACACACACAAACATGCACTGCACATGCACACACACACACACACACACACACACACACACACACACACACACACACACACACACACACACACACACACGCATGGGCATGCACACGCACACACACTCGCACATGTACACGCACACGTACACGCACTGCACACGCGCTGCACATGCACATGCACACGCACATGCTCACGCATGCATGCGTGCATGCGCACACACATGCACACACGCACACATGCGCACCCGCACACCCAAACGCAGCTGTCACACATACACACAAACGCACACAAACATGCAAACACACACACAAACGCAAGCACACCTACACATGCACGCACACGCACACGTACATGCACGTGCACATGCACAAACATGTGCACATGCAAACGGACACACACAATCCACACTGCTGCACACGCACGCACATCTACTCATGCCGCGCGCATGCAAATAGACACGCACACACACGCATGTGCACACACACTCTTACTCGCACATGCACACAAACACATGATCATGCACACACATGCGCACACGCACTCACACTTTTATAGGTACGTGTACACACGCACGGATGCGCGCACTGCAAAGCACACGCTTGATTTGCATGCACATGCACTCACTCACTAATGCACACACATGCGCACACACACACGCACACGTGCACTTGCACACGCACATGCACTCACTTGCACATGCACATGCATGCACACATGCGACGCACATGCGCACTTGCACACAGACACGCACATGCACAAGCACACACGTGCGTACACACACATATGCACACGCAGACGCAGACGCACATTCACATGCACATGCACACGCACATACACACGCATGCACACGCACATGCGCACATGCACACACACATGCACACGCACATGAACCTGCACATGCACGCGCATGCACACCTACACAAGCACACACACACGCACACGCACACGCACACGCACACGCACACGCACGCGCACACACACATGCGCACATGCACGCGCACACGTACACGAACGTGCACCTGCACATGCAAACGCAAACGCAAACGCACACACATGCACATGAACATGCGCACATGAACACACACCCACACACGAACTCACACACACACACGCATGAACAAATGCACACGCACACACATGCACACATGCACATGCACATGTACATGCACGTTCACATGCACACGCAAACGCACACACACATGAAAATGCGCACATGAACACGCATGCGCACATGCACACGCACATGCAAATGGACACGCACGAGCACACGCACATGCACACGCACCTCTACAAGCACATTAACATGCACACACACACATGCACAAGCACGCGCATCTCTACACGCACACACACTCACACACGCACATACACATGCACCGCACACACACACACATGCGCACACACACATGCACACACATGCGCACATGCACATGTACACGCACATGCATGCACACCTCTACACGCACACTAACATGCACATGCACACTAATATGGACACGCATCTCTACACGTACATGCACTCGCACACGAACATGCACATGCACACACATGCGCACACGCACACGCACACACACATTCACGCGTACCTCTATATGCACACTAACATTCACACGCACATGTACACGCATCTCTACACACACATGCACCCACACACACACACACACACACACACACACACACACACACACACACACACATGCACATGCACATGTACACGCAGACACGGGCGCACACGCACACATAAACGAACATGCACATGCACTCGCACACACACACACACAAACATACACATGCACACGCACTTACACACGCACTCACACACATGGACACCTACACACACACACAAACATGCACACGCACACGCACGTGCACACTCACACACACAAGCATGGACATCTGCACACACACGCACATCTCCACATGCATGTGTACATGCAAACAATACGCACCCACACCTACACATGTACACACACACGCACATGAACATGCACACACACAAACATGCACATGCACACGCACACGCATGCGCGCACGCACTCACACACACACATGAACATGAACACGCACTTGTACACACACACACATGAACATGCAAATGAACATGAACGTGCACCTGCTCACACATGCACATGTCCACATATACGCGCACACGTAAATGGACATACACCCGCATATGCACATGCATGCGCACACACACTCACACACACACATGCACGCACACATGCACACGCACACGCACATGCATGTGTACCTCTACATGCACACACACACGCACACGCACATGCACATGCACACACACATACACATGCACACGCACTCGTACATGCCAACATACACACACATGCATGCAGCGCACGCGCACACGCACACGCACTTGCACACACACTTGTACACACAAACCAAGGGACAGAAAAGAGATACTTCATCACCATTTAGTATCATTGATCGGATGAAGAAGACAAATGTAAATATATCAATGTGGGAATCCCTATCTATCCCAAGCTAGAGAGATTTGCTACAAGTTTGCCATGAAGGTGGCAACTCGAATCAAAGCAAGTCCAAATGTAAGAGAAGGTGCTCACAAATGTTGCCCCTGAAGGGAATTATGGAGGATGACAAGGTAAAATGTTGAAGCCCCCTCCTTTTTATGTCTCATTAATCATTGGAAACCAATTGGTGCACAATTGCATGATTGATTCGGGACAAGTAGCTCGGTGATGCCCAAGCAAATAGTGATCAACTAGGACTTCAATATGAAACCATATCCAAAGGGGTAGTGCGGTTGGATGGGATAGCAATAACAATGATTGGGGTGATTAGAAACTTAATTCTTACCTTGCATGCATGTGCAAATGTTGTTGTTTTACAAGATGTATCGATTATAGACCTTCCACCACTCTTTGCCCTATGTTTTTCAAGAGATTTCACACCAAGATTGGAGGATATTTGTCTGTGATTGGTCACACATGTTGTTGAGCGAGGTATGGAACCAAAGCTACAGTCATGTATGAACCTATGGCAAACTTCCACATTGAGCCCTACACTCCAAGTCGAGATCAATGCCAACTGTTGGCATTTGATCAAGAAGATCACCCAAGCACCGATGAAGCCGACACCAAGGTTAAAAGCATCCCGGATCTAACTTTTGATGAATGGGCAAATAAGGTGCATGCTTTTGATCCTTATCAAGAAGTAGAAGAATTTGAGCTAGGGGTCTATTGCATACATCAAGAAGATCATCCCATTCCTAGCATCACCAAGCCAAACCAAAAGGATGACAATGAGGTATGGCAGCTATTTTTGATGGATCAAGGAGTAGACAAAGTGCATGAGGTGGAGCTATGCTTATTTCACCTCAAGGAGTAGAGTACTATTCAGCTTTTAGATTTCAGTTTGCATGCTCCAATAACACTTCGAATATGAAGCCTTGGTGCATGGGATGCAGGTGGGCAATAAAGAGGAATAAAGAACTTGCAAGTCTTTGGTGACAGTGAATTGATTGTAAACCAAGTTAAGGGGCAGCATGCTGTCAAGAATAATCTACTCAAGTGCTACAAGAACAGGGTGTGGGACCTCATTGAAGATTTTGAGGGCTTTAGCATAAAATCCATTCCTAGAAAAGAAAACCAAGCTGCTGACAGGCTTGCAGCAGTTGGGGCAGCCTTTGATATTGTGGAAAGCATTCAAAAGGACAAGGTACAACCAAACATCCATGTGATTGTGAGGCCTTCAGTGCCGGATAACAATGTAAGTTGGCAAGTGTTTGAGAATGACCAGCAAATCATCCATTTCTTACAAGAAGAAGCTGAGTTCTCAGCTAAAAATCAGGAAAAATTGGAACAACAGTATGGTGACCAAGTGGTACAGCTGAGAACTAACAAGCTGCCCAAGGGACTTATCACTTTGGAGTCCATTTTCAATCCCAATGATCAGTTTAGGAAAGAGAAAGCAAACATTTAGGTCAAGAGAGAAGATTCAGTATCCATCTTGGTGGAAGAGAACAAACCATTGCAAATTAGAAAGATGACAACTAAACAAGAAAGGTATGAGTTCATATAGCTGTGTCAAGAGTTCCCTGATGTGTTTTCTTGGAGCTATGAAGATTTGAAAGGTTTCAATCCCAAGTTAGCTCAGCACACCATTGAGTTGGATCCAAATACTAAGCCCATCAGGCAGAAACAAAGGCCAGTCAATCCACACATGGAACCTCTCATGAGGAAGGAATTGAACAAGTTGATTGAGTCAAGAATCATATTCCCAATCAAGCATTCTAGTTGGGTTTCCAACTTAGTTCCAGTCAGAAAGAAGAGTGGAGAGATCAGATTGTGCGTTGATTTCAGAGATTTGAATAGAGCATCTCTCAAGGACCATTACCCACTTCCTTCTATGGAGCAGATTTTACAAGTTGTTGCTGGCTCCGAAAGGTTTTCATTGCTTGATGGCTACTCAGGGTACAATTAGATTATGGTGAAGGAAGAAGATCAGTTCAAGACAACCTTCACAACCAAATGGGGAACTTATGCATATAGGAAAATGCCATTTGGGTTGTCCAACGCTGGAGCTACCTTCCAAAGAGCAATGGACATGGCGTTCAAAGGTTTGATTAACAACATGGTGCTGATATATCTTGATGATATCACTATTTTTTCAAAGAATGCAGCAGACCACCTCTCTCATTTGAGACAAGTCTTCCAAAGGTGCAGGAGATTTGGAGTGTCTTTGAATCCTAAGAAGTGTATCTTCCTAGCACATTAAGGAAAGATCCTTGGCCATATTGTCTCCAAAGAAGGATTAGCAATTGATCCAGAGAGAGTTGAAGCCATAAGAGCACTACCATTGCCAAGCCACAAGAAGGCACTTCAGAGTTTCTTGGGGAGAATAAATTTTGTTCGGAGGTTTGTCCTAGATTTTACATCCCTTGTCAAAGCTATCACAAAGATGTTGAAGAAAAGCATGGCTTTCAAATGGACAGCAGAAGGAAAGGAGAGTTTTGAAGCAATCAAAGATGCCATCTCTCAAGCACCAACTCTCATCAACCCGTACTTCTCCAAGGATTTCATCCTCTATGCATTTGGGGGTAATGATACCATTTACTGCCATTTTGGTAGAGTAGAACAAGGACAATGATGAGCAGCCAATTGTAGGTTGGATCACTCATGTCATGGAGTATGACATTGAGATCAAGAAGATCACCCAAGCACGATGAAGATGACACCAAGGTTAGAAGCATCCCGGATCTAACTTTTGATGAATGGGCTAACAAGGTGCATGCTTTTGATCCTTATCAAGAAGTAGAAGAATCGAGCTAGGGGTCTATTGCATACATCAAGAAGATCATCCCATTCCTAGCATCACCAAGCCAAACCACAAGGATGAAAATGAGGTATGGCATTTGTGTTTTGATGGATCAAGGAGTAGATAAGGTGCGGGAGGTGGAGCTATGCTTATTTCACCTCAAGGAGTAAAGTACTATTTAGCTTTTAGATTTCAGTTTGCATGCTCCAATAACATAGCTAAATATGAAGCCTTGGTGCAAGGGATGTATTGGGCAATAAAGAGAGGAATAAAGAACTTGCAAGTCTTTAGTGACAGTGAATTGATTGTAAACCAAGTTAAGGGGTAGCATGCTATCAAGAATAATCTACTCAAGTCCTACAAGAACAGGGTGTGGGACCTCATTGAAGATTTTGAGGGCTTTAGCATAAAATTCATTCCTAGAAAAGAAAGCCAAGCTGGCTCTTTGATAGACTTGTAGCGGTTGGGGCAGCCTTTGATATTGTGGAAAGCATTCAAAAGGACAAGGTACAACCAAACATCCATGTGATTATGAGGCCTTGATGCCGGATAACAATGTAAGTTGGCAAGTGTTTGAGAATGACCAGCAAATCATCCATTTCTTACAAGAAGAAGTGAGTTCTCGGCCTAAAAATCGAAAAAAATTGGAACAACAAGATTATCTTTGCGACCAAGTGGTATAGTGAGAAGTAACAAGCTGCCCAAGGGACTTATCACTTTGGAGTCCATTTTCAATCCCAATTATCAGTTTAGGAAAGAGAAAGAAAACATTTAAGTCAAGAGAGAAGATTCAAGTATCCATCATGGTGGAAGAGAACAAACCATTGCAAATTGGAAAGATGACAATGAACAAGAAAGGTATGAGTTCATATAATTGTGTTAAGATTTCCTGATGTGTTTGCTTAGAGCTATGAAGATTTGAAAGGTTTCAATCCCAAGTTAGCTTAGCACACCATTGAGTTGGATCCAAATACTAAGCCCATCAGGTAGAAACAAAGGCCAGTCAATCCACACATGGAACCTCTCATGAGGAAGGAATTGAACAAGTTGATTGAGTCAAGAATCATATTCCCAATCAAGCATTCTAGTTGGGTTTCCAACTTAGTTCCAGTTAGAAAGAAGAGTGGAGAGATCAGATTGTGCGTTGATTTCAGAGATTTGAATAGAGCATCTCTCAAGGACCATTACCCACTTCCTTCTATGGAGCAGATTTTACAAGTTTCTTTGGCTCGAAAGGTTTTCATTGCTTGATGGCTACTCAGTGGTACAATTAGATTATGGTGAAGGAAAAAAATCAGTTCAAGACAACCTTCACAACCCAATGGGGAACTTAAGCATACGGGAAAATGCCATTTGGGTTGTCCAATCTGGAGCTACCTTCCAAAGAGCAATGGACATGGCGTTCAAAGGTTTGATTAACAACATGGTTCTGATATATCTTGATGATATCACTATTTTTTTAAAGAATGCAGCGAGACCACCTCTCTCATTTGAGACAAGTCTTCCAAAGGTGCGGGAGATTTGGAGTGTCTTTGAATCCTAAGAAGTGTATCTTCCTAGCACATGAAGGAAAGATCCTTGGCCATATTGTCTTCAAATAAGGATTAGCAATTGATCCAGAGAGAGAGTTGTAGCCATAAGAGCACTATCATTGCCAAGCCACAAGAAGGCACTTGAGTTTCTTGGGGAGAATAAATTTTGTTCGGAGGTTTTTCCTAGATTTTGCATCCCTTGTCAAAGCTATCACAAAGATGTTGAAGAAAAGCATGGCTTTCAAATGGACAGAGAAGGCAAGGAGATTTTGAAGCAATCAAAGAAGCCATCTCTCAAGCACCAACTCTCATCAACCCGTACTTCTCGAAGGATTTCATCCATTATGCATTTGGGGGTAATGTTACCATTTCTACCATTTTGGTAGAGTAGAACAAGGACAATGATGAGCAGCCAATTGCAGGTTGGATCACTCATGTCATGGAGTATGACATTGAGATCAAGGTCACCAAGTTGGTAAGAGGAAAAGGATTGTGTGAGCAGCTGATTCTAGACAAGTAAAAAGGAGTATGCAATAAAGAAGAGGTTGTTTTGAGAGTTCAAGACAGCCATGTGCAAGGTAGCACTCAAGAAGAGGATAATGCTGTCCCCACTCCTTACTAGACCCAAGGTATAATGCACTTCCTAAGCACAGGCCTATGCCCTCCAGAGATGAACAAAACCCAAAGAAGACACTTTAGATTGCAGGCTGTCCCATATGCCATAGTAGACGGTGTTTTTTCAAGAAAGATGTGAATGGAGTGTCTTTGAGATGCATTAGCACAAATCAAATTCATAGGGTGTTGGAAGAGTTCCATGGTGGATGAGTGGTGGTCATTTTTCCGGGGATGAATATGCAAACTAGGGGACAAAAAAGAGATCCTTCATCACCATTTAGTATCATTGATTAGATGAAGATGACACCAAGGTTGGAAGCATCACGGATCTAACTTTTGATGAATGGACTAACAAGGTGCATGCTTTTGATCCTTATCAAGAAGTAGAAGAATCGAGCTAGGGGTCTATTGCATACATCAAGAAGATCATCCCATTCCTTGCATCACCAAGCCAAACCACAAGGATGACAATGAGGTATGGCATTTGTGTTTTGATGGATCAAGGAGTAGACAAGGTGTAGGAGGTGGAGCTATGCTTATTTCACCTCAAGGAGTAAAGTAATATTTAGCTTTTAGATTTCAGTTTGCATGCTCCAATAACTTGCTAAATATGAAGCCTTGGTGCAAGGGATGCATTGGGCAATAAAGAGAGGAATAAAGAACTTGCAATTCTTTGATGACGGTGAATTGATTGTAAACCAAGTTAAGGGTAGCATCTTTGTCAAGAATAATCTACTCAAGTCCTACAAGAACAAGGTGTGGGACCTCATTGAAGATTTTGAGGGCTTTAGCATAAAATCCGTTCCTAGAAAAGAAAGCCAAGCTGGCTTGCATCAGACTTGTAGCAGTTGGGGCAGCCTTTAATATTGTGGAAAGCATTCAAAAGGACAAGGTATAACCAAACATCCATGTGATTGTGAGGCCTTCAGTGCCGGATAACAATGTAAGTTGGCAAGTGTTTGAGAATGACCAGCAAATCATCCATTTCTTACAAGAAGAAGCTGAGTTCTCAGCTAAAAATCAGAAAAAATTGGAACAATGAGATATCGACCAAGTGGTATAGCTGAGAAGTAACAAGCTGCCCAAGGGACTTATCACTTTGGAGTCCATTTTCAATCCCAATGATCAGTTTAGGAAAGAGAAAGCAAATATTTAGGTCAAGAGAGAAGATTCAGTATCCATCTTGGTGGAAGAGAACAAACCATTGCAAATTGGAAAGATGACAATTGAACAAGAAAGGTATGAGTTCATATAGCTATGTCAAGATTTCCCTGATGTGTTTGCTTGGAGCTATGAAGATTTGAAAGGTTTCAATCCCAAGTTAGCTTAGCACACCATTGAGTTGGATCCAAATACTAAGCCCATCAAAGGGAAACAAAGGCTAGTCAATCCACACATGGAACCTCTCATGAGGAAGGAATTGAACAAGTTGATTGAGTCAAGAATCATATTCCCAATCAAGAATTCTAGTTGGGTTTCCAACTTAGTTCTAGTCAGAAAGAAGAGTGGAGAGATCAGATTGTGCGTTGATTTCAGAGATTTGAATAGAGCATCTCTCAAGGACCATTACCCACTTCCTTCTATGGAGCAGATTTTACAAGTTGTTGCTGGCTCTGAAAGGTTTTCATTGCTTGATGGCTACTCAGTGGTACAATTAGATTATGGTGAAGGAAAAAAATCAGTTCAAGACAACCTTCACAACCCAATGGGAACTTAAGCATACAGGAAAATGCCATTTGGGTTGTCCAACGCTGGAGCTACCTTCCAAAGAGCAATGGACATGGGTTCAAAGGTTTGATTAACAACATGGTTCGATATATCTTGATGATATCACTATTTTTTTAAAGAATGCAGCGAGACCACCTCTCTCATTTGAGACAAGTCTTCCAAAGGTGCGGGAGATTTGGAGTGTCTTTGAATCCTAAGAAGTGTATCTTCCTAGCACATGAAGGAAAGGTCCTTGGCCATATTATCTCCAAAGAAGGATTAGCAATTGATCCAGAGAGAGTTGTAGCCATAAGAGCACTATCATTGCAAGCCACAAGAAGGCGGTTCGAGTTTCTTGGGAGAATAAATTTTGTTCGGAGGTTTGTCCTAGATTTTGCATCCCTTGTCAAAGCTACCACAAAGATGTTGAAGAAAAGCATGGCTTTCAAATGGATAGCAGAAGGCAAGGAGAGTTTTGAAGCAATCAAAGAAGCCATCTCTCAAGCACCAACTCTCATCAACCCGTGCTTCTCCAAGGATTTCATCCTCTATGCATTTGGGGGTAATGATACCATTTCTACCATTTTGGTAGAGTAGAACAAGGACAATGATGAGCAGCCAATTGCAGGTTGGATCACTCGTGTCATGGAGTATGACATTGAGATCAAGGTCACCAAGTTGGTAAGAGGAAAAGGATTGTGTGAGCAGCTGATTCTAGACAAGTAAAAAGGAGTATGCAATAAAGAAGAGGTTGTTTTGAGAGTTCAAGACAGCCATGTGCAAGGTAGCACTCAAGAAGAGGATAATCTTTGTCCCCACTCCTTACTAGACCCAAGGTATAATGCACTTCCTAAGCACAAGCCTATGCCCTCCAGAGATGAACAAAACCCAAAGAAGACACTTTAGATTGCAGGCTGTCCCATATGCCATAGTAGACGGTGTTTTGTTCAAGAAAGATGTGAATGGAGTGTTGCTTTGAGATGCATTAGCACAAATCAAATTCATAGGGTGTTGGAAGAGTTCCATGGTGGATGAGTGGTGGTCATTTTGGCAGGGATGAATATGCAAACTAGGGGACAAAAAGAGATCCTTCATCACCATTTAGTATCATTGATTAGATGAAGAAGACAAATGTAAATATATCAACGTGGGAATCCCTATCTATCCCAGAGCCGAGAGAGATTTGCTACAAGATGCCAAGAAGGACTGGCCAACTTCGAATTAGCAAGTCCAAATGCAAGAGAAGGTGCTCACAAATGTTGCCCAGCCTGAAGGGAATCATGGAGGATGACAAGGTAAAATGTTGAAGCCCCCTCCTTTTTATGTCTCATTAATCATTAGAAACCAATTGGTGCACAATTACATGATTGATTTCGGGGCAAGTAGCTCAGTGATGCCCAAGCAAATAGTTGATCAACTAGGACTTCAATATGAAACCATATCCAAAGGGGTAGTGCAGTTGAATGGGACAATAGTAACAATAGTTGGGGTGATTAGAGACTTGAGTCTTACCTTGCATGCATTTCCAAATGTTGTTGTTTTACAAGATGTATCAGTTATAGACCTTCCACCACTCTTTGCCCTATGTTTTCAAGAGATTTCACCAAGATTGGAGGATATTTGTCTTCCGATTGGTCACACATGCTTTGTTCGAACGAGGTATGGAACCAAAGCTACAATCAGGTTTGAACCTATTTTAAACTTCCACATTGAGCCCTACACTCCAAGTCGGATCAATGCCAACTGCTCGGCATTTGATCAAGAAGATCACCAAGCACCGATGAAGCCGACACCAAGGTTGGAAGCATCCCGGATCTAAATTTTGATGAATGGGCAAACAAGGTGCATGCTTTTGATCCTTATCAAGAAGTAGAAGATTCGAGCTAGGGGTCTATTGCATACATCAAGAAGATCATCCCATTCCTAGCATCACCAAGCCAAACCACAAGGATGACAATGAGGTATGGCAGCTATTTTTGATGGATCAAGAAGATCACCCAAGCACCGATGAAGTGACACCAAGTTTGGAAGCATCCCGGATCTAACTTTTGATGAATGGGCAAACAAGGTGCATGCTTTTGATCCTTATCAAAAAGTAGAAGAATCGAGCTAGGGGTCTATTGCATACATCAAAAAGATCATCCCATTCCTAGCATCACCAAGCCAAACCACAAGGATGACAATGAGGTATGGAAGCTGTTTTTGATGGATCAAGGAGTAGACAAGGTGCGGGAGGTGGAGCTATATTTATTTCACCTCAAGGAGTAAAGTACTATTCAACTTTTAGATTTCAGTTTACATGCTCCAATAACACTGTTGAATATGAAGCCTTGGTGCAAGGGATCCATTGGGAAATAAAGAGAGGAATAAAGAACTTGCAAGTCTTTGGTGACAAAGTGAATTCATTGTAAACCAAGTTAAGGGGCAGCATGCTGTCAAGAATAATCTACTCAAGTGCTACAAGAACAGGGTGTGGGACCTCATTGAAGATTTTGAGGGCTTTAGCATAAAATCCATTCCTAGAAAAGAAAACCAAGCCGGCTGACGGGCTTGTAGAGTTAAGGGCAGCCTTTGATATTGTGGAAAGCATTCAAAAGGACAAGGTACAACCAAACATCCATGTGATTGTGAGGCATTGGTGCCGGATAACAATGTAAGTTGGCAAGTGTTTGAGAATGACCAGCAAATCATCCATTTCTTACAAGAAGAAGCTGAGTTCTCACTAAAAATTAGAAAAATTAGAACAACAAAGTATGGTGACCAAGTGGTATGGTGAGAACTAACAAGCTGCCCAAGGGACCTATCACTTTGGAGTCCATTTTCAATCCCAATGATCAGATTCACGGAAAGAGAAAGCAAACATTGAGGTCAAGAGAGAAGATTCGGTATCCATCTTGGTGGAAGAGAAAAAACCATTGTAAATTAGAAAGATGGCTGAACAAGAAAGGTATGAGTTCATATAGTTGTGTCAAGAGTTCCCTGATGTGCTTGCTTAGAGCTACGAAGATTTGAAAGGTTTCAATCCCAAGTTAGCTTAGCACACCATTGAGTTGGATCCAAATACTAAGCCCATCAGGAAGAAACAAAGGCTAGTCAATCCACACATGGAACCTCTCATGAGGAAGTAATTGAACAAGTTGATAGAGTCAAGAATCATATTCCCAATCAAGCATTCTAGTTGGGTTTCCAACTTAGTTCCAGTCAGAAAGAAGAGTTGAGAGATCAGATTGTGCATTGATTTGAGAGATTTGAATAGAGCATCTCTCAATGACCATTACCCACTTCCTTCTATGGAGCAGATTTTACAAGTTGTTGCTTTGGCTCGAAGGTTTTCATTGCTTGATTGCTACTCGTGGTACAATCAGATTATGGTGAAGGAAGAAGATTAGTTCAAGACAACCTTCACAACCAAATGGGAAATTATGCATACAAGAAAATGCCATTTGGGTGTCCAACGCTAGAGCTACCTTCCAAAGAGCAATGGACATGGCGTTCAAAGGTTTGATTAATAACATGGTGCTGATATATCTTGATGATATCACTATTTTTCAAAGAATACAGTGAGACCACCTCTCTCATTTGAGACAAGTCTTATAAACGTGCAGGAAATTCAGAGTTTCTTTGAATCCTAAGAAGTGTATCTTCCTAGCACATGAAGGAAATATCCTTGGCCATATTTTCTCCAAAGAAGGATTAGCAATTAATCTAGAGAGAGTTAAAGCCATAAGATCACTACCATTGCCAAGCCACAAGAAGGCACTTCAGAGTTTCTTGGGGAGAATAAATTTTGTTCGGAGGTTTGTCCTGCATTTTGAATCCCTTGTCAAATCTATCACCAAGATGTTGAAGAAAAGCATGGCTTTCAAATGGATATAAAGCAAGGCAAGGAGATTTTGAAGCAATCAAAGAATCCATCTCTCAAGCACCAACTCTCATCAACCCGTACTTCTCCAAGGATTTCATCCTCTATGCATTTGGGGGTAATGATACCATTTCGCCATTTTGGTACAGTAGAACAAGGACAATGATGAGCAGCCAATTGCAGGTTAGATCACTCATGTCATGGAGTATGACATTGAGATCAAGGTCACCAAGTGGTAAGAGGAAAAGGATTATGTGAGCGAGTTAATTGCACTGGGCAAGCAAAAAGGAGTATGCAATAAAGAAGAGGTTGTTTTAACAGTTCAAGATAGCCATGTGCAAGGTAGCACTCGAGAAGAGGATAATGTTGAACCCACTCCTTGGTAGACCCAAGGTATAATGCACTTCCTAAGCACGAAGCCTATGCCCTCCAGAGATGAACAAAACCCAAAGAAGACACTTCAGATTGTAGGCTGTCCCATGTGCCATAGTAGACTGTGTTTTGTTCAAGAAAGATGTGAATGGAGTCTATTTGAGATGCATTAGCACAAATCAAATTCATAGGGTGTTGGAAGAGTTCCATGGTGGACCAGTGGTGGTCATTTTGCAAGGGATGAATATGTAAACCAAGGGATGAGAAAAGAGATCCTTCATCACCATTTAGTATCATTGATCGAGATGAAGAAGACAAATGTAAATATATAAATGTGGGAATCCCTATCTATCCCGAGGCTAGAGAGATTTGCGACAAGCTACCATGAAGGACCTGGCCAACTTGAATCAGCAAGTCCAAATGCAAGAGAAGGTGCTCACAAATGTTGCTTGACTGAAGGGAATCATGGAGGATGACAAGGTAAAATGTTGAAGCCCCCTCCTTTTTATGTCTCATTAATCATTGGAAACCAATTGGTGCACAATTGCATGATTGATTTCGGGGCAAGTAGCTCAGTGATGCCCAAGCAAATAGCTGATCAACTAGGACTTCAATATGAAACCATATCCAAAGGGGTAGTGTAGTCGGATGGGACTGTAGTAACAACAATTGGGGTGATTATAAACTTGAGTCTTACCTTGCATACATGTCCAAATGTTGTTGTTTTACAAGATGTATCGATTATAGACCTTCCACCACTCTTTGCCCTATGTTTTTCAAGAGATTTCACATGCCAAGATTTGAGGATATTTGTCTATTGATTGGTCACACATGCTGTTCAGAATGAGGTATGGAACCAAAGCTACAATCAGGTTTGAACCTATTTTAAACTTCCACATTGAGCCCTACACTCCAAGTCAGATCAATGCCAACCTATTCGGCATTTGATAAAGAAGATCACCAAGCACCGATGAATCGACACCAAGGTTGGAAGCATCCCGGATCTAAATTTTGATGAATGGGCAAACAAGGTGCATGCTTTTGATCCTTATCAAGAAGTAGAAGATTCTGAGCTAGGGGTCTATTGCATACATCAAGAAGATCATCCCATTCCTAGCATCACCAAGCCAAACCACAAGGATGACAATGAGGTATGGCAGCTATTTTTGATGGATCAAGGAGTAGACAAATTGCGGGAGGTGGAGCTATGTTTATTTCACCTTAAGGAGTAAAGTACTATTCAACTTTTAGAGTTCGGTTTGCATGCTCCAATAACACTGCTGAATATGAAGCCTTGGTGCGAGGGATCCATTGGGAAATAAAGAGAGGAATAAAGAACTTGCAAGTCTTTGGTGATAGTGAATTGATTATAAACCAAGTTAAGGGAAGCTTGTCAATAATAATCTACTCAAGTGCTACAAGAGCAGGGTGTGGGACCTCATTGAATATTTTGAGGGCTTTAGTATAAAATTCATTCCTAGAAAAGAAAACAAAGCTGCTAACAAAGCTTGTAGCAGTTGGGGCAGCCTTTGATATTATGGAAAGCATTCAAAAGGACAAGGTACAACCAAACATCCATGTGATTGTGAGGCCTTCAGTGTTGGATAACAATGTAAGTTGGCAAGTGTTTGAGAATGACCAGCAAATCATCCATTTCTTACAAGAAGAAGTTGAGTTCTTAGCTAAAAATCAGGAAAAATTGGAACAATAGTATCTGACCAAGTGGTATAGCTGAGAACTAACAAGTTGTCCAAGGGACTTATCACTTTGGAGTCCATTTTCAATCCCAATGATCAGTTTAGGAAAGAGAAAGAAAACATTCAAGTCAAGAGAGAAGATTTAGTATCCATCTTGGTGGAAGAGAACAAACCATTGAAAATTGGAAAGATGACAACTGAACAAGAAAGGTATGAGTTCATACAGTTGTGTCAAGAGTTCCCTGATGTGTTTGCTTAGAGCTACGAAGATTTGAAAGGTTTCAATCCCAAGTTAGCTCAGCACACCATTGAGTTGGATCCAAATACTAAGCCCATCGAGCACAAACAAAGGCGGTCAATCCACACATGGAACCTCTCATGAGGAAGGAATTGAACAAGTTGATTGAGTCAAGAATCATATTCCCAATCAAGCATTCTAGTTGGGTTGCCAACTTAGTTCCAGTCAGAAAGAAGAGTGGAGAGATCAGATTGTGCGTTGATTTCAGAGATTTGAATAGAGCATCTCTCAAGGACCATTACCCACTTCCTTCTATGGAGCAGATTTTACAAGTTGTTGCTGGCTCGAAAGGTTTTCATTGCTTGATGGCTACTCAGGGTACAATCAGATTATGGTGAAGGAAGAAGATCAGTTCAAGACAACCTTCACAACCAAATGGGGAACTTATGCATACAGGAAAATGCCATTTGGGCTGTCCAACGCTGGAGCTACCTTCCAAAGAGCAATGGACATGGCGTTCAAAGGTTTGATTAACAACATGGTGCTGATATATCTTGATGATATCACTATTTTTTCAAAGAATGCAGTAGACCACCTCTCTCATTTGAGACAAGTCTTCCAAAGGTGCAAGAGATTTGGAGTGTCTTTGAATCCTAAGAAGTGTATCTTCCTAGCACATGAAGGAAATCTCCTTGGCCATATTGTCTCCAAAGAAGGATTAGCAATTGATCCAGAGAGAGTTGAAGCCATAAGAGCACTACCATTGCCAAGCCACAAGAAGGAACTTCAGAGTTTCTTGGGGAGAATAAATTTTGTTCGGAGGTTTGTCCCAGATTTTGCAGCCCTTGTCAAACCTATCACCAAGATGTTGAAGAAAAGCATGGCTTTCAAATGGACAGCAGAAGGAAATGAGAGTTTTAAAGCAATCAAAGAAGCCATCTCTCAAGCACTAACTCTCATCAACCCATACTTCTCCAAGGATTTCATCCTCTATGAATTTGGGGGTAATGATACCATTTCTACCATTTTGGAGCAAGAGAACAAGGACAATGATGAGCAGCCAATTGTAGGTTGGATCACTCATGTCATGGAATATGACATTGAGATCAAGGTCACTAAGTGGTAAGAGGAAAAGGATTGTGTGAGTAGCTGATTCGGGAAAGCAAACATGAGTATGCAATAAAGAAGATGTTGTTTTGACATTCAAGACAGCCATGTGCAAGGTAGCACTCAAGAAGAGGATAATGTTGTCCCCACTCCTTGCTAGACCCAAGGTATAATGCACTTCCTAAGCACGAGGCCTATGCCCTCCGAGAGATGAACAAAACCCAAAGAAGACAGTTTAGATTGCAAACTATCCCATATGCCATAGTAGACGGTGTTTTTTTCAAGAAAGATGTGAATGGAGTGCTACTAAGATGCATTAGCACAAATCAAATTCATAGGGTGTTGGAAGAGTTCCATGGTGTACAAGGTGGTGGTCATTTTGCAAGGGATGAATATGAAAACCAAGGGACGAAAAGAGATCCTTTATCACCATTTAGTATCATTGATCAGATGAAGTAGACAAATGTAAATATATCAATGTGGGAATCCCTATCTATCCCAAGCCAGAGAGATTTGCTACAAGCTGCCATGAAGGACTGGCCAACTTCGAATCAGCAAGTCCAAATGCAAGAGAAGGTGCTCACAAATGTTGCCCAGCCTGAAGGGAATCATGGAGGATAACAAGGTAAAATGTTGAAGCCCCCTCCTTTTTATGTCTCATTAATCATTGGAAACCAATTGGTGCACAATTACATGATTGATTCCGGGGCAAGTAGCTCAGTGATGCCCAAGCAAATAGCTGATCAACTAGGACTTCAATATGAAACCATATCCAAAGGGGTAGTGCAGTTGGATGGGACAGTAGTAACAACAGTTGGGGTGATTAGAAACTTGAGTCTTACCTTGCATGCATGTCCAAATGTTGTTGTTTTACAAGATGTATCAGTTATAGACCTTCCACCACTCTTTGCCCTATGTTTGTCAAGAGATTTCACAGCCAAGATTGGAGGATATTTGTCTGCTGATTGGTCACACATGCTGTTCAGAACGAGGTATGGAACCAAAGCTACAATCAGGTCTGAACCTATTGCAAACTTCCACATTGAGCCCTACACTCCAAGTCAGATCAATGCCAACTGCTCAAACATTTGATCAAGAAGATCACCCAAGCAACGATGAAGTGACACCAAGGTTAAAAGCATCCGGATCTAGCTTTTGATGAATGGGAAAACAAGGTGCATGCTTTTGATCCTTATCAAGAAGTAGAAGAATCTGAGCTAGGGGTCTATTGCATACATCAAGAAGATCAGCCCATTCCTAGCATCACCAAGCCAAACCACAAGGATGACAATGAGGTATGGCAGCTATTTTTTGATGGATCAAGGAGTAGACAAAGTGCAAGAGGTGGAGCTATGCTTATTTCACCTCAAGGAGTAAAGTACTATTTAGCTTTTAGATTTCAGTTTGCATGCTCCAATAACACTGCTGAATATGAAGCCTTGGTGCAAGGGATGCATTGGGCAATAAAGAGAGGAATAAAGAACTTGCAAGTCTTTGGTGACAGTGAATTGATTGTAAACCAAGTTAAGGGGCAGCATGCGTTGTCAAGAATAATCTACTCAAGTGCTACAAGAACAAGGTGTGGGACCTCATTGAAGATTTTGAGGGCTTTAGCATAAAATCCATTCCTAGAAAAGAAAACCAAGCTGCTGATAGGCTTGCAGCAGTTGGGGTAGCCTTTGATATTGTGGAAAGCATTCAAAAGGACAAGGTACAACCAAACATCCATGTGATTGTGAGGCCTTCGGTGCCGGATAACAATGTAAGTTGGCAAGTGTTTGAGAATGACCATCAAATCATCCATTTCTTACAAGAAGAAGCTAAGTTCTCGGCTAAAAATTAGAAAAAATTAGAACAACAAAGATGGTGACCAAGTGGTATAGTTGAGAACTAACAAGCTGCCCAAGGGACTTATCACTTTGGAGTCCATTTTCAATCCCAATGATCAATTTAGGAAAGAGAAAGCAAACATTTAGGTCAAGAGAGAAGATTCAGTATCCATCTTGGTGGAAGCAAACAAAGCATTGCAAATTGGAAAGATGACAATTGAACAAGAAAGGTATGAGTTCATATAGTTGTGTCAAGAGTTCCCTGATGTGTTTACTTGGAGCTACAAAGATTTGAAAGGTTTCAATCCCAAGTTAGCTTAGCACACCATTGAGTTGGATCCAAATACTAAGCCCATTAGGCAGAAACAAAGGCCAGTCAATCCACACATGGAACCTCTCATGAGGAAGGAATTGAACAAGTTGATTGAGTCAAGAATCATATTCCCAATCAAGCATTCTAGTTGGGTTTCCAACTTAGTTCTAGTCAGAAAGAAGAGTGGAGAGATCAGATTGTGCGTTGATTTTAGAGATTTGAATAGAGCATCTCTCAAGGACCATTACCCACTTCCTTCTATGGAGTAGATTTTACAAGTTGTTGCTGGCTCCGAAAGGTTTTCATTGCTTGATGGCTACTCAGGGTACAATCAGATTATGGTGAAGGAAGAAGATCAGTTCAAGACAACCTTCACAACCAAATGGGGAACTTATGCATACAGGAAAATGCCATTTGGGCCATGGCATTCAAAGGTTTGATTAACAACATGGTGCTGATATATCTTGATGGTATCTTTGTTTTTTCAAAGAATGCAGCAGACCACCTCTCTCATTTGAGACAAGTCTTCCAAAGGTGCGTAGATTTGGAGTGTCTTTAAATCCTAAGAAGTGTATCTTCCTAGCACATGAAGGAAATATCCTTGGCCATATTGTCTCCAAAGAAGGATTAGAAATTGATCTAGAGAGAGTTGTAGCCATAAGAGCACTATCATTGCCAAGCCACAAGAAGGCACTTGAGTTTCTTGGGGAGAATAAATTTTGTTCGAGAGGTTTGTCCTGCATTTTGCATCCCTTGTCAAACCTATCTCCAAGATGTTGAAGAAAAGCATGGCTTTCAAATGGATAGAGAAGGCAAGGAGAGTTTTAAAGCAATCAAAGAAGCCATCTCTCAAGCACCAACTCTCATCAACCCGTACTTCCAAGGATTTCATCCTCTATGCATTTGGGGGTAATGATACCATTTCTACCATTTTGGTACAGTAGATCAAGGATAATGATGAGCAGCCAATTGCAGGTTGGATCACTCGTGTCATGAGTATGACATTGA
Organism: Taxus wallichiana var. yunnanensis; assembly: GCA_018340775.1. Classification (NCBI taxonomy): domain Eukaryota; kingdom Viridiplantae; phylum Streptophyta; class Pinopsida; order Cupressales; family Taxaceae; genus Taxus; species Taxus wallichiana. The sequence goes on from CM031243.1 coordinate 16,138,545, forward strand.
GATCAAGGTCACCAAGTGGTAAGAGGAAAATTATCTTGGTGAATATTTTTCATACTATTATATCATGAAATGAAGGCAAACATGTTAAGATATATTCTGATCTTAAGAGAATGTGTTGCTAACTTGGATTCTTGCATGCTGTAATTTATTGCATAGGACAACAGTTATTGTGCTTGTGTGTTTGCTGATGTGACGACAAATTGTCGTATACTTGCTAAACTCTCTTTGCTGATTGACAGCACACCTTGAATCAATTTCATTGATCCAAAGTATGCTGTGGTCTTCTTGTGATTTCTGTGTCGATTTACTCTTTAACCGAACCTGAGGATGATATAAATGTGCAGCGCCTGATTGCAGGTATGAGTAGCTGGCACGTAAATGCCAACGACAAAGGTTCGATTCTTGAACCCTGTACTGTCGAACTTAAGACCTCGTGAGACAGGAATCGTCTGGACATGGGTGGCTTTGGCATGTGAAACAAAGGACGAAACGTCCTGCACAACATTGACATGAGTGTCAGTTGGAAGACTGGATGGAGGTTGATTAGTGTTAGTGGTTAGAAGGAATTAAATCCTAAGCTAATCCTAAGTTCTAACATACATCCTAAACTACTATCCTAAGTGGATTTTTAAATTACAAAAAAAAAAAGGAAATAAACCTAAGTCCTAATAACCTAAAACTAAACTATGACCTAGGTTGAATAACTAATATACATCCTAAACTAATCCTAACCTAAAGGGGACGCGCAGACCCTTGGAGGGAGAGGATAAGGATGAAGGGGTATTCAATGGCATTAAATGGGAGTCCATACGTGGACAGCGCCAGTTTGGCGGGGGCAGGTAAGTGGCGGAGGTATCTAGTTGGAGATGGAACCAAATTTGGTTTTGCATGTGAAATTCAAAATTTGGAGATTCGCCAACTCAAGTTGGCAGTGGCGTGGAAATTTGGAAAAAGGTAGAGCCTTTAATGCATTAAATGTTCTTGGTCCTCGCGACCAGCTCGCCTTGGAAGGCATAGGAGGGAAATGTTGATTGTTATTGTGTCGATTTGGATTTGGTGAAGTTGCTCTGCATTTGGTTTTTTTTTGTTTGGTTCAGTCGAACCAGTTTCTTTGGATTTATCACTGTTCTTGGGAAGATTTGGAGGCTGTTGCTGAGCCTGAAGAGGAAAGGAATTGTTGGAAAGCTCGTGTTGTCGCCGAGGAAGGAAATATCTTCGGCAAACGCAGTTTTCTTCAAGTTTTGGAAAAGAAATTGCAGGCATGTTAAGCCCTTCTCTTTAAAAATACTTGCTTTGTTTAAACGTCTCATTAAAACAACCCTGCTCTTGGGTTTTGGGTTTATGTGATTGTTGTCATGTTGATACGATTTGGATTTAGTCGATTTTTGCTGTCATTTTTGGAAATGATAGGTAAATTCGTTTCTGGTTGTTATGCTTTGATTTGTCTTTGCATGAATCGAGTTGGAATATGAACTTGTTGTATTGGTTGTTGATGGTATTTGGGAATTCGAGATGGGTTTTTCTCTGCTTAAGTGTTATATAAAGAACTGGCAGACTGTGTGGGTTGTTTTCACTGCTGTGAGAATGTTCTTTTGTTATATGGTCTTTTGTGATAAAATTGTACAGGATGTACGAGTTGCATGATGTTGTTTCTATACTGAAATTTCTCTTAGAGGAAATAAAACTTTTCTCTTCCTTCTGTTGTTTCGGGATTAGAAGGAGATAGCATTTTTGTATTTTAAAGGAATTGGCATTAGAGTTTTATCTGAGTATTGCGAACTCGATTAGAAGGATATGCTAGTAATACAATTATTGTTGTGTTTCTTCTTTTATGTGAATTGACGAATACGAATGAGTATTCGTGGGAGTTGGAAAAGAAATAGTTTTCCTTCTGAATTTATAATGAATTATATTATTTTTTTTCTTGCCGAGAAGTAGATGATGATTTGGTTGTGGTTATTGATGTTGTTTGGTCTACCGATTCTGACTGTCATGTAGACACGAAAAAAAATCTTGGCTTTGCATTCCGAAAGCAAATGAATGAATTTATGATTCTTGTACTTCTTCTTGCCTTGAGGAAAGATGATTGTTATGTGTCTTTTTGAGGCGGTTTGATATTTACGGCTTTGGATCAGTAGTCATGAAAACAAGCTTGACTTGACTTTATTCGTGCATTAAATAAATCATGTTGATTCTTTGAAGGGGTTAGATGATTGTTGTGTTTCATTGTTGCTGTTCGACCTTTTAGTTCGGGCTGTCTTTGTGAAAACGCATTTTTAATTGGATTGTTGTGCAAGGAAGAAATTGCTTGGGGTATTCGTTGTTTATGTTATGGAAATTTTTGATTATACTTTGTTGTTCATATGATATCCTATGCGGGTTTTTAATAATAAGGGTATTATATTGGATGTAAAAATCACATGGGGTTTTGGGTTTCAGACATCATCATGAATAGAAAAAATGATTGGTAGAAATTTATAGGGAAACAAATTCTTCTTCTTTTGCTGTTTTGATCCAAATGAAACAGTAATTTGGTTTTGATGAACGTTTATTAAGTTCAATTTGACTTGACAAAGATTACAAAGTGGCATTTAGATGGTTTTCGAGTGTTGTTATTTTCTCATACAAAACGGAAAATTTGAATGTTTCGTGTGGTCTTCTCTTTTTGCATGACCATTTTAGAAAAAAATGAAATCGCATGAATAATTTTGTTGAGTTGAAGAAAATGATTGTTTTTTCTTATTTGAATAGTTAAAGGAACGAATTCTTCTCTTTAGTTGTTTGAATTCTCGGAAAAGCATCAAGTTTATTATGCATTATGATCTTGTCTTGTAGGTAACAACAATGAATAAATTTTATTTGAATCGGAATGCATTCATGGAAATAGAAAATCATGTGATTAATTGATCGCATGATTGTATAATGTTTATCCGGTTTAAAATACAAGTGAAGAAAGTATGGGCTCTTCTAGTACAAGTAAATACATAGTATGCATCCTTATACTATTTGATCTATGATAAATACGATGATGTACTAACTCTTTTTGGATATTCATATGAGCCCGATTTAAATGAAGTATGATAAGGACGATAAATTCTTCCTTGTTTTCATTTAAAGCTGATTATGAATGAAATTATTCTTGTCACGGAAAGTGAATTCGAATGGATTTTGTAAGTTTCACTCGAATCCGTTATCTTGATTTGTGTCTCGCTTGGATTCCATTTTGGGACAAATCATGAGGAAGGAGAAATAGGATATGGATGAATGACTTGGAAAATGATCTTTTCTTCTTTCATTCAGTTGAAAATTTGTAATCGTTATTAATGAATTTTGTAGTGCTTAGATATGAGCAACTATATGCATTGTTGTTCGCTTTTCTCTGTGCTTGATTGCTTGGAATCTAATATGATGCATGAACTGAAAGGAAAGTAATGGGTTTACGTTTCAGTTAGTTTTACCCTTTGCATTTATTATTAATGAAAGGAGTGGAAAAGATAACAGTATGTTATATCAGCAGTACGCTACTTGTATTCCTAAACTTTACAAATATTGTAATTTGGAACTTGTAACGGTTATGTGGAAAATGGGACAGCAGTTCTTTGGCTGATTGTGATGGTATTTTGATGGTTCAGTTGTTATGCTGATCTTTTTTTGGTGCCTATTTCTTGATTGATGTCTTACTGTCGTTTCATAAAAGCAGGTTCTTTTATTGAGACAGCTTAATCAAGCACCTCATTTTAATGACAAGTGCTTATGCTCTGGCCTATCATTGAATCGACCTGCAAATAATTTTGCAGATGGAATTTGATTAGAATGAAGACATGGCTGTTTTCTGATGCTTCTTGATTGGTTGAAGATGAATTGTATTTGTTTACTTTTATTCCTCTTCGAGGAATTGTGAAAAGAAGAAAGTATATTCTTCTATCTATGAGTTGTAATGATGTTTTATGTAAACAATGCCCATTCAGTTGGATTGGCAAATGTATGGATTATGACATGAATTAATGAATACAAATACAAGTGTGATATTTTAATGACTATATCAGTTGATATTGTTGATTAAATTGGAAACATAATGTTATTCCTGATTTGGATTTATTTAATTGTCCGTGGATGGATGCTAAATGGGAATTGATATCTATTCTTACCTTATTGCAACTTTTAAGTTGAAATGTGCAATTAGTTCATACTTGGGTAAAGATGAATTCTTAATTGACATTAGAAAGGATTAGGAAGAATATGATTCCATAACTGATAGGTATTCAGGATTAGCTTGGAAGCTAAGGAATATCAATTAACTGAGTAATCGAACTTCGCTTTCGAACTCCATTAATGACCTCGTATGTTAAATTCAGAATAAAGGATATGGGATAAGTATATCCATAACTAATGGACCTTAACTATGTAATGTTAAGGAGAATAAATGAATACATTTATTGGGAATTAGACCTCGTTTAAATGACGTCTAATAAGCTAGAATTCTGAATTTAGTTACAGTTGGGAAAATCTTGGTTAAGTTTAATAGGTTAAACTTATCACATCCGTCGGTAACGGGCTGCTTAATCCAATGATTAAGAAGAGAACCAAGTAGAGAAAATGCAACCCTTCGGCACGAAGGAGAAGATGCATAGCAAGCTAGAAGACGGATTTAGTCTCTCTTAGCTATATACAACTGTAACGGGAACGAGGATAAAGGGATCAAGCATGGTTGCTGAAAGTTGATTTTTAAATATTAAGATCATATCCAAATCACTTGAGCAGGATGTGTACTCTCGATGGGAGGATTCCGTAGGACATTGACATACGCCGCCTATAAAGAAGGTGTCTTCATGAAGACGGGGTCTTCATGACGACACAATGTTATAGCTGACATATTACAATGCCCTCCCGAATTAAAACATCAAGAATACATAGGCTGAATGTGAAGTTCTTGGCAGGGGATAGGAGTATGATCAGGTATACGGAGTGACTCTGGGATACTAAAGATAACTAGACACACGGAGTCGTGGGGAACGACACCGTATGTCTGCGTATCTTTAGTTACCAGGAGTGCCTTCCTATATTCGTTCATATTGCTAGTTGGAAATTGGAAGTTTAAATCTGACCTTAAATCGAGAGGATCGGGTAGGAACCAGAAAGACCATTCTAGATAACAGTGAAGTGAAGTAAGGACGTATTCCATTGATGTGTATCACATCCAGGAATATGATCATGCAAAGCATGTGAAAATCTTTGGCCAAAGTATCGCAAGTGCTGGTTGCGTTGTCCTTATCACTTAATTTAAGATGCAGGATGTCAGATGAATATCAGTAATAGATATTCAGATAGGCTTCTTAAATGGATCACTTCGATAACCGGAAACGGTTAAGAGAACTGGTATATATAATATACTATGCATAAACAAACATGAAGGATCGGTTGTTGCCGAGTCATGAAATGAAGGATCGATGAAACTCCGAGCCATGAAAATGGAAGATCGGCAGTTCCTCGAGTCATTTACAACAGCATATAGAATCTGTTATAAGATTGAATGGCATTGAATGTGTGTTCCATATTGTAAATATGCGAACAGGAACATTAGTTTTAAAAGGAAATTGTGTGTTCCAAACTGTGTTGTTTGGGCAAGAGAACAATTATTAAAACTTGAACGTGTGTTTGAATTTTATAATTCATAACAGAGAACGTTATAAAAAAAAAAAAAAAAAAATTCCCTTGTTCTAGTATCTTAAAATGGGGATGTTACATCTTGGCATCGTGAGTGAAGGTTGCAGCTCGACCTAATGAGTCCACGATATTAATAAGGTTTACATTTTCTTATGAAATGTAAAATGGTCGTAACAAGAGGGAATGCTGCGAATAACCCGTTACAGGTGGAGAAGCAAGAATCGCTCAAAAGTCGGATGAAATCCTTGCTGCCCTACTTGATACGAGGGATCGCTTTGACTGCTCGAACAGCAACAATGGGCAATGAAGAGGAGGAGGATGAAGCTGAAATAAATGATCACCGCCCTCGTGGACAACATCAACGGAGGGAATCCGGTGTTGATGATAATAATGTAATTGCTCCTAATCCCCCGAAAATAAAAGGGCAAGATTAGCAATTGAACTTACAAATGATATAAAGAGAATAAGTCCTCCAAAGTTTGATGGAACAACCCTGGGGACGGAGCCGAAGAACTCGGCTCTGAAATGGAGAAATACTTTGCAATAAGAAACTTCTCCGAAGAGACTAAAGCGATATGGGGAGCATATCGCCTTTCTCATGAAGCATCATCATGGTGGGACAACCGTAAGGTTGAGCTGAATATTTCGAATCGACATAACTTGGGATCAATTTAAGGGTTATTTTAGGCAACGATGGCTGCCTCAACTCTATTTTGATAGGAAAATGACCGAATTTCAGAATCGGTCGCAAGGAAGGTCGTTTGTCGGTGACGGAATCGGGAAGGGTTTACTAAACTCCTTAAGTATGTGCCGCAGCATCAAGTCGATGAGAAGTTCAGATACGGAAATTCATAATGGGACCGAATCCCATCATTGGTGGCGAAGTGGATGTCCACGGCCCAACCACCATGGATGGAGTTGTTTAAAAGGCAATCGACAGAATGTAAATCGAGGGCAATATCTCGCTCACAGTGGAAGAGATAAGGAAGAAGATTCCCAATTCTTCTTCATCTCGCACCAAAAAGGGGACCTTGGAAAAGGTTTGGTGTGAAAACAAAATTGTTGAGATAACAACAAGAAATCCGTGATGAATGACCTAAATAAATAGCATGGAACAGCCTTCACAAAAGTTAATGGCATCGGGATGTAAGTCCTATGGAAGCTTAATGATAACTTCAAGGTCGGGTAACAAATTTGAGCCTAGAAAAGGGCCACTGGAGGATGCTTCAACCGTGGAAAGGACCACTATGCGAATCACTGTCCTCTCAAGAAGGATGATCGCGGTCGCAAAATATAGATACACGCCGCAGTTGGCTAATGCATGCATGTCGAAAAGCAAGTGACGCCCATAGAAGTTACTGGGTAAGTTATTCGGCACACCCGTAGTCATACTTTTGATACCGGAGCTACTGTAATGCTTTATTTTCGCTAAACTTGCAATGAAATTAAAAAGAAAGGCTGAAAGAATGGATAAAACATGGACAAAGGCATTATGGGAATAATGTTGTCCATACAAATAAATGTGCCTTTTGGGGCAATTCTTGATCCGCCTAGTTTCTCCACCGAAGTTGACTTGTATGTCACTCCTCTAGGATCATATGATATCATTATCGAGTTAACTAGTCAAGTTGGCTGAACATAAGGCAAAGGTCGATCTGTTATGAAAAACAAATTGTTGTTTCGATGACCCGCAAAGCAAAGCAAAGTCATTCAAGGTGTAAACGGGAAGTCAGCAGCTTAGGAAACTGACGGCTATGCAACTAAAAAGGGCTAAAAACAGAGGCTGCACTTTGTATGCAGTAAAAGTGACAGAAAATGCGGAGGAAGATAATGATTTCATGGAAAGATATCCATTGTTGAGGGATTTCCGTGATGTGTTTCCTGAGGAATCGCTGTGTCTTCCACCCAAACGTGAGTTTGACTTTGCAATAGAAATCAAACCAGAACTCGAACCCATATCTAAGGCACCTTATAGAATGACTACCATTGAGTTGGTAGAGCTGAAGGCTCAGTTACAAGAACTTCTGACTAAGGGGCTGATAAGACCGAGCGTCTCACCTTGGGGAGCGCCGGTAATTTTTGTAAAGAAAAAGGATGGCACATTGAGGTCAGTGTATGATTATGAATGCCGAACAAAGCAACTATTAAAAATCGATACCCACTTCCTAGGATTGATGATCTGCTCGATCGATGCGAGGAGCATCAGTTTATTCAAAAATAGATCTTCGATCGATCGTGGTATCATCACCGAGAATAAAGGAAGAAGATATTCATAAAACAACTTTTAACGAGGTACGGGCATTATGAGTTCACGGTGTTACCTTTTGGGTGACTAATGCACCTGCCGCTTCATGAATCTAATGAACAATATTTTTCAAGAATACTTAGACAAGTTTGTGCTTGTATTCTTGGACGATATTCTTATATACTCTAAAAATGTCGAAGAGCACCAAGAACATCTAAGGATAGTGCTGGAAATTTTAAGAAAGAGGAAGTTGTATGGAAAACTGTCCAAATGTTCCTTTTATGATGCAGAGGTGCATTATTTGGGACACGTTATAAGCAAGAATGGGATAGTTGTTGATCCTTCAAAGATCATAGCTATAACTGAGTGGCCTGCGCCTAAGAACGTGCACGAAGTGAGGAGCTTCATGGGCTTGGCTGGATATTATCGAAAGTTTGTTAAGGACTTTTCAAAAATTGCTGCCCCAATCACTTCGCTGCAAAAGAAGGATAAGAAATTTGTCTGGACAGACAAATGTGAATCTTCCTTTAAGAATTTAAAGGAACAGCTTAACTTCAAAGACCTATTTGACTGTACTCGATCCAAATGGAGATTTTATGGTTGTAACTGACGCCTCAGAGAAGGCCTGGAGGTATTCTATTTGTAATAACCATGTCATCGCTTATGAAAGTAGTAAAGCTTAAGTTACATGAATGCAATTATGCTCCACATGATCTAGAGCTCGCCGCCATTGTTCATGCACTTCAAATGTGGAGGCATTACCTTTAGGCAAGCCTTTCGAGTTTAAAATAGACCATCCGGGGCTGAAGTATATTTTTACTCACCAAATCTGAATGCAAGGCAACGAAGATGGTTAGAATTTCTATCTCAAGATGATTTTGATATAAGCTACATCAAGGGCAAGGAAAATAGAGAAAGCAGATGCTCGAGTCGAAGGAAGCATATCTCGCTCTTATAACGTTAAGAACTCAGCTTTAAGGATGAGGTGAAAGATGCCTTGGAAACAGATCCTTATTTCCAAAGCAGTCAAAACAACACTTGCGCAGCACTCGCAGGATGTCGTATAAAGGATTCCATTTTGATAATGAAGGAATTTGAGGTTCAAAACAGGTATATATACCTTTGGCAAATGACTTAAGAGGGAAATTGTTAACTGAATTTCATAATTCACCTTTTTCTGGACACCCTGGCATTACGAAAATGCTCGCTGATCTTAAGCAAGCAATATTTTTGGAAGGGAATGAAAAAGGATGTGGTAGAATTTGTAACACACTGCTTGGAATGTCAGCGTGTTAAGGCGGAACATATGCACCCCGCCGGATTATCAGATCCCCACAAAGATTCCGCAAAGATAAATGGCAAGTGATAACGATGGATTTCGCTCAAGGATTGCCTATGTCAAGAAATAAGCATGACATTATCCTCGGTCAGAGTAGTCGACAAATTGACCAAAGTGGCACACTTCATTGCTGGTAATTAAAGGACGATGCACCAGTGCTAGCAAGAAGATTTGTACATGAAATCTTCAGATTGCATGGAATACCGGAATTAATCATATCGGACAGAGATCTGAGGATGACATCAAGGTTTTGGCAAATGCTTAATGCGGCCTTGGGGACTAAATTGAACTTCAGTTCTGCATATCATCCGGAAACGGATGGACAGACTGAGAGAGTTAATCGTGTTTTAGAGGACATGTTAAGGATGTATTGCATGGACCACCAAAAGATAAATGGGAGGAATACCTTCCCGGTAGAATTTGCTTACAATAACACCTATCATGCCTCTAAAATGGCGCCTTTGAAGCATCAGATGGAAGAAAATGCGTAACCCCCGTCACCGGGACAATTGAGGACAGAGAGGTAATTGGGCCAGAAATCCTTATGGAAATGGAACAACAAATCAAAATGATTCGGGAACATCTAAAGGAGGCCGCCAATAGGCAAAAGAGCTATGCAGACTTAAAGCGGGTTGACAGACATTATAAATTGGGAGAGAAGGTCTTTCTTTGGGTGAAACCGAAAAAGAGCTCAATAACTTTTGGCAAGGCTGCCAAGTTGTCGCCACGTTACGTGGGACCTTTTGAAATTGTTGAAATAATCAACCCCGTAGCTTATCGTCTAGCATTACCTCCGCTTTGTCTCAAATGCATGATGTTTTTCATATTTCTTTGCTTAAGAAATACGTGATGATTTATCACATGTGCTAAATTCGAATTCTCTTGCAGTCCAAGACCCAGGAATAATCGTGGTTAAGCCCATTCGAGTGCTGGGAACTCGCCAGTTGTACTTGAGAAATCGCGAAGTGAACCAATGTAAGGTCCAAAGGGGACCAGCTTCAGCGAGGAAAGTGCAACTTGGGAAAATCTCAAGAAATGAGATCTACTTTTCCACATCTGTTTAATCGAATTTGAAATTCGAGGAACTGATAATTCTACCAAATTTAGACAATTATTAGTCTATTGTATAGCTTGTCTTAAAACGCTGTTTTTAAGAGTGAATCTGCTTTTTGGTATGAACTTATGAATGAAAGGACAATAACTCGAACTTTGTCCTAGAACTCCTTGATTTGTTTAATCGATCATCGGGACGATGATTCTTTAAGGAGGGAAGAATGTAACACCGATTTTGTAAGTTATCTTGGTGAATATTTTTCATACTATTATAATCATGAAATGAAGGCAAACATGTTAAGATATATTCGATCTTAAGAGAATGTGTGCTAACTTGGATTCTTGCATGCTGTAATTTATTGTACATAGACAGACAGCAGCTTATTATTGTGCTTTGTGCTTGTGTGTTCATTGATGTGACGACAAAATTGTCGATACTTGCTAAACTCTCTTTGTTGATTGACAAGACACCTTGAATCAATTTCATTGATCCAAAGTATGTTGTGGTCTTCTTGTGATTTCTGTGTCGATTTACTCTTTAACCGAACCTGAGGATGATATAAATGTGCAGCGCCTGATTAGCAGGTATGAGTAGCTGGCACGTAAATGCCAACGACAAAGGTTCGATTCTTCGAACCCCGTATCGTCGAACTTAAGACCTCGTGAGCAGAAAATGCCCTGGACACGGGTGGCTTTGGCATGTGAAACAAAGGACGAAACGTCCTGCACAGCATTGATATGAGTGTCAGTTGGAAGACTGGATTGGAGGTTGATTAGTGTTAGTGGTTAGAAGGAATTAAATCCTAAGCTAATCCTAAGTTCTACCATACATCCTAAACTACTATCCTAAGTGGATTTTTAAATTAAAAAAAAAAAAAGGGAAATAAACCTAAGTCCTAATAACCTAAAACTAAACTATGACCTAGGTGAATACTAATATACATCCTAAACTAATCCTAACCTAAAGGGGACGCACAGACCCTTGGAGGGAGAGGATAAGGATGAAGGGGTATTCAATGGCATTAAATGGGAGTCCATACGTGGACAGCGCCAGTTTGGCGGGGACAGGTAAGTGGCGGAGGTATCTAGTGGAGATGGAACTAAATTTGGTTTTGCATGTGAAATTTGAAATTTGGAGTTCGCCAACTCAAGTGGCAAAGGGCGTGGGAAATTGGGAAAAGGTAGAGCCTTTAATGCATTAAATTTTCTTGGTCCTCGCGACCAGCTCGCCTGGAAGTGTAGGAGGGAAATGTTGATTGTTATTGTGTCGATTGGATTTGGTGAAGTTGCTCGCATTTGGTTTTTTTGTTTGGTTCACCGAACCAGTTTCTTTGGATTTATCATCGTTTGGGAGATTTGGAGGGTCATTGAGCCTCAAGAGGAAAGGAATTTGTTGGAAAGCTCGTGTTGTCGCCGAGGAAGGAAATATCTTCGGCAAACGCAGTTTTCTTCGAGTTTTGGAAAAGAAATTGCAGGCATGTTAAGCCCTTCTCTTTAAAAATACTTGCTTTGTTTAAACGTCTCATTAAAACAACCCTGCTCTTGGGTTTTGGGTTTATGTGATTGTTGTCATGTTGATATGACGATTGGATTTAGTCGATTTTTTTCATTGTCATTTTTGGAAATGATAGGTAAAATCGTTTCTGGTTGTTATGCTTTGATTTGTCTTTGCATGAATTGAGTTGGAATAAGAACTTGTTGTATTGGTTGTTGATGGTATTTGGGAATTCGAAATGGGTTTTTTCTCTCTTCGTATAATGTTATGTTAAAGAATTTGAATGATGAAAGCAATCGTGTGGGTTGTTTTCATTGCTGTGCGATTGTTCTTTTGTTATATGAACTTTTGTGATAAAATTGTACATGATGTACGAGTTGCTTGATGTCGTTTCTATACTGAAATTTTTCTTAAAGGAAATAAGACTTTTCCTTTCCTTCTTGCTGTTTCGGGATTAGAAGGAAATAGCATTTTTGGATTTTAAAGGAATTGGCATTAGAGTTTTATCCGAGATTGCGAAGGAAGAAGGATATGCTAGTAATACAATTATTGTTGTCTTCTTCTTTTATGAAAATAGACGAATACGATTGAGTATTCGTGGGAGTTGGAAAAGAAATAGTTTTTCCTTCTGAACTTATAATGAATTATATTGTTTTTCTTGCTGAGGAGGTAGGATGATTAGTTGTGGTTATTGATGTTGTTTGGTCTACCGTTCGGACTGTAGACACGATTAAAAATCTTGGCTTTGCATTCCTGAGCAATGAATGAATATTTATGTACTGTACTTCTTCTTGCCTTGGAGGAAAGATGATTTGTTATGTCTTATTTGAGGCGGTTTGATCTTACGGCTCGGACTGTAGTCATGAAAACAAGCTTGACTTGTATTCTGTGCATTAAATAAATCATGTTGATTCTGGCAGGGGGTTAGATGATTGTTGTGTTTCATTGATGTTGTTCGACCTTTTAGTTTTGAATTGTCTTTCGAGAAAACACATTTTATTTGGATTTTGTCAAGCAAGGAAGGAAATTTGCATGGGGTATTCATTGTTTATGTTATATTAAATTTTGATTATACTTTTTGTGAGTTATGATTTTCAATATGCGATTGTTTTTATCTTTAATAAGGGTATTATTGGATGAAATAAACACGAATTTTGGGGTTTTTAGTACATCATTGTGAATAAAAATGATTTCTCTTAGAAAATTTATAGGGAATGAATTCTTCTTCTTCTGCTGTTTTGATTCAAATGAAACAGTAATTTGGTTTTGATGAACGTTTTAAGTTCAATTTGACAAAGATTACAGTGGCATTTAGATGGTTTTCTGAGTACTGTTATTTTCTGTACAAACGGAATTTGAATGTTTCGTGTGGTCTTCTGATCTTTGCACTGACATTCAAGAAAAAATGAAATCGGCATGAATAATTCTTGTTGAGTTGAAGAAAATGATTGTTTCTTATTTGAATAGTTAAAGGAACGAATTCTTCTCTTTGTTGTTTGAATTTTCGAAATAGCATTGAATTTTGGAAATAGCATTATGATTGGTCTTCTTTGTAGGTAAAAAACCATGAATAAATTTTCATTTGAATCAGTATGCATTCATGGAAATAGAAAATCATGTGATTAATTGATCGCATGATTGTATAACTGTTTATCCGGTTTAAAATACAAAGTGAAGAAAGTATGGGTTTCTTCTAGTACAAAGAAATACATAGTATGCATCCTTATACTATTTGATCTATGATAAATACGATGTACTAACCTGTTTTGGATATGCATATGAGCCTGATTTAAATGAAGTATTGATAAGGACGATAAATTCTTCCTTGTTTTCATTTAAAGCTGATTATGAATGAAATTATTCTTGCTGCCGGAAAGTGAATTCCGAATGGATTTTGTAAGTTTCACTCTGAACTGTTATCTTGATTTGTGTCTCGTTTGGATTCCATTTTTAGGACAGTCATGAGGAAAGAAATAGGAATGGATGAATGACTTGGAAAATGATCTTTTCTTCTTTCATTCAGCTTGAAATTGTAATCGTTAATAATGAATTTTGTAGTGCTTAGATATGAGCAACTATATGCATTGCTGTTCGCTTTTCGTCTCAGGCTTGATTGCTTTGAATCTAATATGATGCATGAACCGAAAGGAAAGTAATGGGTTTACATTTCAGTTAGTTTTAACCTTTGCATTTATTATTAATGAAAGGTGTGGAAAAGATAACAGTATGTTATATCAGCAAGATGTTACTTGTATTCCTAACTTTACAAATATTGTAATTTGGAACTTGTAACGGTTATGTGGAAAATGGGACACAAATTTTTGGCTGATTGTGATGGTATTTTGATGGTTCAGCTTGTTATGCCGATCATTCTTTGTGCCTATTTCTTGATTGATGTCTTATCGTCGTTTCATAAAAGGTGGTTCTTTTATCGAGAGATAGCTTAATCAAGCACCTCATTTTAATGATAAGTGCTTAATATGCTCAATTCATGAATCAATCGACCTGCAAATAATTTTGCAGATGGAATTTGATTAGAATGAAGACATGGCTGTTTTCTCGATGCTTCTTGATGGTCAAGATGAATTGTATTTGTTTACTTTTATTCCTCTTCGAGGAATTAAGAAAAGAAGAAAGTATATTCTTCTATCTATGAGTTGTAATGATGTTTTATGTAAACAATGCCCATTCAGTTGGATTGGCAAATGTATGGATTATGACATGAATTGATGAATACAAATACAAGTGTGATATTTTAATGACTATATCATTTGATATTGTTGATTAAATTGGAAACATAATGTTATTCCTGATTTGGATTTATTTAATTGTCCGTGGATGGATGCTAAATGGGAATTGATATCTATTCTTACCTTATTACAACTTTAAGTTGAAATGTGCAATTAGTTCATACTTGGGTAAAGATGAATTCTTAATTGACATTAAAAAGGATTAGGAAGAATATGATTCCATAACTGATAGGTATTCAGGATTAGCTTGGAAGCTAAGGAATATCAATTAACTTCGGAGTAATCGAACTTCGCTTTCGAACTCCATTAATGACCTCGTATGTTAAATTCAGAATAAAGGATATGGGATAAGTATATCCATAACTAATGGACCTTAACTATGTAATGTTAAGGAGAATAAATGAATACATTTATTGGGAATTAGACCTCGTTTAAATGACGTCTAATAAGCTAGAATTCTGAATTTAGTTACAGTTTGGGAAAATCTTGGTTAAGTTTAATAGGTTAAACTTATCACATCCGTCAGTAACGGGCCGCTTAATCCAATGATTAAGAAGAGAACCAAGTAGAGAAATGCAGCCCTTCGGCACGAAGGAGAAGATGCATAGCAAGCTAAAGGACGGATTTAGTCTCTCTTAGCTATATACAACTGTAACGGGAACGAGGATAAAGGGATCAACATGGTTGCTGAAAGTTGATTTTAAATACTAAGATCATATCCAAATCACTTGAGCAGATGTGTACTCGATGGGAGGATTCCGTAGACAT
>CM031243.1:16176358-16178471 GCA_018340775.1 Taxus wallichiana var. yunnanensis
GCACACACACATGCACATGCACACGCACACGCACACACACACACATACGCACACGCATGCACATGCACATGCACATGCACACGCACACACACATGGACACGCACTCTACACACACACTAACATGCACATGCAAATGCACACGCACACGCACACACACATGCACACGCACACACACTCGCGCATGTAAACATACACGCACATGCACACGCACACGCACACACACGGCGCATGCACACATGCACATGCACACGCATACGCACTCGTACACAAACACATGAACATGCACACGCACGCGCATGCATTCGCACATGCACGTGCACACGCACTCACACACACACACACGCATGCGCACACGCATTCGCAGCACACACACACACACACATACAAACATGCAAATGCATGGGCACACGTAGTCACACACACACACACACACACACACACACACACACACACACACACACACACGCCTACACATGCAAAGTGCGTGCATCCGCACATGCACACACACTTGCACATGCACGCACACACACACGCATGCTAACATGCACATGCACAAGCATGCGCATGCACACTCGCACACACGCACACGCACACACACACTAATTTGCACTTGACACACACACACGTATGTGCATCTCCACATGCACACGCACTCCGCACTGCACATGCACGCACACACGCACTCGCACACACACACGCACACGCACACGCACACGCACAAGCACATGCACGCGCACCTCTACACACACACTAACATGCACACTCGCCTCCAGGTCCCCGACATTGTTGTGATTTTAACCTGTAAAATGCAAAATACCTCCTTCGGCCTCGTGGCCATATCAGAACATCCAAATGATATAAGCAACATACGATTATTAAATCCAAATCACAACATTATCAAGAATTTAACATTTATCATTTAAATTCAATTTGTAACTATATCATCATCCAATAGATTTCTATACTAGAGCTATTCATAATATCAATGTCACATGTCTAAAATCAACATCAATAATCATGTCAAGTCAACTAAGTATATCATCATCCACATAATAATAATAATGTCTCAATGATCCTCAAGCATAATAACTGAATCCAGTCAATATTAATCCATAGTCTAACATCTAACCATCATACTAATCAAAACATAATAGTGTCCATAATAATCCTTGATACATCATACTACATCAAAATATAATAATATCCAAAATATGATCAATAGTGTCAAGATCAGTATGTCAACAGTGTCTAAGGAGAGTGGGCACTACATCCCCCTCCCTGTAGACTTGACTTCCTCTTGGAAGTCACTGGAACAAATGTGGAAACTGCACTCGTGAAATAGTAGCATTCTCCCAAGTGGTTGCAGCCTCGCCATATTGTCCCACCGCACCCGCACTGATCAATCTCTCTCGCCTCGAAGGCCCGAGGTCTCGCGATTTATGATACTGGACGGGCTCCACCATCAATCGTCCCCGATCTCGCACTGCAATGATGTCCAATCCAAAGCACATGAGAAGGATCTGTGATATATCTCCTAAGAACATAAACATGAAACACATCATGTACACGAGACAATCTCGGGGTGGCAATGCTAGACGGTAAGCCAACGGGCCGATACGCTCCAGGATCTCAAAAGGTCCAACGAACCGAGGAGCTAACTTAGAACCTTATCCATAATGGATCGGGCTCTTATGTGGCCTAACACGAAGGAAAACCTTCATGCCCACATCAAAATTATGCTCGGTTCTATGCTGATCAACGTACTTCTTCTGTCTATCATGTGCCTCCTGTAATCTCTGCCTGATCAACACTACCTACTGCTCCATGTATTGCAAAAGAGCTGGTCCGAGAGATACTCTATCCTCCAACTTGTCCCAACTAAGGGGTGTCCTGCACTCCCTACCATACAAGGCCTGGAAAGGAGCCATGCCTATAGAACTCGCAAACTATTATCAGAGGCAAATTCCACAAGATATGATACTCCTCCCACTTAGACCGCTGATCCATCATGTACATCTTTGAGCATATCCTCCAAAATCTAATTCACTCGCTCGCTTCTGTCCATCATTTGTCTCCGGGTGATTACTGTGCTAAAGTTAATCTTCGTCTCGAG
>CM031243.1:16183571-16278571 GCA_018340775.1 Taxus wallichiana var. yunnanensis
GAGGCAGGGGAGGTGGCTCGTCCTGTCGTAGCCCCATCTGCCTGCGTACCCTCTCTAGGGGTATCCGCTCGTACTCTCCCGGCCTCCGTCCTGCTATCCGAGATGTATCTTTGGATCGGGCGCACTGTATCTGTGAGCTCCTCTGCAGTGTGGTGACCTCTGTAGGGTCTCCATACAATGTCTCTTTGCTGTAAGGCCCTCTGCAAGTGTCTATAATAGACCACATCCCGACCTGCAACAACTGCTCGTGGCTGGCCCACGACCCCCAACCACCTCTGAAAGCCATATCGGTATACGACCTGTGGCCCTGGCTGCTGGGGTAGCCCTACTGGCCTGATGCATACGATGTGCTCGTATGCCCAATGATCTGACAAAAATGTAGAACAAATACCAAATCACCTCCTCCGGCGATAGCCCCATAGCTCCCTGTATAATTGCACCAGATACACTGGTGCCCATGCGAAACAGGTGTGCTCCTCCACCATCTCCAGCAGTACCCCCATCAATGCTCGTGGGAAGCGGCCTCCCTCTGAGTCCGGGAGGGCGAAGCAGGTGATCCCAACCATCATCAACACCGCCAGTCGTGTCTCGTGACGATGCGCACGGTACATGTCACCGTACCCGATACTCGCGCTATGGTAGGTCGGTGGCGCGTGCGCATCCCCAAAACCTGCGGTATCTTTGTCCATCCAGTGATCTGAATCTACGGAAGGCTCGCCTCTCCCTCGATCGGTAGCCGCAGGATGCGATACACATCCTCTAATGTGACGGTCATCTCTCCGGTCGGCAGATGGAACACATTGGCCGCCGGATCCCATCTCTCGATGAGGGCGACCATCAGGCTGTGATCCCTCTCTATCGCTCTGTACCTCTGGACCCCGCCGAGTCCCACCTCGCGCATGATGGCCCAATGCGCCGCAGATACGTGTGGCCTCATCCGACTCAATAGTGGAGGCATCCTATCACGCATCGTCAACTGCTGACGTGCCTGCAAAACCAACCCACATTCTTAGACCTACTCTTTATTATAACATCTACTTTACCATCTAAACCCCCTTTTGTAACACCCAAAACCTAACCCCACACCTAACCCTTCTCCACCCCTAAACCAACCCCCACACCGACCCGCAACCCAACCCAAAAAACCCAAAACCCAACCCAACCCAAAAAACCCAAAATCTAACCCCACACCTAACCCTTCTCCACCCCTACACCTAACCCCCACACCTACCCCTTCTCCACCCAACCCCACTCCCACTCTAACCCAACACCCCAAAAACAATCAACCCAACCCCACTCCCACTCCCACCAACACCCCAAAAACAATCAACCCACCCCACTCCCACTCCCACCTGACCCAAAAACAATTTGAAGGCGAATCTATCGCAGATTTCGTTGGACGATGGCGGGTCTTATCAACCAACTCACGTATGCCTTGCCTCAAACCGAACTCATCGAACTATTTTCGCGGGCCTGCGCTAAGCACATCTCCCCTACCCTCCAAATTCAAACTTTCCGCACATTCGGCGAGGCCTTTACCATGGCTCGGAAACTAGAAATTCGAGCCTTAGAAGAAGAGAAATTGTGGTTGCGTAACAAAACCCCAATTTCGAACTCCTGATTCTACCAACAAGCCAAACACCGCCACTCCTCACGCGTCCACTTCTTCTAAATCAAAAGGAGCTGTCCACGCGGTAATGGTCAAATCTCAAACACCGTCTAATACTCCACAAAACCACTTATAAGTACAAAGCCGAGCCCACCAATTACACTCCCTTGGGAGAAACTTATGGCGTCATCTGGAAAAATTGCTCAAAGGCTGGGGCTATCACCTTGCCCCTGTTAAACCTCACTCTGGGTTTGACTCCACCCGCGTTGATACCTTCCTGAGTACAAAGAAAATGACTTTTGTAATTTTCACCGCGTAAAAGGACACGGTCATGAAAACTGCAAGATGTTGAAAAACATAGTGCGGGAAATGGTTGTGCGAGGGGATATAACCCTCGATAATCCTAATGCCCCTAACTTGAAATCTGAAAATTTTCAACAAGCCATTCTCGAATCACTCGTCTAACGATAACGTGAACCAAGATATCTTAGCCGAGGAGAGTGTTCATGAGATCCATGCAGTCTTCGATTCTCAGCCAAAAGCCTCTATTGAAAAATTTTTAAATCAAGCCTCTCCACCAACACAGGAGTTTGAACCTCCTTCACCACCATCAAGCCAAAGTGAAATCATTCCTTTACCCATAGAAGAGTTAACTGCCCGGACTTCTCTTCTTATCAACAAGTCTTCTTACACCACATCCCTCTGAGGCGTGACCGGATGCTATCTAATTTATCTATTTCCCAAACGTCCCCTTCTACCACTCTTGCTACACAAGAGGAAGGCCCGCCACTCCTTTTGACATCCTTAGACGAGAAATCTCTTACACTAACATCACCACATTCTTTAAACGTGATAGATCCCCTCGAACACGCCCTCCTACCTATTAGTCCCTCATCGCCTAAATCTTTTCAACGACCGATTGACCTCTTAACATCTATTGATACAGTGCCTCATCTACCTCCTGTGTCACACCCGCAGTGGACTAGAATTACAACCCACCTTTCTTCCGTACAAAAATTACAAATCACACCTGGAGACTGTCATTCCGCAGAAGATAGACAGGCCCTATGAAAACGTTTGAGTACCCCTTTTTCTACTCAAATGCAAATGACTGATCCTGATGTCTCCACCATATACCCGAAGTGCTTACAGAAGCTTAAAATGCCCCTGTTCTCACCTTCACCCCCCTCACCTCTACCAAATGCCCCGTCCACTTCTATCAACTTAACCAGATCTTCCCATACGCTTGGGACCTCACCAATGCCCAGTCTAACGCACCCGCCTAAGCGACTCGATCTATCCAAAAATAAATCCGCTCCGCCACCTAGGAGACAAACTCAATCCGTCCCCCTGTCACAATCAAAACCATCATCGTCATACCTACCTTCCATATTGGGACCCCATCCCTCTACCTTACATCAATATATCATACCTCCTGCGTTTTCTTCAGAACAACTTACGCCTTCCGCACCTATACAGAAATTCCAGGGTATAGCAACACCGCCACTCCGCGTATCCTGTCCACCTATCAACCTTAAACAAATTCCATCATCAAAAAATTTGTTTTCAGTCACTCCTATTTCCCCGTGGTTGTTTTCTGATACCACATCATCTGCGGCCTCATCATCCAACATAGCTTCTGCGCCAAAGAAATCACGTTTAGTAAAAACCATGTATCAACACCCTTCGGCTAAACCACCACCCGTGCGAACCAATCATGCCCAAACATTACCAAAACCCGCACAATCAATACCCTCATCCTCTCCTGATTTTGACCCACTCAAAGGATCTTACGCCAAAATCCTTGCTATGTTGGTGGAGAATGCGACCATTTCCCTACCTCCACTTAGACCTTATGACCCGTCTAAGCCCCGACCTATGGGTTACGATGAGTCTAAAATCTGCTTATCACCGCACGCCGGGACATGATGTGGAGGGATCAAGCTCTAAAAACCATCCTTCGCCAGTCACCTCTCCCGGATAGAAAGATTAAGAAAGACAACTTACGAAGGGAGAGACCTTTAGTTTCCATTCCCTCTCCTATACCATCTGTCCCCGCCTCACCAAGATCTATCATTATTACAACCCCACCTCTTGAAGATCATGAGTTATCCCCACCATCTTCCTCATCTCGGTCTACGAGATTAATATGATTAGTGTCATTGCTACTAGAGGCGAAAAAACAATGGGAAAGCAAAAGAAAACACACTGCGGCATCTCTTTCTCCGTCAAACATCCCGATTACACCACCACCTAAAGTGGTCATTCGCGGACCCGCCTATCCGTCTCTAATGGCATTGCCCACCGAAATATGATTAAACGGCTTCACCACGATCGCCCGTAAAAATGACATTGTATGACCTCATTCGAGACTTGAATCTCATCGACAAGCTCTCGTTGAGATCCTTGAGGATAGAGGTTTTACCTAATGAAACCACTGCGATCGCCTCCATTCTAACACCCAATCACGTTGCTTCTCTCACCAAACAACCCACTTTGCCCCACCACTTACCACTCTCTCTGCAACAAGCTCTGCTGCGATCGGTTTCTCACGAAGATGAAATTATCGACTTTGGTATAGAAGATCCCGACCACTGCCCTTTTCATCTCCGCTTACGTCCGGGACATTCGAGTACGTTTGGTTATGATTGACGGGGTAGCTAGCTAAACATCATCTCTTGAAAAGCCTTCCAGCGGATGAACATCCCTTCTAGTTGCATGTGTGCCCGACCCCATCATGTTGCGGTCATTGATGGCGCTATTACTTCTACCTTAGGCACCGTGATCCTCAACATTCGCGTGGACCACGTACTTTACTCGAACTCTTCTATGTCTTGGAGGAGAGTTCCAATATAATATATTCTTTGGGTCGTCCTTGGATCCAAGCCATGGGATGCGTTCCCTCAACATTACATAGATGTATAAAATTTGAGTACGAGGGGAAGTCTTACACCGTAAAAGCTGACCCTCCCCCCTTTAAAACCTGCAATATGTTATACCGCCCTAACGATGTGCTTATACCAATCAAGACACCCATACATTCAACCCAACCATCCGCCTCAAATGTACCTCAACCATCCACCTCAACCGCGCCTACGCCTTGATTGATGAAACCACCATCGCAAAACCACTTCCCTTCCCATGACTAACATTTTAACCTCCGATCCCTTAGTAGATGTTTTTCGGCCTTTCGCTGGGGGAGTACCGCCTCTATAACGTTAGTTCTTTCCCTACCCCGCAGGAGTACGGACAATTACATGCACATCCCACCTACGACCGTCGCGTGGGGGAGATAATCTCTTACGGACCACCCCATTGCCGCACTAACCTAACGTATGGGGGTGTTGACGCATCCTCCATTACCCCTGAACCTCCTCTTGGTGTGGTTCCTTTCCAATCCGATTTTCAATACTTGACAAATCGTCGTTTCTCCCTCACCTTCTTGACTCATTTGTGCGTGGAAGGCTTTGGTTTTGGCCTTTACGAACAAGGCCGACATACACTCATTCCCGTGACTACCCGTAAACACAATGATCGCAGTGGTCTCGGTTTTCCCGAAACACCTACATAGGAGACACCTCCTGTCAGCTATATCCTAGAAGAAGAAGACGTCGCCCCTACCAAACCATCATCACCCACTTTGCCATCATCACCCGCAGAATCTATAGACCCTGAATCTATCCCTCCTAACTTTTTTTTTTCATAAATGTCATCTTCATAGGTCCTCTCACTTATCAACGTGATAATGAGGACCCATCCTCTCTTCCCCTTCTTTATCCAGACATGATCGAAGAGGATTCGCCTTTGATTAATGTTGTTGAATGCCAGGATGACGACTCCATCCTCACTTACCTTGGCGCGGATGATTCTTATATTCAACGAGCCTTACCATCTGAAACCCAAACTATGCTGAACGAATCTACCATAGAAATCAATATCCACACGGAGGAGGATCCTCACATTGTGAAGATTGGACAATCCCTTAACACATCAGAACAAGCCGCCTTTACTACCTTTCTCCGTGCTCATGACCAAGCTTTCGCATGGTCTTACGGCGACATGCCGGAATTGATCCTACCATCGCCATCCATAACATCACCTAAACCCCGATTCCAAACCAGTCAAACAAAAATTGAGAAAAATGCATCCACGCATTGCTCTCTTGGTCAAAGAGGAGCTCAACGACTCCTTTACTGTTTCCTTCATTTTGCCTATTGACTATCCTCAATGGATTTCTAACATCGTACACATCACTAAAGCGGCAGGGGGACTTCGGATATGCCTGAGTTTCCGGGATCTTAACCTCGCTTGCCCCCGAGGATGACTTCCCCCTCCCAAGTATTGATCAACTTGTTGATCTCACTCTGAGCCATGAAATGCTTTCTCTCATGGATGGCTTTTCGAGGATCTGACCAAATTTTGGTTGCCCTGCCGATCGACACAAAAGCGCCTTCATAACTCCTTGGGAACCTTCGATTATCGTGTCATGCCATTTGGCCTTAAGAATCTTTGTGCTTTACCTATCAGCGGGCTATGACCTACATTTTCATGACATTATGCACACTATCCTTGAAGACTATGTCGAAATGATCTTCTCGGCAAGTCTAAACATCGTAGTGAACATCTCGATGTTTTAACCATTATTTTTGATGCTTTGTTACAATATTACTGTCAGCCTTGACCAGAAGAAATGTGTCTTTGGTGTTCTTTCGGGAAAACTTCTTGGCTTTATCATCTCTTTGCGTGGCATTGAGGTCGATCCATCTAAAGTCAAAGCTATCCTAGAAATGCCCCCCCAACAATCTCAAACAATTGCATAGTTTACAAGGTAAGCTCGATCTATCCGACGTTTCATCTCCCGACTCTCGGATCGATGTCGACCTTTCCATCACCTCCTTAAAAAAAGGATATTGCATTCCATGGAGCGAAGAATGTCACCAAGCCTTGAAGCTCTCAAATCCTATCTCTTGCAGACCACCGTGCTTATCCCACCCCAAGACGACCGCCCCTTCTACCTTTACCTTTCCGCCACCGACCACGCTGTAGGAGCCATGCTTGCACATCGTGACTCTGAGAATCACGAACAAGCCGTTTATTATATAAGTCATACTTTGGTGGACTATGAGACTAGGTACACACATGTAGAAAAATTGTGCCTTGCCCTATCATTCGTGGCCACCAAACTCCGACACTACCTTCTAAATCACAAGACTTTCGTCATCACCAATACAGACCCCATCCATTACATGTATGCCAAACCTCATCTGAACCAACGCATTGCTAGATGGCTCATGCTTCTCGCCGACCTCGACCTTGAGTTTATCCACCAAAAATCAATCAAAGGACAAACCATCGCGGACCAACTTGCGGACGCTCCTTTACCGGGGGAACAATTTACCAATTTCACATTTCCCGACGAACTCATCGCTACTCTTTCCATCACGGAGGAGTCGTACCCAATGACCCTCTTCTTCGATGGATCTAAATGCCAGCGCGGCGGAGGAGCCGGCGTTGTTCTCATTCCCCTCAATGCTGAACCTATGCCTCTTTCATTCCGACTTGATTTCCCTTGCACTAATAATACAGCGGAATACGAGGCCCTTGTTCTGGGTCTCCAAGTTGCGTTACACTTAGGCATCAAATCTATCAAAATTTTTGACTCTTAATTGGTAGTCAATCAAGTTATGGGCATCTACCAATGCAAATACGAGGAACTTCAAAAATACAAACACTACGTGGATTCACTTCTAGCCTTATTTACCCACTATTCTATACAAACCATTCCCCGCTCCACTAACAAATTTACGGATACTATGGCTTGCTTAGCCTCATAATTCCCGCCACGCCAATGACTCTGAATTATTCGTCGTGGTCCAACAACTTTTTGCCCCATCTATTCAACCCCGGTAGTTTGTATGATAAATCTTGTGTCCACTAATTCACGGGATACAGTACCACCAATTCCATGACTACCTTACAATCTCTGTCCTCCCACGACCTTACTAGTAGCGCAAACGTGCTTTTCTTAAAAGTGTTTCGCGTTATGTTGTCATGGGGGACTCCTCTATAAACGTGGCTTTGATGGCATCCTCCTTGTGTCTAGCGGCGCGGAGGCCACTCATACCATCCAGCGGAGTCCATGGCGGTATCGTGGCGGACATTTTAGCGGCCTTACTGGTGGCCAAGCGAATCCTTCGCCTTGGTTATTATTGGCCTACTCTCGATAACGGCTAGCTACGAATATGTTAAGCGTTGTGTTATGTGTCAGCAACATGCCAACCTTCAACATACTCCTAGCCACCCGCTCCAGATCGCTCGAGATCTTTGGCCCTTCTCACAATGGGGTTTAGACCTTATTGGTGAGATTCACCCAACCTCTTCACAACGTCACCGTTGGATAATCACAGCGACCGAATATTACACAAAATGGGTGGAGGCTATTCCACTCATTTCAATCAAAAAAGAAAAAATTGTCGAGTTCATTAACCACCACATTATCTGTCGTTTTGGTGTTCCTCATCGCCTGATAACAGATAATGGAAAATCTTTCAAAAACAAGTTGTTGCAAGACCTTTGTGACAACTTTGGTATCAAACTTAGTTTCTCATCACCTTACTATCCACAAGCCAATGGGCAAGCCGAGTCCTCTAATAAAACACTAACCAAAATCCTCATGAAAGTTGTCAATGAATCCGGAAGAAATTGGCATGATCACATTCCTTTGCCCTTTGGGCTTATCGTACTAGCATAGCATTCGTACCTCTACTAATGCCACACCTTTTCTTTGGTATACGGTGCAGAGGCTGTTTTGCCTCTCGAAATACAAATACCCTCCTTAGAATATCTCTTGGGATATTCTCACCAGCGATGATTTCCGAGAGCAGTTAGCCCAATTGGAGCTTCTTGTGACGCGTCTTCTTACTGACTCTTGATCACCTTCAAATCTATCAAAAACGCATTAAACGTGCTTATGATAAGCGACTTCATGAGCGTACCTTTAAGGTTGGTGATCTTGTTCTCAAGAGAATCAACATGTAACCAAACTAGAAAAGAGCAAACGTGGAAAATTTGCTCCCGATTGGATTGGGCCTTATATAATCACTCATACCTATGGATCTGGTACTTATCGTTTAGCTTCGCAATGGTAAACTGAGCTGAACCCCTAATGCCTTGCATCTTCGACCATTCTCTTGTTGAAATTAGTGTTATATCACTTCTTATCTACACTGCGCTCGTCCCTTGAGCTCACTTACCACTACATACACTCTGTTTCCTACACTTCATAATAACAATCAAGCTCACATAGTTTGATCCTCACCTCCCCTTGATGATGCCTTCCCCTTTTTAGTCTAGTCCATGACTTCAAAAGCATTAAAATAAGCCGTATTCTTATGGGATTTTCTTGAGTCAAACTTCCTACTCCCTAGATGCTTCATGCCAAATGAACATCTAGTCATTTAAATTAAATATGGATGCTCCCTCGAAGGACAGCTATATGCCGAACTATTGCTACTTATTATATATGTTGCTCCCCAGAAGGAAGACAGGCTATGCATTACAATCATATCTGCTACTATAAATAGTTTGCTCCCTCGAAGGACAGACTATACACGATCGACCTTTATCAAGAGCTTCTCGCATTGATCGAGCTTTGAAGACCTCAAGAATAATACAATCAATATCCCTGTAGACTTCCCGCATCGATCGGTCTACATTGATAAAAGAAAAGCCTCATTCAAAAGCACTTTTGAGTTATGGACTTGTCTATTTAGGGTAGTTTCTCTTTCGTCGAATAATCACCTTGCAACAAGCTCTCGGCCTCCTTTATATCAACCACCTCACCTCACCCTTTGTCAAAGCAACAAAAACTCAAGGGACGTGACGTATATCCGATATATTGTGATTATACAAATCTTTTCACCTATCGACTTCTACTTTATCACAGGTACTTAGGGATTGAAGCTCATCCTATGTTAATATGTGGTTTGTTTAGCTCTTTTCACCTACGGAGCACTCTTTCCTCTTTGCCTCGCATCTAGGATTGTGTGTTGATCTTAATCAGGACATGGTTCCCTTCTATTTGGGTAAGCTAACTTTCGCTTTACCTATACCTACATCAACATCGCCCATACCTTACCAACACCAACAACATTACCCTATCAACATCAAATTCTTATCAACCAACAAATTGCCTAACCATACCCAAATTGCCTGAATTCACCTCTCCCTGGTCCTAAGGGAGAACTACATCGATCTGAGGCCCCTCCTTGCTTTGTGCGATGGGCTATGTAGGCGACACTTTGGAGACATGGGGTCTCCCAAGGTTAGCTCGACCATCCCCTACCATAACTTATCATGTGTGGTAAATATAAATATTTTTGTGCATTTTTATTTAATCACATTTCTCTTTACCCTTTTTCGAAACACCGAAAATCAAAACACCAACAATCTTATTATTATCATAACTCAAATCAACATACATATTCAGTTTTATTTAGATGTTAAACAAATACATCTTCTCTATCATCGACACGCAGGTCGGCATCCTTATTTATTCTTATACCTTGCTAACATTTACTCAGACCCTCACGCCTCATCCCGAACTAGGCGATGATCGTGATTGTCGACCCCTCTCGCCGGGCCTCTCTGTCCTCAAAGGTACCACGGCTATTGGTACCGCCCACTGATCTGCCAATCTCTCCTGTAACATATGAATACGCCCTCTCGCATGGAGGACTTCAGCCTCTAGTCTCCCCGCCCGTGACTCCGCAACCACTAACAATCCTCTTGTCTCATTCACCTGCGTTTGGAGCTGCTGAACCAAACATTGCAGACGATCCCTCTCTGCTGTAATCACCGCTATGTCAGGGCGCTCACGTACACCTCGCAGTTCTGCTACCCACCATAATCTATAGGCCTCTGTCGTTCCCGCATCCATTACCCTGCGATCGGCTGCTTTACCTCTTGAGCCCTTACGGAGGTGTTGGCGGGGGAGGTGAGAATCTTTGCCTCGGTGTTGATCCTCATATATGGTCTATAAGCCGGGGTATATCTGCACAAATCAAATTGTCATACGCGATCTATAGGAATCCTCTCATACTCCCCGGCTGTGCCTGCGATCCACCTCAATCGTTCACACCCCTCAACTCCTCGGCTATGTTCTTTGTTATCATATAGTTTCCGTATGGCCTCCAGCGAGATATCCATGGCCGTCACTCTCTCCCATACACTGTAATACTCAATATCACATGTCACGGCACAGGATCGGCCTCTTGTTCTATCTGGACCCATCATCGAATCCCGACCTCGTACTCCGGTCTCTCTGCCTGGAGGATTGGCCTATTGGTCGCACACAAACCGTGTGCTCATAGGCCCACGAGTGTAATAAGTATGAACAATCCAGCGTCGTCTGTGATTTCGCCTCTGAAGCCCATAAACCCTGTATAGCTCCGAATATGCGGTGCCCATGCAAACGTAACGTTCCTTTCTACCATCTCCCGGATAACACACATCAATGCCTTTGGAAATCTTCCCCCTTAGCCCTCGGTAGCGCATAATACCCTCTGCTATCATTAATATCACTTTGCTAACCTTGTCTCCTCGGGGTGTCTTTGCATACATTACCCCATATGTAAGCGATAAACCTCATTGTGTCAAATCTCGTGCGTATGGACCAAATCTGCTTTGTTATCGCTCCCAGTGCGCGCTAGGTAGTGCACGATATCTTTGGTTCTCTGTAATAGGGAGTCTCAAATCTGAAACACATCTTCGATATTCTTTGTCATTTCACTGTTGGCGAGATAGAAGGTATTTGTCTCGGGATTCCATCTTTCAATCAACGCTGTAACATACCATGGTTACGTGCGATTCGCGAATAATAACAGATTCCACTTAACCCCAAGCGATTTATCAACGTCCATTCATTCGGTGTTACATCCGCTCGGATTAAGTGACAACGACAGCTTTACTTATCATTCATCCTCAATCCACGCCTCTGCTGCATACACCAAAACAACAAACAACCATTCAATCCGTCGAGTTTTTTCAAACGATTACGGAAATTCCTCCGATGCTTAGATTTGGTTATACATAACCGATATCGGTTGAGTAACCGATACCGGTTCTCCCTAACCGCTACCGGTCACTGTCAATTATATACACCTTCCCAAAAAAACAACCACCTACGACAATAATTTGCTCGTTTATTCCTTTTTATACATACAAACATACCTGAAACCCCTGATTGCCTACCCTGTAACACTTACCTCACCTGCAACCCTTGTTATCATGTTTTCTTTCTCATATCTACCCACCTACTCTCCCCCATCTTATTCACGAAACATGCAGTAGTTAAATCACAAACAAAATGATACCTCTTGGGTTGCAGCAGCTTGAGGTGGCCCTTGTCTTCCCTCATGTCCTTGCCTGCTGGATGCTTCTCCTCGTTCTGCCATGATCACCACCCTTTTCAACTTTGTCTTTCTGCCTTCTGAACCTCGGATCACATTCACTTTCCTTGTCTCTTTTCTCCTTCTCACCCAAATCTCTCATGCAAATACATCTCGGTTGTCAAAAATAAATCGCGTTCGCGTATTTAACCTCTTGCATGGCTCTAAAATTAAAACTCAAGTTGCCACCCTAGCTTTTCTATTTTTAGAAAAGCTCATACCTAAATAACCGGTATCGGTCGTATAACCGATATCGGTCATATAGCTACCGACATCGGTTACCTAACGATCCGGTTACACACTGCCTTTTTGAAGCGAGGTTCTTTTCTTCATTTCTCATCTAAATTTTTGTCGCGCCCGCCTCTTTGCTGCGTAAACAACACAATTTACCACATTTGTTCATCCACCACACATAGCCTTATAACTTCATTAACATCATTTATTTTATACAAATACACAACCATCAACTATGAATTTCAAGAAACTATCGATCTCTACATCATTTGGATCCAACTCATCGATTACATATATCACAATGTCACAAAACCAACAATTCATCACATCACATATCATTCATACATACGTGAACAAACGAAAAAACATCAACATCATCCATCTATCAACATATCAACTAAAACTTATCATACATTACATATTACCAACCATTAACAAAATATTTAAACACATTTTGAACAACTGCACAAAGGATCAAAACATCGTCTCTATATATATACCAAGTTTTCACAAATACAATGTGCCCTACATCGGGGCCTCTGTGATCTCATAATATACCAAAGCCGACATGCGAGGCGCAATACCTACCAAAAATCTCGGCTCGGCTCGCGAGGCCGGTCTCTTATATCAAAAATATACTCGGCTCGCGAGGCCGGTATCAAATGTCTGACCCGTACTCGGCTCGCGAGGCGGTATATAATAAATAAAATGAATCAATACAATGAATAAGTGTCGGCACGCGAGGCCTCTATCAATCTGACCGGTTCGCGACCGGTGCCGTGTCCTATGACAAACCATGTCGGGGATCTATCAGCTCTCCCCACCGCCCTCGGCACCTCTCCCCGCTGGTCCCTGTGGTGCCTCTCGCCTCCTGCCCGTCACGGACACGCCAGCTGTGGCTGCCCCTCCCTGAGATCTCTGGGCATGCGAGGTCTACGCCTATCTTGTTGCATATGCACGATACTCGACTCGGTGCTATCGAGAATATCTCGATAATATCGGGCCTCTGCTCTAACCTCCATATAGCGATCTCGCGCCCTTTGAAGGAGGCTGAGGCTGGTCCCTGGCACCTAACACACCAATACCCCACAGAGCTGTACCTACACTTTGTGGCGCGGTGGTCTTTGCTGTCTTTACTGCACTGCACTGCTTTGTGGGTGTGGTCTTTGGTGGTGGTCTTTACTGTGCACATGTACTGCACTGTGCACGTGGTCTTGGTGGTGCTTTTGCTGTGCACTGAGCTAAGGCTAGGCCCTATAAG
The DNA here is from genome assembly GCA_018340775.1 of Taxus wallichiana var. yunnanensis. Classification (NCBI taxonomy): domain Eukaryota; kingdom Viridiplantae; phylum Streptophyta; class Pinopsida; order Cupressales; family Taxaceae; genus Taxus; species Taxus wallichiana. The sequence goes on from CM031243.1 coordinate 16,197,124, forward strand.
GCCCCTATCTGTACTGCTGCTGGCAGACTTCAGCTGCCCTGTGTAAAGCTGCTGCACGACCTCTGAGCTGATCCCTCTCTCCTATAAGCTGCTGACCAAGTGCAGGCTGCGCGCGAGTCTACTATCCTCATTTGCTCTCTGCTTGACCCACCACACCACCTGTATGCTCCGTGCACCGGCATCATCCACACCCTCCTGCTTTGGTCTCTCCGCTACCCGGTCTAGATCCAAAGGCGTGGCGGCTGGCGGTGGGGCCTCTGCATCATCCCTCTGTCTTGAGGGGGGGGAGGTGGCTCGTCTGTCGTAGCCCCATCTGCTGCGTACCCTCTCTGGGGTATCGCTCGTACTCTCCCGGCCTCAGATCCTGCTTTATCCAGAATGTATCTTGGATCGGGCGCAGTGTCTGTGAGCTCCTCTACCGGGATGGTGACCTCTGTAGGGTCTCCATCAATGTCTCTTCTTTGTAAGGCCCTCTGCAAGTGTACATAATAGACCACATCCCGACTGCTGACAAGCGCTCGTGGTGGCCCCACGACCCGACCACCTCTGCGAAAGCCATATCGGTATACGACACTGTGGCCACAGGCTGCTTTGGGTAGCCCTCTTGGGCTTTGATGCATACGATGTGCTCGTATGCCCAACGATCTTGACAAAAAAATGTAGAACAAATACCAAATCACCTCCTCGGCGATAGCCCCATAGCTCCTGTATAATTGCACCGGATACTGCTTTGGTGCCCATGCAACAGTGTGCTCCTCCACCATCTCAGCGGTACCCCCATCAATGCTCATGGGAAGTGGCCTCCCTCTGAGTCAGGGAGGCGAAGCGAAGTGATCCCACCATCATCAACACACGCGGTCGTGTCTCGTGACGATGCGCCGGTACAGTCATGTCCGTACCGATACTCGCGCTATGGTAGGTCAGTAGCGCGGCTGCATCCCCAAAAACCTGCAGTATGCTGTCCATCGCAGTCTCTGAATCTACCTGGAAGACTGCCTCTCCCTCGATCGGTAGCCGCAGGATGCGATACACATCCTCTAATGTGACGGTCATCTCTCCGGTCGGCAGATGGAACACATTGGCCGCCGGATCCCATCTCTCGATGAGGGCGACCATCAGGCTGTGATCCCTCTCTATCGCTCTGTACCTCTGGACCCCGCCGAGTCCCACCTCGCGCATGATGGCCCAATGCGCCGCGATCGTGTGGCCTCATCCGGCTCAATAGTGGAGGCATCCTATCACGCATCGTCAGCTGGCGCGTGCTGTAAAACCAACCCACATTCTTAGACCTACTCTTTATTATAACATCTACTTTACCATCTAAACCCCCTTTTGTAACACCCAAAACCTAACCCCACACCTAACCCTTCTCCACCCCTAAACCCCCCCAACCAACCCCACACCCCATGACCAGAACCCAAAAAAACCCAAAACCCAACTAACCCAAAAACCCAAAATCTAACCCCACACCTAACCCTTCTCCACCCCTACACCTAACCCCCACACCTACCCTTCTCCACCCACCCCACTCCCCCTCCACTCCACACCCCAAAAACAATCAATCCAACCCCACTCCCACTCCCACCTTTGACCCCAAAAACAATCAACTGACCCCCCACTCCCACTCCCACCCACACCCCAAAAACAATCAACCCACCCCACCCCACCCCCAACCCAACTCCACCCCTACATAAACCCACAATAAGGCCTTGGTAGATACATAACAAGCGCGGTCACCCAACCCTCCCTTCCCTAAAATTGAGCGGCCGTCTTGGTCGATTAGTGAACCGACATCGGTCACTGTCCTCTCTCGGGCCGAACCCCATGCGGCCCCCAAAACCCATTTTTCCTATTTTCTACCCATTTACCCGCCCAAAACCCTCGATTTTACTCACCTAGCCGCATTACCCTATTTTACCTCTCTACCCTCTCCGTTTTCAAATTACCTCCATTTACTCCTTATTTCCTACAAAATACAAATTCTACCCAAACCCCCATTTAGCCTAATAACCATTTCATGCATAAATCACGAGTTTAGAACCTCTGGTGCGACGACATGTCGTCGTGGTGGGATGGGTGGTGGCGGTCCAGGTGGTCAGCCCCTCCGGCTCCTCTGCTGTGCCATGGCTCCAATCCACGATCTATTGGGTCCTGGCCAATCACTGCTTGCCTCCTCCTCAATCGGGCCCACTATCACTCTCTCCACTTGATCAAATAGCTCCACCTCACTCAATAACCCTCCAAATCAACTCTCCACGTCGAGACAAGTCGCTTTGGTTTGCAAATTTTCTAAAGTGACAATGACAGGCCGTATTTTTCTTTTTATAGGTTTTTCGATCTTAACCGATGTCGGTTTAATTTTGCCCTAAGAAACCGGTATCGGTCCCTTAACCGATATCGGTCATGCGAGAATCGACATCGGTTCTCTACCCAACTTTCACCCCATTCTTTGCCCTTATTTACTCCTTGCCTCTTTTTCACCAATATCGCCTTCGTCCACCTTTCTTTGCCTGACATCATTCTGTTCACTTGTCGGCTGACCTGCGGCCTCGCCTACTACCTGTTGGCCCGACCTACAGGCCTCGGCCTACTAATTGGCCCGGCCCGAGGCCTCGCCTACCTGTTTGGCCCGACCTAAGGCCTCGGCTACCTGTTCGGCCCGACCTAAGGCCTCGACCTACCATTCGGCCCGACCTAAGGCCTCGACCTACCAATTGGCCCGACCAGGCCTCGGCCTACCATTGGCCCGGGCCAGAGGCCTCGACCTGCCCGGTTGGCCCGACCCAAGTCCTCGACCTGCATTGGCCCGACCCAAGAGGCCTCGACCTACCATTCGGCCCGACCTAAGGCCTCGACCTACCAATTGGCCCGACCCGAGGCCTCGGCCTGCCAATTGGCCCGACCCAGGCCTCGGCCTACCAATTGGCCCGACCCAGGCCTCGCCCTGCCTGGCCCCTTGGCCTCGACCCCAGAGGCCTCGGCCTACCCAGGTGGCCCGACCCGAGGCCTCGCCCTACCTGTTTACTGGCCCAGGCCCGACCCAGGCCTCGGCCTACCAATTGGCCCGACCCAGGCCTCGCCCTACCTATTTGGCCCGACCTGGCCTAAGGCCTCGGCCTACCTGTTGGCCCGACCAGGCCTCGCCTAACAATTTGACCCGACCCAGGCCTCGGCCTACCCACTAACGCGACCCGGGGCCACCTGCCAACCACTTGGCACGACCCCGAGGCCGTATCACTTCCATACCATACCCACATCAGCGTTTTATTTTATACATCCATCATGTACCTTGTGTTGTCGAGCTCACTGTTCGTGTTTTAGCATGATTAGGGTCCTTGACTTGATCTGTCGACCAACTTTGCCCAGGACCTGAACCGTGACGTTTATCTCAACCAAACCAACCTTTTGAGTGCTTGCCGAACATGCCTAAATGTTCCGGTACCTTACATTATATATACAGGAGCTACTTCCTATGCCTTGGATACCGGGATTATATCACCCTTGTTTGGATAAACTATCGACCTTTGCCTATACATTGCTGGTTTTCTAGTCAAATCATGTACCCTAGTCGTACTATTACATTTCACATGCGTCACGCTTCCTTGGACCTACCCCACCACCTTACCATCCTCTCTACCACATATACCCTTTATCACCCTATCCTGATTTCCCGTTCACTCAATCATGATAGATTTGAGGGGATTACCTATATCCTTAACATGTGAAACCACTTCATATTATTGTCCATGCGCGACTTTTACGAGAACAAGCTACGACAATAAGGGGCTAATGTAGACACCAAATTCGTGTCTCACGACCCCTTGTGACCCGCATCCCATTTATGCACCTAACCTCATTACCTAAACTTTACACAATTATTTATTAATTACCTTGTAATTGATAAATCCACATCACCTTACCCGCCACCTCACTTTGCCACCTCATCATGACCTAGCCTAACCTAAACTAACCTAATTAAGACCCATGACTTGGTCAGACTCACATCCATAACTAATGCCTCCTTACTGCTTTTAAAATCCGACCTTCTAGCCACCACTTGACCAAGCCATGGCTGATCTCTCGGGAGAAAGCGGGAAGGTGGGCTATTTTAGTAAAAATAGCCTACTTTTTCCTTCCGATGCGGTTCTACTCGGCCGCCGTCGGTTCACGCAACCGCCATCGGTTCCTGTAAATGGGCTCCCCAAACCAAAACAACGGATCGGAATTTCATTTTGGAGATCGGTCAAAGGATTTGGATAAGCGAGAGCATTGCGGCGAGGAGCAGTCGAGATCTTCACTTGTGAGCGAGAGACAAGTAAAGAAACCGAGAAGTGTTTCTGACCAAGGAGATCAACTTGCCTCTCGGTCAAAACTAGTAAGTCAGATCTTACATGTCCTTTTGTTATAACATTTCTTATGCTTCTTGAATCTCAGTCCTCCTAAATCCATTTCTGAATCCACTACCCAACGTGCCATTGCATCTAACTGTCATTCTTTCACTCCTAATCATCCCATTTCCTAATACCATCCAAAAAACCAGCTATTACAAACACCATATCTACCAAGAAGATCCTATAACCCACCGGTATCGGTTATCAGTAACCGGCATCGGTCATCAATAACCGCCATCGGTTCCTCTGATCAAAACCAGAAAACCAGCCTTTCCCCCTACCCAGTTTAACAAAATAATTTAATTGATATTTTGCAGTCTTTTGTGTTAATTCATATTAGCGAGGCCACCACCTTGAAGGAAGTTTTATATTTCTGGCCCAAGGCGAGTTTCCTCATTTATTGTTTAATCAAAATCTTGTGGTCTTGTGTTCTTATTTGCAGGTAGTCCTTCCAAGACAAAAAGGAGTTCTCCGTAGTCAGCCTGATCTTTCTCTACGGTACGCGCACACCATCTCGACATTCAACAGGTATTCCTCCTAACCCTAACCTCATCTGTTTCTAAAAGGAATGAAAGGATAGAAGCAACTCTATTCCCGGCTTGAAACATTCGGCGAAACAGCATGTGCTTGAGCGTGTGTGTGTGCGTGTGCAAGTGTATGTGCGTGTGTGTGTACGCAGTGCACATGCGTGTGCATGTGTGTGTGCTTGTGACGTGTGTGGGTGCGTGTACATGCACCTCTATTTGCATCTATGTGCGTGTGCATGTGCGTGTACGGAGTGCGTGTGTGTGCACATGTTCGGTGCACGTGCGTGTGCATGTGTGCATGTGCGAGGCGTGTGTGGGTGCGTGTGCATGCGTGTGCATGTGCATGCGCATGCATGTGCATGTGCATGTACAGGTGCGTGTGTGGGTCCATGTGCAACGTGTGTGGGTCCGTGTGCGTGTGCGTGTGCATGTACATGTGTGCATGCGTGTGTGGGTGCGTGTGCGTGTGTGTGTGCGTGTGCATGTGTGTGTGTCCATGTGTGTATGTGTACATGTGCGGGTGCGTGTACATGTGTGTGTGCGGGTATGTGGGCATGGGCGCGTGCGTAGGCGTGTGCGGGTGCGGGTGCATGTGCGTGTGCGTGTGCGCGTGCATGCGTGTGTATGTATGTGTTTATGTGTGTGTATGCGTAAGCTTCGCATGTGTGTGTGCCTATATGTGTGTGTATGCATGCGGGTGTAGGTGCGTGTACGTGTGCAAGTGTGAGTGCATGTGTGTGTTTTGGTGCGCGTCTGCATGCATGTGTGTGTGTGCGTGCATGTGTGTGTGTGTGTGCGTGTGCGTGTGTGAGTGCTTGTGCGCGTGCGCGTCCGTGTGTGTGTGTGTGCGCGTATGCGTTTATGTGTGCGTGTGGATGTGCATGTGCGTTTGCGTGTGTGTGTGCATGTGTGTGTGTGCGTGTACTGTGTAGGTGTAGGTGTGTGTGTGTGTGTGAGTGTGTATGTAAGTGCGCGTGGTGTGCGTGCGCGTGTGTGTGTGTGTGTGTGTGTGTGTGTGCGAGTGTAGGTGTAGGTGCGTGTGCGTGTGTATGCATGTGCAAGTGCGCGTGGGCTGTGCGTGTGTGAGTGTGTGTGTGCGTGTGCGTATGAGTGTGTGTGTGCGTGTGCATGTGGATGTGCATGTGCGTGCACGCGTGTGTGTGCATGTACTTGTGTAGGTGTAGGTGCATGTGCATATGCAAGTGCGCGTGGTTGTGTGTGTGTGTGTGCGTGTGCGTGTGCATGTGTGCATGTGCATGTCCTTTTGTGTGTGCGTGTGCGTGTGCGTGTGCATGTGCGAGTGTGTGTTCAAGTGCATGTGCGTGTGTGAGTGCGAGTGTGTGTTACGGTCCGCGTCTATCGTGTGTATGTGTGCGCGTGCATGTGTGTGTGCGCGTGTGCATGCGCGTGTGTTTGCGTGTGTGTGTGCATGTGCGTGTGGATGTGTGTGTGTGTGTGCATGTGCGTATGCGTGTGAGAGTGCATGTGCGTCTGTGTGTGCATGTACTTGTGTAGGTGTAGGTGCGTGTGTGTGTGTGTGTGCACATGCAAGTGCACGTGGCTGTGCGTGTCCGTGTGTGTGTGTGAGTGTGCGTGTGCGCTTGCATGTGCGTGTGCATGTGTGTGTTTGTGTGTGCGTGTACTTGTGTAGGTGTAGGTGCGTGTGCAAGTGCGCGTGGCATGCATGTGCGTGTGTGTGTGTACTTGTGTAGGTGTAGGTGCGTGTGCATGTGCAAGTGTGCATGGGCATGCGTGTGCATGTGTGTGTGCATGTGCGTGTACGTGTGCGTGTGCGTATGCGTTTGTGTGCGCGTGTGTGTGTGCGTGTGCATGTGGATGTGTGTGTGCGTGTGCATATGTGTGTGCATGTGCATGTGCGTGTGTGTGCATGTACTTGTGTAGGTGTAGGTGCGTGCATGTGTGCAAGTGCGCGTGGTTGTGTGTGTGCATGTGTGTGTGCATGTGCGTGTGCATGTGTGCATGTGCATGTATGTTTGTGTGTGCATGTGCATGTGTGTGTTCGTATGCGTGTGCGTGTGCGTGTTCATGTGTGGGTGCATGTTCATGTGCGTGTGCGTGTGTGTGTCTAGGTGTGTCTAAGTGCGTGTGCATGTGCGTGTACAGTGCATGTGTGTGCGCGTGTGTAAGTGCACATGTGTATGCATGTGCGCGTCTTGCGAGCGTGTGTCGATGTGTGTGCGTGTGTATTTGTGTGTGCATGTGCATGTGCGCATGCATGTGTTGGTGGGTGTGCATTTACATTTGCGTGTGCGTATGCATTTGTGTGTGCATGTGCGTGTGCATGTGTGTGTGTGTGTGCACGCGTGCATGTGCGAGTGTGTCTGCGTGTACAGGTGCATGTCCGTGTGTGTGTACGTGTGTGTGTGTGTGTGCGTGTGCACGTGCATGTGTGTGTGCGTATGAGTGTGCGCGTGCATGTGTTTGAGTGTGTATGTGCGTGTGTGTGTGTGTAGGTGCATGTGGTTGAGCGTGTATGTGTGCGTGTGCGTGTGCGAGTCCGTGTGCGTGTAGAGGTGCACATGCATGTTCGTGTGTGTGTGTGTGTGCATGTGTTTTTGTGTGTGCGTGTGTGAGTGCATGTGCGTGTGTGTGTGCAGGTGCACGTGCGTGTGCATGTGCGTGTGGCGAGGCGTGTGTGGGTGCATGTGCATGCACGTCATTTTGCGTCTGTGTGCATGTGCAAGTGCATGTACAGTGTGTGTGTGTGCACGTGCGTGTGCATGTGCGCATGTACATACGTGTGTGGGTGCGTATGCGTATGCATGTGCATGCGCGTGGGTGTGCATGTGCATGTACGGTGCATGTGTGGGTCCATGTGCAACATGTGTGGGTTTGTGTGCATGTGCGTGTGCATGTACATGTCCGTGTGCGTGTGTGGGTGTGTGTGCGTGTGCGTGTGTGTGTGTGCGTGTGCATGTCCATGTGCACGCGCGCGCATGCATGTGTGTGCGTGCGCACATGTGTGAGTGTGTGTGTGTGTATGCATGTGTGTGAGTGTGTGTGCACATGCATGTGCGAGTGCATGTGCACGTGCTTGTGTGTGAGTGTGTATGTGTGCGTGTGCGTGTGCGTATGCGTGTGCGTGTAGAGGTGCGCGTGCATGTTCGTGTGTGTGTGCATGTGCGTGTGTGTGTGCGTGTGCATGTGCGAGTGCGTGTGCTTGTGTGTGTGCGTGTACATGTCCGTTTGTGTGTGTGCGTGTGGGTGTAGGTGCACGTGCGTATCTTTATATGTGTTCGCATGCATGTGTGCATGAATGTGCGTGCGTGTATGCGCAGGCGTGTGTAGGTGCGCGTGCGTGTGTGTGCGTGTGCGTGTTTCATTCGTGTGCGTGTGCGTGTGCGTGTGTGTGTGCGTTTGTGTGTTTAGGTGTGCATGCATGTCTGTTTGTGTGTGCATGTGTGTTTGTGTGTTTAGGTGTGTGTGCGTGTTTGTTTGTGTGTGCATGTGATGCCCGCTTCAACTACCACTTGAGACCAAGAAACAAATTAGGAAAATTATGGAATAAATTTTTTTTTTATAGGAAGAGTCTACAACTAAGTTGCAAGACACTAGTTTGAAACTAAATAGGTTCCAGAACAAATTCTGATTAACCAAACACAAGATTTCCATTTTTATCTTATAACAAGTTTACTAGATTCCAATTTGGAGGTTCTGAAGTTTTATTAAGGTTCGGGGAGAAATTTATCGCTGACCGCTTTGCTCTATCAAGCCCTAAACTTCAACTAGATTTCTCACACACTTAGAGTTATCAAAACTTTCCTAAACTAAGCTCATTGGATAGGAAATTTCCTCACCTTTCCAACCATATAAAGAAGTCCTCCTAACTCCTTGTAAAACTCAAGTTATGGCACTCGCGGAGTTTTGGGGAAAATTTTCCCTTGGAGGTCCGCGGATAGGGAGAAAACTAGGAAAATTTTCCCAAATGCCACGTGTCATCACGTGATTGATGCGAAGAAGCAGGCAATGTGGGGAAAATTTTGAATTTTTTTCCCAAAACCAAAGTCTCTATTTCTAAAGGAAAATTTTTGTCCATGCCCCTGCACTTGCTCAAATGGCCACGTGGCGCTTTGTGATTGGGCCGAGGGCCGAGAGAAGAAAAAGTGAAGTTTTTCCAAAAGTGTAAAAAGTTAAGTTTTCAATTGTAAATCCTCATTCCTCCCTACCACGTGTCAGCATGTGATTGGTGTGGGGCTGAGGAAATTTTTAGGAAATTTTTCCAAAGTTCAAAATTTAAATTTTTCTAAAGTCGAATTATTTCTTTTTTTTTGTTTGGGATGGCCATTTTGAAGTAAAACTTCAAATGGCCATAACTTTTGATAGGAAGCTCCATTTTAGGAAAACAAGGACTTTCCGGAAAGATCTCGGAGTCCTCTTTACATAGAAATCATCAATTTTAGAATTTGGTAAAGTTTAAAGGGTCAATTTTAATAAATCAATCTACAGGGTTTATAATTTTAAAACTGGCAATTTTCAACTTATAAGATTTGATTCAATTTTGATATTTCTTCTTCTGAGCATGTAAATTGAGCATTGGGAAATGGTCATGGGTAAATTTAAGTATATTTTCAAGGTCCAATTTGGACATTGGGTTGCATTTAGTAAATTTTTACTTTTTGACAAGTAAGTTCAATTGTGAAGTTAAAATTGGATTTGATAGAGTTTTGAGATATTTTCTTAAATATGAAGTTTAATGTGGGTTCAATAGGACCTGATACATATAAAATACTTTGTTTCCTTTCTCAATTTTAAATAAAAATCTAAACTATACATTTTTATGGAAATTCATTGCGAAATTAAAGAAGGAAACAAAGATCATTTCTTAACAAGTTTATTAACCAATTTGCATCTTCTAAATATGGGGAGGCATTTTCAAATCTTATCTAAGGCATTCGATTGATTCGAACAATTAATTGACAGTTCATATTCAAGTTTAAACTCCAGTTTTGATTTCAAACACAATACATTTACTGGACAATGCTATTTCTTAATATCTTTTAAAGCAGAGTTTTCATTTCACAACAACAACTCGGATCTAATACAACAATGAAATTTTGAGAAAGGAATGTAATTCTTTATTTGATTTCCAACAATAATTCAACAGTTTATCTCTTTCTTTAAAATTCAAATTACAATGCACAATACATATTTCTTTCTTTCACATTCTTCTCATAACACAGTATGGAATAATAATTCTTTACAATTCACTTATCACTTTCAACCTTTTAATTTCAATACAAGATGTCTTCTCATTACAATTAACAATACAAATCATCCACTTCAAAGTGGGAAGGTTATAATGAACTTGCTAAAAGGAAATGACTATCAAACTGTTATCTCTAACCTCTAAATAGCAGTGGGCTGATTTCTTCATCTTTTATCTTTTAATCACAACAAGGAGGGAGAAAGACAACACTCTCCACCCGACCAAGATCCCTGTGCCTCATTCATAATATTTTACTTTTAGGTACTCAAAACCTTCTGCAAATGACGCCATTGGATAGAGCTCTTTCTCGGCTTTCCAGAAAGGTAAAATTTTCCTCCTAACTCCATGTATTTATCTAGTTATGGCTCGGCGGAGTTTTTGGAAAATATTTCCCTGAAAGGCCCATGGCCAATGAGATGCCACCACATGGCACCTAGAGTGGCGGAGCGTGGGGAAATTTTGGAAAATTTTCCAAATGACCAAAAAGGTGCATAAATTTGAATTTTTGCCTGCCAACCCGATTTGGCCCTGTTTTGCCCTAAAACTTCAAGCGACCATATCTTTCGATCCAGAGCTTGGTTTTTCATGTTCTTTATATTAATGGAAAGCTGGTGAAATTCTCTACAATATTCTGGGGTCATTTTTGCATTTTGATAGATTTTGGATAGAAAAAATCAAAAAACGCCTTTGGCACGTGGTCGTGGACAGAAATGACGTTTCAACCACAGTTTTTAATGAAGAATGGCTCGCATTCTCTCCCAAAGCATGGCTAAAAATGTCGGGGGATGAGTCCGTATGGGATTCCCATGCTGTTTTGAATGTGTTTTGGTCAATGGTTGAATCCCTTCCATGTTTTCCGTGTTTCTCTCTCCTAGGCTCGTCCCTTGCACTGTAAAAGCTAGATTTGGCTCATTTTCAAAGGGTTGAACATTTTTTGTGTATTGCAGGTCCCCTTTCTCACCTTGGAAGTAATTTTGGTGGAATATTAGACCTTTTCTAAGAACTGCAACTCATTTTTACCTCCCAGGTGTTGTAATGCAAGTGATTTTGATGTTAAAATAACAATATAGGCCTTGTGATTAATTTTTCATCCTCTGCTGGTGTTGTTTGACTAATTTCTGATTCTTCATTACAATTATCAGTTTGTGCATGTTGTTTTGTTGCATTTTATGAATTGTGTCAATCTATAGAAGTGAGAAATGCTCACCACTCCTTTGGTGCATCACCTATTAGCATTAGTTTTAGTTTATCTGCATTCTCTATCTCTGTCTCCTTTGGAATTTAGGGTAGGATTAGGAATTTAAACCTCTGCAACTTGTAAGTGATAAATCTAATCAGAGGAGTTGAGGAACCAACCTCTAATATAGAGATTCCTTTCCCATTTTACAAGTCCCACACTTGGGGAGAGGATTCAATGTTGTGCAATCACACTGGATGTCTAAAATATCAAACTAGAAATTTGATCACAAGAGAGGAAAATAATGAGAGGAGTTAGCCACAAAAAAATGAGCGAGGGGCACATTTTGGATAACAATTTTGGCGACTTCGAGAGGGTCATCTATCTATTGGATGAAGTTATTGCTGATTTGCGGATGCCTAAAACATCAACTTAGAAACCTGATTTGCATCCGAAGTGTGCCGCTGATTTGCAACAATAGTTTTGGCACGCCCGGTGGGACCTTAGAGGTCTTCATCTTCATTACAACAAAATTGATGTGTATTTTTACAAGTTTCTTGCTTAAAAGAGCTATAAATTACACATCTGGTGACTCCAAGGAAGAAGAATCAACTGGTTTTAGCAGTGCAGGACTTGAAAAATCATGAGAAGAATCGCTACAAGGTCAAGAGCTGGAGAAGAAGAGGTGTTGTTTGAATATCTGCAGTTATCTCCAAGAATAAGGTAAAGTGGGAGGAGAATCCAAAGGTCCCCATCTACACCAAATATAACTCTCTCAACTCCTCCACCTGGTAGGCCTTTCATTCAATCAACAAGGGTTCTAAGGCCAATCAGAATGGCACAAAACAACCCCTATGTCAATTTCACTGGTAGCAACCCACTTGCTCTCAATGCACAAAATCCAATCCTAGTTGCAGCATTGAAGAACATTCCATACTTCACTGGAGAAAATCAGACCTCACCTGGTGATCATGTTAAGGATATTGCTAACATTTGTGTAATCCATGAGATCAATGAGATGCAAGTTGTTGTCAAACTGCTGGCATCTTCATTCAAAGGGAAAGCTTTGCAATGGTTCAGGAGTCTTGCCTTAGGTTCTATTCAAAATTGGAATCAGCTATGTATAGCCCTCCATGAGCAGTTTGGGGAAAAGGGAGACAACTTGTCCCTTTTGGAGCAGCTGACAACTATCAAAAGAGCTCCCAATGAGCAATTGACTGATTTTAATTTCAGATTTCAAAGGACTTGGGAGAGAATTCCAGTGGCAGTCAGGCCAACAATAGAAGGTTCTTTTCTTTATTACCTTAAAGCTTTAAATTTTGATATTTCTATGTTAATTCAGTCCATGGGAGGCACAACTATCCCCATTGCTTATAGCATTTCCATTAGAGCTGAAAATTGTTTGATTCAAGTTGGAAAGCGGCTCCTAGTCCTCCATGCCATTATTTCCAAGTTTAGAGAGCCCAAGTACTAGCTAAGTGCCTAATTTAGCTTCTATTCCCACTCCTAGAAATTAGAATTCAAGTGAAGCTTCCACTTCATCTTCTAGTGCCTCAAATGAACTTCAAGAAGTCATGAAGCAATTGCAAAATCTAGGTAATGAGCTGGTTACACTCAAAATGCATCAAGCTCAAGGTTTTAGACCTTCCTTCCAGTCTCAAGCTCAACCTAACAAGCGATCATATAAACCTCATAGACCACCCAATCCATCTACAAATCTAAATCAAGCAAGGCCTCCTGCCAATAGACCATTTCAGCCCTATAATCCCAATGCTACATCTACATCTAAAGCATTAGTGCCAGTACAAAACAATATAGCTCAAGAGTATGATTGGTGTTTCCCATGCAATGAACCTCATAACTAGTCCATGTGCTTCAATGGTGCCTTGAATCAAGCATTAATGGTGACAAAAACTGGTGTGGAGGGTGAAGGTAGTCAAGGAAATAACCAGCAACAAGAAACATTCTAGCAGCAATCAGCTCCAAATGATACCACACTTGTAAACTAGCAGGTAGAAGATTTTTGTGGCATGAATCAAACGATTTCCCAAAGTGTTACAGCCAACACAAGGTCAAAGAGAAGAAATTTGGGTGAAGAACAACCATTGGCCCCAAGTAATTCATGACCTTCTGTCACTCCACAAACTATTGGCAAACAAAATGTAATCCTAAGCACGCAAGGATTGCCTAAAACAGCCCCTAGGCCAACCCAAATGTCAGTTGTTGCTGCCCATGTGCAAGGAATGAATGTGCAGGCCAAGGGACAACAGAGGGATACTTCATCTCCATTCAGTATCATTGATCAGATGAAGAAGACAAATGTAAACATATCAATGTGGGAATCACTATCTATCCCAGGCCAAAGAGATTTGCTACAAGCTACCATGAAGGATTGGTCAATTTCAAAATAGCAAGTCCAAATGCAAGAGAAGGTGCTCACAAATGCTGCCCAGCCTAAGAGGAATCATGGAGGACAGCAATGTAAAATATTGAAGCCCCCTCCATTCAATGTTTCATTGATCATTGGGAACCAATTAGTACACAATTACATGATTGATTCTGGAGAAAGTAGTTCAGTAATGCCCAAGCAAATAGCTGATCAGTTGGGAATTCAGTATGAAACCATATCCAAAGGGGTGGTGCAGTTGGATAGGATAGCATAAAAATAGTTAGGGTGATTAAAAACTTGAGTCTTACTTTGCATGCTGTCCAAACGTGGTTGTTTTGCAAGATGTCTTAGTAATAGACTGTTATTGCAAATCAACGGCACCCCTAGATGCAAATCAAGGTTCTAAATGATGTTTAGAGCATCCGGTGTGATTGCATGACATGGAAACCTCTCTCCAAGTGTGGGACTTGTGAAAATGAGAAAGGAATCTCCGAGGAATAGAGGCTGGTTCCTCAAACTCCTCGATTTAGATCTATATTTTACACAACTATAGAGGTTCTAATCCTAATTCTACCCTAGATTGCAAGGAGACAGGGGATAAAAATGCAAAAATGAAACTAAACTAAAGATGGTGATGCACCAAAAGGAGTGGTTAAACATTTTTCGCCATGTAAATAGACACAAATTCATGAAATGCAACAAGGAAAACATACACAAGATGATAGATGTAATTAGAGGTCTTAAAATGAAGTAAAACAATACAAACAGAGGGTGAAAGCATTCACGAGTTTGCACTTTGTCAATTCCATGTAAAAATATCTTGCATTCCACCATCAAAGAGGTATAAACTTGTTAAAAGCGTGAAAAGGTTTGATTCTTACAACTATCACTTCTTTGGAGGTGAAAGAAGAAGTTTACAATGCCAAAAGTGTTCAACCATGAAGAAATGAGCCAAGTCCGGCTTTTACAAAGTGCATGGGTCAAGCCTAGGAGTGAGAAAATGTAAAAAATGTGGGAGCCCATTCCTCATTGATGGAAAATGCATTAAAACAACATGGAGGACCTTACAAACCCATACCCTATCATTTTTGACCATATTGGAGAAGAATGTGACCCATTCTGTATTAAATTTGGTTGTTGAAATGTCATTTCTGGCCATGGACACGTACCAGAACTATTTTTAAATTTTCTCTCTCCAAAATGAACCAAAATTAGAAATTGACCATGGAATCATGTAGAGAATTTTAACAGCTTTCCAATGATATAGAGAACGTGAAAACCAGAGCTCTGGATCAAAATATATGATTGTTTGAAGATTTAGGGCAAAAACGGCCCAAAAACGGATCGGCGGGAAAATTTTTCAAATTTTACCTCTTTTTTGTCTTTGGAAAATTTTTCAAAAATTCCCCACGCTCCACTGGTTAGATGCCACGTGGTAGCTTCCTATTAGTGCAGGGCCTCAAATGGGAAAATTTTCCACAAAAACTCCGCCGAGCCATAACTTGAAAAATATGAGTTAGGAGGAAAACTTTACCTTTACGGAAAGGTGAGAGAGAGCTCTATCGATGGTACCATTTCCAAAAAGCCTTGAGTGCCTTAAAATCAAAAATGTGGACTGAGGCACAAGAGAGGCAAGAACACAAGGAGTTAGCCACAAAAAATGAGCTTGGGAACATTTTGGATAGCAATTTTGGCGACTCGGAGGGTCATCTGCTGCTAGATGAAAGTACCCGATTAGCTGAAGCGATCCATTGGGCATGGAGCCATCAAATATTCTCGTTTAGAACCCCAACCGACTTAGAATGTGCAGGAGGAAGATGGAATATCACATGATAGAAGCAGGACCAAAAACATCTACGAGGACAACAAGATGTGCCAAAGCACTTAGGGAAAGAAAAAACCTGGTGCAAAGCACTTGGAGGAATGAAAATCTAATCTTATATTTACAAGGTGGTAAATTTCCCTCTGATAGAAAAAAACATCTGAGACAACAGATGTCCATTGGGAAAGAAAAACTAACCTACAAGAAAACAATGTGCAAAGCACTTGGAGGAATGAAAATCTAATCTTATATTTACAAGGTGGTAAATTTCCCTCTAGAAGCAACGTTTGGAAAGATTCCATTGACTGGAATCAGTTTCTTCACCATCCAATGAGACCAATTGGAAAGCATTGTTGTTCTTGCACTTTGTGACCATGTATGGGCCACTCCAAATGGCATCAAATTTTGAATGCCTTCTGGTTTTCCTCTATCCACATCCCATTTCAACACTAGATCTCCAACCTGAAAAGATCTATCCTTGGCCTTCCTATCAAAGGTGTTTTTGATCAAAGCTTGATCCTTTTCATTACTAGGATGCCTGATTTCGACCTCTGCAGACTCCATCAACTCGTAACACTCGAACTATTATCTACCTCCTGAGCATTCAAGTGTTGATATATGATTTCTTCTGTAAAAAGGACGTGTTCCTTTGATTGTGAAGTCATGCTTGATATGGATTGTATCTTCTTTGCTCTTGAAGATCTTTGACTGAGCTAGGATATGCTTGGACTCTTTTATTTCTTTCATTTTTGCACCTGAGTTTAATCTGATTTCGGAATGAATTGTGGATTTACCCGTCTATATGACTCAGCCTTGGATCAGTGGCATTGATCCAAGAGATGTTTTAAGTTTATTCGGGATGAACAAAAATTATAGACCTTACAAAGGTTGCAAGGTCTGAATGTGTTGAATAAGCAATTCCGGAGTCTAACTCAGGTTGATCGTGTTAAATGAATTGGTTCCCGATATCGTAATATCAGGAAGGTCTAGACCTTGAGCCAGGTAATAAATTCTAATATATTTATTGCTAGCTTATTATCAAGACTGGATTGAATCCATTTCGGGAATGTATCTGTTGGTTCTTATACTGAACGATTCTATTTGTTAGACCTAGACTGGTTCTATTAAGGTTAATAACCTAAACCTAAAATTTAACCTATGATTTGGATTAGTGCTAATTTAACCTAGCCCTAAACTATAAGCTAAATGTTCTAAGGTTAGTGACCTAGCGCTAAGGGGGTTAGACTAAGTATCGCCTTAAGGTCTAACCTATGTTTCTAACCTAACTAATGATCATGGATGAAAGGGACCTATGGAGGGGTGTGAGCCATGGCGATAGTTTCTATGGCATTAAATGAGATGGATAAGTATGAAGGACGAGGGATTTGGTGGAAGTTTCAAATGGCTAGTGAAATCCGACGTGCGCGTAGTCGCCAAATCTAGAAATGGTCTTTGGTTTATTTTTATCATCGCCAACTATGGCGGTTAGTGGCAATGGAGATTGAGCGGGAATTTCGAGTTAATGCAATTAAGGAACTCGATTTCCCGAGCACGGATTTCTCGGAAGGCATGCAAAATGGAAAACTAGTTGTTTGTTTGGTTTTCCATGTGCTCCGGTTTTCTCTTTGTTTGATCACTGGTTCTTCGAACCAGTATACTTGGTGTTGCATGGAAAATATGAGAATAACTAGCTCTTTTCTCTGCCGAGGAAAGTTTATAAGGTGGAAATAACAAATTATTGTTGTTGAATCTAACGTGGAAGAAGAGGAGAAGGCTCGAGCTCATTTCAGAGGTCTTCTTCGGATTTTTAAGCGACATTACTGTACATGTTAGGCCCTAAATTTTAAAAATCTTGCTTTCCTTCAAATGATTTCATTAGAACAACTCGTTTCGATGATTTTTTTGGTCCATTGGTTTTTATGGTAGCATTGTATGAATTAGTTTGTTTGTATCTTCATGCTGGTTCAATTATTCATTGAACCCTTGCTGGTGTACATTTTGTTTCGTTCGGTTTACTTATCTTGATGTGTTTTACATTTCGGTTAGATTTCATAGAAATGCTTGCAAGGGTAATGTAAAAATAGAATCTGTTGGAGTCCATGAAAAGTTTTCTTGGTTGATATCGACTTCTATAGAAGCCTTCTGTTTACACTTGTTGAGACTGATACTTTTGGAATTCTTGAAATGATAGTATGTTTTGGCTTCTGTAGAAATTTAGTCGTGAATGCTATATGTTTTTGGATATTGTTGGAATCCTTGAATAGATAGTATTTTTAACTTCTGTAGAAGTTTAATCGAGAATACTATATGGGTTCGATTCCTTTTGAGTCCTTGAAAGGTAACATAAGTTTCTACTTCAGAGGAGTTCATCGTGAATACCGTATGTTATTGATATAGTTAGAATTCTTGAATTTAATATGTATCTTGTATCTTTCTACTTCAGAGAAGTTTATTTGAAGAATACTACATGGGTTCGACTCCTTTTGAATCCTTGAAGCGTATATTATGTTTTTCTCTTACGTATAAAGCTCAGTTGTGAATACTGTGGTTATTGAATCACTTGAGTCCGGATATGTAACCAATGTTTTGAATTTTGTATAAGCTTGGTTGTGAATACTTATTGATATTGGCTTTGTTGGAGTCCTTAATATGTATCGTGTATTTAGACTTCTATAGAAGTTTACTTGTGAAGACTATTGGTGTTGAATTAGTTGGAAACCTTGAATGTTTTCGTATGAATTCGACTACTGATCTAGTCCACACAGTGTTTACTTTTTAAACTCGACTCGTATGAGTCCTTTCTCTATTCGTATTATCTCGGCTTGGATGAAACTTTGCTGAAAATAATGAAATGATGATGACTTTTATGAATATCTTGTTGAGGTTATTATTTCTTGAAAACGACTTCTAATTTACACCCATGTTGTATAATCGTAGGAATTTTCTTAGTTGAATGAAGTCATGCATATTGTGTTTCGACTCTGCGTGAATGTCACTGTATTTCAAATGGAAACGTTAATTGTTTTAATGTGATCTTGTTTCAAGTTTGACTGAAACAAAGAGCTCTTGGTTGTGCCATGACAGTGATGGCGTTGGATATTTTTCATGTTTGTTGAATAATATGGAAAGTTTTATTGAGCCTATTGGAGTTGGATTATTTATTAATGCTTGTTGCGTGAACTCTCAAATTGTTTAGTAGCTACAGGTGACCTTTATATTTGGAATTAGATGGAACTGTAGCTCTTCTTGTAATTTCAACTGTTTAGTCGCATGTGTAAATGTATTTGCATTAATCGGTACAGTTCAGAATGTTATTGACTTAGGATTCTGATGGACTCTGTTTCTTTCTTCTTGACTGTAATTTATATGTTGATATATATGGTAAATGGAATAGGAAAAATCCTCTCTCTCCTAGACAGGAAAACTTGTGTGCTTTCTTCTTGCATCCTTTTGCGATCTCTATGGTAGGGGCATAACAAGAATAAACTGAGTTATTGTATGGAGAGACTGGTATAAAATGAATGCTGTTGTATAAATAGGTATACTTGTCAATACCATTGAAATGTGTTAGGATGATAAAAGAATTAAGACTGTGGGATTGTTGAATGTTTTAACTGCCATGAGAAATTGTAGAAACAATCTTGTAGGAATTTTGTTGTCTTAAGAATGGCTGTATTCATATGTTCTTAGTCTCTAACATATAGGATGGATAGCCTGATTTAAGTTTGCAATGTGAAGAAATGATTTCATTTAAACAGGTTGTTTGATGAAAAAAATTGGTGGATTGCATTTGTTTTAAGAATTAGTGCTTATCATGCTCAGTTCACCGAACTGACCCATGTTGACAATTTTTGCAGATGATTGCCGTAAGTGGTAAAGGCACGCAGATCTGATATGATGTTCAGATTGTTTAATTTGGTTTTATGATGAATTACAGCTTGATTCTCTAAATGTACTACTTGAAGAAAGATGTTCTTTTGCTATTGAGTATTGTATCAAATATGCTGAATGCATAAAATGTATTTGATTAGCTTTGAAATGAATAAACTGAGGTATTTGTTACTTATGTGTTTGCATTCGTATCTTGATGGTTTGATCTTCTTTGGTTTGAATGATTTTAAGACCATTGTTATTATTGTATAACTTGGAGACGTTTGTGATTATCTAAGTAAGCGTTGTAAGGTTATGTGACTGAATACTTATGATTGTTTAGTAGTTCTATTATGTTCTATTTAAAGCTAATTGTAATTTAGATCACTGATTTTTGAGAAGCTAAGGTTAAAATAAACCCTTTCAAGAAGTTTCGAACGGGAAGAGTAATCATACTCTCTAACCTTGATCTAAGTCAAGACAACGTAATGAATGTTTTTAAATCACTATATCTTAACACTAATAAGTAAGATATATTTCAGTTTTAAAGATCTGGAATAAACCCAAAAGGGATAAGTTAGCAATCTTATGAGAAGACTTGGGGTTACTACCCAATTTCGTAGATTAAGATTATTGTGAAACAATGATCTCCTTGTTGGACCTCAATCTTATTAAACTTCTCTTTGTGGAATGGGTCTTAATAAGAAAGGCAATTTTAGGATGAGGAACCCAGGGGATTGGGATAAGACTACCCTAAAAGGAGCGTCTTAAAGTATAATTTAAACTCCACGTAAGTAACACCTTAAAGTTTAGTAGATCTTATCGAGGTGGATTTGAAGGTTGATGGCACAAGTCGATTGCAGGGTTGTACCTTCGAGAAGATTAGGATCTTCTCAAAGATACAACAATGCAGGTGACTTATGGCGACACCCTTTGCATTGATCGTCAAGATTTACTCCTTAAACTCGAACAAGTTTTACTCCGGGACTGGTTACCGACATGGTCATGTTATGAGGCTGCCCCTGGAGACTCGGGGTACCTTGACACACAGGGTTAACTAGGGTTGACCCAGTATGTCAGAGTATCCCTAGTTCTCAAGAGCATCCTTATAACATTGCCATATTATTAATCCATTTCGAGTGAATAACTTGGGGCAGAGAGACCGATGTAAGTCATTATAAGACATTCTACATAACAAAGGAATGGGGTGAAGGACGTATTCCGGATTGACGAGTATGCCGTCAAGGAATATGAGACAAGCATTATGTTTCAAATCTTTGGCCAAAGTATCACAAGTCATGATTGTGTTGTCCTATGTCACCTAGTCTAAGGGATGAGATGCCGATGAATAATGGTAACAATTATTCGATAGGTTCCTTGACAGAGCATTCTCAATCCTAGATTAGGAAGAGAAACCGCAAGAGTGATGTGTTAAAATAAAAACACCAACTCTTGATACTCATGAATAGATCGGTAGATTACCGAGTCATGGAATGAATAGATCGGAGGTACTCCGAGTCATTACAGCTACATATGGTTATCTGTTATAAGAATGGTTGTTTTGATTTGTGAGTTCTAAATTATGTATTTAGAACCAGGAAGCATTTATCAAAAAAAAAAAAATTACTTGTTCTAATGTATAAAAATGAGGATGTTACATCTTGGTATCAGAGCTGAAGGTTGCAGCTCTTGGACCTATTGTGTCCATAATCTGATAAAAACCTGAATTTTCTTGTAACAGAAAATGGTTAGAACAAGGGGGAACATTACAAATAATGCTCCACCTGAAGGAGGGGCAGCAACAACCCAAAATCTTGATGAGATCCTTGCTGCCCTATTGGACACAAGAGATCGTTTGGCTGTACTTGAATAGCAAGTGATGGGAAATGAGGAGGAAGATGAAGCTGGTAATAACAATCAGCAACCTCCTGAGGACAACCCCGATATGGGTGTTGATAATAATGCTGGAAATGCACCTGTACAACCAGAAAACAAAAAGACCAAGTTGGCAACGCAGAACTCACTAATGATATAAAAGGATAATCCCACCTAAATATGATGGCACCACATTAGGTGATGGAGCTGAGAACTGGCTCAACGAAATGGAGAAGTACTTTGCAATAAGAAACTTCTCGGAGGAAACCAAAGCTATTTGGGGAGTCTATCAGCTTTCCCACGAAGCATCTTCGTGGTGGGATAGCCGTAAAGCTGAGCTAAATATTGATGAGACCAATATTACTTGGGATCAATTTAAGGGCTATTTTAGGCAACGTTGGCTGCCACAACTTTTCTATGATAAGAAAATGACAGAATTCCAGAACTTAGCTCAAGGGAAGCTAACGATAACTGAATACTGGGAGTGGTTTACAAAACTCCTCAAGTATGTACCGCAGTATCAAACTGACGAGAAGTTCAGAATAAGGAAATTCATCATGGGATTGAATCCCATGATAGGGGGAGAGGTCGATGTTCACACCCAACCACTATGGAAGGAGTTGTTGAAAAGGCCATAAGACAAGAATAGAAATTAAAGGCTATTTCTACTCATAAAGAGGAAGTGTGGAAGAAGATTGCAAACCCTTCTTCAACTTCACTTGCACCCAAAAAGGGACCATGGAAAAAGTTTGGAAACAGAAGTAAGTTTCCAGGGGATAATAGTAAGAAAGCAAAGAGCGAATAAGCTGCTGAAATGTAAGGGATAATTTTGCCAAAAATTATAACAATGGGCAGAAGCCCTATGGAGGACA
Source organism: Taxus wallichiana var. yunnanensis (assembly GCA_018340775.1). Taxonomy (NCBI): domain Eukaryota; kingdom Viridiplantae; phylum Streptophyta; class Pinopsida; order Cupressales; family Taxaceae; genus Taxus; species Taxus wallichiana. The sequence continues at coordinate 16,219,274 of CM031243.1, forward strand.
ACGTGATAATTACAAGGTGGAGGCAATTTTGAGCCTAAAAAGGGACCCGTAGGAGGTCACAATTGTGGCAAAGACCACTACGCAAATCAATGCCCTTTGAAGAAGGATGATCGTATTCAAGAAAGATAAGATACATGCTACGCAAAGAGAGCATAAGCAAGCTAAAAAGCAGTGACACCTATAGAAGTTCCGGGTAAGTTATTTGGCATACTGCTACTATTCTTTTTGATACAGAGCTACCGAATGTTTTATTTCTAGTAAACTTACTTCTAAACTTAAGAGAAAAGATAGAAAAATGGATAAATCTTGACTCAGTATAAAGTATGGTAATAACTCTGTTCATACAAAGGAGTATGTGTCTTTTGGGGCAGTCCTTGACTTACCTAAATTTTCCACAGAAGTTGACCTCTATGTTACACCTTTGGGATCTTATGACATTGTCATTAGTGTCAATTGGTTAGCTAACCATAAGGCAAAAGTTAAACTCACTATGAAAAGAATATAAATTTTTTTGATGCTCACTGAAATAAGCAGAGATTCAAGGGGTGAAACGGGAAATTTCAGTTAGAAAACTGTCAGCTATGCAGCTTAAAAAGGCTAAAAACAAAGGATGCACCCTTTATGCAGTAAAGATATCTAAATTTTCAGAAGAAGATGGTGATTCCATGAAACGATTTCCTCTGCTACAAAGTTTCAAAGATGTTTTTCCAGAGGAATTACTAGGGTTACCACCCAAGAGGGAATTTGACTTCACCATCGAAATCAAACCAGAACGGAACCTATTTCCAAAGAACCTTATCGATGACTACTACAGAGTTAGTCGAGCTTAAGGCACAATTGCAAGAAATTTTGTCTAAAGGTTTGATTAGACCAAGTGTTTCACCTTGGGAGCACCAAGAATATTTGTGAAAAGAAGGATGGAACACTTAGGTCATGTATTGATTATCGGATGTTGAACAAAGCAACAATCAAGAATGATACCCACTTCCAAGGATCGACGATCTATTTGATCGAGATGCGTGGGGCAAGGTTTATTCTAAGATAGATCTTCGATCCGGTTATCATCGCTTAAGGATTAGAGAAGAAGATATTCATAAAACAACTTTCCAAACAAGGTACGAGACATTATGAATTCACGGTTCTACCCTTTGGATTAACGAATGCACCCGTAACTTTTTATGAACTTAATGAATAATATCTTTCAAGAATATTTAGACAAGTTTGTACTTGTATTCTTGGACGATATTCTCATTTATTCTAAAAGTGTTGAGGAGCACAATGAGCATTTAAAGATAGTTTTGGGAATTTTGAGAAAAATAAAGTTGTATGGTAAGTTATCCAAATGTTCTTTCTTTGATTAGTTCACTATTTGGGTCATGTCATTAGCAAGGAAGGAATTGCTATGGATCCTTCAAAAATAGTGGCAATAATCGAGTGGCTCGCACTAAAGAATGAATGTGCACGAAGTAAGAAGCTTCATGGGTCTTACTTGGTTATTATAGAAAATTTTCTAAGATTTTTCTAAAGTAGGTGCACCGATAACTTCATTGTAGAAGAAGGATAAGAAATTTATTTGGAATGATAAGTGTGAAACGGATTTCAAAAGTCCGAAAAGCCAGCTGACTTCCGCACCTATATTAGCTTTGTACTGCAGACCCTAATGGGAGTTTTATCATTGTAACGGATGCTTCGGGAAGGCCTTGAGGTGTTTTGTTACAAAATGATCAAGTCATAGCATATGAAAGTAGAAAACTTAAGTTACATGAGCTGAATTATGATCCTCATGATTTGGAGCTTCACGCCATTGTTCATGCGCTTCAAGTCCGGAGACACTATTTACTTGGGAAACCTTTTGAGTTAAAACTGATCACTTAGGACTGAAATATATTTTCACTCACCTAATCTAAATGCCGACAGAGAGAAGGTGGTTAGATTTTTATCCCAATATGATTTTGATATTAGCTACATCAAAGGGAAAGAGAATAGAGTAGCAGATGCTCTAAGTCGTAGGAGGCACATTTCTGCTCTTATAACATTAAGAACTCGTTTAAGGATGAGGTAAAAAGTGCCTCGAAATCTGATATATACTTTCAAAGAAGTAAAAGCAAGCGCTTGCTACAGAACCTAATGATGAAAGGTATAAGGGCTTTCATTTTGATAATGAAGGAATCTTACGTTATGAAAACAGGTATACGTACTCTATGCCAATGATTTGAGAAAGAAGTTGTTAGTTGAATTTCATAATTTGCCTTTCTCTGACACCCGAGTATCACAAAAATGCTTGTTGATCTCAAAACAACAATACTTTTGGAAAGGTATGAAAAAGGATGTCATTGATTTTGTGACTCATTGTCCGGAATGTCGGGGGTTAAGGTAGAACACATGCACCCTCGCTAGACTATTATATCCTCATAGCATACCGCACAAGTACAAATGGCAAGTAATAAGCATGGAATTTGTACAAGGGTTACCTATGTCCAGAATAAACATGATGTTATCCTGTAGTTGTAGATAAACTAACTAAGGTAGCTCATTTCATCACTGAAATCTAAAGGATGATTCACCAAAGCTGTCCAAAAGATTCGTACATGAAATTTTTAGGTTACATGGTGTACCATAATTGATTATATCCGACAGGATCTTAGAATGACGTCAAGATTTTGGCAAATGCTTAATATAGCTCTTGAAACAAAAAAACTTCATTCGCATATCATCCGAAATGGATGGACAAACTGAGAGAGTAAATCAAGTGTTGGAAGACATGTTACGAATGTATTGCATGGATCAACAAAGATAAATGGGAAGAGTATCTTCCATTAGTTGAATTCGCATACAACAACACTTATCACTCATCTCTTAAAATGGCACCATTTGAAGCACTTTATGGAAGGAAGTGCAGAACCCCTGTTAGCTGGGATAGTGTTGAGGATAGAGTGGTAATTGGACCAGAGATCCTCACTGAAATGGAACAACAAGTAAAGTTGATTCGTGAATGATTAAAGGAAGCAGCAGATAGGCAGAAGAGCTATGCTGACCTTAAGCGGGTTGATCGAAGGTTTGAGCTTGGTGAGAAGGTTTTTCTTCGTGTTAAACCTAGAAATAGTTCTATAACTTTTGGCAAGGCTACCAAGTTATCACCTCGTTTCATGGGACCTTTTGAAATTGTCGAAATAATCAATCCTGTAGCTTATCGATTAGTATTACCACCTACTTTGTCTCACATGCATGATGTTTTCCATATTTCTTTGCTTAAGAAATACGTTTCAGATTTGTCACATGTCTTAAATTGGAATTCCTTGCAGGTCCAAGACCCAGGAATAATCGTGGTTAAACCCACACGAGTGCTGGAAACTCGCCAATTGCATTTGATAAATTGTGAAATACAAGAATGTAAGGTCCAAAGGGGACCAGCTTTAACGAAGAAAGTGCAACTTGGGAAAATCGGAAGAGATGAAAATTGCTTTTCCTTTTCTTTTTCAATAGGATGAAATCAGTTGAAAAAACATTTTTTTAATGAACTTATCTTTTTCATGTGATATGAAAGCCAGATTGAGGCAAACATTATTCGGCTGAATAAAATGTATCGTGACATTGATTTCTGGAACTATTCAAGTGGGAAATAGTCACATTGTTTTGTGAACTAATAAATTGGTTGACTCAAGGTTAATCAAATATGTAATCATCGGGATGATGAATCTTTTAGAGGGAAGCATGTAACACTCAACTATTGTACTACCTCCCGAGCATTCAAGTGTTGATATATGATTTCTTCGTAAAAGGACGTGTTCCTTTGATTGTGAAGTCATGCTTGATATGGATTGTATCTTATTTTCTCTTGAAGATATTTGACTGAGCCAGGATATGCTTGGACTCTTTTATTTCTTTCATTTTTGCACCTGAGTTTAATCTGATTTCGGAATGAATTGTGGATTTACCCATCTATATGACTCAGCCTTGGATCAGTGGCATTGATCCAAGAGATGTTTTAAGTTTATTCGGGATGAACAAAAATTATAGACCTTACGAAGGTTACAAGGTCTGAATGTGTTGAATAAGCAATTCCAGAGTCTAACTCAAGTTGATCGTGTTAAATGAATTGGTTCCCGATATCGTAATATCAGGAAGGTCTAGACCTTGAGCTAGGTAATAAATTATGATATATTTATTGCTAGCTTATTATCAACGCTGGATTGAATCCATTTCGGGAATGTATCTGTTGGTTCTTATACTGAACGATTCTATTTGTTAGACCTAGACTGGTTCTATTAAGGTTAATAACCTAAACCTAAACTTTAACCTATGATTTGGATTAGTGCTAATCTAACCTAGCCCTAAACTATAAGCTAAATGTTCTAAGGTTAGTGACCTAGCACTAAGGAGGTTAGAATAAGTATCACCTTAAGGTCTAACCTATGTTTCTAACCTAACTAATGATCATGGATGAAAGGGACCTATGGAGGGGCGAGCCATGGGCGGTAGTTTCTATGACATTAAATGAGATGGATAAGTATGAAGGACGAGGGATTGGTGGAAGTTTCAAACGGCTAGTGAAATCCGACGTGGTAGAGTCACCAAATCTGGAAATGGTCTTTGGTTTGTTTTTGTCCATCGCCAACTATGGCGGTCGGTGGAAATGGAGATTGAGCAGGAATTTTGGAGTTAATGCAATTAAGGAACTCAATTTCCGAGCACGGATTGCTCGGAAGGCATGCAAAATGGAAAACTAGTTGTTTGTTTGGTTTTCCATGCGCTCCGGGTTTTCTCTGTTTGATCACCGGTTCTTCGAACCAATACTTGGTGTTGCATGGCAACTATATGAGAATAACTAGCTCTTTTATCTGTCGAGGAAAGTTTATAAGGTGAGGAAACAACAAATTATTGTTGTTGAATCTAACGTGGAAGAAGAGGAGAAGGCTCGAGCTCATTCAGAGGTCTTCTTCAGATTTTTAAGTGACATTACCAGGGCATGTTAGGCCCTAAATTTTAAAAACCTTGCTTTCCTTCAAATGATCTCATTAGAACAACTCTGTTTAGATGATTTTTGGTCCAGTTGGTTTTTATGGTAGCATTGTATGAATTAGTTTGTTGTATCTTCATGCTGGTTCGATTATTCAGTTGAACCCTTGCTGGGTGTACATTTTGTTTCGTTCGGTTGAATTATCTTGCTGTGTTTTACATTTCGGTTAGATTTCGTAGAAATTCTTGCAAGGGTAATGTAAGAAACTTGACTGTTGGAGTCCATGAAAAGTTTTCTTGGTTGATATCGACTTCTGTAGAAGCCTTGCTGTTTACACTTGTTGAGACTGATACTGTTGGAATTCTTGAAATGATAGTATGTTTTGGCTTCTGTAGAAGTTTAGTCGTGAATGCTATATGTTTTTGGATATTGTTGGAATCCTTGAATAGATAGTATTTTTAACTTCAGAGAAGTTTAATCAAGAATACTATATGGGTTCGATTCCTTTTTGAGTCCTTAAAAGATAACATACGTTTCTACTTCTGTAGGAGTTCAGTCGTGAATACTGTATGTTATTGATATAGTTGGAATTCTTGAATTTAATATGTATCTTGTATTTCTACTTCAGTAGAAGTTTATTTGAGAATACTACATGGGTTCGACTCCTTTTGAATCCTTGAAGCGTATATTATGTTTTTCTCTTCTGTATAAAGCTCAGTTGTGAATACTGTGGTTATTGACTCAGTTGGAGTCCTGGATATGTAACCAGTGTTTTGACTTCTGTATAAGCTTGGTTGTGAATACTTATTGATATTGGCTCTGTTGGAGTCCTTAATATGTATCTTGTATTTAGACTTCTATAGAAGTTTAGTTGTGAAGACTGTTGGTGTTGAATTAGTTGGAAACCTTGAATGTTTTCGTATGAATTCAACTACTGATCTAGTCCACGCTGTGTTTACTTTTTAAAATCGACTCTGTATGAGTCCTTGTTGTATTCGTATTATCTCGGCTTGGATGAAACTTTGTTGAAAATAATGAAATGATGATGAATTTTATGAAGATCTTGTTGAGGTTATTATTTCTTGAAAACGACTTCTAATTTACACCCATGTTGTATAATCATAGGGATTTGCTTAGTTGAATGAAGCTGTGCATATTGTGTTTCGACTCTGTGTGAATGTCACTGTATTTCAAATGGAAACGTTAATTGTTTTAATGTGATCTTGTTTCAAGTTTGACTGAAACAAAGAGCTCTTAGGCTTTGTGCCATGACAAAGTATGATGCGTTGGATATTTTTCATGTTTGTTGAATAATATGGAAAGTTTTATTGAGCCTATTGGAGTTGGATTATTTATTAATGCTTGTTGCGTGAACTCTCGAATTGTTTAGTAGCTACAGGTGACCTTTATATTTGGAATTAGATGGAACTGTAGCTCTTCTTGTAATTTTGACTGTTTAGTCGCATGCGTAAATGTATTTGCATTAATCGGTACAGTTCAGAATGTTATTGACTTAGGATTCTGATGGACTCTGTTTCTTTCTTCTTGACTGTAATTTATATGTTGATATATATGGTAAATGGAATAGGAAAAATCCTCTCTCTCCTAGACAGGAAAACTTGTGTGCTTTCTTCTTGCATCCTATTTGCGATCTCTATGGTAAGGGCATAACAAGAATAAACTGAGTTATTGTATGGAGAGATTGGTATAAAATGAATGCTGCTGTATAAATAGGTATACTTGTCAATACCATTGAAATGTGTTAGGATGATAAAAGAATTAAGACTGTGGGATTCTTGAATGTTTTAACGCCATGAAAAATTGTAGAAACAATCTTCTAGGAATTTTGTTGTCTTAAGAATGGCTGTATTCATATGTTCTTAGTCTCTAACATATAGGATGGATAGCTTGATTTAAGTTTGCAATGTGAAGAAATGATTTCATTTAAACAGGTTGTTTGATGAAAACAATTGGTGGATTGCATTTGTTTTAAGAATTAGTGCTTATCATGCTCAGTTCACCGAACTGACCCGTGTTGACAATTTTTGCAGATGATTGCCGTAAGTGGTAAAGGCACGCAGATCTGATATGATGTTCAAATTGTTTAATTTGGTTTTATGATGAATTACAACTTGATTCTCTAAATGTACTACTTGAAGAAAGATGATCTTTTCTTTGTTGAGTATTGTATCAAATATGTTGAATGCATAAAATGTATTTGATTAGCTTTGAAATGAATAAACTGAGGTATTTGTTACTTATGTGTTTGCATTCGTATCTTGATGGTTTGATCTTCTTCGGTTCGAATGATTTTAAGACCATTGTTATTATTGTATAACTTGGAGACGTTTGTGATTATCTAAGTAAGCGTTGCAAGGTTATGTGACTGAATACTTATGATTGTTTAGTAGTTCTATTATGATCTATTTAAAGCTAATTGTAATTTAGATCACTGATTTTTGAGAAGCTAAGGTTAAAATAAACCCTTTCAAGAAGCTGAACGGGAAGAGTAATCTGTTACTCTCTAACCTTGATCTAAGTCAAGACAACGTAATGAATGTTTTTAAATCACTATATCTTAACACTAATAAGTAAGATATATTTCAGTTTAAAGATCTGGAATAAACCCAAAAGGGATAAGTTAGCAATCTTATGAGAAGACTTGGGGTTACTACCCAATTTCGTAGATTAAGATTATTGTGAAACAATGATCTCCTTGTTGGGACCTCAATCTTATTAAACTTCTCTTTGTGGAATGGGTCTTAATAAGAAAGGCAATTTTAGGATGAGGAACCCAGGGGATTGGGATAAGACTACCCTAAAAGGAGCGTCTTATAGTATAATTTAAACTCCACGTAAGTAACACCTTAAAGTTTAGTAGATCTTATCGAGGTGGATTTGAAGGTTGATGGCACAAGTCGATTGCAGGGTTGTACCTTCGAGAAGATTAGGATCTTCTCGAAGATACAACAATGCAGGTGACTTATGGCGACACCCTTTGCATTGATCGTCAAGATTTACTCCTTAAACTCGAACAATTTTTGACTCCGGGACTAGTTACCGACATGGTCATGTTATGAGGCTGCCCCTGGAGACTCGGGGTACCTTGACACACAGGGTTAACTAGGGTTGACCCAGTATGTCAGAGTATCCCTAGTTCTCAAGAGCATCCTTATAACGTTGCCATATTATTAATCTGTTTCTGAGTGAATAACTTGGGGCAGGAGAGACTGACAGAAGTCATTATAAGACATTCTACATAACAAAGGAATGGGGTGAAGGACGTATTCCAGATTGATGAGTATGCCGTCAAGGAATATGAGACATAAGCATTATGTTTCAAATCTTTGGCCAAAGTATCGCAAGCTGCTGATTGCGTTGTCCTATGTCACCTAGTCTAAGGGACGAGATGCCGATGAATAATGGTAACAATTATTCAAATAGGTTCCTTGACAAAGCATTCTCAATCCCAGTTAGGGAAGAGAACTGCAAGAGAGTGATGTGTTAGATTAAAAATGCCAACTCTTAAAACTCATGAATAGATCGGTAGATTACCGAATCATGGAATGAATAGATCGGAGGTACTCCGAGTCATTACAAATTGCATATGGTTATCTCATTTATACAAATGGTTGTTTTGATTTGTGAGTTCTAAATTATGTATTTAGAACCAGGATGCATTTATCAAAAAAAAAAAAAAACTTACTTGTTCTAATGTATAAAAATGAGGATGTTACAAACTCTGCATATCTCACCTCCATGGGATCAAACTCTAGCAACTCTAATTGCTTCATGAGTTCCAATGTTGGCAACTCAAGTGACATGGGAAAGATTACCTCTCTTCCATAGACAAGTTTGAATGGAGAGTTACCTGTGGATCTCTTGGGAGTTATCCTATCAGCCCATAAGGCTGATTTCAGTTTGGTATGCCAAGACCTCGATTCTCATCAAGAGTCCTCCTAATGATCCTCAACAAATTCTTGTTTGTAGACTTAGCTTGGCCATTACCTTGAGGGTAATAGTTTGATGAAGTGCTTAGGTAGATCCCGTTCTTGACAGACCACTCGGTCACCTTGGATCCAATGAGTGCCAATGCATTATCTCGAGATTACTATAGCAGGTATACCAAATCTGGTTGTTATCCCCTCATAAAAGTCTAAGATGCTTTGGACTCATTTTCTTCTTTGAGTGCTCTTTGCTTGATCCATTTGGTGAAGTAGTCCGTGGCTGTCAAAATCCATTTGTGCCCTTGACTTGAATTGGGATTAATGACTCCAATGAAGTCTAAACCCCATTCCATGAATGGCTGGTCAACTAAGATTGGATGCAATGGAAGGGCAGCAAGTTTCTCTTTTCCTGTGAAGAATGCACAATTCTTACACCTCTTAATCCATGCATAGCAATCACTGAATATTTTAGGCCAATAATAACCAGCCTTCATGATTTTAAGAGCTATCACTCTTGGTGAAAAATGACCACCACTGGTCCACCATGGAACTCTTCCAACACCCTATGAATTTTATTTGTGCTAATGCATCTCAAAGAAGACTCCATTCACATCTTTCTTGAACAAAACTCCATCAACAATGGCATATGGGATAGCCTGCAATCTGAAGTGTCTTCTTTGGGTCTTGTTCATCTCCTGGAGGGCATAGGCCTATGCTCGGGAAGTGTATAATACCTTGGGTCCAGCAAGGAGTGGGGGCAGCATTTTCTTCTTCTTGATTGCCAATTGGCTCATGGCTGTCTGGATGTCAAAATAGCCTCTTCTTCATTGCATACTTCTTTTTGCTTCCCAAAACCACCTACTCACACAATCCTTTCCCTCTTAACAGCTTGATGATCTTGATCTCGGTGTCATACTCCATGACACGGGTGATCCAACCTGCGCTTTTCTCCTTCAAATCTTTGTTGAGGAGGAAGTCCTTAACCCCAAATGTGAGACCAGCAAGCTGGACCTTTTTGTTCGAGACTAAATGCTTGAATTTCTTCAAGCTTCTGATTACTGCCAACACATGCTTCTCAATAAAAGAGTACTTCACCTCATAGTCATCTAGGCTCTGGCTGAAGAAGGTAATTGGCTGCTCATCATTATCCTTGTTCTGCTATACCAAAATGGTAGAAATAGTGTCATTACCTCCAAATGCATAGAGGATGAAATCCTTGGAGAAGTCCGGGTTGATGAGAGTTGGTGCTTGAGAAATGGCTTCTTTGATTACTTTAAAACTCTCCTTGCCTTCTACTTTCCACTTGAAAGCCATGCTCTTCTTTTATATTTTAGTGATGGGCTTGACAAGGGCTGTAAAATCTAGGACAAACCTCCAAACAAAGTTTATCCTCCCCAAGAAACTCAAGGGATTTCTTGTGGCTTGGCAATGGTAGTGCTCTTATGGCTTTCTCCTTTCTAAACTAATCATTGGGATTAAAAATGGACTCCAAAGTGATAAGTCCCTTGGGTAGCTTGTTAGTTCTCAGCTGTACCACTTGGTCACCATACTGCTGTTCCAATTTTTCTTGATTCTTAGCTAAGAACTCGGCTTCTTCTTGCAAGAAATGGATGATTTATTGGTCATTCTCAAACACTTGCCAACTGACATTGTTATCTGGCACTGAAGGCCTCACAATCACGTGGATGTTTGGCTATACCTTATCTTTTTGAATGCTTTCCACAATGTCAAAGGCTGCCCCTACTGCTGCAAGCCTGTCAGCAGCTTGATTCTCTTTCCTAGGAATGGATTTGATGCCAAAACCCTCAAAATCTTCCATGAGGTCCCACACCTTGTTCTTGTAGCACCTGAGTAGATCATTCTTGGCAGCATGCTATCCCTTGACCTGATTTACAATCAATTCATTGTCACCAAAGACTTGCAAGTTCTTTATTTTCTTCTTGATTGCCCAATGCATCCCTTGCACCAAGGCTTCATATTCAGCAGTGTTATTGGAGCATGCAAACTGAAATCTAAAAGTTGAATAGTACTTTACTCCTTAAGGTGAAACAAGCATGGCTCCACCTCCTGTACCTTGTTTACTCCTTGATCCATCAAAAAATAGCTGCCATACCTCATTGTCATCTTCATGGTTTGGCTTGGTGATGCTAGGAATAGGCTGATTTTCTTCGTGTATGCAATAGACCCCTAGCTCAGATTCTTCCACTTCTTGATAAGGATCAAAATCATGTACCTTGTTTGCCCATTCATCAAGAGTTAGATCCGAGATGCTTCCAACCTTAGTGTCAGCTTCATCGGTGCTTAGGTGGTCTTCTTGATCAAATGCTAAACAATTGGCGTTGATCTGACTTGGAGTGTAAGGCTCAATGCGGAAGTTTGCAATAGGTTCGAGACTTGATTGTAGCCTTAGTTCCATACCGTGTTCACGTATAGCATGTGTGACCAATCAGCAGACAAATATCCCCCAATCTTGGCTATGAAGTCCCTTGAAAAGCATAGGGCAAAGAGTGGTGGAAGGTCTATGACTGATACATCTTGTAAAATAACAACATTTAGACATGCATGCAAGGTAAGACTCAAGTTTCTAATCACCCCAACTGTTGTTACTGCTGTCCCATCTAGCTGCACTACCCCTTTGGATATGGTTTCATACTGGAGCCCTAGCTGATCAGCGATTTGTTTAGGCATCACTGAGCTACTTGCCCCAAAATCTATCATGTAATTGTGCACTAACTGATTTCCAATGATTAATGAAACATAGAAAGGAGGGGGCTTCAACATTTTACCTTTCTATCCTCCATGATTTCCCTCAGGCTGGGTAGCATTTGTGAGCACTTTCTCTTGCATTTGAACTTGCTGATTCGAAGTTGGCTAGTCCTTCATGGTAGCTTGTAACAAGTCTCTTTGGCTTAGGATAGATAGGGATTCCCACATTGATATATTAACATTTGTCTTCTTCATCTGATCAATAATACTGAATGGTGATGAAGGATCTCTTTGCTGTCCCTTTGCTCATACATTCACTCCTTGCACGTGGGTAGCAATAACAGGTATTTGAGTTGGTCTACGAGCTATTCTTAGCTGCCCTTGTGCATTTGAAATTGGATTTTTCTTGCCAACCATTTGTGGAGCCATGGAAGGTTGTGGATTGGTTAGAGCTAATGGTTTTTCTTCACCCAAATTCCTTCTTTTTTACCTTGTGTTAGCTGCAACACCTTGAGAAACTCGCTGATTCATGCCACATAAATCTTCACTTGCCTTTACCAATGAGGTGTCATTTGGGGCTGATTGTTGTTGGAATGTTTCTTGTTGTTGGTTGTTTCCTTGATTGCCTTCACCCTCCATACCAGTAGTTGTCACCATTAATGCTTGATTCAAAGCACCATTGAAGCACATAGATTGGTTATGAGGTTTATTGCATGGAAAACACCAATCATACTCTTGAGCAATGTTGTTTTGTGTTGGCACCAATGCCTTAGAGGCAGATATGGCATTAGGATTATAGGGCTGAAATGGTCTATTGGTAGGAGGCCTTGTTTGATTTACATTTGTAGTTGGATTAGGAGGTCTTTTTGGTTGGTATGGCTGCCTGTTAGGCTGAGCTTGGGGCTGGTAAGAAAGTCTAAAACCTTGGGCTTGTTGCCTTGTGAGAGTAACCAGCTCATTGCCTAGGTTTTGCAATTGCTTCATGACTTCTTGAAGCTCATTTGGGGCACTTGGACATGAAGTAGAAGCTTCATTTGAACTTTGATTTCTAGGAGTGGGAGAAGGAGCCAAATTAGGTGCTTGATTGGTATTTGGACTCTCTAAACTTGGAAATAATGGCATGGGAGGTCTAGGGGCTAGTTTGCCAGCTTGGATCAAACAATTTTCAGCCCTAATGGCAATGCTATAAGCCATAGGGATAGTTATGCCTCCCATGGACTGAATCAACATAGAAATATAAGAATTTAGAGCTTTGAGATAATAGAGAAAAGCACCTTCTGCTGTTGGCCTAACTACCACCGGGAATTCTCTCCCAAGTCTATTGAAATCAAGTTGAAATCAATCACCGTTCATTGGGAGCTCTCTTGATGGTTGTCAGCTGCTCCAAAAGAGACAAGTTGTCTCCCTTCTCTCCAAATTGCTCATGAAGTGCTATACACAGTTGATTCCAATTTGTGATAGAACCAGCTCCAAGGCTTCTAAACCATTGTAATGCTTTCCCCTTGAATGAAGATGCCAGCAACTTGACAGCCACTTGCATCTCATTGATTTCATGAATTGCACAAAGGTTAGCAATATCCTTAACATGATCACCTGGAGTAGTCTCGATTTTCTCCAAGAAGTATGGAATGTTCTTCAAGGCTGCAATAGGAATTGGATGTTGTGCATTGAGGGTAAGTGGGATGTTGCTGTGAAGTTGACATAGGGGTTGTTTTGCGCTATTCTAATTGGTCTTAAAACCCTTTTTGACTGAATGAAAGGCCTACCAGTGGAGGGAGTTGAGAGAGTTCTGTTTGGTGGAGATGGAGACCTTTGAATCCTTCTTCCACTTTTCCTTACTCTTGGAGATAACTACAGATTTTCAAACAACACCTCTTCTTCTCCAGCTCTTGACCTTGTAGTGATTCTTCTCATGAGTTTTCAGGCCTGCACTGCTGAAACCAGTTGATTCTTCCCCTTTGGAGTCACCAAATATGCAAATTATAGCTCTTTTCAAGAAAGAAAATTGCAGCAGATGCACATCAACTTTGCTGCAATAAAAATGAGACCTCTAAGGTCCCACTGGCATGCCAAAACTGTTGCTGCAAATCAGCAACACCCCTAGATGCAAATCAAGGTTCTAAATGATGTTTAGAGCATCCAGTGTGATTGCACAACATGGAAACCTCTCTCCAAGTGTGGGACTTGTGAAAATGAGAGAGGAATCTCCAGAATAGAGGCTGGTTCCTCAAACTCCTCTGATTTAGATCTATATTTTGCACAACTATAGAGGTTCTAATCCTAATTCTACCCTAGATTGCAAGGAGACAGGGATAAAAATGCAAAAATGAAACTAAACTAAAGATGGTGATGCACCAAAAGGAGTGGTGAAACATTTTTTGCCATGTAAATAGACACAAATTCATGAAATGAAATAAGGGAAAACATACACAAGCTGATAGATGTAATTAGAGGTCTTAAAATGAAATAAAACAATACAAACAGAGGGTGAAAGCATTCACGAGTTTGCAGACTTTATCAATTCCATGTAAAAATCTCTTGCATTCCACCATCAAAGAGATATAAACCTCATTACAAACTATGAAAAAGGTCTGATTCTTACAACTATCACTTTCTGGAGGTGAAAGAAGAAGTTTGCAATGCTAAAAAGTGTTCAACCATGAAGAAATGAGCCAAATCGGCTTTTACAAAGTGTATGGGTCGAGCCCGGGAGAGAGAAAACGTAAAAATGTGGGAGCCCATTCCTCATTGATGGAAAATGCATTAAAACATCATGGAGGACCTTACAAACCCATACCCCGTCATTTTTGACCATATTGGAGAAGAATGCGACCCATTCTCGTATTAAATTTGGTTGTTGAAATGTCATTTCGGCCATGGACACGCACTGCAGAACAATTTTTGAATTTTATCTCTCCAAACCGATCCAAAATTATAAATTGACCATGATATAACGAACGTGAAAATCGAGCTCTAGATCAAAAGATATGATCGTTTGAAGATTTAACACTTTCCAATGATATAAAGAACGTGAAAATTTGAGCTCTGGATCAAAAGATATGATCGTTTGAAGATTTAGGGCAAAAATGGCCCAAAAACGGATTAGCGAGAAAATTTTTCAAATTTTACCTCTTTTTGTCTTTGGAAAATTTTTCAAAATTCCCGTGCTCACGCTGGTCGGATGCCACGTGGTAGCTTCCTATTGGTTGCGGGCCTCAAATGGGAAAATTTTCCACAAAAATCCGTCGAGCCATAACTTGAAAAATATAAGGAGTTAGGAGGCAAACTTTACCTTTCGGAAAGTTGAGAGAGAGCTCTATCTCGATGGTGCCATTTCCGAAAGCCTTGAGTGCCTTAAAATCAAAAAATTTGGACTGAGGCACAAGAGAGGCAAGAACACAAGGAGTTAGCCACAAAAATGAGTGGACACATTTTGGATAACAAGACCTTCCACCACTCTTTACCCTATGTTTGTCAAGGGATTTCACAAACTAAGATTGGAGGTTACTTGTCTGCTGATTGGTCACACATACTTGTTGAACAAGATATGGAACCAAATCTACAATCTGTCTCGACCTATTGCACAATTTCACATTGAGCCTTAGACTCCAAGTCCGATTAATGTCAATTGTTCAGCGTTTGATCAAGAAGATCATCCAAGCACTGATGAAGCTGACACCAAGGTTGGAAGCATCCCAGATTTAACTCTTGATGAATGGGCAAGGAAGGTGCATGCTTTTGATCCTTATCAAGAAATAGAAGAATCTTAGCTGGGAGTCTATTGCATACATGAAAAAAATCAGCCTATTCCTAGCATCACCAACCCAAACCACAAAGATGACAATGAGGTATGACAGGTTGTTTTTGATGGATCAAGGAGTAGACAAGGTACATGGAGGGGGATCCATGCTAGTTTCACCTCGAGGAGTTAAGTATTATTCATCTTTTATATTTTAGTTTGCATGCTCTAATAACACTGCTGAATATGAAGCCTTGGTGCAAGGATTGCATTGGGCAATCAAGAGAGGAATAAAGAACTTGCAAGTCTTTGGTGACAGTGAGTTGATTGTCAACCAAGTTAAGGGGCAGCATGCTGTCAAGAATGATCTACTCAAGTGCTACAAGAATAGGGTGTGGGACCTCATTGAATATTTTGAGGGCTTTAGCATAAAATCCATTCCTAGAAAAGAGAACCAAGCTGCTGACAGGCTTGCAGCAGTTGGGGCAGCCTTTGACGTTGTGGAGAGCATTCAAAAGGATAAGGTATAACCAAAAATCCATGTGATTGTGAGGCCTTCAGTTCCAAATAACAATGTAAGTTGGCAAGTGTTTGAAAATGATCAGCAAATCATCCATTTCTTGCAAGAAGAGGCTGAATTCTCAGCCAAAAATCAGGAAAAGTTGGAGCAGCAGTATGGTGACCAAGTGGTGCAGCTAAGAACCAACAAACTACCAAAGGGACTTATTACTTTGGAGTCCATTTTCAATCCTAATGATTAGTTTAGGAAGGAGAAAGCAAACATCCAAGTGAAGGGAGAAGATTCAGTGTCCATCTCAGTAGAAAGAGGCAAATCACTCCAAATTGGTAAGATGACAACTGAGCAAGAAAGGTATGAGTTCATACAACTTTGTCAAGAATTCCCTGATGTGTTTGCTTGGAGCTATGAAGATTTGAAAGGTTTCAATCCTGAGTTAGCTCAACACACCATTGAATTGGATCCAAATACTAAGCCCATCAGGTAGAAACAAAGGCCAGTCAACCCCCACATGGAGCCTCTCATAAGAAAAGAATTGAATAAGTTGATAGAATCAAGAATCATATTCCCTATCAAGCATTCTAGTTGGGTTGCCAACTTGCTTCCAGTCAGAAAGAAGAGTGGGGAAATTAGATTGTGTGTTGACTTCAGAGATTTGAATAGAGCATCTCTCAAGGATCATTATCCACTTCCTTCCATGGAGCAGATTTTACAAGTTGTTGCTGGCTCTGAGAGGTTTTCACTACTTGATGACTATTCAGGGTATAATCAGATTATGGTGAAGGAAGAAGATCAGTTCAAGACAAACTTTACAACTAAATGGGGAACTTATGTATACAAGAAAATGCCATTTGGGCTATCCAACATTGGAGCTACCTTCCAAAGAGCAATGGACATGGCATTCAAAGGTTTGATTAACAACATTGTACTAATATATCTTGATGATATCACTTTTTTATACAAGAGAGACCACCTCTTTCATTTGAGACAAGTGTTCCAAAGGTGTAGAAGATTTGGAGTCTCCTTGAATCCTAAAAAGTGTGTTTTTCTAGCCCATGAAGGAAATCTCCTTGGCCACATTGTCTCCAAAGAAGGATTAGCAATTGATCCGGAAAGATTCGAAGCCATAAGAGCACTGTCATTGCCAAGCCACAAGAAGGCCCTTCAAAGTTTCTTGGGAAGAATAAATTTTGTTCGGAGGTTTGTCCCAAATTTTGCAGCCCTTGTCAGACCTGTCACCAAGATGCTAAAGAAAAGCATGGCTTTTAAATGGACAGCGAGAGGAAATGAAATTTTTGAAGCAATCAAAGAAGCCATCTCTCAAGCTCCAACTCTCATTAACCCAGATTTCTCCAAGGATTTCATCCTCTATGCATTTGGAGGTGATGATACTATTTCTGCAATTTTGGTACGAAAGAATAAAGACAATGATGAACACCAATTGTTTTCTTCACCCAAATCCTGAGGACTATGAGGTGAGATATTCTTTCATTGAGAATCATGTTCTTGCAAGTCGGAGCTTGAAGAAATTCAAGCATCTAGTTTCAAAAATAAGGTCCAATTGTTGGTTTCTCATGTGGGGTTAAAGACTTCCTCCTCAACAAAGACTTGAATGAAAAAAGGGCAGGTTGGATTACTCGTGTCATGGAGTATGACATTGAGATCAAAGTCACCAAGTTGGTAAGAGGAAAAGGATTGTGTGAGCAGCTGATCTTGAGCAAACAAGAGGAATCATGCAACGAGAAGGAGGTTGTTTTGGTGTTGCAAGACAACCATGAGCAAGGAAGCACTCAAGAGGAAAATAACAGTGTCCCCACTCCTTGCTGGACCTAAAGTATAATGCACTTCCTAAGCACAGGCCTATGCCCTCTAGAGATGAACAAGACCCAAAGAAGACACTTCAGATTGCAGGCTATCCCATATGCCCTTGTTGATGGTGTTTTATTCAAAAGAGATGTGAATGGAGTACTACTGAGATGCATTAGTACAAATCAGATTCATAAGGTGTTGGAAGAGTTCCATGGTGGACCAGCTGGTGGTCATTTTGTACTAAGAGTAACAGCTCTAAAGATCATGAGTTCTGGTTATTATTGGCCCAAGATTTTCAATGATTGTTATGCATGGATCAAGAGGTGCAAGAATTGTGCATTTTTCACAGGTAAAGAGAGGCTAGCTGCCCACCCATTGCATTAAATTTCAGTTGACCAGCCATTCATGCAATGGGGTTTAGACTTCATTGGAGTTATTAATCCTAATTCGAGCCAAGGGCACAAGTGGATTTTAACAGCCACAGATTACTTCACTAAATGGACTAAAGTAGTAGCACTCAAGGAAGCAAATGAATCTAGCATCCTAGAATTCTATGAGGGAATAGTAACCAGATTTGGCATACCAACTACAATAATATCAGATAATGCATTGGCATTCATTGGATCCAAGGTGACTGAATGGGCTGTCAAGAACAGGATCTACCTAAGTACTTCATCAAACTATTACCCCCAGAGTAATGGCCAGGCTGAATCTACAAACAAGAACTTGTTGAGGATCATTAGGAGGACTCTTGATGAGAATCAGAGGTCTTGGCATACCAAATTGAAATCAGCCTTATGGGCTGATAGGATAACTCCTAAAATATCTACAGGTAACTCTCCATTCAAGCTTGTTTATGGAAGAGAGGTAATTTTTCCCATATCACTTGAGTTGCCAACATTGGAACTCATGAAACAATTGGAGTTGTTGGAGTTTGAGCCCATGGAAGTCAGATATGTAGAATTGATGGAGCTCCAAGAAATCAGAAATCAGGCATCCCAAGCAATGGAGAAGGATCAGGCTTTGATAAAGAAGACCTTTGATAGAAAGGCCAAGAACAGATCCTTCCAAGTTGGAGATCTAGTGTTAAAATGGGATGTGGATAGAGCAAAACCGGAAGGCATTCAAAATTTGATGCCATTTGGAGTGGCCCATACATGGTCACAAAGTGTAAGGACAACAATGCTTTCCAGTTGTCTTCATTGGATGGCGAAGAACTGTAGATTCTAGTCAATGGAATCCATCTGAAGCATTGCTACTGAAGGAAATGCTTCACCCTATACATATTAGTTTAGGTTTTTCATTCCTCCAAGTGCTTGTGCACATTGTTTTGTTGTAGATTAGTTTTTCTTTCCCTAAGTGCTTTGGCACAAGCTTGTTGTTCCTGGAGATGTGTTTGCAGGCCTTGCTCCATCAGGTGATATTCCATCTTCCTCCTTGTAGTGTTCTAGTCAGTTGGGGTATCAAATAGAGAATTCAATGACTCCATACCCAATGGATTGCTTGAGCAATTGGTAACTGTTGTTGTTGCAAATCAAGTAACACCCCTAGATGTAAATCGAGGTTTCTAAGTTGATGTTTTAGGCATCCAGGTGTGATTGCACAACATTGAAACCTCTCTCCAAGTGTCGGACTTGTAAAATGAGAGAGGAATCTCCATATTAGAGGCTGGTTCCTCAAATTCCTCTGATCAAATATGTTATTTGCATAATTGTAGAGGTTTGAATCCTAATCCTACTCTAAATTCCAAGGAGACAGAGATAGAAAGTGCAAAAATTGAAACTAAACTAATAGGTGATACACCAAAGAAGTGGTGAACACTTCTTGTTCATGCAAATTGACACAATTTCATAAAATGCAACATGAAACATCATACACAGGCTGATAAGATGCAATTAGAGGTCTGAAATGAAGCAAGACAATACAAACAAAGGACTGAAAATTGATCACAAAGTCTGCACTGTCATTTTTCATCAAAAAATCCTTGCATTTGCAACATCAAAGAGGCGAAACCTATTACAATCATGAAGAAGGTCTGATACTTTCAAAATCACTTGTTGAAGGTGAAAGAAGAAGCTTGCTATCCAAAAAGTGTTTCCCTTTCAAAAAATGAGCCAAATCTGGCTTTTACAATGCATGGGTCGAGCCCAGGAGAGAGAAAATGTGTAAAAAACATGGAAGCCATTCCCCATTGAATGAAGATGCATTAAAATAGCATGGGCATCCTTACAGACCCATGCCCTTACATTTTTGGCCATGATGAAGAAGAATGCGACCCATTTTGAATAAAAACTAGTTGAAACGTCATTTCGCCATTACCACGTGCTAGAAGCATTTTTTTATTTTCTCTCTCAAACTCCACCAAAATGAAAAATTAACCCCAAAATCTTATAGAGAATTTCACCAGATTTTCATTGATATAAAGAACACAAAAAACGAGCTCTGGATAGAAAGATATGGCGATTTGAATTTTTAGGGCAAAACAGGGCCAAATCGGGTTGCTTTGATATTTTTAGTCTGGACACGTGGCGAGTTCTGATTGGCTTTGGGCCTTCTAGGGGAAAATTTCCCACAAAAACTCCACCGAGCCATAACTTGAAAAATACATGGAGTTAGGAGGAAAACTTTACCTTTCTGGAAAGTTGAGAAAGAGCTCTATCCAATAGTGTCATTTCCAGAAGGTTTTGAGTACCTGAAAAGAAAAATTTTGTGACTGAGGCACAAGAGAGGGAAGAATGAGAGGATTTAGCCACAAAATGAGTAGGGGGCACATTTTGGATAACAATTTTGGTGACTCAGAGGGGTCATCTACCTGCTAGATGAAGTTACCAGTTGCCTGAAGCATCCATTGGGCATGGAGTCATGAGTTGTAGCCTGCAAACTGATCTAAACTTTGAAAACCTCCTCTCTGAGCCACTTGGAAACCCACTAAAATGGACTGTGCAAGAGCAAAACCAACACCACAAAAACTATGTACAAAACTAAAAATCATACATGCTCCAAATGGAACATGCAGAGTGTGCACAAGCACTTCTTTTACTAAAAGCAAACCTACCTACTCTACCCTAATGGAAACAAAGGTGAGCTAAACAAACCTTATAACTAGTTGTGCAAAATAGCTTCCTTTCTTCAAAATTGGCAACCATGCAACTAATTTGGCATTGAACATGGCTGATTGGATGAATGGAAAATCAACAAGAAGTGGCATTCCACCCAAATCATCAAGGTATCAGCTAAAGGAAAATTCAATACCTCTTTTAGTTGTTCTGCATTTGGATTGGAGAGGTATGGCAGCTGATCCTCGGTTCTTTATAGCTCATCCTCATGCTTAGGAGCAAGCATGACTGATTGCGACTTCTCCTTTGGTTCCAATGAAGCCAGATACCTGATTGGGCAAGGTATGGTCCTTTGAGTATACCCATTGCCCTGATTTTCAACTCCAAGAATGGAGTTCTCTTGTAAACCCTTTTGAATGGATGGTGCAGAAGCAAAGGTAGAACCTTTTTGCCCTTTCTCTTCCTCCAATGAAGGACATGAAAGATTAAAATCATCCAATCTTGGTTCCAAAGAGCTGCTATAAGATGTAGGCTACTGCAAATGGGTGCTCTCCTTCATGACAAGTAGGCTCAGGTGTTTGGAATGTGGATGATGAAAGAGAGAATGGTAGGAACTCAACTGTTCTTCTTCATCAAAACAGTCCTCCAAAT
The DNA here is from genome assembly GCA_018340775.1 of Taxus wallichiana var. yunnanensis. Lineage (NCBI taxonomy): Eukaryota > Viridiplantae > Streptophyta > Pinopsida > Cupressales > Taxaceae > Taxus > Taxus wallichiana. Next base: position 16,240,656 of record CM031243.1, read on the forward strand.
CTGACAGATAAACTACCTCATTGTTGTCCTGCTGCAAATGCTTAACTTCCTCTATGGTATCCTCTTGATCTCAGTAACTTGATCATTTTTTTTTTCTTTCATCCTCCAACATTGAGTTTGAGGGATCAAACTCTTCTTTAGCACTAGAACTCGAGAGAGATGAAGTAGAAAGAAGAATTGAAGGTTCTCTTGTAGCCTACTTTGCACTCAAAGCCCTTGGATCTGTAATTTTCTCCTCCACAACTAGAATGTGCTCCTCTTCTTTTGGATTTGGAGCAGCTTCTCCCTCTTCTACTACTTGAAGACAATCTTGTTCTTGATAGAACTCTTCCTCTAGCACGAAGTTCGTTAAGTCAAACTCTTCGATCTGCTTTGCTCTCTAGAGGACAAGTTGGGACTGTAGGATCTTTTAAGAGATTTCTTCCTCCATGGCTGATTGTGCGACTTGAATTGAATCAACATTCTCTTCAAATAGAATGCTAACATGGACACTACTTTACGAGCAAATTGATTGCTGATCTGCTTCTTCTTTTTCTCTTCTCCGATGCAGCAAATTCAGTCCTAACCACCACTTGTTTTCCAACTCCAATCTCTTCTAAAGGCTTAACCATCAAGGGGATCTTTGTTATCCCAAATTTAAGAGCCCAACTCTTGATATTTTGAATTTCTTCATCCTTGTTTGGCTTTTCTTTTTGTTGTTGTTTTCCTTGACTAGAATTCTGATTTTTATCCTCCCAACATGGATTTGGGAATGCAAGAGGAGAAGTGGATTGTAACTCAATTGATTTTGCAATTTTCATGGTGGTGGAGGAGGTAAAAACTCTTGTTTCTTTGGAGGAGAGGGTATTTCATTATCTTTTGTGGAGGGGATGACTGTTTGGAAGGAAAGGGGAAAGAAGAATTGAGATGGGGTGGAAGACTATGGGATGGCAAAATGGAATTAACTCCTGGGAAGCATTGACTGGATTTAGAATTTGAAATTCCAAATGAGATGATGTTTCTTGAGTAATGGGAAGAGAAAAACTAGATGATGGTGTAGAACTTACCCATTGACAAGGTTGTTTAACACCAAGTGTATAGGCCTCTATTTCTATTGTCCATTGTGCAAGTTGGGGCAGCATCTTCATCATGAAGTCCAACTTCTCCTGAGGGCTGAAGTGTCTTGGAAAAGGGCCTCCCCATGGACAAGGAGTCCTACAACCAATTCTGAAAGCTTTCATTTGAGATGTTGCTCTTGATTGCACCATCTTCGCCTCCATCTTTTGGATTTGTTCCAGCAGGTCTGCATTTTCTTCTTGACTGCCCTCACAACCAACATACCCTTGTGCTTGACATGCTTCATATCCAAATTGACTTTGGCACTACTGCTCATATGGGTAGACATGTTGATTTTGAATTTGATCAAAATGCTGATTTGGAGGATTTGTGAAACATGTTGGAGGTGTGATAAACTACTGTTGTGAATGTGAATTCCATGATGGAAATGAAGTCATGATTACACAACTTCATGGAATGGAAAAGAATGAAAATGATGGAAAGAAGAATGGATGGAAATGAATAGAAAACAGGTCTGTAACTTAGAGAATGAGTTGTTTACTAGATGGAGTCGCCAGATGTGCTTTTGAAAGTGCCTCCAAAAGGCTAAATCTTTAACAGGAACACACCAACCTGTCAAAGATAAAATGGAAGACCTCTAAGGTCCCACCGGGCATGCCAAAACTATTGTTGCAAATCAGTAGCACCCATGGATGCAAATCAAGTTTCTAAGTTGATGTTTTAGGCATCTGCAAATCAGCGATAACTTCATCCAAAGCAAGCGAGATGACCCTCGATTCGCCAAAATTGTTATCCAAAATGTGCCCCTGCTCATTTTTTGTGGCTAACTCCTCTCATTTTTTTCCTCTCTTGTGCCTCAGTCATAATATTTTTATTTTTAGGCACTCAAAACCTTCTGGAAATGACACCATTGGATAGAGCTCTTTCTCAGCTTTCTAGAAAGGTAAAGTTTTCCTCCTAACTCCATGTATTTTTGAAGTTATGGCTCAGTGGAGTTTTTTGGAAAACATTTCCCTGAAAGGCCCACGGCCAATGAGATGCTGCCATGTGGCACCTAGAGTGGTGGAGCATGGGGAAATTTTAGAAAATTTTCCAAATGACCAAAAAGGTGCAAAAATTCAAATTTTTGCCCGCCAACCCGATTTGGCCCTGTTTTGCCCTAAAACTTCAAATGGCCATATCTTTCGATCCAGAGCTCGATTTTTCACGTTATTTATATCAATGGAAAGCTGGTGAAATTCTCTACAATATTACAGGGTCATTTTTGCATTTTGATAGAGTTTGGAGAGAGAAAATTGAAAAATACCTCTGCACGTGGTCATGGACCAGAAATGACATTTCAACCACCATTTTTAATGAAGAATGGCTCGCATTCTCTCCCAGCATGGCTAAAAATGTCAGGGGATGGGTCTGTAAGGATGCCCATGCTATTTTGAATGTGTTTTGGTCAATGGTTGAATCCCTTCCACATTTTCCCGCATTTCTCTCTCCTGGGCTTGTCCCTTGCACTGTAAAAGCTAGATTTGGCTCATTTTCAAAGGGTTGAACTTTTTTTGTGTATTGCAGGTCCCCTTCCTCACCTTGGAAGTGATTTTGGTGGAATATTAGACCTTTTCTAAGAACTGTAACTCATTTTTTCCTCCCAGTGTTGTAATGCAAGTGTTTTTGATGTTAAAATAACAATACAGGCCCTGTGATTAATTTTTCATCCTCTGCTTGTGTTGTTTGACTAATTTTTATTCTTCATTACAGTTATCATTTTGTGCATGTTGTTTTGTTACATTTTATGAATTGTGTCAATCTGCAGAAGTGAGAAATGCTCACCACTCCTTTGGTGCATCACCTATTAGCATTAGTTTTAGTTTATCTGTATTCTCTATCTCTGTCTCCTTTGGAATTTAGGGTAGGATTAGGAATTTAAACCTCTGCAACTTGTAAGTGATAAATCTGATCAGAGGAGTTGAGGAACCAACCTCTAATCTGGATATTCCTTTCCCATTTTACAAGTCCCACACTTGGGGAGAGGATTCAATGTTGTGTAATCACACTGGATGTCTAAAATATCAAACTAGAAATCTGATCAACATCTATAGGTCTTTGTTGATTTGCAACAACAATAACCAATGGGAAAATAGAAGCCATATTTCCCCATCGGCCCCGAGCCCCAACCATATTGAAATGGAGCATGATAATACAACACATCGCAACATGGCTTCTTCACATACAAGCATATTTTTACAAACACAAATAAACACAAAGCAAGATGATGTAGTTCTCAACTACAATAATCAATTCCAAACAAAACAAAGGCTCCTTCTCCAAGAAAGCAAGCCAAGAAAGAGAAAGAACTATGGAGGTCTCCTTATGCCTCCCAAGATGAATTTTGGGCATCCACTAAGAGCAAACCACCAAGATCATAGCAATCCCATAAACCTTATTCCTCCTCAACCCCTCCTTATCCCTCGTCCAAATTTATCCCTTATAACTCCCCAAAGTATGAAATGCAAGCAATTTCGTTTCCTAGGTGGATCCCAAACCAACATCCCCTCTCCAAGAACAAATAACAATGGAAAATCCCTTATCCCTCCTCTGATAAACCTCATAGTCTTCTCTCCACACCATTCCCTAAGCATTCTACCCATCCCTCTAAGAATTGCAAACACAAATACATTCAAAATTCATGCAAAAAGAGGGAAAAACAACAATTTTAAAAAAAAGTGAGAGCCTACCTCTCCATAATGGGGACTTGCTCCCAAAACAACAGTCTTTATTTCACCAAAAACTAGTCCCAAATCAGCAAGGTAAATGTATGCACAAGAAAATTCACTTCTTCCACCAAGTAAGCTCCAAAATGCAAGAGAAATTTTGACCCAAGAGTGAAATCTCCAACCTTCAACAACCTCAAAATGAGGAGGAATTCCAATTTTAAATGAGAGGGTGGAAGAGGATGATGTGGATTCCAAGTGGGATGCCACATCATTTTTCCTCATCCCCAAAAAGCAATCAACATCAAGGCAATTAAATCCCAATCAATGTGAATGAAAAACCACTTACACATCTCATTTTTTCCCATCATAAAAAAAGAATGCATTTAAAATTTGTAAGACAAGTGCAAACAAATATTACAATAAATCATGTCAAAATGCAATATAATAAGTTGATTTTGACTCCAAATTAATAAACAAGGTTGGTGGAGGATTTTGAGAGGTGTGGGACAAGTTTAACTTTTCCCACAAGCCTCCAAATTTGTCCTCCAAGCTCAAATTCAATTTCAAGAGGGAGATGGAGTGTTTGACCTTCCAAAATCTTCTTACAACCTCTTACAATTTCTTACACAATCTATCACTTCACTTACACAACCCATACTTGGTAACTTACACACTCTTTTAAAATGCATTTATTTCTATGACATTTATTTATTACAAACTTTAGACACAACCATTTATTTAATTACTATATGGTTATAAAATATATAAATAAATTTTATTTTCAACTAAGACAATAACATTTAATTTCACCTTCCACATCCTATTTAATTTAATTAAATTTTAACTATATGACTCTCACATTATCTTTGTCACATTAAAATAATTAAAATAAAGAGCACATTACAAATAAAATACATACAACAATAATTTTAAAAGGGACAACAAATAAAGCACACATATACCCCATGGTCACAATAATGGAAATCCCCCATGGGAAATCCTAACAAAACACAACATACAACTCAAACACAATTGCCATGGTGACCTTGTTGATTTCACACCAATTCCAATATGGTTAGTCTCCAGATCCCCCAACATTGTTGTGATTTTAACCTACAAAATGCAAAATACCTCCTTCGGCCTCGTGGCCACATCGAACATCCAAATGATATAAGCAACATAAAATTATTAATTTTAAATCACAACAATATCAAGGATTCAATATTTATCATTAAAATTCAATTTGTAACTATATCATCATCCAATAGATTTCTATACTAGAGCTATTCATAATAATCAATGTCACATGTCTAAAATTAACATCAATAACATGTCCATATCAACTAGTATATCATTATCCACATAATAATAAAAATGTCTCAATGATCCTCAAGCACAATAACTGAATCCAAATCAATATTAATCCATAGTCTAACATCTAACCATCATGCTAATCAAAACATATTAATGTCCATAATAATCCATGAGCTAGTATATACACATCCTGTTACATCAAAATATAATAATATCCAAAATATGATCAATAGAGTCAGGATCAGTATCTAAATAGTGTTAAAGGGAAGTGGGCACTACATCCCCTCCCTTAAACTAGACTTCCTCTGGAAGTCAACTGGAACAAATGTAGAAACTACACTTGTAAAGTAGTAGCATCCTCCCAAGTGGCTGCAGTCTCATCATATCTATCCCACTGCACTCGTACCTGATCAATCTCTCTGCCTCAAAGGCCCAGGGTCCTGCGATCGATGATATGGACGGGCTCCACCATCACTGTCCTTGATCTTGCACCTGCAATGATGTCCAATCCAGCACATGAGAAGGATCTATGATGTATCTCCTAAGAATAGAAACATGAAACACATCATGTACACGAGACAAGCTAGGTGGCAATGCTAGACGGTAAGCCAACGGGCCGATACGCTCCAGGATCTCAAAAGGTCCAATGAACCGAGGGGATAACTTAGAACCTTTTCCATAACGGATCGGGCTCTTATGTGGCCTAACATGAAGGAAAACCTTCATGCCCACATCAAAATTACGCTCGGTTTTATGCTGATCAGTGTACTTCTTCTGCCTATCCTATGCCTCCTGCAATCTCTGCCTGATCAACACTACTTGTTGCTCCATGTCCTGCAAAAGAGCTGGTCCAAGAGATACTCTATCCTCCAACCTGTCCCAGCTAATGGGTGTCCTGCACTCCCTACCATATAAGGCCTGAAAAGGAGACATGCCTATAGAAATCTGGAAACTATTATTGTAGGCAAATTCCACAAGATACAGATATTCCTCCCACTTAGACTGTTGATCCATCACGTACATCCTAAGCATATCCTCCAAAATATGATTCACCCTCTCAGTCTATCCATCCATCTCAGGGTGATAAGCTATGCTGAAGTTAATCTTTGTCCCGAGAACATACTGCATGGTGGTCCAGAAATGAGAAGTGTACAAAGGATCGTGGTCACAAATGATCTTCTGCGAGAATCCCATGCAACCTGACAATCTCATCCAAGTAAACATGTGCCACTGCACTAGCTTTATAGGTGGTCTTTATCGAGAGAAAAGTGAGCTACTTTTGTCAATTTATCAACCGTGACCATGATGGTGTCATGGTGATATCTTGACATCGATAATCCAACAATGAAATCCATGGAAATGGTGTCCCATTTCCACTCTGGTATAGGATGAGGATATAGAAGGCTAGTTGGATGCGATGCTCGGACTTCACTTTCTCGGCACTCTAACAAAGTGACACAAACCGAGCCACGTCCCCGCAAAGTCCTCTCTAGTGATATAACTGTCTTAAGGTGGCGTGCATCTTCTTGAACCCGGATGGGTTGAATAGGGTACACGATGTGCCTCTGTCAAGATTTCCCGCCTCAAGCCTCCATCTCTAGGAACATAAATCCAACCTCTCTTGCTGAGAAGACCATCTCGCCTCTAATGATAAACCATCAAATTTCCCTCAAGGGGTCTGGGGACTCAATCTACTGCTTTCGGGATGCATGTAGAAACTGTTATCCAAAATGTGCCCCTACTCATTTTTGGCTAACTCCTCTCATTCTTCCCTCTCTTGTGCCTCAGTCACAAAATTTTGCTTTTCAGGATCTCAAAACCTTCTAGAAATGGCACCATTGGATAGAGCTCTTTCTCAGCTTTCCAGAAAGGTAAATTTTTCCTCCTAAATCCATGTATTTTTCAAGTTATGGCTCAGTGGAGTTTTTGTGGGAAATTTTCCCCTAGAAGGCCCACAGCCAATCAGAACTCACCACGTGTACAAGCCAAAAATATCAAAGCGACCCGATTTGGCCTTGTTTTGCCCTAAAACTTCAAATCGCCATATCTTTCGATCTAGAGCTCAGTTTTTCAAGTTCTTTATATCAATGGAAAGATGGTGAAATTCTATATAAGATTTTGGGGTCAATTTTGTATTTTGCTGGAGTTTGGAGAGAAAAATCAAAAATGCTTCTGCACGTGGTCATGAATAGAAATGATGTTTCAACCACCGATTTTAATGAAGAATGGCTTGCATTCTCTCCCAAAGCATGGTTAAAAATGTTAGGGAATGGGTCTATCAGGGTTACCCATGTTGTTTTGATGGCATTTTGGTCAATGGTTGAACCCCTTACATGTTTTTCTCGTGTTTCTCTCTCCCGGGTCATGGTTTGCATTGTAAAAGCCAAATTTGGCTCATTTTTGAGGTTGAACATTTTTTGGATAGCAAGCTTCTTCTTTCACCTTCAACAAGTGATTTTAACAAAGAAAAATGACAGTCTAGACTCTGTGATCAATTTTTAGTCCTTTTTTTGTATTGTCTTGCTTCATTTTAGACCTTTAATTGCATCTTATCACTTTTTCTGTATGATGTTTCATGTTGCATTTTATGAAATTATGTCAATTTTCATGAACAATAAGTGTTCACCACTCCTTTGGTGTATCACCTATTAGTTTAGTTTCAATTTTTACACTTTCTATCTCTGTCTCCTTGGAATTTAGAGTAGGATTAGGATTCAAACCTTTGCAATTATGAAAATAACAGATCTGATCGGAGGAGTTTGAGGAACCAACCTCTAAACTGGAGATTCCTTTCTCATTTTGCAAGTTTCACACTTGGGGAAAGAATTCAATGTTGTGCAATCACACTGGATGTTAGTATGATCAAACTAGAAATCTGATCGACATCCAGGGGGTGCTACTGATTTACGAAAACAGTTTTGGCACGCCCGATGGGACCTTAGAGGTCTTCCACTTTATCTTTGATAGGTTGGTGTGTTCCTATTAAAGATTCAGCCTTTTGGAGGCACTTTCAAGAGCACAAATGGTGACTCCATCTGGTAAATAACTCATTCTCTAAGTTGTAGACCTGTTTTCCATTCATTTCCATCCATTCTTCTTTCCATCATTTTCATTCTTTTTCATTCCATGAAGTTGTGAAATCATGACTTCATTTCCATCATGGAATTCACATTTACAATAGCAGTATATCACACCTCCAACATGTTTTACAAATCCTCCAAATCAGCATTTTGATCAAATTCAAAATCAGCATGTCTACCCATATGAGCAGTAGTGCCAAAGTCAGTTTGGATATGAAGCATATCAAGCACAAGGGTATGCTTTGTTGTGAGGGCGATCAAGAAGAAAATATAGATCTGCTGGAACAAATCCAAAAGATGGAGGCAAAGATGGTGTAATCAAGAGCAGCAGCTCAAATGAAGGCTTTCAGAATTAGTTGGAGGACTCCTTGTCCATGGGGAGGCTCTTTTCCAAGACACTTCAGCCCTCAGGAGAAGCTGGACTTCATGATGGAGATACTGCCCCAACTTACACAATGGACAACAGAAATAGAGGCCTATGAACTTGGTGTTGAACAACCTTGTCAATGGGTAAGTCCTACACCATCATCTGGTTTTTCTCACCCCATCACTCAAGAAGCATCATCTCTTTTGGAATTTAAAATTCTAGATCCAGTCAATGCTGCCCCAGGAGTTATTTCCATTTTGCCATCCCCTAGTCTTCCACCACATCTCGATTCTTCTTTCCCCTTTCCTTCCAAACAGTCATCCCCTCCACAAGAGCTAATAGAAATACCCTCTCCTCTAAATAAACAAGAGTTTCTACCTCCACCACCATGAAAAATCACCAAATCAATTGAGTTACAATCCACTTCTCCTCTTGCATTCCCAAATCCATGTTGGGAGGATAAAAATCAGAATGTCAGTCAAACAAAACAACAACAAAAGAAAATCCAAACAAGGATGAAGAAATTCAAAGTCTAAAGAGTTGGGCTCTTAAATTTGGGATGGAAAAGATCCCTTGATGGTTAAGCCTTCAGAAGAGGTTGGAGTTGGAGAAAAAGTGATGGTTAGGACTTATTTTGTGGCAGCAGAAGAAGAGCAAAAAGAAGAAGCAGATCAGCAATCAGTTTTCTCAGAAAATAGTGCCCATGTTGGCACTCTATTTGAAAGGAATGCTGATTCAATTCAAGTTTCACAATTAGCCATGGAGGAAGAAAGCTCTAAAAAGATCTTGCAGTCCCAACTTGTCCTCTAGAGCAGCAGAGCGAAGAGTTTGACTTGAAAAACTTTGTGCTAGAGGAAGAGTTCTATCAAGAACAAGATTGTATTCAAGTAGTAGAAGAGGGAGAAGCTGCCCCAAATCCAAAAAAAGAGGAGCACATTCTAGTTGTGGATTAGAAAAGTACAGATCCAAGGGGTTTGAGCACAAAGCAGGATATAAGAGAACCTTCAGTTCTTCTTTCTACTTCATCTCTCTCGAGTTCTAGTGCTGAAGAAGAGTTTGATCTCTCAAACTCAATGTTGGAGGATGAAAGAAGCCATGATGATCAAGTTACAGATCAAGAGGACACCATGGAGGAAGTTGAGCATTTACGCAAGAAGACAACAATGAGGTAGTATATCTGTCAGATTTGGTGGACTATTTTGATAAAGAAGAACCAGTTGAGTTTCCACCATTCTCTCTTTCATCTTCCATGTCCCAAATACTTGAGCCTGCTGTCATGAAGGAGAGCATTCATTTGTAGCAGCCTGCATCTTATAGCAGCTCTTTGGAACCAAGATTGGAATATTTTAATGTTTCATATTCTTCATTGGAGGAAGAGAAAGGGCGAAAAAGGTTCTACCATTGCTTCCACATCACCCACCCAAGAAGGTCTACAAGAAGAATTCATTTTTGGAGTTGAAAATCAGATCTATGGGCATATCAAATGGATCATACCTTGCCTAATAAGGTATTTGACTTCATTGAAGTCAAAGGAGAAGTCACAACCAATCGTGCTTGCTTCTAAGCATGAGGGTGAGCTACAAAGTACCAAGGATCAGTTGTCATACCTCTTCAATCCAAATGCAAAGCAACTAAAATAGGTATTGGATTTGTTTTCAGTTGACACTTTGATGATTTGGGTAGAAGACCAGATTTTGTTGATTTTCCACTCATCCAATTAGCCATGTTCGATGCCAAATCAGTTGCATGGTTGTAACTTTTGAGAAAGGGAAGCTATTTCTCCCAACCAGTTGTAGGGTTTATTTAGCCCACTTTTGCTTCCAAGTTAGAGTAGGATAGGTAGTTTTTCTTTCAGTAAAAAAGTGCTTGTGCACACTCTGCATGTTCCATTTTAGAGCATGTATGACCTTTAGTTTTGTACATAGTTTATTTGGTGCTAGTTTTGCTCTTGCACAGTCCATTTCAGTGGGTTTCCAAGTGGCTCAGAGAGGAGGTTTTCAAAGTTCAGATCAGTTTGCAGGCTACAACTCATGACTCCATGCCCAATGGATGCTTCAGGCAACTGGTAACTTCATCCAGTAGGCAGATGCCCCCTTTGAGTCGCCAAAATTATTATCCAAAATGTGCCCCCCTACTCATTTTGTGGCTAACTCCTCCCACTCTTCCCTCTCTTGTGCCTCAGTCACAAAATTTTGCTTTTTAGGCACTCAAAACCTTCTAGAAATGGCACCATTAGATAGAGCTCTTTCTCAGCTTTCCAGAAAGGTAAATTTTTCCTCCTAACTCCATGTATTTTTCAAGTTATGACTCGACGGAGTTTTTGTGGGAAATTTTCCCTTAGAAGGCCCGTGAGCCAATAGAATCTCGCCACGTGTCCAGGTGGGGCAAAAATTGAGCAAGCAAGCTGCAAGGAAATTTAGGAGGGTCAAACCCGCATCCAATGGGGTTTTGACATGTGTCCAAGCCAAAAATATCAAAGCGATCCGCATGAAAATTTAAAAGAATGGGCCCGCTCCCAATCAGAGCATGACACGTGTCCCAACTCGTCGGCATGGCAGGGAAATTTTGGAAAATCTTCCAAAGGCTAAAAAAGAAAAATGGAGCGGAAGGGGCCCGTGCCCAATAAAATTTTGCCATGTGGCACCTGGATTGGCGGGGCATGGGGAAATTTTAAAAATTTCCAAATGACCAAAAAGGTAAAAATTCAAAAAAAAATTCCAGCCCGATTTGGTCTTGATTTGGTCCAGGCGACTCCTCTGAGTCACCAAAATTGTTATCCAAAATGTGCCCCCTGCTCATTTTGTGGCTAACCCTCTAGTTCTTCCCTCTATTGTTCTTCGAGTCCACAAAATTTTTCTTTTCGAGCACTCAAAACCTTTAGGAAATGGCACCATTGAATAGAACTCTTTCTCGGAGTTTCCCGAGAAAGGTAAAGTTTTCCTCCTAACTCCATGTATTTTTGAAGTTATGGCTCAGCGGAGTTTTTGAGAAAATTTTTCCTGAAAGGCCCACAACTAATGAGATGTCACCACGTGGCACCTAGAGTGGTGGAGCGTGGGGAAATTTTGGAAAATTTTCCCAAATGCAAAAAAGGGTAAAAATTCAAAAATATTCCCGCCAACCCGATTTGGCCCTGTTTTGCCCTAAAATTTCAAATGGCCATAACTTTCGATCCAGAGCTCGGTTTTTCATGTTCTTTATATCAATGGAAAGATGGTAAAATTATCTACAAGATTATGGGGTTATTTTTGAACTTTGGTGGAGTTTGGAGAGATAAAATCAATAAACACCTCTGGCACGTGGTCATGGACATAAATGATATTTCAACCACCGTTTTTAATGAAGAATGGCTCACATTCTCTCCCAACATGGTTAAAAATGTCAGGGAATGGGTGCTATCAGGGTGCCCATGCTGTTTTGATGGAATTTTGGTTAATGGTTGAACCCCTTGCATGTTTTCCCGTTTTCTTTCACAGGGTCGTGGTTTGCATTGTAAAAGCCAGAATGAGTTCATTTTGCAAAGGAGACACACTTTTTCAGCTCTGTAACTTCATTTTTCTTCCTCCTTGGTAGAATTTGTGAAGAAATTTTACCTTTCCATGTAATACAACACCTTTTCTTGCCTCTAGATCACTGTAATGTACTGTATTGGATCTGAGATGTTGATATATGTTCTGTGATTAAAATCCCTCAATCCTTTCATATATCTATCATTGCTTTCTTGATATTTCATTACATTTTGAGAATTTGTGCATGTTTTGTGCTATGTTTCCTTGTGGATTGTGTATTTCATGCAGCATCAAGTGTCTACAACTCCTTTGGTGCATCACCTATTAGCATTAGTTCTTTCTTTTTTGCATTCTCTATCTCTGTCTCCTTGGAATTTAGAGTAGATTTAGGAGTTTAAACCTCTGCAATTGTGCAAGTGAAATAGCTAATCAGAGGAGTTGAGAAACCAGCCTCTAATTTGGAGATTCCTCTTCCATTTTACAAGTCCCACACTTGGGAAGAGGATTCAATGTTGTGCAATCACAGTGGATGCATAGGGTGATCAAACTAGAAATCTATTCAACATCCGAGGGTGCTTTGCTGATTTGCAACAACACCTTCCGGTTGCAACTTGAGCTCACGAGCTCTAGGGTGGTCATCCGATAAGGATCTCGTGAGATAGGCTCTGCTCCTAGAACCGAGATCAATATGGAAATCAATCTCACATGGGGGTGGCATCCCAGGTAGCTCCCACAGGAAAACATCTACATACTCTCTCAAAATGGGATGGTCATCTAGTGATGGCCCACTAGACCCATCCTCTACCCGGTCATTGATCAGTGTTGCATACATCCGACAACCCCATCATACACATTACTTGAGCTGCATAGAAGAGATAGTGTGAATAGAAATAGGTCTCCGACCCCGAAATCATCGACTCAACTCCAAGATCGTCTACACAAGATATAGTTTGATGATAGTAATCCATCCTAGCCCTATGTGTAGATAGCCAATCCATGCCTAAAATGACTCCATACGAGCCCCAAAGGAAGTACGTGGAGATTTGAAGTGGTGGTGAAAGGTCCCAAGTTAACAACACACTCCTTTACTAAGGAGTTTACCAAGACCTTGGCTCCCGAATCCATCTCGACATCCCAACTATGACCTGTCTAACAGCCACCATCCCGCATCGCTCTACCAAGGATGGTGCAATAAATGAATCAAAGAATCGAGTCAAACAATATGGAGGTAGGAACACCTTTGATACTACACCGGGTCTCAATGACCGTGCTCGGTGCTTGGCCTTGTGGTTCTCAATCTGCTGCATAGATCCTGTGACTCAGTCCCATGTCTCTCATTGTAGGATCTAAGATGGGTGCCTTACCCTTATTAGGGTTTTGGGGAAATCTCTCCAAAAGTGTCCCGCTACTCCACACCCGAAGCAACCACAAAGTCCTCCAAACTACAAAGACCTCCGAAGGTGCCCTAGAGGTAGGTGATGTGGATCCTAATGATCCAGGCTATAGTCATTGCAGGCCTATGTGGTCGAGCTCCTCCGACCGAGCTCTAGCTCCACCCCGTGTCTTGGTGGGTCCCCAGGGATGAGGCCCCATCTGCGACCTCTCTGTGCATCAGCTCTGCGAGGAGGCCTAAACGGTGGGTGTGGTGTATTTGTTGCTCTTTGGTCTAAAAGATGATTGCAAAGAATGCTTGACCACCACGAGGAAGAGGAGATGACCCCTTTGATCTACTATCCCGCAACCGCTGAATATGGCTCTGACCAGGTGTCTCTAGCTGCTAGGTTTTACCCCGAGTCTCCTCTCGTAATGTAGGCCTTCTCAAAGGCCTCCGCTAATGTCTGTGGGTAGTGGATCCGAACTACACCTTCAATGTCTATATTAAGGCCCCGGATGAACACCGTGGATCCACACCGCTCATCTGCATGTAATCAACGCGTCTTGAAGTAGGTATAGGAACCTACTCTCATACTCGCCACCCCTTTGGAAGCATGTCGAAGGTCATGGAACTCATCGATCATCTACTGTATGAATCTCTGTGGCAAGTATCTACTCCTGAATCTCTCCTCAAATAGCTCCCAAGTGATTGTCTCTAAATCTATATGGAGCTTTTGCTCCTCTGTCCTCCACCATACTCCAGCTCTGTCCTTCAGTATATGGATCGCAACATGAGCTTTCATGTTTCTAGAACAAGGACAAAGCTTAAAGCAACGGCTCAAGCTAACCAGCCGAGGCCTCTACACCGAAACCACCTGTGTCACCTGAATAATGTGAGGGCCTAAGCTTCAAGATCTCCCTGATATGATCTGCAGCTATGGTCTGACGGCCTTTGGGCCTCTCTACCTACCTGTCCCCGAGTCTAGGGCTCTGAGACCTCTCTCTCTGAAATATGGTCACCATGTCCCCTCAAAGGAGACTCTGCTCTAGTTGACTCTCCATGAAAATTCTCTCCTCCATCTTCCTCACTATGTGGAGGAGGTGCATGTCCCTCAATGGAATTATCTCTTTCCTATCTGCCTGAGTGCCCTCCTACTGCGATCCTCCATGTAAGGAGGCATTAGCATCCTGGAGGGTTTGTAAAATTTGTGGTAGGATAGGCTGCTAAACCCTGGTCTAGCGGTGGTGGTTATGGTGACTCTGAGCCTCTGTGAATGTTCCTCCTACTACTGTTTGAGCTCCTGCACATACTAGAGTGGGAGTTAGTTCATTACCTTGAGTTTTGTTCAATTTTCTAAGTTTACTAACATGTTCAATTTTCAATTAGTTTTGTTTTCTAGATTATCAATTTACTAGTTTTAGGTTTCAAGTCTCAATGTTTCTAGTGTGCCCAATGGTCCAAGCTTTTAAACCACTACTCTGATACCAAAATGTGATGCCTGCTTCAACTACCTGTTATCCAAAATGGTGCCCCAGCTCATTTTTGTGGCTAACTCCTTGTGTTCTTGCCTCTATTGTGCCTCGATCTACATTTTTTGATTTTTAGGCACTCAAGGCTTTCTAGAAATGGCACCATCAGATAGAGCTCTCTCTAAGATTTCCAGAAAGGTAAAGTTTGCCTCCTAACTCCTTATATTTTTCAAATTATGGCTTGGCAGAGTTTTTGTGGAAAATTTTCCCATTTGAGGCCCGCACCAATAGGAAGCTACAACGTGGCGGAGGAGTTTGGGGGTCGAGAGGCAAACTTGAATTTTTTCCAAAAGAGTATAAAAATGTCGATTTTCAAAGGAAAACCCTTGGAAAAGAGAAGGAGAGAGAATTCCAGAGTGAATCGAGCTTACCACGTGGCATTCGACCATGGAGTGCAAGCAATTTTTGAAATTTTTCTAAAGACAAAAAAAAAAGGTAAAATTTGAAAATTTTTCCCGTCGATCCATTTTTGGGCCATTTTTGCCCTAAATCTTAAAATGATCATAACTTTTGATCCAGAGCTCAAATTTTCATGTTCTTTATATTAATGGAAAGTTGGTGAAATTATCTACAAGATTCCATGGTCAATTTTGAATTTTGGTTTAGTTTAGAGGAAGAAAATCAAAACGCTTCTGGTATGCGCCATGGACCAGAATGACATTTCAACAACCAATTTTAATGCAAAATGGGTCGTATTCTTCTCCAGCATGGTCAAAAATGTTGAGGGATGGGTCTGTCAGGTCACCCATACTCATTTTAATGTATTTTGGTTAATGAGGAATGGCTCCCATGTTTTTTCACATTTTCTCTCTCTTGGGTTCAACCCATGCACCGTAAAAGCTAGATTTGGTTCATTTTTCAAAGGGGGAACACCTTTTTGCACAACAAGCTTCTTCTTTCATATTGAGCAAGTGATTTTAGAAGTATCAGACCTTCTAGGGATTGTAACAGGCCTTTTTTGGCTCTTTGGTGTTGGAATGCAAGGATTTTGATGTTGAAAATCACAATGCGAGCTCTGTGAATGCTTTCACCCTTTGCATGTGTTGTTTGTTTCATTTCAAACCTTTGATTACAGCTTATCAACTTTGTGCATGATGTTTTATGCTGCAATTTTTGATTTGTGTCTATTCACATGAGCAAAAATGTTCACCACTCCTTTGGTGCATCACCATCATTAGTTTAGTTTCAATTTTTACACTTCTTATCCTGTCTCCTTGCATGCGGGATAAAATTAGGATCTCGAACCTCTATAGTTGTGTAAAATATAGATCTAAATCGAGAGGAGCTTGAGGAACCAGCTCTAAATCTGGAGATTCCTCTCTCATTTTCACAAGTCCCACACTTGGAGAGAGGTTTCCATGTTGTGCAATCACACCGCTTTGGATGCCTAAAACATCAATTCGAACCTTGATTTGCATCCGGGGTGCTTTGCTGATTTGCAACAACAGTTTTGGCACGCCCGATGGGACCTTAGAGGTCTCATTTTTATTGCAACAAAGTTGATGTGCATCTTCTACATTTTTCTTGCTTGAAAATAGCTATAATTTGCATATCTAGCGACTCCAAGGGGAAGAATCAACTGGTTTCATGTGAGTGCGGGCACGGAAACTCATGAGAAGAATCACTACAAGGTCAAGAGCTAGAGAAGAAGAGGTGTTGTTTGAATATCTACAGATTATCTCCAAGAGTGAGGCAAAGTGGGAGGAGAATCCAAAGGTCTCCATCTCCACCAAACAGAACTCTCTCAACTCCTCCACCTGTAGGCCTTTCATTCAATCAACAAGGGTTCTAAGACTAATTAGAATGGCACAAAACAACCTCTATGTCAACTTCACAGGCAGCATCCCACTTTCCCTCAATGCACAACATCTAATTCTAATTACAGCCTTGAAGAACATTCTCTACTTCACTGGAGAAAATCAGACTACTCCAGGTGAGCATGTTAAAGGCATTGCCAATCTTTGTGGAATTCATGAAATCAATGAGATGCAGGTGGCTGTCAAATTGTTGGCATCTTCATTCAAGGGGAAAGCATTGCAATGGTTTAGAAGCCTTGGAGCTGGTTCTATCACAAATTGGAATCAGCTATGTATAGCACTTCATGAGCAATTTGGAGAGAAGGGAGACAACTTGTCTCTTTTGGAGCAGCTGACAACCATCAAGAGAGCTCCCAATGAGCAGCTGACTGATTTCAACTTCAGATTTCAAAAGACTTGCGAGATAATTCTAGTGGTAGTCAGACCAACAGCAGTTTCTTTTCTCTACTATCTCAAAGCTCTAAATTCTGATATTTCTATGTTGATTCAGTCCAAGGGAGGCATAACTATCCCTATGGCTTATAGCATTGCCATTAGGGCTGAAAATTGTTTGATCAAGTGGCAAACTAGCCCCTATACCTCCCATTGCATTGTTTCCAAGTTTAGAGAGTCCAAATACCAATCAAGCACCTAATTTGGCTCCTTCTCCCACTCCTAGAAATCAAAGTTCAAATGAAGCTTCTACTTCATCTCCAAGTGCCCCAAATGAGCTTCAAGAAGTCATGAAGCAACTGCAAAACCTAGGCAATGAGCTGGTTACTCTCAAGAGGCAACAAGCCCAAGGTTTTAGACCTTCTTACCAGCCCCAAGCTTAGCCTAACAGGCAGCCATACCAACCACAAAGACCACCTAATCCAGCTGCAGATATGAATCAAACAAGGCCTCCTGTCAATAGACCATTTCAGCCCTACAATCCAAATGCCATATCTGCCTCTAAGGCATTGGTGCCAACACAAAAAACATTACTCGGAGTATGACTGGTGTTTTCCATGCAATCAACCTCATAACCAATCCATGTGCTTCAATAGTGCTTTGAATCAATCATTAATGGTGATAACTCTTTGGTGTGGAGGGTGAGGGCAGTCAAGGAAACAACCAACAACAAGAAACATTCCAATAGAAATCAGCCCCAAATGACACCACATTGGTAAATTGGCAAGCGGAGAGGATTTTTGTGGCATGAATCGTGCGATTTCCCAAGCTGTTGCACCCAACACAAGGTAAAAAGAAGCAATTTGGGTGAAGAACAGCCATTAGCTCCAACCAATCCACAACCTTCCATGGCTCCACAAATGGTTGGCAAGCAAAATCCAATTTCAAATGCATAAGGGCAGCCAAGAATAGCTCCTAGACCAACTCAAATACCAGTTATTACGCCCACGTGCAAGGAGTGAATGTACAAGAAACGGGACAGCAAAGAAATCCTTCATCACCATTCAGTATCATTGATCAGATGAAGAAGAAAAATGTTAATATATCAATGTGGGAATCCCTATCTATCCTTGGCCAAAGAGACTTGTTACAAGCTGCCATGAAGGATCGCCAACTTCAAATCAGCAAGTTCAGATGCAAGAGATAGTGCTCACAAATGCTGCCCGACTTGAGGGAAATCATGGAGGACAATGCGAGGTAAAATGTTGAAGCCCCCTTCTTTCTATGTTTCATTAATCATTGGAAATTAGTTAGTGCACAATTGCATGTTAGATTCTGGGGCAAGTAGCTCAGTGATGCCTAAACAAATAGCTAATCAGCTAGGGCTCCAGTATGAAACCATATCCAAAGGGGTAGTGCAGCTAGATGGGATAGCAGTAACAACAGTTGGGGTGATTAGAAACTTGAGTCTTACCTTGCATGCATGTCCAAATGTTACTATTTCACAAGATGTATCAGTCATAGACCTTCCACCACTTTTTGCCCTATGCTTGTCAAGGGACTTCACAGCCAAGATTGGGGGATATTTATCTACTAATTGGTCACACATGTTGTTCAGAACGAGGTATGGAACTAAGGCTACAATCAGGTCTGAACCTATTGCAAACTTCCACATTGAGCCTTACACTCCAAGTCAGATCAACGCCAATTGTTCAGCATTTGATCAAGAAGACCACCCAAGCACCGATGAAGCTGACACCAAGGTTGGGAGCATCCTGGATCTAACTCTTGATGAATGGGCAAACAAGGTACATGCTTTTGATCCTTATCAAGAAATAGAAGAATCTGAGCTAGGGGTCTATTGTATACATGAAGAAAATCAGCCTATTCCTAACATCACCAAGCCAAACCACAAGGATGACAATGAGGTATGGCAGCTATTTTTTTTATGGATCAAGAAGTAGACAAGGTGAAGGAGGTGAAGCCATGCTTGTTTCACCTCTAGGAGTAAGGTACTATTCATCTTTTAGATTTCAGTTTGCATGCTCCAATAAAACGCTGAATATGAAGCCTTGGTGTAAGGGATGCATTGGGCAATAAAGAGAGGAATAAAGAACTTGCAAGTCTTTGGTGACAGTGAATTGATTGTAAATCAGGTCAAGGACAGCATGCTGCCAAGAATGATCTAGTTAAGTGCTACAAGAATAAGGTGTGGACCTCATTGAAGATTTTGAGGGTTTTGGCATCAAATCCATTCCTAGGAAAGAGAATCAAGTTGCTTGACAGCTTGCAGCATAGGGCCAGCCTTTGACATTGTGGAAAGCATTCAACAAGACAAGGTACAGCCAAACATCCACGTGATTGTGAGGCCTTGATGCCGGGATAACAATGTCGGTTGGCAAGTGTTTGAGAATGACCAGCAAATCATCTATTTCTTGCAAGGAAGAAGCGAGTTCTCGGCTAAGAATCAAGAAAAATTGGAACAGCAATGGTGACCAAGTGGTACAATTAAGAACTAACAAGCTGCCCAGGGACTTATCACTTTAGAGTCCATTTTTAATCCCAATGATCAGTTTAGAAAGGAGAAAGAAAACATTCAGTCAAGAGAGAGGATTCGGTATCCATCTTGGTAGAAGAGAACAAACCATTACAAATTAGAAAGATGACAATTGATCAAGAAAGGTATGAGTTTGTATGCAATTTGTGGCAAGAGTTCCCCTGATGTGTTTGCATGGAGCTATGAATATTTTAAAGGTTTCAATCCCAACTTAGCTCAAAGATACCATTGAATTGGATCCAAATACTAAGCTGTCGGTAGAAACAAAGACTAGTCAATCCACACACGGAGCCTCTCATGAGGAAAGAATTGGACAAGCTGATTGAGTCAAGAATCATATTCCAAATCAAGCATTCTAGTTGGGTTGCCAACTTGGTTCTAGTCAGAAAGAAGAGTGGAGAGATCAGATTGTGTGTTGATTTCAGAGACTTAAATAGAGCATCTCTCAAGGACCATTACCCACTCCCTTCCATGGAGCAAATCTTTCAAGTTGTGGCTAGCTCCGAGAGGTTTTCACTACTTGATGGCTACTCAGGCTATAATCAGATTATGGTGAAGGAGGAAGACCAGTTCAAGACAACCTTCACAACCAAATGGGGAACTTATGCATACATGAAAATGCCATTTGGGCTGTCCAACGCTGGTGCTACCTTCCAAAGGGCAATGGACATGGTGTTCAAAGGTTTGATTAACAACGTGGTGCTGATTTATCTTGATAATATCACTATTTTTTCCAAAAATGTAGCAGACCACCTCTCTCATTTGAGGCAAGTTTTCATGAGGTGCAGGAGATTTGGAGTGTCTTTAAATCCTAGAAAGTGTATCTTTCTTGCACATGAAGGAAAGATCCTTGGCCATATTGTCTCCAAAGAAGGATTAGCAATTGATCCAGAGAGAGTCGAAGCCATAAGAGCACTACCATTGCCAAGCCACAAGAAAGCCCTTCAGAGTTTCTTGGGGAGGATAAACTTTGTTCGAGGTTTGTCCCATTTTACAGCCCTTGTCAAGCCCATCACCAAAATGTAAAAAGAAGAGCATGGCTTTCAAGTGGATAGTAGAAGGCAAGGAGAGTTTTGAAGCAATCAAAGAAGCCATTTCTCAAGCACCAACTCTCATCAACCCAGACTTCTCCAAGGATTTCATCCTCTATGCATTTGGAGGTAATGACACTATTTCGCGCCATTTTGGTATAAAGCAGAACAAGGATAATGATGAGCAGCCAATTACCTTCTTCAGCCGAGAGCCTAGATGACTATGAGGTGAAGTACTCTTTTATTGAGAAGCATGTGCTAGCAGTAATCAGAAGCTTGAAGAAATTCAATAATTTAGTCTCAAACAACAAGGTCCAGTTGTTGGTCTCACATGCTAGGGTTAAGGACTTCCTCCTCAACAAATATTTGAATGAGAAAAGGGCAGGTTGGATCACTCATGTCATGGAGTATGACATTGAGATCAAAATCACCAAGCTAGTAAGAGGAAAAGGATTGTGTGAGCAGATGGTTCTGTGGAAGCAAAAAGAAGCTTGCAATGAAGGAGAGGTGTTTTGATTCAAGACAGCCATGAGCCATATGGCACTCAAGAAGAAAACAATGTTGCCCCCACTTCTTGCTAGACCCAAGGTATAATTCACTTCCTAAGCACAGGCCTATGCCCTCCGGAGATGAACAAGACCCAAAGAAGACACTTCGATTGCAGGCTATCCCATATGCCATTGTTGATGGAGTTTTGTTCAAGAAAGATATGAATGGAGTCTTTCTTTGAGATGCATTAGCACGAATCAAATTCATAGGGTGTTGGAAGAGTTCCATGGTGGATCAGCTGGTGGTCATTTTGCACCGAGTGACAGCTTCTAAAAATCATGAAGGCTGGTTATTATTGGCCGGCTAAAATTTTCAATGATTTCTATGCATGGATCAAGAGGTGTAAGAATTGTGCATTCTTCACAGGAAAAGAGAGACTTCTGCCCTTCCATTACATCTAATCTCAGTTGACCAGCCATTCATGCAATGGGGTTTGGACTTCATTGGAGTCATTAATCCCAACTCAAGTCAAGGGCACAAATGGATTTTGACAACCACGGACTACTTTACCAAATGGACTGAAGTAGTAGCACTCAAAGAAGCAAATGATTCTAGCATCTTAGACTTTTATGAGGGGATAGCAACCAGATTTGGTATACCTACTACGATAATCTTAGATAATGCAAAGGCATTCATTGGATCTAAGGTGACTGAGTGGGCTGTCAAGAACGGGATCTACCTAAGCACTTCATCAAACTATTACCCTTAAGGTAATGGCTAGGTCGAGTCTACAAACATGAACTTGTTGAGGATCATTAGGAGGACTCTTGGTGAGAATCAGAGGTCTTGGCATACCAAACTGAAATCAACCTTATGGGCTGATAGGATAACTCCCAAGAGATCCACAGGTAACTCTCCTTTCAAACTTGTCTATGGAAGAGAGGCAATCTTGCCCATGTCACTTGAGTTTCCAACATTGGAACTCATGAAGCAATTAGAGTTGCTAGAGTTTGAGCCCATGGAGGTGAGATATGTAGAGTTGATGGAGCTGCAGGAGGTCATAAATCAGGCATCCCAAGCAATGGAAAGGGATCAAGCTTTGATCAAAAAGACCTTTGATAGGAAGGCCAATGATAGATATTTTCGGGTTGGAGATCTAGTTTTGAAATGGGATGTGGATAGAGCAAAACCGAGAAGGCATTCAAAATTTGATGCCATTTGGAGTGGCCCATACATGGTCGCGAAGTGCAAGAACAGCAATGCTTTCCAATTAGCCTCATTGGATGGTGAAGAACTACAGATTCCAGTCAATGGAATCTATCTCAAGCATTGCTTCTAGAGGGAAATTTACCACCTTGTAAATATTAGATTAGATTTTCATTCCTCCAAGTGCTTTGCACATTGTTTTGCTTATAGGTTAGTTTTGCTTTCCCTAAGTACTTTGGCATAGCTTTCATCCTGGAGATGTTTTGCGTCCTTGGTTCCATCATGTGATATTCCATCTTCGTCCTTGCACATTCTAAGTTAGTTGAGGTTCTAAATGAGAATATTTGATGACTCCATGCCCAATGGATGCTTCAGAAATCGGTATTTTCATCTAGCAGGCAGATGACCCCTCTGAGTCACCAAAATTGTTATCCAAAATGGTGCCCCAGCTCATTTTTGTGGCTAACTCCTTGTGTTCTTTCCTCTCTTGTGCCTCAGTCTACATTTTTTTATTTTTAGGCACTCAAGGCTTTCTGGAAATGGCACCATCAGATAGAGCTCTCTCTCAGCTTTCTAGAAAGGTAAAGTTTGCCTCCTAACTCCTTATATTTTTCAAGTTATGGCTCGGCGGAGTTTTTGTGGAAAATTTTCCCATTTGAGGCCCGCAGCCAATAGGAAGCTGCCACGTGGTAGAGGAGTTCGGGGTCGGAGGCAAATTTGAAATTTTTCCAAAAGAGTATAAAAAGGTCGATTTTCAAAGGAAAACCCACGGAAAAGAGAAGGAGAGAGAATTCCAAAGTGAATCAGAGCTTGCCACGTGGCATCTGACCAGCGGAGCGTGGGGAATTTTTGAAAAATTTTCCAAAGACAAAAAAAAGGTAAAATTTAAAAAATTTCCTGCCGATCCGTTTTTGGGCCGTTTTCCCTAAATCTTCAAACAATCATAACTTTTGATCCAAAGCTCGGATTTTCGTGTTCTTTATATCAATGGAAAGTTGGTAAAATTCTCTACAAGATTCCATGGTAAATTTTGAATTTTGGTTCAGTTTGGAGGGAGAAAATGAAAAAACACTTCTGGTATGCACCCATGGATAGAACTGACGTTTCAACAACCAATTTTAATGCGAAATGGGTCGCATTCTTCTCCAAAGATGATCAAAAATGTAGGGGATGGGTCATCACAGTCACCCATACTATTTTTAATGCATTTTGGTCGATGAGGAATGGCTCCCACATTTTTTCATGTTTTCTCTCTCCTGGGTTCTACCCATGCACTGTAAAAAGCCAGATTTGGCTCATTTTTCAAAGGGGAACACTTTTTTGCACAGAAAGCTTCTGTTTTCATCTTCAACAAGTGATTTTAGAAGTACGAGACCTTCCAAGGATTGTAACAGGCCTTTTTTGCCTCTTTGGTGTTGGAATGCAAGGATTTTGATGTTGAAAATCACAATGCAGGCTCTGTGAATGCTTTCAGTCTTTTGCATGTGTTGTTTGTTTCATTTCAAACCTTTGATTACAGCTTATCAATCATGCATGATGTTTTATGCTTTGTAATGTCTGATTTGTGTCTATTTGCATGAGTAAAAATGTTCACCGCTCCTTTGGTGCATCACCATCATTAGTTTAGTTTCAATTTTTGCATTTCTTATCCCTGTCTCCTTGTAATCCAGGATAAAATTAGGATCTGAACCTCTGTAGTTGTGCAAAATATATATCTAAATCATAGGAGTTTGAGGAACCAGCCTCTAATCTAGAGATTCCTCTCTCATTTTCACAAGTCCCACACTTAGAGAGAGGTTTCCATGTTGTGCAATCACACTGGATGCCTAAAACATCAATTCAGAACCTTGATTTGCATCCAGGGGTGCTGCTAATTTGCAACAACACTACCACTTGAGACGAAGAAACAAATTATGAAAATTATGGAATAATTTTTTTTTATAGGAAGAGTCTACAACCAAGTTGCAAGACACTAGTTGTAAACTAAATAGGTTCCAGAACAAATTCTGATTAACCAAACACAATATTTCCATTTTTATCTTATAACAAGTTTACTAGGTTCCAATTTGGAGGTTACAAGTTTTATTAAGGTTCAGGGAGAAATTTATCGCCAGGCCTACTCTCTATCAAGCCCTGAACTTCAACTAGATTTCTCACACACTTATATTTATCAAAACTTTCCTAAACTAGGTTCATTGGATAGGAAATTTCCTCACCTTTCGAACCATATAAAGAAGTCCTCCTAACTCCTTGTAAAACTCAAGTTATGGCCGGGCGAGTTTTAGGGAAAGTTTTCCCTTGGAGGTCCGCGGGGATAGGGAGAAAACTCGGGAAAATTTTCCCAAATGCCACATGTCATCACGTGATTGATGCGGGAGAGTGGGTCATGGGGAAAATTTTGAAATTTTTTTCCCAAAACCAAAGTCTCTATTTCTAAAGGAAATTTTTCTCCATCCCCCGCACTTCCTCAAATGGCCACGTGGCACTTTGTGATTGGCGAGGGCTGGCGTAAGAAAAAGTGAAGTTTTTCCAAAAGTGTAAAAGTTAAGTTTTCAATTGTAAATCCTCATTCCTCCCTACCATGTGTTAGCATGTGATTAATGCGGGGCCGAGGAAATTTTGAAGTTTTTTTTTTGGGATGGCCATTTTGAAGTAAAACTTTAAATGGCCATAACTTTTGATAGGAAGCTCCATTTTAGGCAAACGAGGACTTTTTGGAAAGATCTCGAGTCCTCTTTACAAAGTAATCATTAATTTTGGAATATGGTAAATTTTCAAGGGTCAATTTTAAGAAATTTATCTGCAGAGAATTATAATTTTAAAATGGCAATTTTCAACTTATAAGATTTGATTCAATTTTGATATTTCTTCTTGAGCATGTAAATTGAGCATTGGGAAATGGTCATGGGTAAATTTAAGTATATTTTCAAGGTACAATTTGGACATTGGGCATTTGGTAAATTTTTACATTTTTGTGACAAGAAGTTGGATTGTGAAGTTAAAATTGGATTTGATAGAGTTTTGAGATATTTTCTTAAATATGAAGTTCAATGTGGGTTCAATAGGACTTTGATACATCTAAAATACTTTGTTTCCTTTCTCGGTTTTAACTAAAAATCTGAACTTTAAATTTTTATGGAAATTCATTGCCAAAATTAAAGAAGGAAACAAAAAGATCATTTGCTAACAATTTTATTAATCATTTATCCAAATGTGCCCCCTGCTCATTTTGTGGCTAACTCATTTACATCTTTCCTTCTCTTGTGCCTCACCAAAATATTTTGTTTTCCAGAACTCAAAACCTTCTGAAAAAATGGTACCATTGGATATAGCTCTTTCTCGGCTTTCCGAAAGGTAAATTTTTCCTCTAACTCCACGTATTTTTCAAGTTATGGCTCAGCGGAGTTTTGGTGGGAAATTTTTCCCTAGAAGGCCCGCAGCCAATCAGGAGCTGCCACGTGTCCAAGGGCGAAAAAACACCAAGCAACTTGAAGGAAAAAATGGTCAGGAAGGGCCCATGCCCAATCAAAACATGCCATGTGGCACCTAGAGTGGTGGAGCACGGGGAAAATTTGAAAAATGTTCCAAAGACCAAACGGGTAAAAATTCAAACTTTTTGCCCGTTGATCTGATTTTGGCCTGTTTTTGCCCTAAATCTTCAAATGGCCATAACTTTCGATCCAGAGTTTAGATTTTCACATTCTTTATATCAATGGAAAGCTAGTGAAATTATCTATAATATTCCATAGTCAATTTTGAATTTTGTTTTATTTTAGAGAGAGAAAATTAAAAACACTTCTGAAATACGCGCCCATGGGGCCAAATTGACGTTTCAACAACTAATTTTAAATGCAAAATGGGTCGCATTCTTCTCCAAAGCATGGTCAAAATGTCAGGGCATGGGTTTGTAAGGACCTCCATGCTATTTTTAATGTATTTTGGTCAATGGGAATGGTTCCCACATTTTTTCATGTTTTCTCTCTCTTGGGCTCAACCCATGCACTGTAAAACTCAGATTTGGCTCATTTTTCAAAGGTGGAACACTTTTTTTGCACAACAAGCTTCTGCTTTCACTTTCAACAAATGATTTTGGAAATTATTAGACCTTCCAAGGATTGTAATAGGTTTTTCTACCTCTTTGGTGTTGGAATACAAGGATTTTGATGTTGAAAATCACAATGCAGGCTCTGTGAATGCTTTCAGTCCTTTGTATGTGTTGTTTGCTTCATTTCAAACCCTTGATTACAGTTTATCAACCTATGCATGATGTTTTATGTTACAATTTATGATTTGTGTCAATTTTCATGAGTAAGAAGTGCTCACCACTCCTTTGGTGTATCACCCTTATCAGTTTAGTTTTAATTTTTGCATTTCTTATCCCTGTCTCCTTGCAAATTAGGATAAAATTAGGATTTGAACCTCTGCAGTTGTGTAAATAATAGATCTAATCAGAGGATTTTGAGGAACCATCCTCTAATCTAGAGATTCCTCTCTCATCTTGCAAGTCCCACACTTGGAGAGAGGTTTCAATGATGTGCAATCACACTTTGGATGCTCTAAACATCAACTTAAAACCTTGATTTGCATCCGAAGTGCTTTGCTGATTTACAACAACATTAACCAATTTGCATCTTCCAAATATGGGGAGGCATTTTCAAATCTTATCTAAGGCATTCGATTGATTCGAACAATTAATTGACATTCATATTCAAGTTTAAACTCCAGCTTTGATTTCAAACACAATACATTTATCGACAATGCTATTTCTTAATATCTTTCAAAGCGAGTTTTCATTTCACAACAACAACTCGGATCTAATACAACAATGAAATTTTGAGAAAGGAATGTAATTCTTTATTTGATTTCCAACAATAATTCAACAGTTTAACTCTTTCTTTAAAATTCAAATTACAATGCACAATACATATTTCTTTCTTTCACATTCTTCTCATAACACAAAATGCATGGAATAATAATTCTTTACAATTCACTTATCACTTTCAACCTTTTAATTTCAATACAAGATGTCTTCTCATTGCAATTAACAATACAAATCATCCACTTCAAAGTGGGAAGGTTATAATAAACTTGCTAAAAAGGAAATGACATAACCGATTTCTCTAAGCTCCAAACAAAGCAAGGGATGATTTCTTCATATTTTATCTTTTAATCACAACAAGGAGGTGAGAAAGGCAACACTCTCCACCCAACCAAGATATCCAATGGGAAAATAGAAGCCATCTTTCCCCATCAGCCCTCGAGCCCCAACCATATTGAAATGGAGCATGATAATACAACACATGTCAACATGGCTTCTTCACATACAAGCATAAATTTACAAACACAAATAAACACAAAGCAAGAGGATGTAGTTCTCAACTACAACAATCAATTCAAAAAAACAAAGGTTCCTTCTCCAAGCAAGCAAGCCAAGCAAGAGCAAGAACTATGGAGGTCTCCTTGTGCCTCCCAAGTTGAATTTTGGGCATCCACCAAGAGCAAACTGCGCAAGATCATAGCAATCCCATAAACCTTATCCCTCCTCAACCCCTCCTTATCCCTCCTCTAAATTTATCCCTTATACCTCCCCCAATGTAGGAAATGCAAGGAATTTCCTTTCCTAGGTGGATCCCAAACCAACATTCCCTCCAAGAACAAATAACAATGGCAAATCCCTTATCCCTTCTCGATAAACCTCATAGTCTTCTCTCCACACCATGCCCTAAGCATTCTACCCATCCCTCTAAGAATTGCAAACACAAATACATTCAAAATTCATGCTAAAAGAGGGAAAAACAACAATTTTGAAAAAAATGAGAGCCTACCTCTCCATAATGGGGACTTGCTCCCAAAACAACAGATCTTTATTTCACCAAAAACAAGTCCCAAATCAGCAAGGTAAATGTATGCAAAAGTAAATCCACTTCTTCCACCAAGCAAGCTCCAAAATGTAAGAGAAATTTTGACCCAAGAGTGAAATCTCCAACCTTCAACAACCTCAAAATGAGGAGGAATTCCAATTTTAAAGGAGAGGGTGGAAGAGGATGATGTAGATTCCAAGTGGGATGCCACATCATTTTTCCTCATCCCCAAAAAGTAATCAACATCAAGGAAATTAAATCCCAATCAATGTGAATGACAAACCACTTACACACCTCATTTTTACCCATCATAAAAAAATAATGCATTTAAAATTTGTAAGATAAGTGCAAACAAATCTTACATAAATCATGTCAAAATGCAATAAAATAAGTTCATTTTGACTCCAAATTAATAAACAAGGTTGGTGGAGGATTTTGAGAGTTTTGGGACAAGTTTTACTTGTCCTACAAGCCTCCAAATTTGTCCTCCAAACTCAAATTCAATTTCAAGAGGGAGATGGAGTGTTTGACCTTCCAAAATCTTCTTACAACCTCTTACAATTTCTTACACAATCTATCACTTCACTTACACAACCCATACTTGGTAACTTACACACTCTTTTAAAATGCATTTATTTCTATGACATTTATTTATTACAAACTTTAGACACAACCATATATTTAATTACCATATGGTTATAAAATATATAAATAAATTTCATTTTCAACTAAGACAATAACATTTAATTTCACCTTCCACATCCTATTTAATTTAATTAAATTTTAACTATATGACTCTCACATTATACTATCACATTAAAATAATTAAAATAAAGAGCACATTACAAATAAAATACATACAACAATAATTTTAAAAGGGACACAACAAATAAAGCACACATATACCCCATGGTCACAATAATGGAAATCACCCCATGGGAAATCCTGACAAAACACAACATACAGCTCAAACATAGTTGTCATGGTGACCTTGTTGATTTCACACTGAATTCCAATATGGTTAGTCTCCAGTCCCCCAACATTGTTGTGATTTTAACCTACAAAATGTAAAATACCTCCTTCAGCCTCATGGCCACATCAGAACATCCAAATGATATAAGAAACATAAAATTATTAATTTTAAATCACAACAATATCAAGGATTCAATATTTATCATTAAAATTCAATTTGTAACTATATCATCATCCAATAGATTTCTATACTAGAGCTATTCATAATAATCAATGTCACATGTCTAAAATTAACATCAATAACATGTCCATGTCAACTAGTATATCATTATCCACATAATAATAAAAATGTCAAATGATCCTCAAGCACAATAACTGAATCCAAATCAATATTAATCCATAGTCTAACATCTAACCATCATGCTAATCAAAACATATTAATGTCCATAATAATCCATGAGCTAGTATATACACATCCTGTTACATCAAAATATAATAATATCTAAAATATGATCAATAGAGTCGGATCGAGTATCTAAACAAAGTGTCAAAGGAAGTGGGCACTTTGATTATTGCGTGTGCAAGTGCATGTGCACATGCTTATGTGAGTGCGTGTGAGTGCGCTTGCATGTGCGTGTGCGTGTGTGTGTGTGTGTATACGTGTGTGTGTGTGTGTATGCATGTGGACGTGCGCGTGCATGTCTATTTATGTCTACGTGTGTGTGTGCATGCTTGTGTGAGTGAGTGTGTGTGTGTGTACGTGTGCGTGTCCATGCTCGTGTGAGTGTGCATGCCCATGTCCATGTGTGTGTGCGTGTGCATGTCCTGTGTATGTGTATGTGTGTGTGCGTGTCCTCGGTCACATTTTTGATTTTTAGGCACTCAGGCTTTCTAGAAATGGCACCATCGAATAGAGCTCTCTCTCGGCTTTCCGAGAAAGGTAAAGTTTTCCTCCTAACTCCTTATATTTTTCAAGTTATGGCTCGGCGGAGTTTTTGTGGAAAATTTTCCCATTTGAGGCCCGCGACCAATAGGAAGGCTGCCACGTGGCGGAGGAGGAGTTCGGGGTTGGAGGCAAATTTGAAATTTTTCCAAAAAGAGTATAAAAGGTCGATTTTCAAAGGAAAACCCATGGAAAAGAGAAGGAGAGAGAATTCGAGTGAATCGAGCTTGCCACGTGGCATCCAACCAGCGGAGCATGGGGAATTTTGAAAAATTTTCCAAAGACAAAAAAAAGGTAAAATTTGAAAATTTTTCCCGCTTGATCCGTTTTTGGGCGTTTTTGCCCTAAATCTTCAAATGATCATATCTTTTGATCGAGCTCATTTTCCGTTCTTTATATCATTGGAAAGATGTTAAAATTATCTACATGATTCCATGGTCAATTTCTAATTTTGGTTTAGTTTGGAGAGAAAAATTCAAAAATGGTTCTGAGTGCGTGTCCATGGCGAGAAATGACATTTCAACAACCAAATTAATACGAGAATGGGTCGCATTCTTCTCAATATGGTCAAAAATGATAGGGTATGGGTTTGTAAGGTCCTCCATGCTATTTTAATGCATTTTCCATCAATGAGGATGGCTCCCATGTTTTTATTTTTCTCTCTCTGGCTCGACCCATGTCTTGTAAAAGCCAGATTTGGCTCATTTCTTCATGGTTGAACACTTTTTGGCATAGAAAACTTCTTCTTTCACCTCCAGCAAGTGATAGTTGTAAGAATCGAGACCTTTTCAAGTATTGTAGTAGGTTTATACCTCTTTGAGGGTGGAATGCAAGAGATTTTTACATGGAATTGACAGTGCAAACTCTGTGAATGCTTTCAGTCCTCTGTTTGTATTGTTTTACTTCATTTTAAGACCTCTAATTACATCTATCAGCTTGTGTATGTTTTCCCTTGTTGCATTTCATGAATTTGTGTCTATTTACATGGCAAAAAATGTTTCACCACTCCTTTTGGTGCATCACCATCTTTAGTTTAGTTTCATTTTTGCATTTTTATCCCTGTCTCCTTGTAATTTAGAGTAGGATTAGGATCTGAACCTCTGTAGTTGTGCAAAATATAGATCTAAATCAGAGGAGTTTGAGGAACCAGCCTCTAATCTGGAGATTCCTCTCTCATTTTCACAAGTCCCACACTTGGAGAGAGGTTTCCATGTTGTGCAATCACACTGGATGCCTAAAACATCAATTCAGAACCTTGATTTGCATCCAGGGGTGCTGCTGATTTGCAACAACAGTTTTGGCACGCCCGGTGGGACCTTAGAGGTCTCATTTTTATTGCAGCAAAGTTGATGTGCATCTGCTGCAATTTTCTTGCTTGAAAAGAGCTATAATTTGCATATCTGGCGACTCCAAGGGGAAGAATCAACTGGTTTCAGCAGTGCAGGCCTGAAAACTCATGAGAAGAATCACTACAAGGTCAAGAGCTGGAGAAGAAGAGGTGTTGTTTGAATATCTGTAGTTATCTCCAAGAGTAAGGCAAAGTGGGAGGAGAATCCAAAGGTCTCCATCTCCACCAAACAGAACTCTCTCAACTCCTCCACATGGTAGGCCTTTCATTCAATCAACAAGGGTTCTAAGACCAATTAGAATGGCACAAAACAACCCCTATGTCAACTTCACAGGCAGCAGCCCACTTGCCCTCAATGCACAACATCCAATTCCAATTGCAGCCTTGAAGAACATTCCCTACTTCACTGGAGAAAATCAGACTACTCCAGGTGATCATGTTAAAGACATTGCCAATCTTTGTGCAATTCATGAAATCAATGAGATGCAAGTGGCTGTCAAATTTTTGGCATCTTCATTCAAGGGGAAAGCATTGCAATGGTTTAGAAGCCTTGGAGCTGGTTCTATCACAAATTGGAATCAGCTATGTATAGCACTTCATGAGCAATTTGGAGAGAAGGGAGACAACTTGTCTCTTTTGGAGCAGCTGACAACCATCAAGAGAGCTCCCAATGAGCGGTGGTGATTTTCAACTTCAGATTTCAAAAGACTTGGGAGAGAATTCCGGTGGCGGTCGGACCAACAAGCGAGAAGGTGCTTTTCTCTACTATCTCAAAGCTCTAAATTCTGATATTTCTATGTTGATTCAGTCCATGGGAGGCATAACTATCCCTATGGCTTATAGCATTGCCATTAGGGCTGAAAATTGTTTGATCAAGTGGCAAACTAGCCCCTAGACCTCCCATGCCATTGTTTCCAAGTTTAGAGAGTCCAAATACCAATCAAGCACCTAATTTGGCTCCTTCTCCCACTCCTAGAAATCGAGTTCAAATGAAGCTTCTACTTCATCTCCAAGTGCCCCAAATGAGCTTGAGAAGTCATGAAGCAATTGCAAAACCTAGGCAATGAGCTGGTTACTCTCAAGAGGCAACAAGCCCAAGGTTTTAGACCTTCTTACCAGCCCCAAGCTCAGCCTAACGAGGCAGCCATACCAACCACAAAGACCACCTAATCAGCTGCAAAATATGAATCAAACAAGGCCTCCTCTGCCGATAGACCATTTCAGCCCTACAATCCAAATGCCATATCTGCCTCTAAGGCATTGGTGCCAACACAAAACAACATTGCTCGGGAGTATGATTGGTGTTTTCCATGTAATGAACCTCATAACCAATCCATGTGCTTGATGGTGCTTTGAATCAAGCATTAATGGTGACAACTCTCTGGTGTGGAGGGTGAGGGCGATCGAGAAAACCAACAACAAGAAACATTCCAACAACAATCAGCCCCAAATGACACCACGTTGGTAAATTGGCAGCGCGAGAGGATTTTTGTGGCATGAATCAAGTAGTTTCCCAAGGTGTTGCAGCCAACACAAGGTCAAAAAGAAGGAATTTGGGTGAAGAACAGCCATTAGCTCCAACCAATCCACAACCTTCCATGGCTCCACAAATGGTTGGCAAGCAAAATCCAATTTCAAATGCACAGGGCAGCCAAGAACAGCTCTAGACCAACTCAAATACCAGTATTGCTGCCCACCTGCAAGGAGTGAATGTACAAGCAAAGGGACAGCAAAGAGATCCTTCATCACCATTCAGTATCATTGATCAGATGAAGAAGACAAATGTTAATATATCAATGTGGGAATCCCTATCTATCCCAGGCCAAAGAGACTTGTTACAAGCTGCCATGAAGGAATGCCAACTTGAATCAGCAAGTTCGGATGCAAGAGAAAGTGCTCACAAATGCTGCCCAACTTGAGGGGAAATCATGGAGGACAGCAAGGTAAAATGTTGAAGCCCCCTCCTTTCTATGTTTCATTAATCATTGGAAATCGTTAGTGCACAATTGCATGATAGATTCGGGCAAGTAGCTCGGTGATGCCTAAACAAATAGCTGATCGGCTAGGGCTCCAGTATGAAACCATATCCAAAGGGTAGTGCAGGTGGATGGGACAGCGATAACAATGATTGGGGTGATTAGAAACTTGAGTCTTACCTTGCATGCATGTCCAAATGTTGTTGTTTCACAAGATGTATCGATCATAGACCTTCCACCACTCTTTGCCCTATGCTTGTCAAGAGGACTTCACAGACCAAGATTGGGGGATTTGTCTGCTGATTGGTCACACATGCTGTTTGAATGAGGTATGGAACTAAGGCTACAATCAGGTCTGAACCTATTGCAAACTTCCACATTGAGCCTTACACTCCAAGTCGAGATCAACGCCAATTGTTCGACATTTGATCAAGAAGACCACCCAAGCACCGATGAAGGCGACACCAAGGTTGGGAGCATCCGGATCTAACTCTTGATGAATGGGAAAACAAGGTACATGCTTTTGATCCTTATCAAGTAGAAGAATCTAAGCTAGGGTCTATTGTATACATGAAGAAAATCAGCCTATTCCTAACATCACCAAGCCAAACCACAAGGATGACAATGAGGTATGGCAGCTGTTTTTGATGGATCAAGAAGTAGACAAGGTGCGGGAGGTGGAGCCATGCTTGTTTCACCTCAAGGAGTAAGGTACTATTCAGCTTTTAGATTTCAGTTTGCATGCTCCAATAACAACTTTGCTGAATATGAAGCCTTAGTGCAAGGATGCATTGGGCAATCAAGAAGAAAATAAAGAACTTGCAAGTCTTTGGTGACAGTGAATTGATTGTAAATCAGGTCAAGGGACAACATGCTTTGCCAAGAATGATCTACTCGGTGCTACTGAAGAATAGGGTGTGGGACCTCATGGAAGATTTTGAGGGTTTTGGCATCAAATCCATTCCTAGGAAAGAGAATCAAGCTGCTTGGCAGCACGGGCTTGCAGCGGTAGGGGCAGCCTTTGACATTGTGGAAAGCATTCAAAAGACAAGGTACAGCCAAACATCCACGTGATTGTGAGGCCTTGATGCCGGATAACAATGTCGGTTGGCAAGTGTTTGAGAATGACCAGCAAATCATCCATTTCTTGCGAAGAAGAAGCGAGTTCTCGGCTAAGAATCAAGAAAAATTGGAACAGCGATATGGTGACCAAGTGGTACAGTGAGAACTAACAAGCTGCCCAAGGGACTTATCACTTTGGAGTCCATTTTTAATCCCAATGATCGGTTTAGAAAGGAGAAAGCAAACATTCGGTCAAGAGAGAGATTCGGTATCCATCTTGGTAGAAGAGAACAAACCATTGCAAATTGGAAAGATGACAAGCTGATCAAGAAAGGTATGAGTTCATGCAGGTGTGTCAAGAGTTCCCGATGATGTGTTTGCATGGAGCTATGAAGATTTGAAAGGTTTCAATCCCAACTTAGCTCGGCATACCATTGAATTGGATCCAAATACTAAGCTGTCATCGGGAGAAACAAAGACAGTCAATCCACACATGGAGCCTCTCATGAGGAAAGAATTGGACAAGCTGATTGAGTCAAGAATCATATTCCCATCAAGCATTCTAGTTGGGTTGCCAACTTGGTTCGATCGAAAAGAAGAGTGGAGAGATCAGATTGTGTGTTGATTTGAGACTTAAATAGAGCATCTCTCAGGACCATTACCCACTCCCTTCCATGGAGCAAATCTTGCAAGTTGTGGCTGGCTCAGAGGTTTCACTACTTGATGGCTACTCGGCTACTGATCATTATGGTGAAGGAAGAAGACCGAGTTCAAGACAGCCTTCACAACCAAATGGGGACTTTTGCATACGGGAAGATGCCATTTGGGCTGTCCAACGCTGGTGCTACCTTCCAAAGAGCAATGGACATGGCGTTGAAAGTTTGATTAACAACGTGGTGCTGATTTACCTTGATGATATCACTGTTTTTCCAAAAATGCAGCAGACCACCTCTCTCATTTGAGACAAGTTTTCACGAGGTGTAGGAAATTTGGAGTGTCTTTGAATCCTAAAAGTGTATCTTTCTTGCTTGCACATGAAGGAAAGCTCCTTGGCCATATTGTCTCCAAAGAAGGATTAGCAATTGATCCGAGAGAGAGTTGAAAGCCATAAGAGCACTACCATTGCCAAGCCACAAGAAAGCCCTTGAGTTTCTTGGGAGGATAAACTTTGTTCGGAGGTTTGTCCCAGATTTTGCAGCCCTTGTCAAGCCCATCACCAAAATGTTAAAGAAGAGCATGGCTTTCAAGTGGACAGCGAGAAGGCAAGGAGAGTTTTGAAGCAATCAAAGAAGCCATTTCTCAAGCACCAACTCTCATCAACCCGCCGGACTTCTCCAAGGATTTCATCCTCTATGCATTTGGAGGTAATGACACTATTTCTACCATTTTGGTACAAGAACAAGGATAATGATGAGCAGCCAATTGCCTTCTTGACCAGAGCCTAGATGACTATGAGGTGAAGTACTCTTTTATTGAGAAGCATGTCTTTGGCGTGTCGAAGCTTGAAGAAATTCAAGCATTTAGTCTCAAACAACAAGGTCCGATTTTTGGTCTCACATGCTGGGGTTAAGGACTTCCTCCTCAACAAAGATTTGAATGAGAAAAGGGCGGGTTGGATCACCCGTGTCATGGAGTATGACATTGAGATCAAAATCACCAAGCTGGTAAGAGGAAAAGATTGTGTGAGCAGCTGGTTTTGGGAAGCAAAAAGAAGCATGCAATGAAGGAGAGGTGTTTTGATTCAAGACAGCCATGAGCCATGTGGCACTCAAGAAGAAAACAATGCTGCCCCCACTCCTTGCTGGACCCAAGGTATAATGCACTTCCTAAGCACAGGCCTATGCCCTCCAGAGATGAACAAGACCCAAAGAAGACACTTGATTGCGGCTATCCCATATGCCATTGTTGATGGAGTTTTGTTCAAGAAAGATGTGAATGGAGTGCTTTGCTTTGAGATGCATTAGCACAAATCAGATTCATAGGGTGTTGGAAGAGTTCCATGGTGGATCAGTGGTGGTCATTTTGCACCAGAGTGACAGCTCTAAAAATCATGAAGGCTGGTTATTATTGGCCTAAAATTTTCGTGATTGCTATGCATGGATCAAGAGGTGTAAGAATTGTGCATTCTTCACGGGAAAAGAGAGACTTGCTGCCCTCCATTGCATCCAATCTCGGTTGACCAGCCATTCATGCAATGGGGTTTGGACTTCATTGGAGTCATTAATCCTAATTCAAGTCAAGGGCACAAATGGATTTTGACAGCCACGGACTACTTCACCAAGTGGACTGAAGCAGTAGCACTCAAAGAAGCAAATGAGTCCAGCATCTTAGACTTTTATGAGGGGATAGCAACCAGATTTGGTATACCTACTGCTACAATAATCTCGAGATAATGCATTGGCATTCATTGGATCCAAGGTGAGTAAGTGGGCTGTCAAGCAGGGATCTACCTAAGCACTTCATCAAACTATTACCCTCGAGGTAATGGCCGGGCCGAGTCTACAAACAAGAACTTGTTGAGGATCATTAGGAGGACTCTTGATGAGAATCAAGAGGTCTTGGCATACCAAACTGAAATCAGCCTTATGGGCTGATAGGATAACTCCCAAGAGATCCCCGGTAACTCTCCATTCAAGCTTGTTTATGGAAGAGAGGCAATCTTGCCCATGTCACTTGAGTTGCCAACATTGGAACTCATGAAGCAATTAGAGTTGCTAGAGTTTGAGCCCATGGAGGTGAGATATGCGAGTTGATGGAGTGCGGGAGGTCGAAATCGGGCATCATCAAGCAATGGAAAAGGATCAAGCTTTGATCAAAAAGACCTTTGATAGGAAGGCCAAGGATAGATCTTTTCGGGTTGGAGATCTAGTGTTGAAATGGGATGTGGATAGAGCAAAACCGGAAGGCATTCAAAATTTGATGCCATTTGGAGTGGCCCATACATGGTCACGAAGTGCAAGAACAACAATGCTTTCGAATTGGCCTCATTGGATGGTGAAGAACTACAGATTCCGAGTCAATGGAATCTATCTCAAGCGTTGCTTCTAGAGGAAATTTACCACCTTGTAAATATTAGATTAGATTTTCATTCCTCCAAGTGCTTTGCACATTGTTTTGTTGTAGGTTAGTTTTGCTTTCCCTAAGTGCTTTGGCACAGCTTGCTATCCCTGGAGATGTTTTGCGGTCCTTGCTTCCATCAGGTGATATTCCATCTTCCTCCTTGCACATTCTAAGTCGAGTTGAGGTTCTAAACAGAATATTTGATGACTCCATGCCCAATGGACTGCTTCAGGCAACTGGTATTTTCATCTAGCAAGCAGATGACCCCTCTGAGTCACCAAAAT
>CM031243.1:16293571-16294774 GCA_018340775.1 Taxus wallichiana var. yunnanensis
CATGCCCGTGTCCATGTGTGTGATCTGAAAAACGTGTTTTGTAATTTTTATCACTTTAAAAAGTTTTCAAAGATCGTGATTTTCTTAACTAATTTTAAGAATTCTTAACTCCACAAATTGATTAAATTCTTATTATTATGCATCCATAGAAGTGCAGAAAACTTGTTTAGCAAATAAATAATCGAAAAAATGAAACATTATAACAAAAGAGATTGTTTACGGGGTTCGGAAATTC
Source organism: Taxus wallichiana var. yunnanensis (assembly GCA_018340775.1). NCBI lineage: Eukaryota > Viridiplantae > Streptophyta > Pinopsida > Cupressales > Taxaceae > Taxus > Taxus wallichiana. Next base: position 16,293,807 of record CM031243.1, read on the forward strand.
CTATGTCCCGGGTTGATTGAACCGATCCATTAATAATATTGAAATGCAAGTACAATAAATCTTACAAACAACCAATAATGAATCACAACCTGCAAATGAGCTGATCAATGTCCCAGAACTACGAAAAATAGCGAAAGCGTCCCAAGAACGATCCGTGGCTCCTACAGTGTTTTCACAATGTGATCTCCCTGCAACTGTGTTAGAAAAACACCTACAAATGGAGATTTAAAAACATTCTATGAAAACAAATCATATATCTGAGATCAGATCTGAATTCCGAACACTTTTCATGTTTACACCAAGTCACAATTGGACCGAAGTGCATAAATCCGTGTTTTCCAACTAGCTGTCTTGAAGATCCCTGTTAAAATCTGCATTCAAAGCTTCCAAAAACAGGTTAAAACTCAACAAAAAATATCAAATCTTACATCGTTGGAATTGTCTCAGAATTCTCTACATTTCATCTTTTTACTCCGAGTGCCCAATCTGAGTGCAAGACCTTCAAAAATGGCGTTCTCTGTAAACTGGTCCTTAAGCTGCTTTACACAGACCTGTACCCCACTTGTATAAGTTGAAGCGCCCCATTTTATAGCTTGTTGTGCTCCCTTGGCGGGTTGGCTGGCGGATTAGCTTTAGATCCATGAGGTCAGGGGATCAAATCCCGCCTCCTATTGTCTTGCCACGAATTTTGTTAAAGCGGTCAAAGGAAAGCAAATAATGCTAAAGTTGTTGAGTTTTTAATTGGTTTTTGAGCCGTTTTTTGGTGGAAAGGATAAGGATGGCGCATGGATAGACATAGCCATAGTATTTTTAGGCGCCTATAATAATGCTTATGGAGGTTAACCAAATATAATGCATGGAATATGTAATGTGGCTTTGGATTAAATGCGTGGAATATGGAAAGTGGACTTACCAAGTAAATATAATTTCGACCCATGGAAATAATTAACTTGGTCAATAATATATAT
>CM031243.1:16294874-16372374 GCA_018340775.1 Taxus wallichiana var. yunnanensis
GAAGAACAGCCATTAGCTCCAACCAATCCACAACCTTTATGGCTCCACAAATGGTTAGCAAACAAAATCTAGTTGTAAATGCACAAGGGCTGCCAAGAACAGCTCCTAGACCAACTCAAATACCAGCTTGTTGCTGCCTTACATGCAAGGGATGAATATGCAAACCGAGGGACATGAAAGAGATCCTTCATCACCATTTAGTATCATTGATCGGATGAAGAAGACAAATGTAAATATATCAATATGGGAATCCCTATCTATCTCAAAGCCGAGAGATTTGCTACAAGTGCCATGAAGGAGCTGGCTGACTTCGAATCAAAGAAGTCCAAATGCAAGAGAAAGTGCTCACAAATGCTGCCCACACTAAAGGGAATCATGGAGGACAAGTAAGGTAAAATGTTGAAGCCCCCTCCTTTTTATGTCTCATTAATCATTGGAAACCAATTGGTGCACAATTGCATGATTGATTCAAGGGCAAGTAGCTCAGTGATACCCAAGCAAATAGCTGATCACCTAGGACTTCAATATGAAACCATATCTAAAAGAGTAGTGCATTGGATGGGATAGCGGTAACAATAACAAATGGGGTGATTAGAAACTTGAGTCTTACCTTGCATGCATGTCCAAATGTTGTTGTTTTACAAGATGTATCAGATTATAAACCTTCCACCACTCTTTGCCCTATGTTTGTCAAGAGATTTCACCACCAAGTTTGGAGGATATTTGTCTGATTAGTCACACATGCGCCTCGGAATGAGGTATGGAACCAAAGCTACAATCAGATCTGAACCTATTGCAAACTTCCACATTGAACCCTACACTCGCAAGTTAGATCAATGCCAACTGCTCGGCATTTGATCAAGAAGATCACCCAAGCACTAATGAAGTCGACACCAAGGTTGAAGCATCCCGGATCTAACTCTTGATGAATGGGCAAACAAGGTGCATGCTTTTGATCCTTATCAAGAATTAGAAGAATCTAAGCTAGGGGTCTATTGCATACATCAAGAAGATCAGCCCATTCCTAGCATCACCAAGCCAAACCACAAGGATGACAATGAGGTATGGTAGCTGTTTTTTGATGGATCAAGGAGTAGACAAGGTGCAGGAGGTGGAGCTATGCTTATTTCACCTCAAGGAGTAAAGTACTATTCATCTTTTAGATTTCAGTTTGCATGCTCCAATAACACTTTGCTGAATATGAAGCCTCTGGTGCAAAGTGGATGCATTGGGAAATAAAGAGAGGAATAAAGAAATTGCAAGTCTTCGGTGACAAAGTGAGTTGATTGTCAACTAGGTCAAGGGGAAGCATGCTATCAAGAATGATCTACTCAAGTGCTACAAGAACAAGGTGTGGACCTCATTGAAGATTTTGAGGGCGTTTGGCATCAAATCAATTCCTAGGAAAGAGAACCAAGCTGGCTTTGACAAGCTCACCTGCGGTTATTGGGGTAGAATTTGACGTTGTGGAGAGCATTCAAAAAGATAAGGTACAGCCAAACATCCATGTGATTGTGATGCCTTCAGTCTTTGGATAACTATGTAAGTTGGCAAGTGTTTGAGAATGACAAGAAAATCATCCATTTCTTACAAGAAGAAGCTGAGTTCTCATCTAAAAATCAGAAAAATTGGAACAACATTATGGTGACCAAGTGGTACAGTGAGAACTAACAAGCTGCCCAAGGGACTTATCACTTTGGAGTCGATTTTCAAACCCAATGATTAGTTTAGGAAAGAGAAAGCAAACATTCGAGGTCAAGAGATAAGATTTAGTATCCATCTTGGTGGAAGAGAACAAACCATTGCAAATTGGAAATATGACAACTAAACAAGAAAGGTACGCAGTTCATATAGCTATGTTAAGAGTTCCCCTGATGTGTTTGCTTGAGCTACGAAGATTTGAAAGGTTTCAATCCAAAGTTAGCTCAAGACACCATTGAGTTAGACCCAAATACTAAGTCCATCGGCAAAAACAAAAGACAAATCGATCCACACATGGAACCTCTCATGAGGAAGGAATTGAACAAGTTGATTGAGTCAAGAATCATATTCCCAATCAAGCATTCTAGTTGGGTTGCCAACTTAGTTCTAGTTAGAAAGAAGAGTGGAAAGATCAGATTGTGTGTTGACTTCGAGAGACTTGAATAGAGCATCTCTCAAGGACCATTACCCACTCCCTTCTATGGAGAAAATTTTTGCAAGTCAGTGTGGCTCTCGAGAGGTTTTCACTACTTGATGGCTACTCGGCCACAATTAGATTATGGTGAAGGAAGAAGATCAGTTCAAGACAGCCTTTTCGAACCAAATGGGGAACTTATGCATATAGGAAAATGCCATTTGGGTTATCCAACACTGGAGCTACCTTCCAAAGAGCAATGGACATGGTTTTCAAAGGTTTGATTAACAACGTGGTGCTGATATACCTTGATGATATCACTATTTTTTCAAAGAATGCAGAGACCACCTCTCTCATTAGAGATAAGTCTTCCAAAGGTGCGAGGAGATTTGGAGTGTCTTTGAATCCTAAGAAGTGTATCTTCCTAGCACATGAAGGAAAGCTCCTTGGCCATATTGTCTCCAAAGAAGGATTAGCAATTGATGCAGAGAGGGTTGAAGCCATAAGAGCACTACCATTGCCAAGCCATAAGAAGGCCCTTCAGAGTTTCTTGGAGAGAATAAACTTTGTTCGAGAGATTTGTCCCATATTTTGTAGTCCTTGTCAAACCTATCACAAAATGTTAAAGAAAAGCATGGCTTTCAAGTGGACAACAAAAGGCAAGGAGAGTTTTAAAGCAATCAAAGAAGCCATCTCCCAAGCACCAACTCTCATCAACCCATATTTCTCAAGGATTTCATCCTCTATGCATTTGGAGGTAATGATACTATTTTTACCATTTTGGTGCAAAGCAGAACAAGGACAATGATGAGCAGCCAATTACTTTCTTCGGCCAAAGCCTAGATGACTATGAGGTGAGATATTCTTTTATTGAGAAGCATGTACTTGCATAAAGAATCGAAGCTTGAATAAATTCAAGCATCTGACTCAAACAACAAGGTTCGGTTGTTGGTCTCTCATGCGAGAGTAAAGGACTTCCTCCTCAACAAGGATTTAAATGAGAAAAGGGTAGGTTGGATCACTCATGTCATGGAGTATGACATTGAGATCAAGGTCACCAAGCTGGTAAGAGGAAAAGGATTGTGTGAGCAGATGATTCTAGGCAAGCAAAAGGAGTATGCACAAAGAAGAAGAGGTCATTTGACAGTTCAAGACAGCCATGTGCAAGGTAGCACTCAAGAAGAGGATAATGTTGTCCCCACTCCTTGCTGGACCCAAGGTATAATGCATTTCCTAAGCACAGTGCCTATGCCCTCAGAGATGAACAAAACCCAAAGAAGACACTTTAGATCATGCAAAGGTTGTCCCACATGCCATAGTGGATGGTGTTTTGTTCAAGAAAGATGTGAATGGAGTGCTATCGAGATGCATTAGTACAAATCAGATTCATAGGGTGTTGGAAGAGTTCCATGGTGGACCAGCTGGTGGTCATTTTGCACCAAGAGTGACAAAATCTAAAAATCATGAAGGTTGGTTATTATTGGCCCAAGATTTTCGCTTATTGCTTTGCGTGGATCAAAACGTGCAAGAATTGTGCATTCTTCACGTAAAGAGAGGCTTGCTGCCCTTCCATTGCATCTAGTTTCGATTGACCAGCCATTCATGCAATGGGGTTTGACTTCATTGAGTCATTAATCCCAATTCGCCAAGGGCATAAGTGGATTTTACAAACCACGACTACTTCACCATGTCGATCGAAGTAGCACTCAAGGAAGCAAATGAGTCTAGCATCTTAGACTTCTATGAGGGGATAGTAACCAGATTTGGCATACCTGCTACAATAATCTTAGATAATGCATTAGCTAATGAATGCCAATGAATCCAATGAATGCCAATACATTATCTAAGATTATTGTAGCAGTATACCAAATCTGAGTCGCTATCCCCTCATAAAAATCTAAGATGCTTTGGACTCATTTGCTTCTTTGAGTGCTACTTGCTCGGATCCCATTTGGTGAAGTAGTCTCGTGGCTTTCAAAATCCATTTGTGCCTTGACTTGAATTGGGATTAATGACTTCAATGAAGTCCAAACCCATTACATGAATGGTTGGTGACTAAGATTGATGCAATGGAAGGGCAGCAAGCAAGTCTCTTTCTGTGAAGAATGCACAATTCTTACACCTCTTAATCCATGCATAGCGATCACTAAAAATTTTAGGCCAATAATAACCAGCCTTCATGATTTTTAGAGCTATCACTCTTGGTACAAAATGACCGCCAGATGGTCCACCATGGGAACTCTTCCAACACCCTATGAATCTGATTTGTGCTAATGCATCTTAGCGACACTCCATTCACATCTTTCTTGACCAAAACTCCATCAACAATGGCATATGGGATAGCTGCCTAATCAAGTGTCTTCTTTGGGTCTTGTTCATCTCCGGGAGGCATAGGCTCCGTGCTTAGGAAGTGTATTATACCTTGGGTCCAGCAGAGAGTGGGGCAGCATTGTCTTCTTCTTGATTGCCACTTGGCTCATGGCTGCCCCTGGTGTTTGTCAAAATAGCCTCTTCTTCATTACATACTTCTTTTTGCTTCCCAAAAACCAACTGCTCACACAATCCTTTCCTCTTACCACTTGGTGATCTTGATCTCAATGTCATACTCCATGACATGGGTGATCCAACCTACCCTTTCTCGTTCAAATCTTTGTTGAGGAGGAAGTCCTTAACCCCAAAGATGTGAGACCAGCAAGCTGACCTTTTTTTTGAGACTAAATGCTTGAATTTCTTCAAGCTTCGACACCGCCAAGACATGCTTCTCAATAAAAGAGTACTTCACCTCATAGTCATCTAGGCTCTAGGCTGAAGAAGGCAATGGCTACTCATCATTATCCTTGTGTGTCTTTGGAAAGTGTGAGTGTGTGTGCGCCTGCGCATGCTAGTGTGAGTACATGTGCGTGTGCGTGTGCATGTCCAAATGCACGTGCGTATGCATGCATGTAAATGTGCATGTGCGGGTGTGTGTATGCGTGCGTGTGCGTGTGTTGTGCGGAGTGCGCATGCGGTTCGGTTTGCGTGCGCATGTGCATGTGTTAGTGCGTGTGCTTGTGTAAGTGCGTGTGCGTGCGTGAGTGCATGGGTTTACGTGCGTGTGCATGTGCATGTGTGTGTGAGTGTGGGTATGTGTTTGCGTGTGCGTGTTTGTGTACATGTGCATTTACGCATGCGCGTGACGTGTGCACGCACATGTTCGTGTGTGTGTGTGTGTGTGAGTGTGCATGTGTGTGTTCGTGTGGAGATGCATGTGTAGAGTGCATGTGCATGTGCGTGTGCGTGTGTAAATGTGCATGTGCGTTTGCACGTCCTTGTGCACATGTGTGTGCGTGTTCGTGTGTAGGTGCGCATGTGGCATGTGGGTGTGCATGTGTGTGCGTGTGCGCATGCGTGTGTGTGTGCTGCATGACGCATGCGTGTGAAGGTGTGCGATTTCTACACGTGCTTGTGCTCGTGTTTGTGGAGTGTGCTTATTTACGTGTGTGTGCGTGTGCGTGTGTGTGTGCATGTGCATGTGTGTGTGCGGGTGCGTGTACATGTGCGTGTAGGTGAGTATGTGTATGCATGTGCGTGTGTGTCCATGTGCAGTGTGCATGCGTGTGCATGTGTAGGTGAGTATGCGTGTGTGTGTGTGTGTGCATGTGCATGTGCGTATGTATGTACATGTGTGTGTGGGTATACTTGTGTGTTTGTATAGGCATGTTCGTGTACATGTGCATGTACGTGTGCGTGTGCATGTGTCTGTGTGTTTGTGTGAGTGTGCGGGTGTGTGTGTGTGTGTGTGGGTGCATGTGTGTACGCATGCGTGTGCGGGTGTGTGGTGTGTGTGGGAGCATGCGTGTTTGTGTATAGGTGCGTGTGCGACCACGTGTGTGTGTGTACTTGTGCGTGTGCATGTGCGCAGGTGCGCGTGTGCGTGTATGTGCGTGCATGTGTGCGTGTGAGTGTGAGTGTGAGTGTGTTTCGTGCATTTGTGTGCGTGTGTGTGCGTGCATGTGCGTGTGCGTGTGCATTTGAGTGTGCGCGTGCGTGTCCATTTTTGTGTGTGCGTGCTACAGTGTGCATGTGCGTGTGCGTGTGCGTGTGCGTGAGCATGTGCACATGTGTGTGCGTGTTCTAGTGTGAGTGTGTGTGCTGTGTGCGTGTGGGTGTGCAAAGTGCGCGTGCGTGTGTGCGTGTGCGTTTTTCGTTTGCATGGGTGGATGTTTAGGTGCGTGTGCTTGTGTGTGTGTGTGTGCTTATGCGTATGTGTGTGCATTTGCGTATGCACGTGCGTGTGTGTGTGTGCTTGTGCACGTGCGTGTGTGCGTGCTTGTGTGCGTGCGTGTGCTTGTGTGCATGTGTGTGTTCATGTGTAGGTGCGTGTGTGTGTGCGCGTGTGTGGTGTGCATGTGTGTGTGCGTGTGGGTGTGCATGTGTGTGTGTGTACCCATGCGTGTGCGTGTGCGCGTGTGCGTGTGTGTGTGCGTGTGCGTGTGCGTGTACTTGTGTGCGCATGCTTGTGCAGCATGCTTGTGCGCGATGTGCTGTGCACATGTGTGTGTGCGCGTGTGTGTGCGTGTGTGTGGTGCGCAGCAATGTGCATGCATGTGTAGGTGAGTATGTGTGTGCGTGTGCGTGTGCGTGTGTGTGTGTGTCGTGTGCGGTGCAGGTGAGTATGCACATGTGTGTGCATGTGCAGTGAGTATGCGGTAGTGCGTGTGTGTATGTGTATACGTGTGCGTGTGCACATGTATAGGTGTGCATGTGCATGTGCATGTGCGTGTGTGTGTGTGTGCGTGAGTGTGTGTTTTTGTGTGCGTGTGTCATGTGCGTATGTGTGTGTGTGTGTGCATGTGCGTGTGTGTGTGTATGTGCGGATCCAGTGCGGGTGAGGGTGCGTGTGCGTGCGACTACGTATCCGTGTGTGAGTGCGTGTATGTGTGCTCATGTGTGTGCGTGTGCGTGTGCGGGTGCGCATGTGTGTGTGTGCGTGTGTGTGTGCATGTAGTGTGAGTTTGTGTGTGCGTGTGCATTTCTGTTTGCGTTTGTGTGTACATGCGCGAGGTGTGCATGTGTGCGTTTGCATGCGTGTGCATGTGCGTGTGCATGTATGTGTGTACGTGTGGATGTGAGTATGTGTGTGCGTGTGCGTGTGCGTGTGTATGTGCGTATGTGTGTATGTGTGCGTGTGTGTATAGGTGTGCATGTGGATGTGTGTGTGCGTGTGCGTGTGCGTGTGTGCATGCGTGTGCGTGTGCGTGTGTGGCTGCACATGCATGTGTGCCAATGTGTGTATGTGTGTTTTGTGCATGCGCATGTCCGTGTGTGGAGTGCGTGTGAGTGTGAGTTTGCGTGTGCGTGCACGTATGCATTTGTGTGTCGGTGTGCGTGCACAGTGCGCGTGTGTGTGCGTGCATGTGTGCGTGTGTGTGCATGCATGTGCGTGCGTGTGTGTGTGTGTGTGTGTGTGTGCATGTGCGTGTGAGTATGTGTGTGTATGTGCGTGTGCATGTGTATGTGCGTATGTGTGTATGTGTGCCTATGTGTATAGGTGCACACGTGATGTGTGTGTACGTGTGCGTATGCGTGTGTGTGTGCATGTGCATGTGCGTGTGCATATGCATGTGTGTGCGTGCGTGTGTGTATGTGCATGTGCGTGTGTAGTGTGCGTGGTATGGGTGCGTGCGCGTGTGTATGTGCAACTATGTGTCCGTGTGCGAGTGTGTGTATGTGTGCTTATGTGTGTGCATGTGCGGTGTGCATGTCTCCTGTGTGTGCGTGTGTGGTTGTGTGTGAGTGTGTGTGTGTGCGTGTGCATGTGAATTTACGTGTCGGTGTGTGTGTGTGTGTGCATGCACGTGCGTGTGCATAAAGGCAGATACACAGTTTGTAGTAGGTGTGTATGTGTCGGGTGCGTATGCGGAGTGCGTGTGCACATGCGTGTGTGTGTTCGTGTGCACATGTGTGTCTATGTACATGTGTGTGTGTGTGTGCTTGTGCAGGTGCATTTACGCATGCATGTTCGTGCGTGTGTGCGAGTGCATGTTCTTATGCACTGTGTAGGTGCGTGTGCTTATGCGTGTGCACATGCATGTGCACATGCATGTTCGTGTGCGTGTCTATGTGCATGTGTGAGTGCGTGTGCGTGTGTGTGTGCGGGTGCACATGTGTGCGCATGTATGTGTGTGTGTGTGTGCGTGTGCGTCCGCGTGTGTGTGTGCATGTGCGGGTGCACGTCTGTTTGCATGTGTGTTCGTGTGCATGTGTGTGTGCATGGAGGAATGCGTATGCGTGTGTGTGTAGGTGTGTGTGTGTGTGTGTGTGTGTGTGTGTGTGTGTGTGTGTGCGCGCACGTGTGCGTGTGTGCATGTGTCTCCAGCGGTGCATGTGCGTGTATGTGTGCATGTGCGCTTAGAGTGTGCGGCTGCGTGTGTGCGTGCGTGAGTGTGTGTGCATGCATGTGCGTGTGTGTATGCGTGTGTGCGTACGTGTGCATGTGTGTGTGTGTGTACAGGTGCATGTGAGTGTGCAGGTGTGTGTATGTGTAGGTGCGCGTGTGTGTGCGTGCGTGCATGCATGGATTGTGTGGGTGCGTGTGTGTGTGTGTGTGCGTGTGTGTGCGCGTGCGTGTGTGTGTGCGGGTGTGTGTGTGTGTGTGCGTGTGCATCTGCGTGTGTGTGTGCATGTGTGGGTGCACGTCTGTTTGCGTGTGTTTGTGCGTGTGCGTGTGCATGTGCATAGGTGGGTGCGTATGCGTGTGTGTGTGCGGGGTGTGTGTGTGTGTGTGCGTGTGTAGCAGTGCGCATGCGTGTACATGTGCATGTGTGCTGTGTGTGTGTGTGCATGTGCGTGTGTGTGTGCGTGTGTGTGCGTGTGTGTGTGTATGTGCGTGTGTGTGTGTGCATGCATGTGCATGTGTGTGTCGTCCTATAGGTGTATGTGAGTGTGCAGTGTGTGTGTGTGTGTGTGTGCATGTGTAGTGCGCGTGTGCTTTATGCGTGTGCTCGTGCATAGGATTATGCGGGTGTGTGTGCGTGTGCGCATGCACATGCTGGTGCGCATGCGTGTGTGTGTGTGCGTGTGCGTGTGCGTGTGCGTGTGCGTGTGCGTATGCATGCATGTGCGTGCCCATGCGCGTGCGTGTGTGTGTTTGTTGCGAGTGCGTGTGCTTGTGCTGTGTAGGTGCGCATATGTGCGCATGTGCGGGTGCACATGTGCTTGCATGTGCGTGTGAACGTGCGTGTTCGTGTGTGCATGCACGTGTGCGTGTGCGCGAGTGTGTGTGTGCACATGTGCGAGTGCGCATGCACTGTGCTGCGTGTGCGGGTACACGTGCACTTGCGTGTGCGAGTTCGTGTGTGTGTGTGCAGATGTATGTGCTTGTCTGCATTTTGTGTGTGCGCGTGCATGTGCACGTGATAGTGTGAGTGTGTGTGCGTCACGTGCATGTTTAGTGTGAGTACATGTGCATGTGCATGTGCATGTCCAAATGCGTGTGCATGCGTGCGTGTAAATGTGCATGTGCGGGTGCGTGTATGTGTGCGTGTGTGTGTGTGTGCGTGTGTGCATGCGGTTCGTGCGTTGCGTGTGCGTGTGTGCATGTGCGAGTGCACGTGCTTGTGCAAGTGCGTGTGAGTGCATGAGTGCGTGGGTTTACGTGCGTGTGTGCGTGTGCGTGTGTGTGAGTGTGGGTATTTGTGTGCATGTGCGTGTGCATGTGTGTTTACGCATACACGTCGTGTGCCGCATGTGCATGTTCGTGTGCGTGTGCGTGAGTGTGCGTGTGCGTGTTCGTGTGCGTGTGCGTATGCATGTGCAGGTGCGTGTGCGTGTGCTTGTGCGTGTGTGTGTAAATGTGCGTGTGCGTGTGCGCATCCTTGTGCGCGTGCTTGTGTGTGTGCGTGCTTTTGTGCATGTGCATGTTCGTGTGTAGGTGTGCATGCATGTGCACATGTGGGTGTGCATGTGTGTGTGAGTGTGCACATGCGCGTGCGTGTGCGTGTACGCATGCGTATGTGAGTGTGTGCGTATTTATGCACGCGTCTTGTGCTCGTGTTTGTGAGTGTGCTTGTGTGCATGCTTATTTGCATGTGTGTGCATGTGCGTGTGTGTGTGTGCGTGTGCATGTGCGTGTGCGGGTGCGTGTCTATGTGCGTGTGTAGGTGAGTATCTGCATGCATGCGTGTGTGTCCGTGTGCGCATATGTGCACATGTGTGTGCATGTGTAGGTGAGTATGCGTGTGTGTGTGCGTGTGTATGTGCATGTGCATATGTGTGTACGTGTGCGTGTATGTGTGCGTGTATGTGTGTGTGTGTGTGTGTGTGTGTGTGTGTGTGTGTGTGCGCGTGTTTGTGTGAAGGTGCGTGTGCGACTCCGTGTGTGTGTGCTGTACTGCGTGTGCATGTGCGGGTGCGCGTGCACGTGTATGTGCGTGCATGTGTTCGTGTGAGTGTGAGTGTGCATGTGTGTGTGCGTGTGCATGTGTGTGTGTGTGTGGGTGCACGTGTATGTGCGTGTGTGTGTGTGTGTGTGCGTGTGCGTGCTTGTGCGCGGGAGTGTGCGTGTGCGTGTGTGTGCGTGCGTGCGTGCATGTGCGTGTGCGTGTGCGTATGTAGGTGCGAGTGTGTGTGCATTTTGCGTGTGTGCGTGCTTTGTGTGTGCGTGTGAGTGTGCGTGTGCGTGTGCGCATGCGTTTGTGTCTGCTTGAGTGTGAGTGCATGTGTGTCTGCGTGTGGGTGTGCAGTGCACGTGTGTGTGTGCGTTTGCGTGTTTGTGTGCGGGTGGATGTTTAGGTGTGTGTGCTTGTGCATGTGTGTGTGTGCATTTACGTATGCGCATGACTTGTGTGCGTGCTTTTGCACTTGCTTGTGCACGTGCATGTGTGTGTGCTTGTGTGCGTGTGCGTGTTCGTGTGTAGGTGTGTGTGTGTGTGTGTGTGCGCGTGTGGGTGTGCATGTGTGTGCGTGTGCACATGCGCGCGTGTGTGTGTGTGTGTGCGTGTACACGTGCGTGTGCGTGTACACGTGCGTGTGCGTGTGTGTGCGTGTACTTATGCGCGTGCTTGTACACATTCTTGTGCACGAGTTTGTGTGTGTGCTTGTGCGCATTCTTGTGTGCATGTGTGTGTGTGTGCGCGTGAGTGTGTGTGTGCGCGTGTGTGTGCGTGTGCGGAGTGCGCATGCGTGTGCATGTGTGTAGGTGAGTATGTGTGTGCGTGTGCGTGTGTGTGTGTGTGTGTGTCGTGTGCGGTTGCGAGGTGAGTATGCGCGTGCGTGTGCATGTGAAGGTGAGTATGCGTGTGCGTATGCGTATGTGTGTACGTGTGCATGTCCGTATAGGTGTGTGTGTGCATGTGTGTGTGTGTGTGTGCGTGTGTGCGTGCGTGTGCATTTTCATGTGCGTGTGCTGTGTGCATATGCGTGTGTGTGTGTGTGTGTGCGTGTGTGTGTGCGTGCGGGTGCGGAGTGCGAGTGAGGGTGCGTGTGCGTGTGCGGCTACGTATCGTGTGCGAGTGCGTGTATGTGTGCTCATGTGTGTGCGCGTGTGGGTGCACATGTGTGTGTGTGTGCATGTGAGTGTGAGTTTGTGTGTGTGTGTGTGTTTGCGTGTCGGTGTGCGTGTTGGTGTGCGTGCATAGGTGCGTGTGTGTGTGTGTGCATGTGTGTGTGTGCATGCGCGCGCGTGTGTGTGTATGCGTATGCGTGTGAGTATGTGTGTGCGTGTGCATGTGCGTGTGTATGTGTGTATGTGTGCGTGTGAGTGTGAGTTTGCGTGTCCGTGTGCGTGTGCATGTTACATGTCGGTGTGCGTGCGCGTGCAGTGCGCGTGTGCGTGTGCGTGTGCGTGTGCGTGTGCGTGCGTGTGCGTGTGCGTGTGAGTATGTGTGTGCATGTGCGTGTGTATGTGCGTATGTGTGCATGTGTGTATAGGTGTGCACATGGATGTGCGTGTACATGTGCATGTGCGTGTGTGTATGTGTGTGTGTGTGTGTGCGTGTGCGTGTGCATGTGCATATGCTTGTGTGTGTGTGTGTATGTGAGTGTGAGTGTGCGTGTGCATGTGTGCGTGCGTGTGTGCGTGTGTGCGTGTGCGTGCGTGCGTGTGCATGGCGGCACGCAGCTGCGGGTGTGCGTGTCCGGGTGCATGTGCAGTGCGCGTCCACATGCGTGTATGCGTGTGCGTGTGCACATGCGTGTGCATGTACATGTGTGTGTGTGTACGTGTGCTTATGCAGTGTGTTTGTGCATGCATGTTGTGCACGTGTGCGCATGTGTGTGCGAGTGCATGTTCTTGTGCACATGCAGGTGCGTGTGCTTGTGCGTGTGCATGTGAATGTGCGCATGTGTGTTCGTTTGCGTGTCTGCGTGTGTGTGCGAGTGCGTGTGCATGTGCAGTGCACGCGTGCGTGTGTGTGTGTGCGTGTGCGTGTGCGTGTGCGTGTGCATGTGCGTGTGCGTGTGTATGCGTGCGGGTACACGTGCATGTGCGTGTGCGTGTGCGTGTGCGTGTGCGTGTTTGTGTGCATGTATGTGCGTGTGCGTGTGCATGTGTGTGTGCGTGTGCGGGTGCAGTCTGTTTGCATGTGTGTGTGTGCGTGTGCATGTGTGTGTTGTAGTGCCCACTTTCCTTGGACACTATTCGATATCGATCCACGACACTTATTGGTCACATTTTGGAGATTATTATGTTTTCATGTAGTATGATGTATCGTGGGATTATTATGGACATTATTATGTTTTGATTAGTATGATGGTTAGATGTTAGATCCTAGATTAATATTTATCCGGATTCGGATATTTTGCTTGAGGATCATTGAGACATTGTTATTATTATGTGGATGATGATATACTAGTTGACATGGACATGTTATTGATGTTAATTTTAGACATGTGACATTGATTATTATGAATAGCTCTAGTATAGAAATCTATTAGATGATGATATAGTTACAAATCGAATTTTAATGATAAATATTGAATTTTCATATTGTTGTGATTTGGATCTAATGTTTATATATCATTTGGATGTTCGATATGGCCACGAGGCCGAATGAGGTATTTTGCATTTTGCAGTTAAAATCACAATAATGTCGGGGATGAGACTAACCATATTGGAATTCAAAGTGTGAAATCAATAAGGTCACCATGGCAACCGTGTTTGAGTTGTATATTGTGTTTTGTTAGGATTTTCCATGGGGCGATTTCCATTATTGTGACCATGGGGTATATGTGTGCTTTATTTGTTGTGTCCCTTTTTTAAAATTATTGTTGTATGTATTTTATTTGTAATGTGCTCTTTAGTTTAATTATTTTAATGTGACAAATATAATGTGAATCTTATAGTTAAATTTCAATTAAATTAATTGGGATGTGGAATATAAATTAAAATTTATTATCTTGGTTGAAAATGAAAATTGACATATATATATATATATATATAACCATATGATAGATAAATAAATCTTTATGTCAAAACATGTAATAAATAAATGTCATAAATATAAATGCATGTGTAAGAAATTGTAAGAGGTTGTAAGAAGATTTTGGAAGGTTAGACATTCCATCTCTCTCTTGAAATTCGAATTTGAGCTTGGAGGACAAATTTGGAGGCTTGTGGGACCAACCATGTTTATTAATTTGCGGTCAAAATCATATTATTTTATTGAATTTTGACTTGATTTATTGTAAGAAGTGATTGCACTTGTCTTACAAATTTTAAATGCATTCCCTTTTGGGGTATGGGCTATTGTGTGTGTAAGTGATTTTGTCATTTTTTTCATTTATGGTGATTTGTTGTGATGTGGATTGCTCTCTTGGGGAAGGAAGAAAAATGATGTGGCATCCCACTTGGAATCCACATCATCCTCTTCCACCCTCTCCTTTAAAATTTGAATTCCTCCTCATTTTGAGGTTGTTGAAGGTTGGAGATTTCACTCTTGGGTCAAATTTTTCTCTTGCCTTTGGAGCTTGCTTTGTGGAAGAGCTTGGATTGATTCACATGCTTGTACATTGCTGTTTTGGGACTGTGTTTTGAGCATCAAAGAACTGTTGTTTTGGAAACAAGTCTCCATTATGGAGAGGTAGGCTCTCACTCTTTTAAAATTGTTGTTTTTTCCCTCTTTTAGCATGAATTTTTGAATGTGTTGTGTTTTCAATTCTTAGAGGGATGGGTAGAATGCTTAGGGCATGGTGTGGAGAGAAGACTATGAGGTTAATCAGAGGAGGGATAAGGGATTTGCCATTGGCACTTGTCTTGAGGAGGGAGTGTTGGTTGGAATCCACCTAGGAAAAGAATATGCATGCATTTCTTACTTTGGGGGAGGTATAAGGGATAAATTTGGAGGAGGGATAAGGAGGGGTTGAGGAGGGATAAGGTTTATGGGATGGTTATGTTCTTGGTGGTTGTTGTAGGTGGATGTCCAATTTCAACATGGGAGGCATAATAAGACCTCCATAGTTCTTGCTCTTGTTTGGCTTGCTTGCTCATGCCTTCGTGATTGTGTGCGTGACTATTTTCTAATGCAGTGTGAACTGTTGCCTTGTTTTGATTTGTGTTTTCTTTGATTTTGTGTGATACATGAGTGTTGCTTGCATGTGAAAGAAGTCCATGTTGCCATGAGTTGAATTATCATGCTCCATTTCAATATGGTTGGGGCTCGGGGCCAATGGGGAAAGATGGCTTCTCTTTTCCCATTGGATGTCTTGGTTGGGTGGAGAGCGTTGCCTTTCCCCCTTCCTTGTTGTGATCCAAAGAAGATATAAGATGAAGAAATCAGCCTACTGTTGTTTGAAGCTTAGAGAAAACAATTTGATAGTCATTTCCTTTTTACAAGTTCATTGTAACCTTCCCACTTTGAAGTGGATGATTTGTATTGTTAATTGTAATGAGAAGACATCTTGTATTGAAATTATAAGGTTGAAAGTGATAAGTGAATTGTAGAAGATTATTATTCCATATTGTGTTATGAGAAGAATGTGAAAGAAAGAAATATGTATTGTGCATTGTAACTTGAAATTCAAAGAAAGAGATAAACTATTGAATTATTGTTGGAAATCAAATAAAGAATTACATTCCTTTCTCAAAATTTCATTGTTATATTAGATTCGAGTTGCTTTGTTGTGAAATGAAAACTCTATTTTGAAAGAGATTAAGAAATAACATTGCCAGTAAATGTATTGTGTTTGAAATCAAAACTGGAGTTTAAACTTGGCATATGAACTGTCAATTAATTGTTCGAATCAATGAATGTCTTAGATAATATTTTAAATGCCTCCCCATATTTGGAAGATTGCAAATTGGTTAATAAACTTGTTAGCAAATGATCTCTGTTTCTTTCTTTAATTCTGGAAATGAATTCCATAAAAAATGTACAGTTCAGATTTTTAGTTAAAATTGAGAAAGGAAACAAAGTATTATAGATGTATTAGGTCCTATTGAACCCACATTGAACTTCATATTCAAGACAATATCTCAAAACTCTATCAAATCCAATTTTAACTTCACAATCCAACTTACTGTCAAAAAAACGTAAAATTTACCAAATGCAACCCAATATCCAAATTGGACTTTGAAAATATACTTAAATTTACCCAAGACCATTTCCCAATGCTCAATTTACATGCTCAGAAGAAGAAATATCAAAATTGAATCAAATCTTATAAGTTGGAAAAAAAACTGCCGGTTTTAAAATTATAAACCCTGCAGGTCTATTTCTTAAAATTAACCCTCTAAAATTTACCAAATTCTAAAATTTATGATTTTTGTACAAAGAGGACTCCGGGTGCTTTCCGGAAAGTCCTTGTTTGGCTAAAATGGAGCTTCCTATCAAAGTTATGGCCATTTGAAGTTTTACTTCAAATTGGTCATCCCAAACCAAAAATGAAATAATTCAACTTTAGAAAAAATTAAATTTTGAACTTTGGAAAAATTTCCTAAAAATTTTTGCGGCCCCGCCAACCTCTCATCCTATCGAAGTTGCCACGTGGCACCTTGGAGGGTAGGCCCTTAATAAAAAAAAATCTAACTTTTTGCCCTTTTGGAAAAATTTCACTTTTTCCTCCGCCTCGGCCTGTGGCCAATCACAAAGCGCCACATGGCCATTTGAGCAAGTGCGGAGGCATGGAGGAAAATTTTCCTTTGGAAAATTGAGACTTTGGTTTTGGGAAAAATTTTAAAACTTTCCCCGCGACCTGCTCGCCTGCACCAATCACATGATGACACGTGGCATTTGGGAAAAATTTCTCAATTTTCTCCCTAACCCCATAGACCTCCAAGGGAAAATTTTCCCCTAAAAGTACGTCCGGCCATAACTTGAGTTTTACAAGGAGTTAGAAGGACTTCTTTATATGGTTGGAAATGTGAGAAAATTTCCTATCTAATGAGCCTATTTTATGAAAGTTTTGATAAGTATAAGTATATAAAAATCTAGTTGAAGTTTAGGGCTTGATAGAGAGCAGGCTGCGATAAATTTCTCCCAACCTTAGTAAAACTTGTAACCTCTAAATTGAAGCCTTGTAAACTTGTTATAAGATAAAAATGGAAATATTGTGTTTGGTTAATTAGAATTTTTATAGAACCTATTTAGTTTCAAACTAGTGTCTTACAACTTGGTTGTAGACTCTTCTTATATAAAAATAAATAAAATGTATTCCATAATTTTCCTAGTTTGTTTCTTGGTCTCAAGTGGTAGTTGAAGCAGGCATCACACTTGGTATCGGAGCGGTGGTTCAAAATAATGGACCATTGGGTACACTATAAACATTGAGACTTGAAACCTAAAACTAGCAAATTGATAATCTAGAAAACAAAACTAATTGAAAATTAGACATGTTAGTAAACTTAGAAAACTCAAGAAAACTCAAGGTAATGAGCTAACTCCCACTGCAGTGCATGTGTAGGGAGTGTTATCCAAAATGTGCCCCGCTCATTTTTGTGGCTAACTCCTCTCATTTTTTCCTCTCTTGTGCCTCAGTCATAATATTTTGCTTTTCAGCACTCAAAACCTTCTGGAAATGACACCATTGGATAGAGCTCTTTCTCGGCTTTCCAGAAAAGGTAAATTTTCCTCTAAGTCCATGTATTTTTGAAATTATGGCTTGGCGGAGTTTTTTAGAAACATTTTCCCTGAAAGGACCACAACCAATGAGATGCTTTGCCACGTGGTACCTAGAGTAGCGGAGTGCGGGAAATTTTGGAAAATTCTCCAAATGACCAAAAAGGTGCAAAAATTTGAATTTTTGCTGCCAACCCGATTTGGCCTGTTTTGCCCTAAAACTTCAAATCGCCATATCTTTCGATCCAGAGCTCAATTTTTCACGTTCTTTATATCAATGGAAATCTGGTGAAATTATCTACAAGATTCTAGGGCCCTTTTTTCATTTTGATGGATTTCGGAGAGAGAGAATAAAAAAATTCCTCTAGCACGTGGTCATGGACCGAAATGACATTTCAACCACCGTTTTTAACAAATAATGGCTCGCATTCTCTCAAAGAGCATGGCTAAAAATGTCGGGGATAGGTTTGTAAGGATGCCCATGATTTTTGAATGAATTTTGGTTAATGGTTGAATCCCTTCCACGATTTCCCACGTTTCTCTCTCTTGGGCTTGTCCCTTGCCTGTAAAAGCTAGATTTGGCTCATTTTCAAAGTGTTGAACATTTTTTGTGTATTACAGGTCCCCTTTCTCACCTTGGAAGTTATTTTGATGGAATATCAAAACTTTTCTAAGAGCTGCAACTTTATTTTGCCTCTCAGGTGTTGTAATGCAAGTGATTTTGATGATTAAAATAACAATACAACCTCTGCGATTAGTTTTCATCCTCTGCTACCTGTGTTGTTTGGTTAATTTATGATCCTTCATTACAATTATCAGTTTGTGCATGAGGTTCTTTGTTGCATTTTTATGGACTATGTCAATCTGCAGAAGTAAAAAATACTCATCACTCCTTTGGTGCATCACCTATTAGCATTAGTTCTTTCTTTTTTACATTTTCTATCCTTGTCCCTTTGGAATTTAGAGTAGATTTAGGAGTTTAAACATTTGCAATTATGCAAGTAAAAATAGTTGATCAGAGGAGTTGAGGAACCAACCTCTAATTTGGAGATTTCTCTTCCATTTTTGCAAGTCCCACACTTGGGAAGAGGATTCAATGTTGTGCAATCACACTGGATGCTTAGAATGATCAAACTAGAAATTTGATCAACATCCAGGGGGTGCTACTGATTTGCAACAATAGTTTTGGCATGCCCAGTGGGACCTTAGAGGTCTTCCACTTTATCTTTGATAGGTTGGTGTGTTCCTGTTAAAGATTCATCCTTTTGGAGGCACTTTCAAAAGCACATCTGGCAACTCCATCTGGTAAACAACTCATTCTCTAAGTTGTAGACCTGTTTTCCATTCATTTCCATCCATTCTTCTTTCCATCATTTTCATTCTTTTCCATTCCATGAAGTTGTGAAATCATGACTTCATTTCCATCATGGAATTCACATTTACAACAGCATTATATCACACCTCCAACATGTTTTACAAATCCTCCAAATCAGCATTTTGATCAAATTCAAAATCAGCATGTCTACCCATATGAGCAGCAGTGCCAAAGTCAGTTTGGATATGAAGCATGTCAAGCACAAGGGTATGCTAGTTGTGAGGGCATTCAAAAGAAAATGCAGATCTGCTGGAACAAATCCAAAAGATGGAGGTAAACATGGTGCAATCCAGGGCTCAAGCACAAATGAAAGCATTTAGAATCGGTTGTAGAGCACCTTGTCCATGGGTGGGACCTTTTCCAAGGCATTACAACCCTCAAGAGAAGCTAGAATTCATGATTACAACACTACCATTGCTTGCAAAGTGGACTGAAGGAATAAAGGTGTATGAGAGGAGTATTCAACAACCTTGTCAACAGGTAAGCACACCATCTCATGCCTCTTCTCTCCTTCTTTCCCAATCTGTTTTATCTCAGCAGTGTCAAGTTTTAAACTCTCCATCTGCTGTCCCAAGTGTTGAATCCATTTCTCCATTCCCTATTCTTCCACCCCATCTCAATTCTTCTGTCATTTTCCCTTCCAAACAGCCATTCCCTCCAAAGAAACAAGAGTTCCTACCTCCTCCACCACCACAAAAAAATTACAAAATCAATTGAGTTACAATCCACTTCTCCTCTTGCATTCCCAAATCCATGTTGGGACGATAAAAATTAGAATTCCAATCAAGGAAAACAACAGTATAAAAAGAAGAGCCAAACAAGGATGAAGAAATTCAAAGTTTGAAGAGTGGGCTCTTAAATTCGGGATTACAAAAATCCCCTTGATGATGAAACCAATAAAGGATGTTGAAGTTGGAGAACAAGTGGAAAACAAGGCTGATTTTATAACAGCAGTGAAGCGAGAAAAATAGCAGTTTGTTGGTGATGAGTTGGGTGTCCATGTTGGCACTTTGCCCAAAGAAAATGTTGATCTAGTTTGCACTATAAAATCAGCCATCGAGAAGGAAGGAAAACCATCTCAAAACCCCATCTTTGAGGAGCAAATGGATGAGGTCAAGTCAGTTTTTACAACAGTAGAAGAAGGAAGCATTATTGATACATTTTTGCTTTCATTTGAAGGGGTTGATTTGATTGATGAAGCCATTATGGAGGTGAACAAAACAGGTCCAAATTGTGAGCAAAAGGCACAAGAAATTTCATGCTTCTCTCCCACTTCATCTCTCCAACAATCTGATTTTTGGGATGAGTTTGGATTGACAAGTTTCATGTTTGAAAATGAAGTTATACAGGGTGAAGAAAATACAGATTTGGAGGCCACCATATAAGAGGGAGAGACTTTGCTACAGCAAGACATTCAAGAGTTTTCTTTGCCATCGACTTAGAAGAAGGTTTAGATGAAGAGCTAGCTGAAATTACCATGTTTCCTTCTTCACCATTCGTTCTCCAACAACAAGAACTTACTTTGCCATGGACAAAAGAGTTCAAGGACAACAGCCTACGAGCTTTGACATGCCTCTTGAATCAAAGCTGGAAGAATTTGATCTTCCAAAAGCTACATGGAGGAGCCCCAAAGCCAACAATGTATTGCAGCAGGAGTAACAACAATGCAAAAGTAACTTCATTGGATGTTGCGATCAATAATGAGGAGTTGCACACTATTGAAGAGTTCCATGTTGCCATGAAGGAAGATAAAGGGCATAAAAGTCCTACCATTACTTCCACATCACCCTCCCAAGAAGGTCTACAAGAAGACTCCATTTTGGAATTGAAAATCGAGCTATGGGCATATCAAACGGATCATACCTTGCCCAATAAGGTATTTGACTTCATTGGAGTCAAAGGAGAAGTCACAACCAGTCATGCTTGCTTCTAAGCATGAGGGTGAGCTCAAAGTACCAAGGATCAGCATGTCATACCTCTTCAATCCAAATGCGAGCAACTAAAAGAGGTATTGGATTTGTTTTTAGTTGACACCTTGATGATTTGGGTATAAGACCAGCTTCTTGTTGATTTTCCACTCATCCAATCAACCATGTTGAGTGCAAATCAGTTGCATGGTCATAACTTTTAAGAAAGGGAATCTATTTCTACCAACCATTGCGGGGTTTGTTTAGCCCACTTTTGCTTCCAGTTAGAGTAAGATAGGTAGTTTTTCTTTCAATAAAAGAAGTGCTTGTGCACACTCTGCATGTTCCATTTTGGAGCATGTATGACCTTTAGTTTTGTACATAGTTTTTGTGGTGCTGGTTTTGCTCTTGCAGTCCATTTCAAAGGGTTTCTAAGTGGCTCGAGAGAGGAGAGGTTTTCAAAGTTTAGATCAGTTTGTAGGCTACAACTCATGATTCCATGCCCAATGGATGCTTCAGTCAACTGGTAACTTCATCTAGCAAGCAGATGACCTCTCTGAGTCGCCAAAAT
Organism: Taxus wallichiana var. yunnanensis; assembly: GCA_018340775.1. Taxonomy (NCBI): domain Eukaryota; kingdom Viridiplantae; phylum Streptophyta; class Pinopsida; order Cupressales; family Taxaceae; genus Taxus; species Taxus wallichiana. The sequence continues at coordinate 16,315,876 of CM031243.1, forward strand.
TGTTATCCAAAATGTGCCCTTGCTCATGTTTTGTGGCTAACTCCTCTCATTTTTTCCTCTCTTGTGCCTCAGTCATAATGTTTTGCTTTTCATGCACTCAAAACCTTCTTGAAATTACACCATTGGATAGAGCTCTTTCTCAACTTTCCGAGAAGGTAAAGTTTTCCTCCTAACTCCATGTATTTTTGAAGTTATGGCTCGTGAGTTTTTTTGGAAAGATTTTCCCTGAAATGACCACGGCCAATGAGATGCTACCACGTGGCACCTAGAGTGGCGAGTGCGGTGAAATTTTAGAAAATTCTCCAAATGACCAAAAAGGTGCAAAATTTTGAATTTTTGCCCGCCAACCCGATTTGTCTGTTTTGCCCTAAACTTCAAATCGCCATATCTTTCAATCCAAAGCTTAGTTTTTCACGTTATTTATATCAATGGAAAGCTGGTGAAATTCTCTATAAGATTCCAGGTCATTTTTGCATTTTTGTGGAGTTTAGAGAGAGAAAATCAAAAAATTCCTCGCACGTGGTCATGGAGACAGGACATGACGTTTCAACCACCGTTTTTAATGAATAATGGCTCGCATTCTCTCCACATTGGCTAAAAATGTCAAGGGATGGGTCCGTAAGGATGCCCATGTTGTTTTGAATGCATTTTGGTCAATGGTTGAATCCCTTCCATGTTTTTCCATGTTTCTCTCTCCGGGCTCGTCCCTTGCACCGTAGTAAAGCCGATTTGGCTCATATTGAAGTCCTAGGCGATCAATCATATTTTCTTGGGCATCACCGAGCTACTTGCCCTTAATCAATCATGTAATTGTGCACCAATTGGTTTCCAATGATTAATGAGACATAAAAAGGAGGGGGCTTCAACATTTTACGTTCTTTGTCCTCTATGATTCCCTTCAGTGGCGCGTTTGTGAGCACCTTCTCTTGCATTTGGACTTGCTGATTCGAAGTTGGCCGAGTCCTTCATGGCAGCTTGTAGTAAATCTCTCTAGCCTGGGATAGATAAGGATTCCCACATTGATATATTTACATTTTTCTTCTTCATCTAATCAATGATACTAAATGGTGATGAAGGATCTCTTTGTTGTCCCTTGGTTTGCATATTCATCCCTTGCATGTGGGCCGCAACAACTGGTATTTGAGTTGGTCTAGGAGCTGTTCTTGGCTGCCCTTATGCATTTACAAATAGATTTTGTTTGCCAACCACTTGTGGAGCCATAAAAGGTTGTGGATTGGTTGGAGCTAATGGCTGTTCTTCACCCAAATTCCTTCTTTTTGACCTTGTATTGGCTGCAACACCTTGAGAGACTATTTGATTTATGCCACAAAAATCCTCTGCTGCCAGTTGAAGAGTGTGGTGTCATTTGGAGCTGATTACTACTAGAATGTTTCTTGTTGTTGGTTGTTTCCACTGATTGACCTCACCTCCACACTAGTAGTTGTCACCATTAATACTTGATTCAAGGCACCGTTGAAACACATAGATTGGTTGTGAGGTTCATTGCATGGAAAACACCAATCATACTCTGAGCAACATTGTTTTGTGTTGGCAACAATGCCTTAGAGGTAGATATAACATTTGGATTATAGGGCTAAAATGGTCATTGGCGGGAGGCCTTGCTTGATTTAGATTTGCAACCTGGATTGGGTGGTCATGAGGTTGATATGGCTACTGTTATCTTGAGCTTGAGGCTAGAAGGAAGGTCTAAAACTTTTGGCTTGTTTCCTCTTGAGAGTAACCAAATCATTACCTAAATTTTGCAATTGCTTCATGACTTCTTGAAGTTAATTTGAGGCACTAGAAGATGAAGTGGAAGCTTCACTTGAATTATGATTTCTAGGAGTGGGAGAAGGAGCCAAATTAGGTGCTTGATTAGTGTTTGGGCTCTCTAAACTTGGAAACAATGGCATGGGAGGTCTAGGGGCTAGTTTTTCAGCTTGGATCAAACAATTTTCAGCTCCAATGGCAATGCTATAAGCAATGGGGATAGTTGTGCCTCCCATGGACTGAATTAACATAGAAATATTAGAATTTAGAGCTTTGAGATAGTAAAGAAAAGCACCTTCTACTGCTGGCCTGACTACCACTAGAATTCTCTCCCAAGTACTTTGAAATCTGATGTTGAAATCAGTCAGCTGCTCATTGGGAGCTCTCTTGATGGTTGTCAGCTGCTCCAAAAGAGACAAGTTGTCTCCCTTCTCTCCAAATTGCTCATGAAGTGCTACACATAGTTGGTTCCAATTTTGAATAGAACCTGAGGCAAGGCTTCTAAACCATTGCAAAGCCTTCCCCTTGAATGAAGATGCCAGTAATTTGACAGCAACTTGCATCTCATTGATTTCATGAATTACACAAAGGTTGGCAATGTCTTTAACATGATCACTAGAAGTAGTCTGATTCTCTCTAGTGAAGAATGGAATGTTCTTCAAGGTTGCAATTGGAATTGGATTTTGTGCATTGAGAGCAAGTGGGCTGCTGCCAGTGAAATTGACATAGGGGTTGTTTTGTGCCATTCTAATTGGCCTTAGAACCCTTGTTGATTGAATGAAAGGCCTATCGTGGAGGATTTGAGAGATTTCTATTTGGTGGAGATGGAGACCTTTGGATTCTCCTCACACTTTACCTTACTCTTGGAGATTACTGCAGATATTCAAACATCACCTCTTATTCTCTAGCTCTTGACCTTGTAGTGATTCTTCTCATGACTTTTCAGTGTCTGCACTACTAAAACCAGCCGATTCTCCCCCTTGGAGTCGCCAGGATGTGTAATTTATAGCTCTTTTAAGCAAGAAAATTGCAGCAGATGCACATCAACTTTGCTGCAATGAAAATGAGACCTCTAAGGTCCCTCCGGCATGCTAAAACCTGTTGTTACAAATCGGTAGCACCCCTGGATGCAAATCAAGTTTCTAAGTTGATGTTTCGCATCCAAATTTGATTGCACAACATTGAAACCTCTCTCCAAGTGTGGGACTTGTAAAATGAGAGAGGAATCTCTAGATTAGAGGTTAGTTCCTCAAATTTCTCTGATCAGATCTGTTATTTGCATAATTGCAGAGGTTTGAATCCTAATCCTACTCTAAATTCCAAGGAGACAGAGATAGAAAGTGCAAAAATTGAAACTAAATTAATAGGTGATACACCAAAGCGGTGGTGAACACTTCTTGTTCATGAAAATTGACACAATTTCATAAAATGCAACATGAAACATCATACACATGTTGATAAGATGTAAGTAGAGGTCTGAAATGAAATAAGACAATACAAACAAAGGACTCAAAATTGATCACGTGAGTCTCGCACTATCATTTTCACTTTGTCAAAATCCTTACATTTGCAACATCAAAGAGGCAGAAACTTGTTACAATCATGAAGAAGGTCTGATACTTACAAAAATCACTTGTTGAAGGTGAAAGAAGAAGCTTGTTGTCCCAAAAAAATGTTTAACCAACAAAAAATGAGCCAAATCTGGGTTTTACAATGCATGGGCCGAGCCGGAGAGAGAAAAACATGTAAAAATGTGGGAGTCATTCCCCATTAAATGAAGATTCATTAAAATAGCATGGGAGTCCTTACGAACCATGCCCTAACATTTTTGCCATGCTAAAGAAGAATGTGACCCATTTTGCATTAAAATGGTTGTTGAAACGTCATTTCTGTCCATTACCACGTGCCAGAGACATTTCTTAATTTTCTCTCTCAAACTAAACCAAAATACAAAATTAACCCTATAATCATGTAGATAATTTCACCATCTTTCCATTAATATAAAGAACGTGAAAATCGAGCTCTGGATTGAAAGATATGGTGATTTGAAACTTTAGGAAAAAATAGGCCAAAATCGGATCGGCGGGCAAAAAGTTTGAATTTTTACCCGTTTGGTCTTTGGAAAAATGTTTCAAATTTTCCCCGCACTCTGCCACTCTAGGTGCCACATGGCACGTTCTGATTGGCTACGGGCCATCTAAGGGAAAATTTCCCACAAAAACTCCGCCGAGCCATAACTTGAAAAATATGAGGAGTTAGGAGGAAAACTTTACCTTTCTGGAAAGCTGAGAGAGAGCTCTATCCAATGGTGCCATTTCCAAAAGGTTTTGAGTGCCTAGAAAACAAAATATTCTGACTGAGGCACAAGAGAAGGAAAGATGTAAAGGAGTTAGCCACAAAATGAGCAGGGGGCACATTTGGGATAACAATTTTGGTGACTCAGAGGGGTCATCTGCCTGCTGGATGAAGTTACCAGTTGCTTGAAGCAATCCATTGGGCATGGAGTCACTTGATTCTTTGTTTAATACCCCAACTGACTAGAACATTGCAAAGAGGAACATGGAAAATCACCTGATGGAGCAAGGCCTGCAAACACATTCCTAGTAATAGCAAGCTGTGCCAAAGCACTTAGGGAAAGCAAAACAACCTACAACAAAACAATGTGCACAAGCACTTAGAGGAATGAAAACCTAAGCTAATATTTACAAGGTGGAGAATTTCCCTCTAGTAGCAATGCTTTAGATAGATTCCATTGATTTGAAATTGTAGTTCTTCGCCATCCAATGAAAACAATTAGAAGGAATTGTTGTCCTTACACTTTGTGACTATTGTTGCAAATCAGCAAAGACCCTTGGATGAAAATCGGGTTTCTAAATTGATGTTTTAGGCATCCAGTGTGATTTCACAACATTGAAACCTCTCTCCAAGTGTAGGAATTGTAAAAATGAGAGAGGAATCTCTAGATTAGAGGTTGGTTCCTCAAACTCCTCCGATTAGATCTATTATTTGCACAACTACGAGGTTTAGATCATAATTTTATCCTAGATTGCAAGGAGATAGGGATAAGAGATGCAAAAATTGAAACTAAACTAATAAGGGTGATACACCAAAGGAGTGGTGAAAATTTTTGCTCATGCAAATAGAAACAAATCAGAAATTGCAACATAAAACATCATGCAAAGTTGATAAGTGTAATCAAAGGTTTGAAATGAAACAAATAACACATAAAAAGGATCAAAGCATTCACAGAGCTCAGTATTGTGATTTTCAACATCAAAATCCTTGCATTCCAACACCAAAGAGGCATAAAACTATTACAATCCTGAAAAGGTCTCGATCCTTGCAAAAATCACTTGCTTGAAGGTGAAAACAGAAGTCATTTGTGTAAAAAGTGTTCCACCTTTGAAAAATGAGCCAAATCGGCTTTACAAAGGTGCATGGGTCAAGCCAGGAGAGAGAAAACATGAAAAAATGTGGGAGTCATTCCCCATTGACAAAAATTCATTAAAAACAACATGGAGGTCCTTATAAACCCATGCCTTGACATTTTTGACCATCTTTGGAGAAGAATGCGACCCATTTTGCATTAAAATTGGTTGTTGAAATGTCGATTCTGTCCATGGGCATGTACCAAAAGAGTTTTTTTATTTTCTCCCTCCAAACTAAACTAAAATTCAAAATTGACTATGGAATCTTGTAGAGAATTTTTCCCATTTTCATTGATATAAAGAACACTGAAAATCCAAGCTCTGGATTGAAAGTTATGGTGATTTTAAGTTTTAGGGCAAAAAAACAGGCCAAAATCGGATCGGCGGGCAAAAAGTTTGAATTTTTACCCGTTTTGTCTTTGGAACATTTTTCAAAATTTCCCCACACTCCGCCACTCTGGTGCACCACATGGCACATTCCGATTGGGCGCGGGCCCTTCCTAACCATTTTTTCCTTCGGGTTGCTTGGTGTTTTTTCGCCTTGGACACGTGGCAACTCTTGATTAGCTACGAGCCTTCTAGGGAAAAATTTCCCACCAAAACTCCACTGAGCCATAACTTGAAAAATACGTGGAGTTAGGAGGAAAAATTTACCTTTCTGGAAAGGTGAGAAAGATATCTATCCAATGGTGCCATTTCCATAAGGTTTTGAGTGTCTGGAAAACAAAATATTCTGACTGAGGCACAAGAGAAGGAAAGATGTAAAGGAGTTAGCCACAAAATGAGCAGGGGGCACATTTGGGATAACAATTTTGGTGACTTAGAGGGGTCATCTCACTCTGCTAGATGAAGTTACTAGTTTCCTGAAGCAATCCATTGGGCATGGAGTCACTTGATTCTCTGTTTAATACCCCAACTGACTAGAACGTTACAAAGAGGAACATGGAAAATCACCTGATGGAGCAAGGCCTGCAACACATTCCCAGGAACAGCAAGTTGTGCCAAAGCACTTAGGGAAAGAAAAACAACTTACAACAAAACAATGTGCACAAGGACTTGGAGGAATGAAAACCTAAGCTAATATTTACAAGGTGGAGAATTTCCCTTTCGAAGCAATGCTTGAGATAGATTCCATTGACTGGAATCTGCAGTTCTTCACCATCCAATGAAGCCAATTGGAAAGCATTGTTGTTCTTGCACTTCGTGACCATGTATGGGCCACTCCAAATGGCATCAAATTTTGAATGCCTTCCAAGTTTTTCTCTATCTCGCATCTGATTTTAACACTAGATCTCCGACTTGGAAACATCTACTCTTGGCCTTTCTATCAAAGGTCTTCTTGATCAAAGCTTGATCCTTCTCCATTGCTTGGGATGCCTGATCTCTGATCTCTTAGAGCTCCATCAACTTTGCATATCTCACCTCCATGGGCCCAAACTCTAGCAACTCTAACTACTTCATGACTTCCAATGTTGGCAACTCAAGAGACATGGACAAAATTGCCTCTCTTCCATAAACAAGCCTAAATGGAGAGTTACCCATGGATCTCTTGGGAGTCATCCTATCAGCCCATAAGGTTGATTTCAGTTTCGTATGCCAAGACTTCTAATTCTCATCAAGAGTTCTCCTAATGATCATCAACAAGTTCTTGTTTGTAGACTCGGCCCGCCATTACCTTGAGGGTAATAGTTTGATGAAGAACTTAGGTAGATCCCGATCTTGATAGCCCACTCGGTCACCTTGGATCCAATGAATGATAATGCATTATCTCGAGATTATTGTAGCAGTATGCCAAATTTGGTTACTATGCCCTCATAGAAGTCTAAGATGCTAGACTCATTTGCTTCTTTGAGTGCTATTTGCTTCATCCATTTGGTGAAGTAGTTTGTGGCTATCAAAATCCACTTATGCCCTTGGCTTGAATTGGGATTAATGACTCCAATGAAGTCCAAATCCCATTGCATGAATGGCTGGTCAACTAAAATTGGATGCAATGGAAGGGCAGCAAGCCTCTCTTTCCTCGTGAAGAATGCACAATTATTACACCTTTTGATCCACGCAAAGCAATCACTTGAAAATCTTGGGCCAATAATAGCCAACCTTCATGATTTTTAGAGCTGTCACTCTTGGTGCAAACTTACCACCATCTGGTCCACCATGGAATTCTTCCAACACCCTATAAATCTGATTTATGCTAATGCATCTAAGCAGCACTCCATTTACATATTTCTTGAACAAAACACCATCCACTATGGCATATGGGACAGCCTACAATCTGAAGTGTCTTCTTTGGGTTTTGTTCATCTCTGGAGGGCATAGGCCTGTTCTTAAGAAATGCATTATACCTTGGGTCCAGCAAGGAGTGGGGACAACATTATCCTCTTCTTGTGTGCTACCTTGCACATGGTTGTCTTGAACTGTCAAAACAACCTCTTCTTTATTACATACTCCTTTTTGCTTGCCCAGAATTAGCTGCTCACACAATCCTTTTCCTCTTACCAGCTTGGTGACCTTGATCTCAATGTCATACTCCATGACATGAGTGATCCAACCTGCCCTTTTCTCATTCAAATCCTTGTTGAGGAGGAAGTCCTTTACTCCCGCATGAGAGACCAACAACTGAACCTTGTTGTTTGAGACTAGATGCTTGAATTTCTTCAAGCTTCTGATTACTATAAGTACATGCTTCTCAATAAAAGAATACCTCACCTCATAGTCATCTAGGCTTTGGCTGAAGAAAGTAATTGGTTGCTCATCATTGTCCTTGTTCTGCTGTACCAAAATGGCAGAAATAGTATCATTACCTCCAAATGCATAGAGGATGAAATCCTTAGAAAAATCCGGGTTGATGAGAGTTGGTGGTTGGGAGATGGCTTCTTTGATTGCTTCAAAACTCTCTTTGCTTTCACTGTCCACTTGAAAGCCATGCTTTTCTTTAACATTTTGGGGATAGGTTTGACAAGGGCTACAAAATCTGGGACAAACCTCTGAACAAAGTTTATCCTACCCAAGAAACTCTAAAGGGCCTTCTTGTGGCTTGGCAATGGTAGTGCTCTTATGGCTTCAACCCTCTCTCGCATCGATTACTAATCCTTCTTTGGAGACAATATGGCCAAGGAGCTTTCCTTCATGTGCTAGGAAGATACACTTCTTAGGATTCAAAGACACTTCAAATCTCCTGCACCTTTGATTGACTTGTCTCAAATGAGAGAGGTGGTCTGCTACTTTCTTTGAAAAAAGTGATATCATCAAGGTATATCAGCACCACGTTGTTAATCAAACCTTTGAACACCATGTCCATTTCTCTTTGGAAGGTAGCACCAGCGTTGGACAACCCAAATGGCACTTTCCTGTATGCATAAGTTCCGCATTTGGTTGTGAAGGTTGTCTTGAACTAGTCTTCTTCCTTCACCATAATCTAATTGTAGCACGAGTATCCATCAAGTAGTGAAAACCTCTCGGAGCCAGCCACAACTTGCAAGATTTGCTCCATGGAAGGGAGTGGATAATGGTCCTTGAGAGATGCTCTATTCAAGTCTCTGAAGTCAACACACAATCTGATCTCTCCACTCTTCTTTCTGACATTGGAACCAAGTTGGTAACCCAACTAGAATGCTTGATTGGGAATATGATCCTTGACTCAATCAGCTTGTTAAATTCTTTCCTCATGAGAGGCTCCATGTGTGGATTGACTGGTCTTTGTTTCTATTTGACAGGCTTAGTATTTGGATCCAATTCAATGGTATGCTGAGCTAAGTTGGGATTGAAACCTTTCAAATCTTCAAAGCTCCATGCAAACACATCGGGAACTCTTGACACAAATTGCATTAACTAATACCTTTCTTGATCGGTTGTCATCTTTCCAATTTGCAATGGTTTGTTCTCTACTACCAAGATGAATCTTTGAATCCTCTCTCTTGACTGAATGTTTTCTTTCTCCTTTCTAAACTGATCATTGGGATTAAAAATGGACTCCAAAGTGATAAGTCCCTTGGGCAGCTTGTTAGTTCTAAGTTGTACCACTTGCTCACCATCTTTCTTTGTTCTAATTTTTTGATTCTTAGTGAGAACTCAGCTTCTTCTTACAAAAATGGATGATTTGTTGGTCATTCTCAAACACTTGCCAACCGACATTATTATCCGGCACTTTGAAGGACTCACAATCATGTGGATGTTTGGTTGTACCTTGTCTTGTTGAATGCTTTCCACAATTCAAAGGCTACCCCTACTGCTGCAAGCCTGTCGCAGACTTGATTCTCTTTCCTAGGAATGGATTTGATGCCAAAACCCTCAAAATCCTTAATGAGGTCCCACACCCTATTCTTGTAGCACTTAAGTAGATCATTCTTGGTATCATGCTATCCCTTGACCTGATTTACAATCAATTCACTTGTCACCAAAGACTTGCAATTTCTTTATTCCTCTCTTTATTGCCCAATGCATCCGTTGCACCAAGGCTTCATATTCAGTAGTGTTATTGGAGCATGCAAACTGAAATCTAAAAGCTGAATAGTACTTTACTCCTTGAGGTGAAATAAGCATGGCTCCACCTCCTACACCTTGTCTACTCCTTGATCCATCAAAAAACAACTGCCATACCTGATCGTCATCCTTATGGTTTGGCTTGGTGATGCCAGCAATGGGCTGATCTTCTTCATGTATGCAATAGACCCTTAGCTCAGACTCTTCTACTTCTTGCTAAGGATAAAAATCATGTACCTTGTTTTCCCATTCATCAAGAGTTAGATTAAGGATACTTCCAACCTTGGTGTCAGCTTCATCAGTGCTTGGATGATCTTCTTGATCAAATGTTGAACAATTGGCATTGATCGACTTGGAGTGTAGGGCTCAATGTGGAAGTTTGCAATAGGTTCAAGCATGATTATAGCTTTGGTTCCATACCTCGTTCGAACATAAGCATGTGTGACCAATCGGTAGACAAATATCCTCCAATCTTGGCTATGAAAGTCCCTTGACAAGCATAGGGCAAAGAGTGGTGGAAGGTCTATAAATGATACATCTTGTAAAACAACAACATTTGGACATGCATGCAGGTAAGACTCAAGTTTCTAATCACTCCAACTATTATTCTTTTGTCCCATCCAACCGCACTACTCCTTTGGATATGGTTTCATACTTGGAGCCCTAGGCGATCAGCTATTTATTTAGGCATCACCGAGCTACTTGCCCCGAATCTATCATGTAATTTTACACTAACTGATTTCCAATGATTAATGAGACATAAAAAGGAGGGGGCTTCAACATTTTACCTTGTTGTCCTCCATGATTCCCTTCAGGATGGGCAACATTTGTGAGAACTTTCTCTTGCATTTGGACTTGCTGATTCGAAGTTGGCCAGTCCTTCATGGTAGCTTGTAGCAAATCTCTCTGGCCTGGGATAGATAGGGATTCCCACATTGATATATTTACATTTGTCTTCTTCATCTAATCAATGATACTAAATGGTCATGAAGGATCTCTTTGCTATCCCTTGGTTTGCATATTCATCCCTTGCATGTGGGTAGCAGCAACTGGTATTTGAGTTGGTCTAGGAGCTGTTCTTGGCTGCCCTTGTGCATTTACAATTGGATTTTGTTTGCCAACCATTTGTGGAGCCATAAAAGGTTGTGGATTGGTTGGAGCTAATGGCTGTTCTTCACCCAAATTCCTTCTTTTTGACCTTGTGTTGGCTGCAACACCTTGAGAGACTGTTTGATTTATGCCACAAAAATCCTCTGCTACCGCCAGTTCACAAGTGTGTTGTCATTTGGAGCTGATTGTTGCTTGGAATGTTTCTTGTTGTTGGTTGTTTCCTTGACTACCCTCACCCTCCACACCAGTAGTTTTCACCATTAATGCTTGATTCAAGGCACCATTAAAACACATAGATTGGTTGTGAGGTTCATTGCATGGAAAACACCAATCATACTCTGAGCAGCAACATTGTTTTGTGTTGGCACCAATGCCTTAGAGGTAGATATAACATTTGGATTATAGGGCTGAAATGGTCATTGGCGGGAGGCCTTGCTTGATTTAGATTTGCAACTGGATTGGGTGGTCTATGAGGTTGATATGGCTACCTGTTAGGCTGAGCTTGAGGCTAGAAGGAAGGTCTAAAACTTTGGGCTTGTTTCCTCTTGAGAGTAACCAGCTCATTACCTAAATTTTGCAATTGCTTCATGACTTCTTGAAGTTCATTTGAGGCACTAGAAGATGAAGTGGAAGCTTCACTTGAATTGTGATTTCTAGGAGTGGGAGAAGGAGCCAAATTAGGTGCTTGATTAGTGTCCGGGCTCTCTAAACTTGGAAACAATGGCATGGGAGGTCTAGGGGCTAGTTTGTCATCTTGGATCAAACAATTTTCAGCTCCAATGGCAATGCTATAAGCAATGGGGATAGTTGTGCCTCTCATGGACTAAATTAACATAGAAATATCAAAATTTAGAGCTTTGAGATAGTAAAGAAAAGCACCTTCTCTTGTTGGCACCGACCGCCACCGGAATTTTCTTTCCCAAGTCCTTTGAAATCTGAAGTTGAAATCAGTCATTTACTCATTGGGAGCTCTCTTGATGGTTGTCACTGCTCCAAAAGAGACAAGTTGTCTCCCTTCTCTCCAAATTACTCATGAAATGCTACACATAGTTGGTTCCAATTTTGAATAAACCCGAGGCAAGACTTCTAAACCATTGCAAAGCCTTCCCCTTGAATGAAGATGCCAACAATTTGTGACAAAGAACTTGCATCTCATTGATTTCATGAATTACACAAAGGTTGGCAATGTCTTTAACATGATCACTAGAAGTAGTCGATTCTCTCTAGTGAAGAATGGAATGTTCTTCAAGGTTGCAATTGGAATTAGATTTTGTGCATTGAGAGCAAGTGGGGTTTATTTGCTTAATGAAATTGACATAGGGGTTGTTTTGTGCCATTCTAATTGGCCTTAGAACCCTTGTTGATTGAATGAAAGGCCTACCAGTGGAGGAGTTGAGAGATTTCTATTTAGTGGAGATGGAGACCTTTGGATTCTCCTCACACTTTCCTTACTCTTGGATATTACTGCAGATATTCAAACATCACCTCTTATTCTCTAGCTCTTGACCTTGTAGTGATTCTTCTTATGAGTTTTCGGGCTGCACTACTAAAATAGTTAATTCTTCCCTTGGAGTCACTAGATGTGTAATGTATAGCTCTTTTGAAGCAAGAAAATTGCAGCAGATGCACATCAACTTTGTTGCAATAAAAATGAGACCTCTAAGGTCCCATCGGGTGTGCCAAAACTGTTGTTGCAAATCAGCACTTCACGGATGCAAATCGGGTTTCTAAATGGATGTTTTAGGCATCCAGTGTGATTGCACAACATTAAAACCTCTCTCCAAGTGTGGGACTTGTAAAAATGAGAGAGGAATCTCTAGATTAGAGTTTGGTTCCTCAAACTCCTCCGATTAGATCTATTATTTACACAACCTGCAGAGGTTCGAGATCCTAATTTTATCCTAGATTGTAAGGATACGAGGGGGATAAGAGATGGAAAAATTGAAACTAAACTAATAAGGGTGATACACCAAAGGAGTGGTGAACATTTTTGCTCATGAAAATAGACACAAATCAGAAATTGCAACATAAAACATCATACACAGGTTGATAAGCTGTAATCAAAGGTTTGAAATGAAACAAACAACACATACAAAGGACTAAAAGCATTCACAGAGCCTCGTATTGTGATTTTCAACATCAAAATCCTTGTATTCCAACACCAAAGAGGTATAAAACTGTTACAATCCTAAAAGGTCTGATCCTTGCAAAAATCACTTGTTGAAGATGAAAACAGAAGCTTGCTTGCATGCAAAAAAAGTGTTCCACCTTTGAAAAATGAGCTAAATCGGTTTTACAGGTTCATGGGTCAAGCCCAGAGAGAGAAAACATGAAAAAATGTGGAGCCATTCCCCATTGACCAAAATGCATTAAAAATAGCATGGAGGTCCTTAAAACCCATGCCACGACATTTTTGACCATCTTTGGAGAAGAATGCGACCCATTTTGCATTAAAATTGGTTGTTGAAACATCGATTACTCCCATGGGCATGTACGAGAAGAATTTTTAGATTTTTCCCCTCCAAAATAAATAAAAATTCAAAATTGACAATGGAATCTTGTAGATAATTTCACCAGCTTTCCATTTATATAAAGAATACAAAAATCGAGCTCTGGATCAAAAGTTATGGCGATTTGAAGTTTTAGGGCAAAAAGCAGGCCAAAATCAGATCGGCGGGCAAAAAGTTTGAATTTTTACTCGTTTGGTCTTTGGAACATTTTTCAAATTTTCCCCATGGTCCGCCACTCCAGGTGCCACATGGCACATTCTGATTGGATGTGGGCCCTTCCTGACCATTTTTTCCTTCGGGTCGCTTGGTGTTTTTTCGCCCTTGGACACATGGCAGCTCCTGATTAGCTGCGGGCCTTCTAGGGAAAAATTACCCACCAAAACTCTGCTGAGCCATAACTTGAAAAATACATGGAGTTAGGAGGAAAATTTTACCTTTCTGGAAAGCTAAGAAAGATCACTATCTAATGGTACCATTTCCAGAAGGTTTTGAGTGCCTGAAAAATAAAATAATCTGACTGAGGCACAAGAGAAGGAAAGAGTAAAGGAGTTAGCCACAAAATGAGCAGGGGGCACATTTGGGATAACAATGACCATGTATAGGCCACTCCAAATGGCATCAAATCTTGAATTCCTTTCCATTTTTACTCTATCTCCATCCCATTTTAACACTAGATCTCCAACTTGGAAAGTTCTACTCTTGGCCTTCCTATCAAAGGTATTCTTGATCAAAGCTTGATCCTTCTCCATTGCTTGGGATGCAAGATTCTAAATGATGTTCCATCAACTCTCGCATCCAGTCACCTGATTGGGCCCAAACATGAAACCTCTCTCCATGAGTGTGGGACTTGTGAAAATGAGAGAGGAATCTCTTCCAAAATAGAGGCTGGTTCCTCAAACTCCTCGATTTAGATCTATATTTTACACAACTACGAGAGGTTCTAATCCTAATTCTACCCTAGATTGCAAGGAGACATGGATAAAAATGTGAAAAATGAAACTAAACTAAAGATGGTGATGCACTCCTCAAAAGGAGTGGTGAAACATTTTTAATGTAAATAGACACAAATTCATGAAATGCAACAAGGGAAAACATACAAAAATGATAGATGTAATTAGAGGTCTTAAAATGAAGTAAAACAATACAAAAGAGGAGTGGTGAAAGCATTCACCAGTTTGACACAAATTCATGAAATTCCATGTAAAAATCTCTTGATTCCACCATCAAAGAGGTATAAACAAAGTAAAACAATAAAAACAAAGGATTCTTAAAGCATTCAGGTGAAAGAAGAAGTTTGCAATGCCAAAAGTGTTCAACCATGAAGAAATGAGCCAAATCGGCTTTTACAAAGGTGCATGGGTCGAGCCCAGGAGAGAGAAAACATAAAAAACATGGGAGCCCATTCCTCATTGATGGAAAATGCATTAAAATAGCATGGAGGACCTTACAAACCCATACCCTATCATTTTTTACCATATTGGAGAAGAATGTGACCCATTCTGTATTAAATTTGGTTGTTGAAATGTCATTTCTAGCCATGGACATGTACCGGAACTGATTTTGAATTTTCTCTCTCCAAATTGAACCAAAATTATAAATTGACCATGGAATCATGTAGATAATTTTAACAGCTTTCCAATGATATAAAGAACGTGAAAATCTGAGCTCTGGATCAAAAGATATGATCGTTTGAAGATTTAGGGCAAAAACGGCCCAAAAACGGATCGGCGAGAAATTTTTTCAAATTTTACCTCTTTTTGTCTTTGGAAAATTTTCAAAAATTCCCCACGCTCCACTGGTCGGATGCCACGTGGCAACTTCCTATTGGCTGTGGGCCTCAAATGGGAAAATTTTCCACAAAAACTCTGCCAAGCCATAACTTGAAAAATATAAGGAGTTAGGAGGCAAACTTTACCTTTTTGGAAAGCTAAGAGAGAGCTCTATCTAATGGTGCCATTTTGAAAAATCCTTGAGTGCCTTAAAATCAAAAAATGTGGACTGAGGCACAAGAGAGGAAAGAACACAAGGAGTTAGCCACAAAAAATGAGCTGGGGCACATTTTGGATAACAATTTTAGCGACTCAGAGGGGTCATCTGCTGCTTAGATGAAAGTACCGATGCTTTGAAGTAGTCCATTGGGCATGGAGCCATCAAATATTCTGTTTAGAACCCCAAATGACTTAGAATGTGCAAGGAGGAAGATGGAATATCACATGATGGAAGCAAGGACTGCAAAAACATCTCCAGGGACAACAAGTTGTGCCCAAAGCACTTAGGGAAAGCAAAACTAACCTACAAAGAAAACAATGTGCACAAGCACTTGGAGGAATGAAAATCTAAGCTAATATTTACAAGATAATGGTAAATTTCCCTTAGAAGTAATGCTTTAGATAGATTCCATTGACTAGAATCTGCAGTTCTTCACCATCCAATGAGGCCAATTGGAAGCATTGTTGTTCTTGCACTTCGTGACCATGTATGGGCCACTCCAAATAGGCATCAAATTTTGAATGCCTTCCCGGTTTTGCTCTATCTCGCATCCCATTTTAACACTAGATCTCCAACTTGGAAAAGATCTATCTCTTTCCCTTCCTATCAAAGGTCTTTTGATCAAAGCTTGATCCTTCTCCATTGCTTGGGATGCCTAATCTCTGATCTCTTGAAGCTCCATCAACTCTGCATACCTCACCTCCATGGGCTCAAACTCTAGCAACTCTAACTACTTCATGAGTTCCAATGTTGGCAACTCAAGTGACATGGGCAAGATTGCCTCTCTTCCATAGACAAGTTTGAATGGAGAGTTACCTATGGATCTCTTGGGAGTTATCCTATCAGCCCATAAGGCTGATTTCAGTTTGGTATGCCAAGACCTCTAATTCTCATCAAGAGTCCTCCTAATGATCCTCAACAAGTTCTTGTTTGTAGACTCGGCCTGGCCATTACCTTGAGGGTAATAGTTTGATGAAGTGCTTAGGTAGATCCCGTTCTTGACAGCCCACTTAGTCACCTTGGATCCAATGAATGCCAATGCATTATTTGAGATTATTGTAGTAGGTATACCAAATCTGGTTGTTATCCCCTCATAAAAGTCTAAGATGTTGGACTCATTTGCTTCTTTGAGTGCTTTTGCTTGATCCATTTGGTGAAGTAGTCTTGGTTATCAAAATCCATTTGTGCCCTTGACTTGAATTGGGATTAATGACTCATGAAGTCCAAACCCCATTGCATGAATGGCTGGTCAACGAGATTGGATGCAATGGAAGGGCAGCAAGTCTCTCTTTTCCTGTGAAGAATGCACAATTCTTACACCTCTTAATCCATGCATAGCAATCACTGAAAATTTTAGGCCAATAATAACCATCCTTCATGATTTTTAGAGCTGTCACTCTTGGTGCAAAATGACCACCAGCTGGTCCACCATGGAACTCTTCCAACACCCTATGAATCTGATTTGTGCTAATGCATCTCAACAGCACTCCATTCACATCTTTCTTGAACAAAACTCCATCAACAATGGCATATGGGACAGCCTGCAATCTGAAGTGTCTTCTTTGGGTCTTGTTCATCTCCGGAGGGCATAGGCCTATGCTTAGGAAGTGTATTATACCTTGGGTCCAGCAGGGAGTGGGGGCAGCATTGTCTTCTTCTTGATTGCCACTTGGCTCATGGCTGCCCTGGACTGTCAAAATAGCCTCTTCTTCATTGCATACTTCTTTTTGCTTCCCCAAAACCAGCTGCTCACACAATCCTTTCCCTCTTACCAGCTTGGTGATCTTGATCTCAATGTCATACTCCATGACACGGGTGATCCAACCTGCCCTTTTCTCGTTCAAATCTTTGTTGAGGAGGAAGTCCTTAACCCCAGCATGTGAGACCAGCAACTGGACCTTGTTGTTTGAGACTAAATGCTTGAATTTCTTCAAGCTTCTAATTACTGCCAGCACATGCTTCTCAATAAAAGAGTACTTCACCTCATAGTCATCTAGGCTCTGGCTGAAGAAGGCAATTGGCTGCTCATCATTATCCTTGTTCTGTTGTACCAAAATGGCAAAAATAGTGTCATTACCTCCAAATGCATAGAGGATGAAATCCTTGGAGAAGTCTGGGTTGATGAGAGTTGGTGCTTGAGAAATGGCTTCTTTGATTGCTTCAAAACTCTCCTTGCCTTCTGTTGTCCACTTGAAAGCCATGCTCTTCTTTAACATTTTGGTGATGGGCTTGACAAGGGCTGCAAAATTTGGGACAAACCTCCGAACAAAGTTTATCCTCCCCAAGAAACTCTGAAGGGCTTTCTTGTGGCTTGGCAATGGTAGTGCTCTTATGGCTTCAACCCTCTCTGGATCAATTGCTAATCCTTCTTTGGAGACAATATGGCCAAGGAGCTTTCCTTCATGTGTAAGAAAGATACACTTTCTAGGATTTAAAGACACTCCAAATCTCCTGCACCTCGTGAAAACTTGTCTCAAATGAGAGAGGTGGTCTGCTGCATTTTTGGAAAAAACAGTGATATCATCAAGGTAAATCAGCACCACATTGTTAATCAAACCTTTGAATGCCATGTCCATTGCTCTTTGGAAGGTAGCACCAGCGTTGGACAGCCCAAATGGCATCTTCCTATATGCAAAAGTCCCCATTTGGTTGTGAAGGCTATCTTGAACTGGTCTTCTTCCTTCACCATAATCTGATTGTAGCTTGAGTAGCCATCAAGTAGTGAAAACCTCTCGAGCCAGCCACAACTTGCAAGATTTTCTCCATGGAAGGGAGTGGGTAATGGTCCTTGAGAGATGCTCTATTTAAGTCTCTGAAATCAACACACAATCTGATCTCTCCACTCTTCTTTCTGACTGGAACCAAGTTGGCAACCCAACTAGAATGCTTGATTGGGAATATGATTCTTGACTCAATCAGCTTGTCCAATTCTTTCCTCATGAGAGGCTCCATGTGTGGATTGGCTGGTCTTTGTTTCTGCCTGACAGGCTTAGTATTTGGATCCAATTCAATGGTATGCTGAGCTAAGTTGGGATTGAAACCTTTCAAATCTTCATAGCTCCATGCAAACACATCAGGGAACTCTTGACACAGCTGTATGAACTCATACCTTTCTTGATCAGTTGTCATCTTTCCAATTTGCAATGGTTTGTTCTCTTCTACCAAGATGGATACTGAATCCTCTCTCTTGACCTGAATGTTTGCTTTCTCCTTTCTAAACTGATCATTGGGATTAAAAATGGACTCCAAAGTGATAAGTCCCTTGGGCAACTTGTTAGTTCTCACTGTACCACTTGGTCACCATCTTTGCTTGTTCCAATTTTCTTGATTCTTAGTGAGAACTCGGCTTCTTCTTGCAAGAAATGGATGATTTGCTAGTCATTCTCAAACACTTGCCAACTGACATTGTTATCGCACTGAAGGCCTCACAATCACGTGGATGTTTGGCTGTACCTTGTCTTGTTGAATGCTTTCCACAATGTCAAAGGCTGCCCCTACTGCTGCAAGCCTGTCAGCAACTTGATTCTCTTTCCTAGGAATGGATTTGATGCCAAAACCCTCAAAATCTTCCATGAGGTCCCACACCCTGTTCTTGTAGCACTTGAGTAGATCATTCTTGGCAGCATGTTGTCCCTTGACCTGATTTACAATCAATTCATTGTCACCAAAGACTTGCAAGTTCTTTATTTTCTTCTTGATTGCCCAATGCATCCCTTGCACCAAGGCTTCATATTCAGCAGTGTTATTGGAGCATGCAAACTGAAATCTAAAAGTTGAATAGTACCTTACTCCTTGAGGTGAAACAAGCATGGCTCCACCTCCTACACCTTGTCTACTTCTTGATCCATCAAAAACAGTTGCCATACCTCATTGTCATCCTTGTGGTTTGGCTTGGTGATGTTAGGAATAGGCTGATTTTCTTCATGTATACAATAGACCCCTAGCTCAGATTCTTCTACTTCTTGATAAGGATCAAAAGCATGTACCTTGTTTTCCCATTCATCAAGAGTTAGATCCGGGATGCTCCCAACCTTGGTGTCAACTTCATCGGTGCTTGGGTGGTCTTCTTGATCAAATGTTGAACAATTGGCGTTGATCTGACTTGGAGTGTAAGGCTCAATGTGGAAGTTTGCAATAGGTTCAGACCTGATTGTAGCCTTAGTTCCATACCTCGTTCTAAACAGCATGTGTGACCAATCAGTAGACAAATATCCCCCAATCTTGGCTGTGAAGTCCCTTGACAAGCATAGGGCAAAGAGTGGTGGAAGGTCTATGACTGATACATCTTGTGAAACAACAACATTTGGACATGCATGCAAGGTAAGACTCAAGTTTCTAATCACCCCAACTTATTTACTCTGCTGTCCCATCTAGCTGCACTACCCCTTTGGATATGGTTTCATACTAGAGCCCTAGCTGATCAGCTATTTGTTTAGGCATCACTGAGCTACTTGCCCCGGAATCTATCATGCAATTGTGCACTAACTAATTTCTAATGATTAATGAAACATAGAAAGGAGGGGGCTTCAACATTTTACCTTGCTGTCCTCCATGATTTCCCTCAGGCTGGGCAGCATTTGTGAGCACTTTCTCTTGCATCTGAACTTGCTGATTCGAAGTTGGCCAGTCCTTCATGGCAGCTTGTAACAAGTCTCTTTGGCCTGGGATAGATAGGGATTCCCACATTGATATATTAACATTTGTCTTCTTCATCTGATCAATGATACTGAATGGTGATGAAGGATCTCTTTGTTGCCCCTTTGCTTGTACATTCACTCCTTGCACGTGGGCAGCAATAACTTGTATTTGAGTTGGTCTAGGAGCTGTTCTTGGCTGCCCTTGTGCATTTGAAATTGGATTTTGCTTGCCAACCATTTGTGGAGCCATGGAAGGTTGTGGATTGGTTGGAGCTAATGGTTGTTCTTCACCCAAATTCCTTCTTTTTGACCTTGTGTTGGCTGCAACACCTTGGGAAACTACCTGATTCATGCCACAAAAATCCTCTGCTTGCCAATTTACCAACGTGGTGTCATTTGGGGCTGATTGCTGTTGGAATGTTTCTTGTTGTTGGTTGTTTCCTTGACTTGCCCTCACCCTCCACACCAGTAGTTGTCACCATTAATGCTTGATTCAAAGCACCATTGAAGCACATGGATTGGTTATGAGGTTCATTGCATGGAAAACACCAGTCATACTCCTGAGCAATGTTGTTTTGTGTTGGCACCAATGCCTTAGAGGTAGATATGGCATTTGGATTGTAGGGCTGAAATGGTCTATTGGCAGGAGGCCTTGTTTGATTCATATTTGCAGCTGGATTAGGTGGTCTTTGTGGTTGGTATGGCTGCCTGTTAGGCTGAGCTTGGGGCTGGTAAGAAGGTCTAAAACCTTGGGCTTGTTGCCTCTTGAGAGTAACCAGCTCATTGCCTAGGTTTTGCAGTTGCTTCATGACTTCTTGAAGCTCATTTGGGGCACTTGGAGATGAAGTAGAAGCTTCATTTGAACTCTGATTTCTAGGAGTGGGAGAAGGAGCCAAATTAGGTGCTTGATTGGTATTTGGACTCTCTAAACTTGGAAACAATGGCATGGGAGGTCTAGGGGCTAGTTTGCCAGCTTGGATCAAACAATTTTCAGCCCTAATGGCAATGCTATAAGCCATAGGGATAGTTATGCCTCCCATGGACTGAATCAACATAGAAATATCAGAATTTAGAGCTTTGAGATAATAGAGAAAAGCACCTTCTACTGTTGGCTTGACTACCACTAGAATTCTCTCCCAAGTCTTTTGAAATCTGAAGTTGAAATCGGTCAGCTAGTTCATTGGGAGCTCTCTTGATGGTTGTCATTGCTCCAAAAGAGACAAGTTGTCTCCCTTCTCTCCAAATTGCTCATGAAGTGCTATACACAGCTAATTCCAATTTGTGATAGAACCAGCTCCAAGGCTTCTAAACCATTGCAATGCTTTCCCCTTGAATGAAGATGCCAACAATTTGACAGCCACTTGCATCTCATTGATTTCATGAATTACACAAAGATTGGCAATGTCTTTAACATGATCACCTGGACTAGTCTGATTTTCTCTAGTGAAGTAGGAATGTTCTTGAAGGCTGCAATTGGAATTGGATGTTGTGCATTGAGGGCAAGTGGGCTCTTTGCACTGAAGTTGACATAGGGGTTGTTTTGTGCCATTCTAATTGGTCTTAAAACCCTTGTTGGTTGAATGAAAGGCCTACCAGGTGGAGGAGTTGAAGAGAGTTATGTTTGGTGGAGATGGAGACCTTTGAATCCTTCTCCCACTTTGCCTTACTCTTGGAGATAACTGCAGATATTCAAACAACACCTCTTCTTCTCTAGCTCTTGACCTTGTAGTGATTCTTCTCATGAGTTTTCAGGCCTGCACTGCTGAAACCAGTTGATTCTTCTCCTTGGAGTCGCCAGATGTGCAATTTATAGCTCTTTTGAAGCAAGAAAATTGCAGTAGATGCACATCAACTTTGCTGCAATAAAAATGAGACCTCTAAGGTCCCACCGGGCATGCCAAAACTGTTGTTGCAAATCAGCAACACCCCTGGATGCAAATCAAGGTTCTAAATGATGTTTAGAGCATCCAGTGTGATTGCACAACATGGAAACCTCTCTCCAAGTGTGGGACTTGTGAAAATGAGAGAGGAATCTCCAGAATAGAGGTGGTTCCTCAAACTCCTCTGATTTAGATCTATATTTTGCACAACTACAGAGGTTCTAATCCTAATCCTACTCTAAATTGCAAGGAAAGGGGATAAAAATGCAAAAATGAAAACTAAACTAAAGATGGTGATGCACCAAAGGAGTGGTGAAACATTTTTGCCATGTAAATAGACACAAATTCATGAAATGTAACAATGGAAAATAGACACAAGCTGATAGATGTAATTAGAAGTCTTAAAATGAAGTAAAACAATACAAACAGAGGACTAAAAGCATTCACGAGTTTGCATCGTCAATTATCCATGTAAAAATCTCTTGCATTCCACCATCAAAGAGGTATAAACCTGTTACAAAAACTATGAAAAAGGTCTGATTCTTACAACTATCACTTGCTTTGGAGGTGAAAGAAGAAGTTTGCAATGCCAAAAAGTGTTCAACCATGAAGAAATGAGCCAAATTTGGCTTTTACGAAGTGCATGGGTCGAGCCGGAGAGAGAGAAAATGTAAAAAATGTGGGAGCCCATTCCTCATTGATGGAAAATGCATTAAAATAGCATGGAGGACCTTAAAAACCCATACCCTATCATTTTTGACCATATTGGAGAAGAATGCGACCCATTCTGTATTAAATTTGGTTGTTGAAATGTCATTTCTGGCCATGGACACGTACCAGAACTATTTTTAAATTTTCTCTCTCCAAATTGAACCAAAATTATAAATTTACCATGTAATCATGTAGATAATTTTAACATCTTTCCAACGATATAAAGAACATGAAAATCCGAGCTCTGGATCAAAAGATATGATCGTTTGAAGATTTAGGGCAAAAACGGCCCAAAAACGGATCGGTGGGAAAAAATTTCAAATTTTACCTCTTTTTTGTCTTTGGAAAATTTATCAAAAATCCCCACACTCCACTGGTCAGATGCCATGTGGCAGCTTCTTATTGGCTGTGGGCCTCAAATGGGAAAATTTTCCACAAAAACTCTGCATTTGAGCCATAACTTGAAAAATATAAGGAGTTAGGAGGCAAACTTTACCTTTCTGGAAAAAGCTGAAAGATAGCTCTATCTGATGGTGCCATTTCCAGAAAGCCTTGAGTGCCTTAAAATAAAAAAATGTGGACTGAGGAAAATAGAGGTAAGAATGTAGGATTTAGCCACAAAAATGAGTCAGGGGCACATTTTCGATAACATTACCTATGGATCTCTTGGGAGTTATCCTATCAACCCATAAGGCTGATTTCAGTTTGGTGTGCCAAGACCTCGATTCTCATCAAGAGTCCTCCTAATGATCCTTAAAAAGTTCTTGTTTGTAGATTCAGCCTCGCCATTACCACCCCGAGGGTAGTAGTTTGATGAAGTACTTGTTGTTACAAATCGACAGCACCCTTGGATGCAAATCAAGGTTCTAAATGATGTTTAGAGCATCCAAAGTGTGATTATACAACATGGAAACCTCTCTCCAAGTGTGGGACTTGTGAAAATGAGAGAGGAATCTCCAGAATAGAGGCTAGTTCCTCAAACTCCTCCGATTTAGATCTATATTTTGCACAACTACGGAGGTTCTAATCCTAATCCTACTCTAAATCAACGTAAGGAGACAGGGGATAAAAATGTAAAAATGAAACTAAACTAAAGATGGTGATGCACCAAAAGGATTGGTGAAACATTTTCTACCATGTAAATAGACACAAATTCATGAAATGTAACAAGGAAAACATACACAAGATGATAGATGTAATTAGAGGTCTTAAGATGAAGTAAAACAATACAAACAGAGGACTTTGAAAGCATTCACAGAGTTTACATTGTCAATTCCATGTAAAAATATCTTCCATTCCACAATCAAAGAGGTATAAACCTATTACAAATCTGTGAAAAGGTCTGATTCTTACAACTATCACTTGCTGGACGTGAAAGAAGAAGTTTGTAATGCCAAAAAGTGTTCAACCATGAAGAAATGAGCCAAATCGCTTTTACAACGGTGGTATGGGTCGAGCCCAGGAGAGAGAAAACGTAAAAAACATGGGAGCCCATTCCTCATTGATGGCAAATGCATTAAAACATCATGGAGGACCTTAAAACCCATACCTGTCATTTTTTACCATATTGGAGAAGAATGCGACCCATTCTATTAAATTTAGTTGTTGAAATGTCATTTCGCCATGGACACGTACAAAACCGTTTTTGAATTTTCTCTCTCAAACTGAACCAAAATTAAAAATTGACCATCGAATCATGTAGAGAATTTTAACATATTTCCAATGATATAAAGAACATGAAAATCTGAGCTCTTGATCAAAAGATATGATCATTTGAAGATTTAGCAAAAACGGCCCAAAAACGGAAAGGTGGGAAAAAAATTCAAATTTTACCTTTTTCTTGTCTTTGGAAAAATTTCAAAATTCACCGCACTCCGCTAGTCGGATGCCACATGGCAAGCTCGATTCACTTTGGAATTCTCTCTCCTTCTCTTTTCCATGGATTTTCCTTTGAAAATCGACCTTTTATACTCTTTTGGAAAAAATTCATATTTGCCTCCGACCCCCGAACTCCTCTCGCAACGTGGCGCTTCCTATTGGTCTGCCGATGGGCCTCAAATGGGAAAATTTTCCACAAAAACTCCACCGAGCCATAACTTGAAAAATATAAGGAGTTAGGAGGCAAATTTTACCTTTCTGGAAAGCCGAGAGAGAGCTCTATTTGATGGTGCCATTTCAAAAAGCCTTGAGTGCCTGAAAATCAAAATTGTAGACTGAGGCACAAGAGAGGCAAGAACATAAGGAGTTAGCCACAAAAATGAGTCAGGGGCACCATTTTTGGATAACAAGATTAAGTAGATCCCGTTCTTGATAACCCACTCAAATCACCTTGGATCCAATGAATGCTAATGCATTATCTAATATTATTGTAGCAGGTATGCCAAATATGGTTACTATCCCCTCATAGAAGTCCAAGATGCTAGACTCATTTGCTTCCTTGAGTGCTACTACTTGATCCACTTGGTGAAGTAGTTTGTGGTCATTAAATTCCACTTCTCCTTGGCTTGAATTGGGATTAATGACTCCAATGAAGTCCAAACCCCATTGCATGAATGGCTAGTCAACTGAAATTGAATGCAATGGAAGGGCAGCAAGTCTCTCTTTACTCGTGAAGAATGCACAATTCTTGCACCTTTTGATCCACGCAAAGTAATCACTCAAAATCTTGGGCCAATAATAACCAGCCCTCATGATTTTTAGAGCTGTCACTCTTGGTGCAAAATTACCACCATCCGGTCCACCATGGAACTCTTCCAACACCCTATGAATCTGATTTGTGTAAATGCATCTCAAAGCAAAGACTCCATTCACATCTTTCTTGAACAAAACTCGTCTACTATGGCATATGGGACAGCCTGCAATCTGAAGTGTCTTCTTTGGGTTTTATTCATCTCTGGAGGGCATAGGCCTGTGCTTAGAAAATGCATTATACCTTGGGTCCAAAGATGGAGTGGTGACAACATTATCCTCTTCTTGAGTGCTACCTTGCACATGGCTATCTTGAACTATCAAAACAACCTCTTCTTTATTACATACTCCTTTTTGCTTGCCCAGAATCAGCTGCTCACACAATCCTTTTCCTCTTACCTACTTGGTGACCTTGATCTCAATGTCATACTCCATGACACGAGTGATCCAACTTTCCCTTTTCTCATTCAAATCCTTGTTGAGGAGGAAGTCCTTTATTAACGCATGAGAGACCAACAACTGAACCTTGTTGTTTGAGACTAGATGCTTGAATTTCTTCAAGCTTCTTATTACTACAAGTACATGATTCTCAATAAAAGAATATCTCACCTCATAGTCATCTAGGCTTTGTCTGAAGAAAGCAATTGGCTGCTCATCATTGTCCTTGTTCTGCTGTACCAAAATGGCAGAAATAGTATCATTACCTCCAAATGCATAGAGGATGAAATCCTTAGAGAAATCCAGGTTAATGAGAGTTGGTGGTTGGGAGATGGCTTCTTTGATTGCTTCAAAACTCTCTTTGCCTTCTGCTATCCACTTGAAAGCCATGCTTTTCTTTAACATTTTGGTGATAGGTTTGACAAGGGCTGCAAAATCTAGGACAAACCTTTGAACAAAGTTTATTCTCCCCAAGAAACTCTAAAGAGCCTTCTTGTGGCTTGGCAATGGTAGTGCTCTTATGACTTCAACCCTCTCTGCATCAATTACTAATCCTTCTTTGGAGACAATATGGCCAAGGAGCTTTCCTTCATGTGCTAGGAAGATACACTTCTTAGGATTCAAAGACACTCCAAATCTCCCGCACTGTGGAAGACTTGTCTCAAATGAGAGAGGTGGTCTGCTTTGCATTCTTTGAAAAAATAGTGATATCATTAAGGTATATCAGCACCATATTGTTAATCAAACATTTGAATGCCATTACCATTTCTCTTTGGAAGGTAGCTCCAGCATTGGACAACCCAAATGGCATTTTTCTATATGCATAAGTTCCCCATTTGGTTGTGAAGGCTGTCTTGAACTGATCTTCTTCCTTCACCATAATCTGATTTTAGCCCGAGTAGCCATCAAGTAGTGAAAACCTCTCGAGCTAGCCACAACTTGCAAAATTTACTCCATAGAAGGGAGTGGGTAATGGTCCTTAAGAGATGCTCTATTCAAGTCTCTGAAATCAACACACAATCTGATCTCTCCACTCTTCTTTCTAACTGGAACTAAGTTGGCAACCCAACTAGAATGCTTTATTGGGAATATGATTCTTGACTCAATCAACTTGTTCAATTCCTTCCTCATGAGAGGTTCCATGTGATGATTGAGGGCCTTTGTTTCTACCTGATGGGCTTAGTGTTTGGGTCTAACTCAATGGTGTTCGAGCTAACTTGGGATTGAAACCTTTAAAATCTTCGTAGCTCCAAGCAAACACATCGGGGAACTCTTGACACAACCGTATGAACTCGTACCTTTCTTGTTTAGTTATCATCTTTCCAATTTGCAATGGTTTGTTCTCTTCCACCAAGATGGATACTTGAATCTTCTCTCTTGACTGAATGTTTGCTTTCTCTTTCCTAAACTGATCGTTGGGATTGAAAATGGACTCCAAAGTGATAAGTCCCTTGGGAAGCTTGTTAGTTCTCAAATGTACCACTTGGTAACCATACTTGCTATTCCAATTTTTCTTGATTTTTAGTTAAGAACTCAACTTCTTCTTGTAAGAAATGGATGATTTACTCATCATTCTCAAACACTTGCCAACTTACATTGTTATCCGCACTTTGAAGACCTCACAATCACATGTATGTTTGGTTGTACCTTATCTTTTAATGCTCTCCACAACGTCAAAGGCTGTCCTAATTGCTGTAAGCTTTGTCGCAGCTTGGTTCTCTTTCCTAGGAATTGATTTGATGCCAAAACCCTCAAAATCCTCGGTGAGGTCCCACACCCTATTCTTGTAGCACTTGAGTAGATAGACCTGGTTGACAATCAACTCACTTGTCACCGAAGACTTGCATGTTCTTTATTCCTCTCCTTATTGCCCAATGCATCCCTTGCACCAAGGCTTCATATTCAGTAGTGTTATTGGAGCATGCAAACTGAAATCTAAAAGCTAAATAATAATTTACTCCTTGAGGTGAAATAAGCATAGCTCCACCTCCTGTACCTTGTCTACTCCTTGATCCATCAAAAAACAACTGTCATACCTCATTGTCATCCTTGTGGTTTGGCTTGGTGATGCTAGGAATGGGCTGATCTTCTTGATGTATGCAATAGACCCCTAGCTCAGATTCTTCTACTTCTTGATAAGGATCAAAAGCATGCACCTTGTTTTCCCATTCATCAAGAGTTAGATCCGGGATGCTTCTAACCTTGGTGTCAGCTTCATCAGTGCTTGGGTGATCTTCTTGATCAAATGCCAAACAGTTGGCATTGATCTGACTTGGAGTGTAGGGCTCAATGTGGAAGTTTGCAATAGGTTTAGACCTGATTGTAGCTTTGGTTCCATACCTCGTTCTGAACAACATGTGTGACCAATCAGCAGACAAATATCCTCCAATCTTGGCTATGAAATCTCTTGACAAACATAGGGCAAAGAGTGGTGGAAGGTCTATAACTGATACATCTTGTAAAACAACAACATTTGGACATGCATGCAAGGTAAGACTCAAGTTTCTAATCACCCCAACTATTGTTACTGTTGTCCCATCCAACTGCACTACTCCTTTGGATATGGTTTCATATTGAAGTCCTAGTTGATCAGCTATTTTCTTGGGCATCACTGAGCTACTTGCCCCGAATCAATCATGCAATTGTGCACCAATTGGTTTCCAATGATTAATGAGACATAAAAAGGAGGGGGCTTCAACATTTTACCTTGATGTCCTCTATGATTCCCTTCAGGCTGAGCAGCGTTTGTGAGCACCTTCTCTTGCATTTGGACATGCTGATTCGAAGTTGGCAAGTCCTTCATGGTAGCTTGTAGTAAATCTCTCTAGCACAGGGATAGATAGGGATTCCCACATTGATATATTTACATTTGTCTTCTTCATCGATCAATGATACTAAATGGTGATGAAGGATCTCTTTGCTTTCCTTGGTTTACATATTCATCCCTTGCATGTGGGCAGCAACAACAGTATTTGAGTTGGTCTAGGAGTTGTTCTTGGTGCCCTTGTGCATTTACAACTGGATTTTGTTTGCCAACCATTTGTGGAGCCATAAAAGGTTGTGGATTGGTTGGAGCTAATGGTTGTTCTTCACCCAAATTCCTTATTTTTGACCTTGTGTTGGCTGCAACACCTTGAGAGACTGCTTTGATTTATGCCACAAAAATTCTCTCGCTTGCTTGCCCAGGTTCACAAGTGTGGTGTTATTTGGAGCTGATTACTTGCTAGAATGTTTCTTTTTATTGGTTGTTTCCTTGACTTCCCTCACCCTCCACACCAGTAGTTATCACCATTAATGCTTGATTCAAGGCACCGTTGAAACACATAGATTGGTTGTGAGTTTCATTGCATGGAAAACACCAATCATACTCTGAGCAACGTTGTTTTGTGTTGGCACCAATGCCTTAGAGGCAGATATAGAATTTGGATTAGAGGGCTGAAATGGTCGGGAGGCCTCGCTTGATTTAGATTTGTAGATGGGTTGGGTGGTCTATGAGGTTGATATGGATGCCTGTTAGGCTGAGCTTGAGGTTGGAAGGAAGGTCTAAAACTTTGGGCTTGTTGCCTCTTGAGAGTAACCAACTCATTACCTAAATTTTGCAATTGCTTCAAGACTTCTTGAAGTTCGTTTGAGGCACTAGAAGATGAAGTGGAAGCTTCACTTGAATTCTGATTTCTAGGAGTGGGAGAAGGGGCCAAATTAGGTGTTTGATTAGTGTTTGGGCTCTCTAAACTTGGAAACAATGGCATGGGAGGTCTAGGGGCTAGTTTTCCAGCTTGGATCAAATAATTTTCAGCTCTAATGGCAATGCTATAAGCAATGGGGATAGTTGTGCCTCCCATGGACTGAATTAACATAGAAATATCAGAATTTAGAGCTTTGAGATAGTAAAGAAAAGCACCTTCTCGCGATGGCTTGACAAACCACCGGAATTCTCTCCCAAGTCCTTTAAAATCTGAAGTTGAAATTAGTCGCGTGGCTCATTGGGAGCTCTCTTGATGGTTGTCAGCTACTCCAAAAGAGACAAGTTGTCTCCCTTCTCTCCAAATTGCTCATGAAGTGCTACACATAGCTGGTTCCAATTTTGAATAGAACCTGAGGCAAGGCTTCTAAACCATTGCAAAGCCTTCCCCTTGAATGAAGATGCCAAAGAATTTGACAAAGAACTTGCATCTCATTGATTTCATGAATTGCACAAAGGTTGGCAATGTCTTTAACATGATCACCAGGAGTAGTCTCATTCTCTCCAGTGAAGTATGGAATGTTCTTCAAGGCTACAATTGGAATTGGATTTTGTGCATTGAGAACAAGTGGGCTGCTGCTAGTGAAATTGACATAGGGGTTGTTTTGCACCATTCTAATTGGCCTTAGAACCCTTGTTGATTGAATGAAAGGTCTACCAGGTGGAGGAGTTGAGAGAGTTCTATTTGGTGGAGATGGAGACCTTTGGATTCTCCTCCCACTTTGCCTTACTCTTGGAGATAACTACAGATATTCAAACAATGGCTCTTCTTCTCCAGCTCTTGACCTTGTAGTGATTCTTCTCATGAGTTTTCAGGTCTACACTACTAAAACCAGTTGATTCTCCCCCTTGGAGTCACTAGATGTGTAATTTATAGCTCTTTTAAGAAAGAAAATTGCAGCAGATGCACATCAACTTTGTTGCAATGAAAATGAGACCTCTAAGGTCCCACTGGGCATGCCAAAACTGTTGTTGCAAATCAGCAGCACCCCTAGATGCAAATCAGTTTCTAAGTTGATATTTCGGGCATCCAGGTGTGATTGCACAACATTGAAACCTCTCTCCAGTGTGGGACTTGTAAAATGAGAGAGGAATCTCCATATTAGAGGCTAGTTCCTCAAATTCCTTTGATCGATCTGTTATTTACACAATTATAGAGGTTTAAATCCTAATCCTACTCTAAATTCCAAGGAGACAGAGATAGAAACTGTAAAAATTGAAACTAAACTAATAGGTGATACACCAAAGGAGTGGTGAACACTTCTTGTTCATGTAAATTGACACAATTTTATAAAATGTAACATGAAACATCATACACAGACTGATAAGATGTAATTAGAGGTTTGCAATGAAATAAGATAATACAAACAAAGGACTAAAAATTGATCACAGAGTCTGCACTATCATTTTCACTGTCAAAATCCTTGCATTTGCAACATGAAAGAGGTAGAAACCTGTTACAATCATGAAGAAGGTCTGATACTTGCAAAAATCACTTGTTGAAGGTGAAAGAAGAAGCTTGCTGTCCCAAAAAAATGTTCAACCAACAAAAAATGAGCCAAATCTAGCTTTTACAACGCATGGGTCAAGCCCAGGAGAGAGAAAACATGTAAAAACGTGGGAGCCATTCCCCATTGAATGAAGATGCATTAAAATAGCATGGGCATCCTTACAGACCCATTCCCTGACATTTTTGGCCATGCTGAAGAAGAATGTGACCCATTTTGCATTAAAACTGGTTGTTGAAACGTCATTTCTGGCCATTACCACATGCCAGAGACGTTTCTTGATTTTATCTCTCCAAACTGAACTAAAATGCAAAATTTACCCTAAAATCATGTAGATAATTTCACCATCTTTCCATTGATATAAAGAACGTGAAAATCCGAGCTCTGGATCGAAAGATATGGCGATTTGAAAATTTAGGGCAAAAACATGCCAAAATCGGATCGGTGGGCAAAAAGTTTGAATTTTTACCCGTTTGGTCTTTGGAAAAATATTTCAAATTTTCCCCATGCTCTGCCACTCTAGGTGCCACATGGCACATTCTGATTGGCTGCAGGCCCTCTAAGGGAAAATTTCCCACAAAAACTCCGCCGAGCCATAACTTGAAAAATATGAGGAGTTAGGAGGAAAAATTTACCTTTCTGGAAAGCTGAGAGAGAGCTCTATCCAATGGTGCCATTTATAGAAGGTTTTGAGTGCCTGGAAAAAAATATTCTGACTGAGGCACAAGAGAAGGAAAGATGTAAAGGAGTTAGCCACAAAATGAGCAGGGGGCACATTTGGGATAACAGTTAATTTATGATCCTTCATTACAATTATCAGTTTGTGCATGAGGTTCTTTGTTGCATTTTTATGGACTGTGTCAATCTACAAAAGTAAAAATTTCTCACCACTCCTTTGGTGCATCACCTATTAGCATTAGTTCTTTCTTTTTTGCATTTTCTATCCTTGTCCCTTGGAATTTAGAGTAGATTTAGGACTTTAAACCTCTACAATTGCAAGTAAAAATAGCTGATCAAGGGAGTTAAGGAACCAGCCTCTAATCTGGAGATTCCTCTTCCATTTTTGCAAGTCCCACACTTGGGAAGAGGATTCAATTTTGTGCAATCACACTGGATGCTTAGAATGATCAAACTAGAAATATGATCAACATCTAAAGGGTGCAGCTGATTTGCAACAACAAGGAGCTCGAGATGGAGCAGGAGGAATGTTCATAGAGACTCGAGTCACCACCACCACCACCGGATCATGGTTTATTAGCTATCCTACCACATATTTTATAGACCCTCTAGGATGTTAATGTTGCCTTACGCGAAGGATCGGTAGGAGGGAACTCGGCAGACAGACAGAGATATTTCCATAGAGGGACATGCATCCCCTCCACTCAGTGAGGAGGATGGAGGAGAGAATTTTCATGCAGAGTCAGTCAGAGTAGATTCACCACCTAGGAGGTAGGGTGACAGAGTTCTAGAGCATAGAGAGAGGTCTTGGAGCCCTAGGCTTAGGGATGAGCTTATAGAGAGGCCCAGAGGCCATCAGACCACAGCTGCAGATCACATCAGGGAAATCCTTAAGCTTAGGCCATCACATTATTCAGGTGACACAGGGGGATTCCAGAAGAGGCCTAGTTGGTTAGCTTGAGCGGTTGCTTCAAGCTTTGTCCTTGTTCTAGCAACACGAAAGCTCGTGTTGCGATCCATCTACTGAAGGATGGAGTTGGAGTATGGTGGAGAACAGAGGAGCAGAAGCTCCACATAGACTCAGAGACAGTCACTTGGGAGCTGTTTGAGGAGAGATTTAGGAGTAGATACTTTCCACGAAGATTCATACAACAGAGGATTGATGAGTTCCACAACCTTCGACAGGCTTCCCTTATAGTGGCCAAGTATGAGAGTAGGTTCCTAGACCTGCTTTAGTATGTTGATTACATGCAGGATGAGTAGGTGTAGATCCACAGTCTCATCCAGGCCTACATTGCAGAGGAGACTCGGGGTAAAACCCAGCAGGCTAGAGACCAGGTCAGGAGCCGTATTCAGCAATTGTAGGATAGTAGATCGAGGGGGTCAACTCCTCCTCCTCATGGTGGTTAGCATTCTTCACAGTCATCTTTCGAGACCACAACAAAGTAGTAGTAATGTGATGGCAGTCCCGCCAACCTTTTAGGCCTCCTCTCGAGAGTTGATGCACGAGAGAGGTCGAGCATGGGGCCTCTGGGGTCCCACCAGGACATAGGGTGGAGCTAGAGCTCAGTCAGTAGGAGCTTGACCACAGAGGCCACAAATGCAGACTATGGCTGGATCATCGGGACCACAACACATACCTCTAGGGCACCTTCTAGTGGTGCTGCAGTTTGGAGGACTTCGGTGGTTGTATTGGGTGTGGAGTAATGGGACACTTTTGGAGAGACTACCCCGTAACCCTAATAAGGGTAAGGCACCCATCTCGAGCCTACAATCGAGACATGGGATGGAGTCACCAGATCTATGCAGCGTCGAGAACCGCCAGCCGAGAACCGAGCATAGTCATTGAGACTACGGTAGCATTGGAGGTGTTCCTACTTCTATATTGTTTGATCCTGGTTCTTCCGATTCATTTATTGCACCATCCTTGGTAGAGCAATACAGGCTGGTGGTTTTTAGACAAGGTCATAGTTGGGATGTTGAGATGGCTTCAGAGTCAAAGTCTCTGTAGACTCCTTAGTAAAGGAGTGTGTTGCTAACTTGGGACCTTTCACCACCACTTCGATCTTTGCATACTTCCTTTGGGCTCGTATGGAGTCATTTTAGGCATGGATTGGTTATCTACACATAAGGCCAAGATGGATTGCTATCATAAGACTATATATTGTGCAGATGATCTTGGAGTTGAGTCGGTGATTTATGGAGTCGGGAGACTGTTTCTATTCGCAGATCTTAGCTATGCATGCACTGAAGCGGTGTGTGCGATGGGGTTGTTAGATGTATATAGTCATAGTTAGTGACCGGACAGAGGATGGGTCTAGTGGGCCATCGCTAGATGACCACCCCATTTTGAGAGAGTATGCAGATGTTTTCCCCAGGGGAGCTACCGGGATACCACCCCACGTGAGATTGATTTCCATATTGATTTGGTTCCAAGAGTAGAACCTATCTCACGAGCTCATTATCGGATGACCACCCCAGAGCTCTATGAGCTCAAGTTGTAGCTGGAAGGCCTTTTAGAGAAAGGCCTCATCCGTCCTAGTGTATCTCCTTGGGGTGCACCGGTTATATTTGTGAAGAAGAAGGATGGATCATTGTGGTTGTGCATCGACTATCGCCAGCTAAATAAGGTAACGATCAAGAATCGTTATCCCCTGCCTTACATTGATGACTTGTTTGATCAAATGAAGGGAGCCACAGTGTTCTCTAAGATTGATCTTAAGTTCGGGTACCATCAATTGAGGATTACGGAGGTAGACATCCATAAGAATGCTTTTCGTATGAGGTATGGGCACTATGAGTTCACAAAGGGTGCCCTTTGGTTTGACGAATACCCCACGGTATTCATGAGTTTAATGAATGGGGTATTCAAGACCTTTCTAGATCACTTCATGCTCATATTTCTTGATGAAATTCTAATTTACTCAAGTACGCGTGAGGAGCATGAGGGGCACCTTCGAAAAGTTCTTTAGTGTCTTCGTGAGTAGCAATTTTTGGGAACTTGGAGAAGTGTGCCTTCTTTTAGTTAGATATTAAGTACTTGGGACATATCATCTCAAGTGAAGGAATCATAGTTGATCCTTCCAAGATTAGAGCCATTATGTATTAGCCAATAACCACTACAGTGACAAAGGTGCACAGCTTCATGGGGTTAGCAGGGTATTACAGGAGATTTGTGCAGGACTTCTCTCAGATAGCACACCCCATCACTTCCCTTCACGGAAGGGGAAGAAATTTGTTTGGTCGAGATAGGTGTGAGCAGGCCTTCAGACACCGAAGGAATATCTCACTACAAAGACCATTCTTGCAGTGCCAAATCCACATGGTGAGTTCTTTGTATGCACGAGATGCTTCATTGGCGTGCCTTGGAGGTGTTCTTATGTAGGAGGGTAGAGTTGTAGCTTTTGAGTCTCGCAAACTCAAGGATCACAAGATTAATTATCCTACCCATGATCTTGAGCTTGCGGTAGTTGTGTATGCTTTGGTTCGATGGAAACACTTTCTTCTTGGTCGGAGATTCACACTCGTGACGAGATCATTTGAGTCTTCGCCACCTTTTCACGCATCCCAATCTAAACGCTGTTAGAGACATTGGATGGAGTTGCTCTGTGAGTACGGCATGGAGATAGAGAATGTGAAAGGGAAGGAGAATGTGGTTGCAGACACTCTCAGTAGACAGATGCATTTGAGCATGGCTACTTCAGTGAGCATAGATTTACGGAGCAGGATCCTTTAGCAGCTTCCTCTTGACAGTTTCTACATTGCAGCCCGAGCAGAGATTGAGTCCCAAAGACCCCTTGAGGGGAAATTTGATGGTTTCTCACTAGAGGTAGATGCTCTTCTCAGCACGAGAGGTCAGATTTATGTTCCTAGAGACGGCAGGCTTGAGGCGTAACATCTTGACAGAGGGCACATCGTGCACCCTATTCAGCCCATACTTGGGGTGAAGAAGATGCATGCCACCTTGAGAGATTTATATCACTAGAGAGGAATTTGCAGGGGACGTGGCTCGGTTTGTGTCACGCTATTTAGAGTACCAAAAAGTGAAGGTTGAGCATCAAATCCACTGTCCTTCTCTATCCTCATGCTATACCGGAGTGGAAATGGGACACCATTTCCATGGATTTCATTGTTGGGTTACCGATGTCGAGATATCTTCATGACGCCATCATGGTCACAGTTGATAAATTGAAAAAAGTAGCTCACTTTTCTTTGGTAAAGACCACATATAAAGCTAGTGCAGTGGCACGTGTCTACTTTGATGAGATCGTCAGGTTACATGGGATTCCGTGAAAGATCATTTGTGACCGTGATCCTTTATACACTTCACATTTCTAGACTACCATGCAGTATGTTCTCGGGACGAAGATTAACTTTAGCACAGCTTATCACCCTGAGACAGATGGACAGACTGAGAGGGTGAATCAGATATTGGAGGATATGCTCAAGATGTACGTGATGGATCAGCAGTCTAAGTGGGAGGAGTATCTGTATCTTGTGGAATTTTCCTACAATAATAGTTTCCAGAGTTCTATAGGCATGGCTCCTTTTCAGGCCTTGTATGGTAGGGAGTGCAGGACACCCCTTAGCTGGGATAGATTGGAGGATAGAGTATCCTTAGGACCAGCTCTTTTGTAGGACATGGAGCAGCAGGTAGTGTTGATCAGGCAGAGATTGCAGGAGGCAAAGGATAGGCAGAAGAAGTATGCTGATTAGCATAGAACCGAGTGTAATTTTGATGTGGGCATGAAGGTTTTCCTCCGTGTTAGGCCACATAAGAGCCTGATCCGTTATGGAAAATTTTCTAAGTTAGCTCCTCGGTTCATTGGACCTTTTGAGATCTTGGAGTGTATCGACCCGTTGGCCTACCGTCTAGCATTGCCACCTAGCTTGTCTCACATACATTATGTGTTTCATGTTTCTTTTCTTAGGAGATATATCACAGATCCTTCTCATGTGCTAGATTGGACATCATTACAGGTGCAGGATCAGGGATAGTTGATGGTGGAGCCTATCCGTATCATAGATCGTAGGACCCTAGGCCTTCGAGGCAGAGAGATTGATCAGGTACGGGTGCAGTGGGACATATATGATGAGACTACAGCCACTTCGGAGGATGCTACCGCTTTTTTCGAGTACAGCTTTCACATTTGTTCCAGTGACTTGCAAGAGGAATTTGAGTCTAAGGGGAGGGGGATGTAGTGCCCACTTTCCTTGGACACTATTCAAATATTGATCCTGACACTATTGGTCACATTTTGGATATTATTATGTTTTGATGTAGTATGATGTATCAGGGACTATTATGGACATTATTATGTTTTGATTAGTATGATGGTTAGATGTTAGATCCTGGATTAATATTGATCTGGATTCAGATATTTTACTTGATGATCATTGAGACATCATTATTATTATGTGGATGATGACATCTTGGTTGACGTCGATATGGACAAAGTTATTGCTTTTGATTGTAGAAATGTGACATTGATATTATGATGAGCTATAGTATAGAGATCTATTGGATGATGATATAGTTCCAGTTGAATTTAAATGATAAATGTTAAATTCTTGATAAGGTTGTGATTTGGATTTAATAATTGTATGTTGCTTATATCATTTTGATGTTCTGATATGGCCACGAGGCCAAAGGGGTATATTGCATTTTGCAGTTAAAAATCACAACAATGTCGTGGGACTGAGACTAACCATATTGGAATTCAAAGTGAAATCAACAAGGTCACCATGGCAACTGTGTCTGAGTTGTATGTTGTGTTTTGTTAGGATTTCCCATGGGGGGATTTCCATTATCGTGGCCATGGGGTATATGTGTGCTTTATTTGTCGTGTCCCTTTTTAAAATTATTGTTGTTTGTATTTTATTTGTAATGTGCTCTTTATTTTAATTATTTTAATGTGAGAGTCTTATAGTTAAATTTCAATTATATTAATTGGGATGTGGAAGATAAACTAAATGTTATTGTCTTGGTTGAAAATGAAAGTTATTTATCTATTTTATAACCATATGGTAACTAAATATATGGTTGTGTCTAAATTTTGTAATAAATAAATGTCATAGAAATAAATGCATTTTAAAAGAGTGTGTAAGTTACCAAGTATGGGTTGTGTAAGTGAAGTGATAGATTGTGTATGAAATTGTAAGAGGTTGTAAGAAGATTTTGGAAGGTCGGAGACACTCCATCTCTCTTGAAATTCGAATTTGAGCTTGGAGGACAAATTTGGAGGCTTGACTTGTCCCACACCTCTCAAAATCCTCCACCAACCATGTTTATTAATTTGGAGTCAAAATCAATTTATTTTATTGCATTTTGACATGATTTATTGTAAGATTTGTTTACACTTGTCTTATAAACTTTAAATGCATTCTTTTTTTAGGAAAGTTATGGCCGAGCGGAGTTTTAGGGGAAAATTTTCCCTTGGAGGTCCGCGTGGTTAGGGAGAAAATTAGGAAAATTTTCTTAAATGCCACATGTCGTCACGTGATTGGTGCGGGAGAGTGGGTCGAGGGAAAATAAGTGAAATTTTTTTCTAAAACCAAAGTATCAATTTTCCAAAGGAAAATTTTCCTCCATGCCTCCGCACTTCTCAAATGGCCACGTGGCGCTTTGTGATTGACCGTGGGCCGGCGGAAGAAAAAGTGAAATTTTTCCAAAAGTGTAAAAAGTTAAGTTTTCATTTCTAAATCCATGGGCCTTCCCTGCCACATGTCAACACGTGATTGGTTGGGGGTCGCAAAAGTTTTTAGGAAATTTTTTCCAAAGTTCAAAATTTAAATTTTTCTAAGGTCGAATTATTTCGTTTTTGGTTTGGGATGGCCATTTTGAAGTAAAACTTCAAATGGCCATAACTTTTAATAAGAATCTCCATTTTTGGAAAACTTGGACTTTCCTAAAGCTCTCGAGTCCTATTTGCATAGAAAACATAAATTTTAGAATTTGGTAAAATTTAGAGGGTTAATTTTAAGAAATTGATCTCGTAGGGTTTATAATTTTAAAACTGGCAATTTTTAACTTATAAGATTTGATTCAATTTTGATATTTCTTCTTCTCGAGCATGTAAATTGAACATGGAGAACTGGTATAGGTGATTTTAGGATTGTTTTCAAGGTTCAAATTCGTGTTTGCTTTGTCATTTTCATTTTTACATCTTTTGATAGGAAAACTAATATGTAAGTGTAATTTTGATTTAATAAAGATCTTAATAGCCATTTTCATTGTTGAGTTTTCAAGAGGTTCCTTAAGTCTTATTAAACCTAAATTTCATTGTTCCATTTCTCAATTTAATTCATAAAACCAAACTGTACATTAGTTACATTATTTTTAAAAGCTAGAGTTATAAATTATAAGAGATTTCTTTCTTCCACGAGTTTACGCTTTTAATGTGCAACATTCAAATGTGGAAAAACATATCAGTTTTGTTCCTCAGACATCTAATTGATTCAACACACCCTTACATTCAATATGCAAAGTGAATTTCAATTCTAAAACTCATTTCAAAGTATCCAAATTTCTGTCATTTCCTTTATACGGGATTCTCTTTTACAACACAGAATTCATAAGATATAACAATCATTAAATTTCTAATACAACAATGCAATACATTTAATGACAACACTTTTTATTTATTCTCTTTCAGAATAGAGTCTCATTCTTTCACGTGATTTTCAAAATAGAATATGAGTAATATTTCTTTTCATTGCCCAAATGAGATTCAATCTTTCATTTCTAATGCAAAGTATCTTTTCATTACAACCATGTAAGTCATAATAGCTACAATCCTTTTATTGAATTCTAACAAGGACATCTTTACAACTGAACTCCTTTCCAATTTGTATTAGATTTCCAACTTTCAAAATACAAGTGTAAAACTCCTTTCACATTTTCTTTCCAAGGTAAAACAGAGAGATAGGATTCTTCTCTACATTCCTCAATGCAAATACAATCACTTCACATTACAATATATAAATATACACTCATCCACTCGAAGTGGGAAGGGTTACATTAAAATTGCTCAAAGGAATGACTGTCAAACTGTGATCTTTTTTTTTTCTTCTCCAAACAGCAGCATGCTGATTTCTTCATTCTTGTAACTTGAATCACAACAAGGAAGGGGGAAAGGCAACACTCTCCACCCAACCAAGATACCCAATGGGAAAATAGAAGCCATCTTTCCCCATTGGCCCCCGAGCCCCAACCATATTGAAATGGAGCATGATAAAACAACACATGGCAACATAGGTTCTTTCACATATAACATACATTCAAATGCACAAAGAAATGCACAAACAAAAAGATGTAGTTCTCAACTACAACAACAATTCCAATCAAAACAAAGGCTCCTTCTCCAAGCAAGAAAGAAAAGAAAGAGAAAGAACTATGGAGGTCTCCTTATGCCTCCCATGTTAAAATTGGGCATCCACCTAAAACAAACTGTCACAAAACATAATTGTTGTTGCAAATCGTAGCACCCCCTGGATGTTGATCAGATTTCTAGTTTGATCATTCTAAGCATCCAGTGTGATTGCACAACATTGAAACCTCTCTCCAAGTGTGGGACTTGTAAAATGAGAGATGAATGTCCAGATTAGAGGCTGGTTCCTCAAACTCCTCTGATCATATCGTTTATTTACACAATTGCAGAGATTTGAATCCTAATCCTACTCTAAATTCCAAGGAGACAGAGATAGATAAAGTGCAAAAATTAAAACTAAACTAATAGGTGATACACCAAAGGAGTGGTGAACACTTCTTTTCATGAAAATTGACACGCTTTCATAAAATGTAACATGAAACATCATACACAGGCTGATAAGATGTAATTAGAGGTCTGAAATGAAGCAAGACAATACAAACAAAGGACTGAAAATTGATCACAGAGTCTGCACTGTCATTTTTCACTATCAAAATCCTTGCATTTGCAACATCAAAGAGGCAGAAACCTATTACAATCATGAAGAAGGTCTGATACTTGCAAAAATCACTTGTTGAAGGTGAAAGAAGAAGCTTGCTATCCAAAAAAAATGTTCAACCTCAAAAAATGAGCCAAATCTGGCTTTTACAATGCATGGGTCGAGCCCAGGAGAGAGAAAACATGTAAAAAACATGGAAGCCATTCCCCATTGAATGAAGATGCATTAAAACAACATGGGCATCCTTACAGACCCATGCCCTGACATTTTTGGCCATGCTGAAGAAGAATGCGACCCATTTTACATTAAAACTGGTTGTTGAAATGTCATTTCTAGCCATTACCATGTGCTAGAGGCATTTCTTTATTTTATTTTTCCAAACTCAACAAAAATTCAATATTGATAGTGGAATCATGTAGAGAATTTCACCATATTTCCATTGATATAAAGAACATGAAAATCTGAGCTTTGGATCGAAAGATATGGCGATTTGAAAATTTAGGGCAAAAACAGGACAAAATCGATCGGCGGGCAAAAGTTTGTTGCACAACATTAAAACCTGATTTGCATCCGGGGTGCTGCTGAGTCACCAACAATAACCATCCCATAAACCTTATCCCTCATCAACCCCTCCTTATCCCTCCTCCAAATTTATCCCTTATACCTCCCCAAAGTAAGAAATGCAAGCATATTATTTTCTCTAGGTGGATCCCAACCAACACTCCCTCCACAAGACAAGTGCCAATGGTAAATCCCTTATCCCTCCTCTAATAAACCTCATATTCTTCTCTCCACACCATGCCCTAAGCATTCTACCCATCCCTCTAGGAATTTCAAACACAAATACATTCAAATTTCATGCTAAAAAGGGAACAACAACAATTTTAAAAGTGAGAGCCTACCTCTCCATGATGGAGACTTGCTTCCAAAACAGAAGTTTTATTACATCAAAACCTAGTCCCAAATCAGCAAGGTAAATGTATGCACAATCAAATCCTCTTCTTGTACCAAGTAAGCTCCAAAGTGCAAGAGAAATTTGACCCAAGAATGAAATTTCCAACCTTCAACAACCTCAAAATGAGGAGGAATTCAAATTTTAAAGGAGAGGGTGGAAGAGAATGATGTGTATTCCAAGTGGGATGCCACATCATTTTTATTCCTTCCCCAAGAGTGTAATCCACATCAACAAATCACCATACAAGAAAAAAATGACAAATTTACTTACATACACAATGTAGCCCATACCCCAAAAGGAATGCATTTCAAATTTGTAAGATAAGTGCAATCAATACTTACAATAAATCATGTCAAAATGTAATAAAATAAGTTGATTTTGACTCCAAATTCATAAGCAAGGTTGGTGGAGAATTTTGAGAGGTGTAGGACAAGTTTAACTTGTCTCACAAACCTCCAAATTTGTCCTCCAAGCTCAAATTCGAATTTCAAGAGAGAGATGGAGTGTTTGACCTTCCAAAATCTTCTTACAACCTCTTACAATTTCTTACACAATCTATCACTTCACTTACACAACCCATACTTGGTAACTTACACACTCTTTTAAAATGTATTTATTTCTATGACATTTATTTATTACAAACTTTAGACACAACCATATATTTAATTACCATATGGTTATAAAATATATAAATAAATTTCATTTTCAACCAAGACAATAACATTTAATTTCACCTTCCACATCCTATTTAATTTAATTAAATTTTAACTATATGACTCTCACATCATACTATCACTTTTAAATAATTAAAACAAAAGCACATTACAAATAAAATACACACAACAATAATTAAAAAGGGAACACATAATAAAAACACATATATGCCCTTATGGTCACAATAATGGAAATCCCCCCATGGGAAATCCTAACAACTAAACACACAATCAAACACAGTTGCCATGGTGACCTTGTTGATTTCACACTGAATTCCAATATGGTTAGTCTCCAGTCCCCCAACATTGTTGTGATTTTAACCTGTAAAATGCAAAATACCTCCTTCGGCCTTGTGGCCACATCGAACATCCAAATGACATATGAAACATAAAATTATTAATTTTAAATCATAACAATATCAAGGATTCAATATTTATCATTAAAATTCAATTTGTAACTATATCATCATCTAATAGATTTCTATACTACAGCTATTCATAATAATCAATGTCACATGTCTAAAATTAACATAAATAACTTTGTCCATGTCAACTAGTATATAATTATCCACATAATAATAAAAATGTCTCAATGATCCTCAAGCACAATAACTGAATCCGATCAATATTAATCCATAGTATAACATCTAACCATCATGCTAATCAAAACATGATAATGATCCATAATGATCCATGAGCTAGTATATACACATCATGTTACATCAAAATATAATAATATCTAAAATATGATCAATAGAGTCGGGATCGATATCTAAACAAGTCAAAGGGAAGTGGGCACTACATCCCCTCCCCTTAAACTAGACTTCCTCCCGGAAGTCACCGGAACAAATGTGGAAACTACACTCGTAAAGCGGAAGCATCCTCCCAAGTGGCTGCAGCCTCATCATATCTCGTCCCACTCGCAGTCATACCTTATCAATCTCTCTACCTTAAAGGCCCAGGGTCCTGCAATCGATGATACGGACGGGATCCACCATCACCTGCCCCTGATCCTGCACCTGCAATGATGTCCAATCCAGCACATGAGAAGGATCTGTGATGTATCTTCTAAGAACAGAAACATGAAACACATCATGTACGCGAGACAAGTTGGGTGGCAATGCTAGATGGTAAGCCAACGGGCCGATACGCTCCAGGATCTCAAAAGGTCCAACGAACCGAGGAGCTAACTTAGAACATTTTCCATAACGGATTGGGATCTTATGTGGCCTAACACAAAGGAAAACCTTCATGCCCACATCAAAATTACGCTCGGTTCTAGACAGTGATCGCGTACTTCTTTTGCCTATCCTATGCCTCCTACAATCTTTGCCTCGATCAACATTGCCTGCTTGTTCCATGTCCTGTAAGAGAGTTGGTCCAAGAGATACTCTATCCTCCAACCTATCCCAATTAAGGGGTGTCCTACGCCCCCTACCATACAAGGCCTGGAAAGGAGCCATGCCTATAGAACTCGGGAAACTATTATCAGTAGGCAAACTCCACAAGATACAGATACTCCTCCCACTTAGACTGTTGATCCATCACGTACATCCTGAGCATGTCCTCCAAAATCTGATTCACCCTCTCAATCTATCCATCTGTCTCTGGGTGATAAGTTGTGCTGAAGTTAATCTTCGTCCCAAGAACATACTGCATGGTAGTCCAGAAATGGGAAGTGTACAAAGGATCGCGGTCACAAATGATCTTCTGTGGGATTCCGTGCAATTTGACGATCTCATCCAAGTAAACACGTGCCACTGCACTAGCTTTATAGGTGGTCTTCACTGGGGAAAAGTGAGCTACTTTTGTCAATTTATCAACCGTGACCATGATGGCGTCGTGGTGATATCTCGACATCGGTAATCCAACAATGAAATCCATGGAAATGGTGTCCCATTTCCACTCTGGTATAACATGAGGATAGAGAAGGCCAGTTGGATGCTGATGCTTGGCCTTCACTTTCTGGCACTCTAAACAGTGTGACACAAACTGAGCCATGTCCCTACGAAGTCCTCTCCAGTGATATAACTATCTCAAGGTGGCGTGCATCTTCTTCACCCCAGGATGGGCTGAATAAGGTGCACGATGTGCCTCTGCCAAGATGTCCTGCCTCAAGCCTCCATCTCTAGGAACATAAATCTGACCTCTGTGCCTGAGAAGACCATCTTCATCTAGTGAGAAACAATCAAATTTCCCCTCAAGGGGTCTCTGGGACTCAATCTCTGTTCGGGCTGCAATGTAGAAACTGTCAAGAGGAAGCTGCTGAAGGATCCTACTCCATAAATCTGTGCTCACTAAAGTAGCCATGCTCAAATGCCTCTGTCTGCTGAGGGCATCTCTGAACCACATTCTCCTTCCCCTTCACATGCTCTATCTCCATGTTGTACTCAAAAAGCAACTCCATCCAACATCTCTAACGAGTGTTTAGATTGGGCTGGATGAAAAGGTGGAGAAGACTCAAATGATCTGTCTTGAGTGTGAATCTCCGACCAAGAAGAAAGTGTCTCCATCGAACTAAAGCATGCACAACTGCCGCAAGCTCAAGATCATTGGTAGGATAATT
Source organism: Taxus wallichiana var. yunnanensis (assembly GCA_018340775.1). NCBI lineage: Eukaryota > Viridiplantae > Streptophyta > Pinopsida > Cupressales > Taxaceae > Taxus > Taxus wallichiana. The sequence goes on from CM031243.1 coordinate 16,360,609, forward strand.
AAGCTCGTGATCCTTGAGTTTGTGAGACTCAAAAGCTACAACTTTTCCCTCCTACATAAGAACACCTCCAAGGCCTGCCAACGAAGAATCTGTGCATACAAAGAACTCACCATGTGGATCTGGCACTGCAAGAATGGGTGTTGTAGGGAGATATTCCTTCAGTGTCCTGAAGGCTTGCTCACACCTGTCTACCCAAACAAATTTCTTTCCTTTCCGTTGAAGGGATGTGATGGGGTGTGCTATCCAAGAGAAGTCCTACACAAATCTCCTTTCGTACCTTGCTAACCCCATGAAGCTACGCACCTCTATCATTAAAGTGGGTACGCCAATCCATAATGGCTCTAATCTTGGAAGGATCGATCGCGATTCCTTCACCCGAGATGATATGACTGTAACACTCTGAACTATTGTTACTACCTCCTGAGCATTCAAGTGTTGATATATGATTTCTTCTATTCAAAGGACGTTTTCCTTTGATTGTGAAGTCATGCTTGATATGGAATGTATCTTCTTTGCTCTTGAAGATCTTTGACTGAGCCAGGATATGCTTGGACTCTTTTATTTCTTTCATTTTTGCACCTGAGTTTAATCTAATTTCGGAATGAATTGTGGATTTACCCGTCTATATGACTCAGCCTTGGATCAATGGCATTGATCCAAGAGATGTTTTAAGTTTATTCGGGATGAACAAAAATTATAGACCTTACGAAGGTTGCAAGGTCTGAATGTGTTGACCAAGAAATTCTGGAGTTTAACTCATGCTGATCGTGTTAAATGAATTGGTTCCCGATATCGTAATATCAGGAAGGTCTAGATCTTGAGCCAGGTAATAAATTCTGATATATTTATTGCTAGCTTATTATCAAGGCTGGATTGAATCCATTTCAAGAATGTATCTCGTTGGTTCTTTTATTGAACGATTCTATTTGTTAGACCTAGACTGGTTCTATTAAGGTTAATAACCTAAACCTAAACTATAACCTATGAGTTGGATTAGTGCTAATCTAACCTAGCCCTAAAATATAAGCTAAATGTTCTAAGGTTAGTGACCTAGCGCTAAGGAGGTTAGACTAAGTATCACCTTAAGGTCTAACCTATGTTTCTAACCTAACTAATGATCATCGATGAAAGGGACCTATGAAGGGGTGCGAGCCATGGGCGGTAGTTTCTATGGCATGAAATGAGATGGATAAGTATGAAGGACGAGGGATTTGGTGGAAGTTTCAAATGGCTAGTGAAATCGCGTGAGAGTCGCCAACTCTGGAAATGGTCTTTGGTTTGTTTTTGTCCATCGCCAACTATGGCGGTTGGTGGCAATGGAGATTGAGCGGGAATTTCAGAGTTAATGTAATTAAGGAACTCGATTTCCGAGCACGGATTGCTCGGGAAGGCATGCAAAATGGAAAACTAGTTGTTTGTTTGGTTTTCCATGCGCTCCGGTTTTCTCTCTGTTTGATCACTGGTTCTTCGAACCAGTCTACTTGGTGTTGCATGGAAACTATGAGAATAACTAGCTCTTTTCTTTGTCAAGGAAAGTTTATAAGGCATGGAAATAACAAATTATTGTTGTTGAATCTAACGTGGAAGAAGAGGAGAAGGCTTGAGCTCATTCAGAGGTCTTCTTCAGATTTTTAAGCGACATTACCAGGCATGTTAGGCCCTAACTTTTAAAAATCTTGCTTTCCTTCAAATGATTTCATTAGAACAACTCTGTTCAGATGATTTTTGGTCCAGTTGGTTTTTATGGTAGCATTGTATGAATTAGTTTGTTGTATCTTCATGCTGGTTCGATTATTCAGTTGAACCCTTGCTGGGTGTACATTTTGTTTCGTTCAGTTGAATTATCTTGCTATGTTTTGCATTTCAGTTAGATTTCGTAGAAATGCTTGTAAGGGTAATGTAAGAAATAGACTCTGTTGGAGTCCATGAAAAGTTTTCTTGGTTGATATCGAATTCTGTAGAAGCCTTGCTGTTTACACTTGTTAAGACTGATACTGTTAGAATTCTTGAAATGATAGTATGTTTTGACTTCTGTAGAAGTTTAGTCATGAATGCTATATGTTTTTGGATATTGTTGGAATCCTTGAATAAATAGTATTTTTAACTTCTGTAGAAGTTTAATCGAGAATAATATATGGGTTCGATTCCTTTTGAGTCCTTGAAAAGTAACATACGTTTCTACTTCTGTAGGAGTTCAGTCGTGAATACTGTATGTTATTGATATAGTTGGAATTCTTGAATTTAATATGTATCTTGTATCTTTCTACTTCTGTAGAAGTTTATTTGAAGAATACTACATGGGTTCGACTCCTTTTGAATCCTTGAAGCGTATATTATGTTTTTCTCTTCTGTATAAAGCTCAGTTGTGAATACTGTGGTTATTGACTCAGTTGGAGTCCTGGATATGTAACCAGTGTTTCGACTTCTGTATAAGCTTGGTTGTGAATACTTATTGATATTGGCTCTGTTGGAGTCCTTAATATGTATCTTGTATTTAGACTTCTGTAGAAGTTTAGTTGTGAAGAATGTTGGTGTTGAATTAGTTGGAAACCTTGAATGTTTTCGTATGAATTCGACTACTGATCTAGTCCACGCTGTGTTTACTTTTTAAACTCGACTCTGTATGAGTCCTTGCTGTATTTGTATTATCTCGGCTTGGATGAAACTTTTTTGAAAATAATGAAATGATGATGACTTTTATGAAGATCTTGTTGAGGTTATTATTTCTTGAAAATGACTTCTAATTTACACCCATGTTGTATAATCGTAGGGATTTGCTTAGTTAAATGAAGCTTTGCATATTGTGTTTCGACTCTGCGTGAATGTCACTTTATTTCAAATGGAAACGTTAATTGTTTTAATGTGATCTTGTTTCAAGTTTGATCAAACAAAGAGCTCTTAGGTCAAAGCCATGACAAAGATGGTGTTGGATATTTTTCATGTTTGTTGAATAATATGAAAAGTTTTATTGAGCCTATTGGAGTTGGATTATTTATTAATGCTTGTTGCGTGAACTCTTGAATTGTTTAGTAGCTACAGTGACCTTTATATTTGGAATTAGATGGAACCGTATCTCTTATTGTAATTTTGATTGTTTAGTCGCATGCGTAAATGTATTTGCATTAATCGGTATAGTTCAGAATGTTATTGACTTAGGATTCTGATGGACTCTGTTTCTTTCTTCTTGACTGTAATTTATATGTTGATATATATGGTAAATGGAATAGGAAAAATCCTCTCTCTCTTAGACAGGAAAACTTGTGTGCTTTCTTCTTGCATCCTTTTTGCGATCTCTATGGTAGGGGCATAACAAGAATAAACTGAGTTATTGTATGGAGAGACTGGTATAAAATGAGTGTTGTTGTATAAATAGGTATACTTGTCAATACCATTGAAATGTGTTAGGATGATAAAATAATTAAGACTGTGGGATTGTTGAATGTTTTAACTGCCATGGGAAATTTTAGAAACAATCTTGTAGGAATTTTGCTATCTTAAGAATGGTTGTATTCATATGTTCTTAGTCTCTAACATATAGGATGGATAGCCTGATTTAAGTTTGCAATGTGAAGAAATGATTTCATTTAAACAGGTTGTTTGATGAAAACAATTGGTGGATTGCATTTGTTTTAAGAATTAGTGCTTATCATGCTCAGTTCACCGAACTGACCCGTGTTGACAATTTTTGCAGATGATTGCCGTAAGTGGTAAAGGCACGCAGATCGATATGATGTTCGATTTTTAATTTGTTTTTATGATCAATTACACTTGATTTTCTAAATGTACTACTTGAAGAAAGATGATCTCTTGCTGTTGAGTATTGTATCTCATATGCTGAATGCATAAGTTGTAATTGATTAGCTTGTAATGAATGAAAAAAAAGGGATTGTTACTTGTATATGGTTGCAACTGTATCTTGATGGATTGAACTTCTTCGGTTCGAATGTTTTAAAGTACATTTATATTATTGTATATCTTGGAGACGTTTGTGATTATCTAAGTAAGCGTTGCAAGGTTATGTGACCGAATACTTATGATTGTTTAGTAGTTCTATTATGTTCTATTTAAAGCTAATTGTAATTTAGATCACTGATTTTTGAGAAGCTAAGGTTAAAATAAACCCTTTCAAGAAGCTGAACGGGAAGAGTAATCTGTTACTCTCTAACCTTGATCTAAGTCACGACAATGTACTGAATGGTTTTAAAATCACTATATCTTAACACTAATAAGTAAGATATATTTCAGTTTTAAAGATTTGGAATAAACCCGTAAGGGATAAGTTAGCAATCTTATGAGAAGACTTGGGGTTACTACCCAATTTCGTAGATTAAGATTATTGTGAAACAATGATCTCCTTGTTGGGACCTCAATCTTATTAAACTTCTCTTTGTGGAATGGGTCTTAATAAGAAAGGCAATTTTAGGATGAGGAACCCAGGGGATTGGGATAAGACTACCCTAAAAGGAGCATCTTATAGTATAATTTAAACTCCACGTAAGTAACACCTTAAAGTTTAGTAGATCTTATCGAGGTGGATTTGAAGGTTGATGGAACAATTCGATTGCGGGGTTGTACACCTTAAAGAAGATTAGGATCTTCTCGAAGATACAACAATGCGGGTGACTTATGGTGACACCCTTTGCATTGATCGTCAAGATTTACTCCTTAAACTCGAACAAGTTTTGAGGGACTGGTTACCGACATGGTCATGTTATGAGGCTGCCCCCGAGACTCGGGTACCTTGGCACACGGGTTAACTAGGGTTGGCGACGCAGTATGTCGAGTATCCCTAGTTCTCAAGAGCATCCTTATAACGTTGCCATATTATTAATCCGTTTCTAAGTGAATAACTTGGGGCGGAGAGACCGACGAGTCGGATAAGACATTCTACATAATAAAGGAATGGGGTGAAGGACGTATTCCAGATTGATGAGTATACCGTCAAGGAATATGAGACATAAGCATTATGTTTCAAATCTTTGGCCAAAGTATCGCAAGTTGCTGATTGCGTTGTCCTATGTCACCTAGCCTAAGGGACGAGATGCTGATGAATAATGGTAACAATTATTCAAATAGGTTCCTTGGACAGAGCATTCTGAATCCCAGATTAGGGAAGAGAACTACAAGAGTGATGTGTTAGATTAAAAATGCCAACTCTTGATACTCATGAATAGATCGGTAGATTACCGAGTCATGGAATGAATAGATCGGAGGTACTCCGAGTCATTACAGCTGCATATGGTTATCTATTATAAGAATGGTTGTTTTGATTTGTGAGTTCTAAATTATGTATTTAGAACCAGGAAGCATTTATCAAAAAAAAATTACTTGTTCTAATGTATAAAAATGAGGATGTTACAATGACCCAAATATCAATCTCTGATCAAAGAAGGCACACTTCTCCAAGTTCCCAAAAAGTTGTTGCTCATGAAGACACTGAATAACCTATCGAAGGTGCCCCTCGTGCTCCTCACGCGTACGTGAGTAAATCAAAATGTCATTAAGAAAGATGAGCACGAAGCGGTCTAGAAAGGTCCTGAATACCCCATTCATCAAACTCATAAACACAGCGGGGGCATTCGTCAAACCAAAAGGCACCACTGTGAACTCATAGTGCCCATACCTCGTACGAAAAGTAGTCTTATGGATGTCTGTCTCTATAATCCTCAATTGATGGTACCTAGACTTGAGATCAATCTTAGAGAACACTGTGGCTCCCCTCATTTGATCAAACAAGTCATCAATGCAAGGTAAGGGATAACGATTCTTGATCGTTACCTTATTCAAATTGTGCAAAGAGTCTATGCACAACCATAAGGATCCATCCTTCTTCTTAACAAAATAACTGGTGCACCCCAAGGGGATACACTAGGATGGATAAGGCCTTTCTCTAGAAGGCCTTCCAGCTGCAACTTGAGCTCACAGAGCTCTAGGGTGGTCATCCGATAAGGAGCTCGTGAGATAGGCTCTACTCCCGAACCAGATCAATATGGAAATCAATCTCACGTGGGGGTGGCATCCCGGTAGCTCCCCGGGAAAACATCTGCATACTCTCTCAAAATGGGATGGTCATCTAACGATGGTCCACTAGACCCATCCTCTCGTCCTCGGTCATCGATCAGAATCGCGTACATCTAACAACCCCGTCACACACACCGCTTGAGATGCATAGCAGAGATAGTGCAAATAGAAACATGTCTCCTGACCCCAGAAATCACCAACTCAACTTCAAGATTATCTACACAAGATATAGTCTTATGATAGCAATCCATCATGGCCCTATGTGCAGACAACCAATCCATGCCTAAAATGACTCCATACGAGCCCAAAGGAAGTATGCGGAGATCCGAAGTGGTGGTGAAAGGTCCCAAGTTAACAACACACTCCTTTACTAAGGAGTCTATCGAGACCTTAGCTCCCAAAGCCATCTCGACATCCCAACTATAACCCCGTCTAATAGCCACCACCTACATCGCTCTACCAAGGATGGTGTAATAAACGAATCAGAAGAACCAAAATCAAACAATATAGAAGTAGGAACACATCCAATGCTACTCGTAGTCTCAATGACCGTGCTTGGTGTTTGCACTCTCGGCAGCTTCTCGATCATGCAGAGATCTTGTGATTCTCGTCCCATGTCTCCGATTGTAGGCTCTAAGATGTGTACCTTACCCTTATTAAGTTTATGGGTGCAATCTCTCCAAAAGTTTCCTCGCTACTCCACACCCGAAGCAACCACCCGAACTCCTTCAAACCGCAGACCGCCAAAAGGTGCCCTAGAGGTAGGTGCGGTGGACCCTACCGATCCAGCCATAGTTTGATGTGGCCTTTGTGGTCAAGCTCTTGCCGACCGAGCTCTAGCTCCACCTCGTGTCCCGGTGGGACCCTAGGAGGCCCCATGCTCCGATCTCTCGTGCATCAACTCCCGAGGAGGCCTAAAAGGTGGGCGGGACTAGCTGCTTTGTGGCTCGAAAGATGACCGTGAAGAATGCTTGTCCACCACGAGGAGGAGGAGTTGACCCCCTTGATCTACTATTCTGTAATTGCTGAATACGGCTCCCGACCCAGCCTCCATCTTCTTTGCCGGGTTTTACCCCGAGTCTCCTCTACAATGTAGGCCTTCTCAATGGCCTCTGCTAATGTCTGTGGGCGTGGATCTGAACAGCACCTCCAATGTCTATATTAAGGCCCCGGATGAACCTATGGATCCGCACCTACTTATCTTGCATGTAATCAACGTAATGAAGTAGGTCCAGGAACCTACTCTCATACTCGGCCACTGTACGGGAAGCCTGTCGAAGGTCGTGGAACTCATCGATCCTCTGTTGTATGAATCTTTGTGGCAAGTATCTACTCCTGAATCTCTCCTCAAAAAGCTCCCAAGTGACTGTCTCTGAATCTATATGGAGCTTCGCTTCTCTGTCCTCCACCATACTCCAGCTCCGTGCTTCAGTAGATGGATCGCAACATGAGCTTTCGTGTTGCTAAAACAAGGACAAATCTTAAAGCAACCGCTCAAGCTAACCAGCCGTGCCTCTGCCTAGAAACCACCTGTGTCACTAATAATGTGAGGGCCTAAGCTTTAGGATCTCCCGATGTGATCCGTAGCTATGGTCCGACGGCCTCCGGGCTTCTCTCGCCTACTCCGTCCCCAGAGCCTAGGGCTCCGATACCTCTCTCTCTCGTCCTAAAATATGGTCACCATGTCCCCTCAAAGGAGACTCTGCTCTATCCGACTCTCCATGAAAATTCTCTCCTCCATCCTCCTCACCCCGTGGAGGAGGTGCATGTCCCTCAATGGAAGTATATCTATCCCTGCCTTACCGAGTGCCCTCCTACCGATCCTCCGCGTAAGGTGGCATTAACATCTTGGAGGGTCTATAAAATCTATGGTAGGATAGCTGGTAAACCTTGGTCTAGTAGTGGCTGTGGTGGTGGTGGACGTGATGGTGGCGGTGACTCTGAGCCTCTGTGAACGTTCCTCCTGCTCCATCTCGAGCTCCTGCCGCATGACTGCAGTGGTGGGAGTTAGTTCATTACCTTGAGTTTTCTTCAGATTTACTAAGTTTACTAACATGTTCAATTCTCAATTTGTTTTGTTTTCTAGATTATCAATTTGCTAGTTTTAGGTTTCAAGTCTCAATGTTTTTTATTGTGCCCAATGGTCCAAGCTTTTGAACCACTACTCGATACCAAGTGTGATGCCTGCTTCAACTACCACTTGAGACCAAGAAACAAACTAGGAAAATTATGGAATATTTTTTTATAGGAAGAGCCTACAACCAAGTTGCAAGACACTAGTTTTAAACTAAATAGGTTTCGAACAAATTCTAATCAACCAAACACAAGATTTCTATTTTTATCTTATAACAAGTTTACAAGGTTTCAATTTTGAGGTTACAAATTCTACTAAGGTTCAGGAGAAATTTATCACCAGCTCGCTCTCTATCAAGCCCCGAACTTCAACTAGATTTTTTCCACACTTAGATTTATCAAAACTTTCCTAAACTAGGTTCATTGGATAGGAAATTTCCTTACCTTTCCAACTATATAAATAAGTCCTCCTAACTCCTTGTAAAACTCAAGTTATGGCCGGGCGGAGTTTTAGGGGAAAATTTTCCTTTGGAGGTCCGCGGGGTTAGGGAGAAACTTGGGAAAATTTTCCCAAATGCCACGTGTCGTCACATGATTGGTAAGGGAGAGTGGGTCGAGTGAAAAAAAGTGAATTTTTTTTCCAAAACCAAAGTCTCAATTTTCCAAAGGAAAATTTTCCTCCATGCCTCCGCACTTCTCAAATGGCCACGTGGTGCTTTGTGATTGGCCGCGGGCCAGGGGAAGAAAAAGTGAAATTTTTCCAAAAGTGTAAAAAGTTAAGTTTTCATTTCTAAATCCATGGGCCCTCCCTACCACGTGTCAACATGTGATTAGTTGGGGGTCACGGAAATTTTAGGAAATTTTTTCCAAAGTTCAAAATTTAAATTTTTCTAAGGTCGAATTATTTCGTTTTTAGTTTGGGATGGCCATTTTGAAGTAAAACTTCAAATGGCCATAACTTTTGATAGGAAGCTCCATTTTTGGCAAACTTGGACTTTCCGGAAAGCTCTCGGAGTCCTCTTTGCACAAAAAACATAAATTTTAGAATTTAGTAAAATTTAGAGGGTCAATTTTAAGAAATCGATCTGCAGGGTTTATAATTTTAAAACTGGCAATTTTCAACTTATAAGATTTGATTCAATTTTGATATTTCTTCTTCTGAGCATGTAAATTGAACATGGAGAACTGGTCTAGGGTGAGTTTAGGATTGTTTTCAAGGTTCAAATTGGTGTTTTCTTTGCCATTTTCATTTTTACATCTTTTGACAGGAAAACTGATATGCAAGCTGCAATTTTGATTTAATAAAGATCTTAATAGCCATTTTCATTGTTGAGTTTTCAAGAGGTTCCTTAAGTCTTATTAAACCTAAATTTCATTGTTCCATTTCTCAATTTAAGTCATAAAACTAAACTGTACATTAGTTACATTATTTTTAAAAGCCAGAGTTATAAATTATAAGAGATTTCTTTCTTCCACGAGTTTACAGTTTAATGTGCAACATTCAAATGTGGAAAAACATATCAGTTTTGTTCCTCAACATCTAATTGATTCAACACACCCTTACATTCAATATGCAAAGTGAATTTCAATTCTAAAACTCATTTCAAAGTATCCAAATTTCTGTCATTTCCTTTATACGGGATTCTCTTTTCCAACACAGAATTCATAAGATATAACAATCATTAAATTTCTAATACAACAATGCAATACATTTAATGACAACACTTTTTATTTATTCTCTTTCAGAACAGAGTCTCATTCTTTCACGTGATTTTCAAAACAGAATATGAGTAATATTTCTTTTCATTGCCCAAATGAGATTCAATCTTTCATTTCTAATGCAAAGCATCTTTTCATTACAACCATGTAAGTCATAATAGCTACAATCCTTTTATTGAATTCTAATAAGGACATCTTTACAACTGAACTCCTTTCCAATTTGTATTAGATTTCCAACTTTCAAAATACAAGTGTAAAACTCCTTTCACATTTTCTTTCCAAGGTAAAACAGAGAGATAGGATTCTTCTCTACATTCCTCTATGCAAATACAATCACTTCACATTAAAATATATAAATATACACTCATCCACTCAAACTGGGAAGGGTTACATTAAAATTGCTCAAAGGAATGACTGTCAAACTGTGATCTTTTTATTTTTCTTCTCCAAACAGCAACATGTTGATTTCTTCATTCTTGTAACTTGAATCACAACAAGGAAGGGGGAAAGGCAACACTCTCCACCTAACCAAGATACCCAATGTGAAAATAGAATCCATCTTTCCCCATTGGCCCCCGAGTCCCAACCATATTGAAATGGAGCATGATAAAACAACACATGGCAACATAGCTTCTTTCACATATAACATACATTCACATGCACAAGGAAATGCACAAACAAAAAGATGTAGTTCTCAACTACAACAACAATTCCAATCAAAACAAAGACTCCTTCTCCAACCAAGCAAGCCAAGCAAGGGCAAGAACTATGGAGGTCTCCTTATGCCTCCCATGTTGAAATTGGGAATCCACCTAAAACAAACCGCCAAAACATAACCATCCCATAAACCTTATCCCTCCTCAACCCCTCCTTATCCCTCCTCCAAATTTATCCCTTATACCTCCCCAAAGTAAGAAATGCAAGCATATTCTTTTCCCTAGGTGGATCCCAACCAACACTCCCTCCACAAGACAAGTGCCAATGGTAAATTCCTTATCCCTCCTCTGATAAACCTCATAGTCTTCTCTCCACACCATGCCCTAAGCATTCTACCCATCCCTCTAAGAATTGCAAACACAAATACATTCAAATTTCATGCTAAAAGAGGGAACAACAACAATTTTAAAAAGTGAGAGCCTACCTCTCCATAATGGAGACTTGCTTCCAAAACAGCAGTCTTTATTACACCAAAACCTAGTCCCAAATCAACAAGGTAAATGTATGCACAATCAAATCCTCTTCTTCCACCAAGCAAGCTCCAAAGTGCAAGAGAAATTTGACCCAAGAATGAAATTTCCAACCTTCAACAACCTCAAAATGAGGAGGAATTCAAATTTTAAAGGAGAGGGTGGAAGAGGATGATGTGTGATTCCAAGTGGGATGCCACATCATTTTTTTCCTTCCCCAAAGTGTAATCCACATCAACAAAAATCACCATAAAAGAAAAAAATGACAAATTTACTTACATACACAATGTAGCCCATACCCCAAAAGGAATGCATTTCAAATTTGTAAGATAAGTGCAATCAATACTTACAATAAATCATGTCAAAATGTAATAAAATAAGTTGATTTTGACTCCAAATTAATAAACAAGGTTGGTGGAGGATTTTGAGAGGTGTGGGACAAGTTTAACTTGTCCCACAAGCCTCAAATTTGTCCTCCAAGCTCAAATTCGAATTTCAGAGAGAGAGATGGAGTGTTTGACCTTCCAAAATCTTCTTACAACCTCTTACAATTTCTTACACAATCTATCACTTCACTTACACAACCCATACTTGGTAACTTACACACTCTTTTAAAATGTATTTATTTCTATGACATTTATTTATTACAAACTTTAGACATAACCATATATTTAATTACCATATGGTTATAAAATATATAAATAAATTTCATTTTCAACCAAGACAATAACATTTAATTTCACCTTCCACATCCTATTTAATTTAA